>JBBDGP010000381.1:1095000-2295000 GCA_037952835.1 Lithobates septentrionalis
TACCTGTATATGGAGACAGGGAAACATACCCTGTCTGTTGCTATTCAGCATGTTTATCTTCTGAGAGAATGAAATATGCAATTAGAGGGCTTAAATGGTTTTAAGAAAGGGGCCCTGGACACCAATGTATTATGTGGATGACATTAATGGCCAGCTTAAAGAGGATCTTCAGTCATTTATATAAAAATAAATGTCAGCAGATACAAGTACTGTAGCTGCTGATGATTAGTAAACACACACCAGTCCAGGGATCCAGCACTGTCCTCACCCGGACTAGTTCATCACCTGTCTTCAGTTCCCTGGTGCTGCTATCTTGCTTGCAGGAAGCCAGCTGTGACTTCCTACTGGTTCACAGCCGGCTCCCCACTGTGCATACACTAGTTTCACAGCATCTTCTGAATGGAGCCGCAGCCTCCAGGGATTTTGTATGTGTCCCAAGAGGTTTCAGGCAGGGAGAAGGGGGGGTGATCACCCACTCTCCTTGCCTAGGCAAGCCGAGTGGAAGTGGGAGAGGGTACTTGCCAGAAATAGGTACTTGCTCTCGAAAAAAAAAACCTCCCAAATTAGCACAGGAGGGAGGAGGAGAAGGAGGAGGAAAAATGTAACGTCTCTTTTTAGGTGAAGTTCCGCTTTAAGCAACCAAATTTATTTTCAGATTCAACCTCAGCCCCCATTTTGTTGTTACTATCTTTTAGATCTATTTTGTGTCTGGTATTGTACCCAGACTGTTTATGCATCATGAAACCCACTGGGTCATTAAGTAGGATAGAGGTGAGGATATTGTTCACCCTATAAGCTAAAAGATTTGTGAAGTTTTTCAGAACAAAACTAATAACATAACAAAAGTGCTATAGAGTGTTATATACTTGTATCAGGTGGATCTTTTTCTGGTTTAGGGAAGATAAGGATATATCAGTTTGACATAGTGGTGGTTATGGGGTCCCATTTTTAACCACTGAAGCCCCGGACCATTTGGCTGCCTAAAGACCAGAGGACTTTTTACAATTTGGCACTGCGCTGCTTTAACTGATAATTGCGCGGTCATGCAAAGCTGTACCCACACTAAATTTACGTCCTTTTGTTCACACAAATAGAGATTTCTTTTGATGGTATTTGATTGCCTCTGCGATTTTTATTTTTTGTGATATAAACGGAAAAAGACTGAACATTTTGAAAAAAATGATATTTTCTACTTTTTGTTATAAGAAAAATCCAATAAACTCAATTTTAGTCATACATTTAGGCCAAAATGTATTCAGCCACATGTCTTTGGTAAAAAAAAAATGTCAATAAGTGTATATTTATTGGTTTTCACAAAAGTTATAGTGTCTACAAACTAGGGTACATTTTCTGGAATTTACATAGCTTTTAATTTATGACTGCCTATCTCATTTCTTGAGGTGCTAAAATGGCAGGGCAGTACAAACCCCCCAAATGACCCAATTTTGGAAAGTAGACACCCCAAGTAAATTTCTGAGAGGCATTTTGAGCTCATTAAATATTTAATTTGTTTGTCCCAAATGAATAATGACAAAAAAAATTGTTTTACAAAAAGTTGTCACTAAATGATATATTGCTAACACATGCCATGGTTATATGTGGAATTGCACCCCAAAATACATTTTGCTTCTTCTTCTGAGTACGGGGATACCACATGTGTGGGACTTTTTGAGAGCCTAGCCGCATACGGGGCCCGAAAACCAAGCACCTCCTTCAGTATTTCTAAGGGCGTAAATTTTTGACTTCACTCCTCAATACCTATCACTAGGGATGAGCCGAACACCACCCGGTTCGGTTCGCACCAGAACCTGCGAACGGACCGAAAGTTTGCACGAACGTTAGAACCCCATTGACGTCTATGGGACTCAAACGTTCGAAATCAAAAGTGCTCACTTTAAAGGCTAATTTGCATGGTATTGTCCTAAAAAGGGTTTGGGGACCCGGGTCCTACCCCAGGGGACATGTATCAATGCAAAAAAAACTTTTAAAAACGTCCGTTTTTTCGGGAGCAGTGATTTTAATGATGCTTAAAGTAAAAAAAAAAAAGTGAAATATTCCTTTAAATATCGTACCTGGGGGGTGTCTATAGTATGCCTGTAAAGTGACGCGTGTTTCCCGTGTTTAGAACAGTCCCTGCACCAAATGTCATTTTTAAAGGAAAAAATCTCATTTAAAACTGCTTGCGGGTTTAATGTCATGTCGGGTCATGGCAATATGGATGAAAATCAGTGAGACAAACGGCATGGGTACCCCCCAGTCCATTACCAGGCCCTTTGGGTCTTGTATGGATATTAAGGGGAACCCCGCACCCAAATTAAAATAAGGAAAGGTGTGGGGCCACCAGGCCCTATATACTCTGAACAGCAGTATACAGGCGGTGCAAACAAGACAGGGACTGTAGGTTTGTTGTTAAGTAGAATCTCTTTGTAATTTTGAACGGGTACATTTTTAACGTGTTTAGCTCCAGCCAAAAAATCTTTTTTAAGCTTTTTGGAAAACATAGGGAAGGGTTATCACCCCTGTGACATTTGTTTTGCTGTCTTTCCTCCTCTTCAGAAGATTTCACCTCACTTTTTGTCCCAATGAAAAATGTTCTTTGAAAATTTGGGTTTTTTTGTGGAACAAGGATTGGAAAGCATCAGTGGAAAGGAGAAATTGTTTTCCCATATTAACTCTTACAGGAGAGAATTTCCCTTCCTAGGGGTAGATTTCATCTCACTTCCTGTTGTCTCCTTCCGTTTGCAAGTAGGAGTCGTTTGTAAGTTAGATGTTTGAAAGTAGGGTCCTGCCCTATATACTCAGCAGAAATTTGGGCCTTAGGTGTTGCTGTGGCCACAACACTGTAAGCCCTCACAGGGCCCTGCTGTGAAATATTAGATCAAGAATTGTAATTACATGCCCCTGTTGAACAGGAGCTGAAAAATTAGGCCTTAGGCACTGGTGCTGGTGCCACAACACTGCAACCCCTCACAGACACTCTAGTAGGAACGCAGGAACGAGCCCTGCTGCAAAGTATTGCATCAAAAATTGTAATTACACGCCCCTGTTAGACAGGGGCAGAAAAATTAGGCCTTAGGCACTGGTGCTGGTGCCACAACACTGCAACCCCTCACAGACACTCTAGTAGGAACGCAGGAACGAGCCCTGCTGCAAAGTATTGCATCAAAAATTGTAATTACACGCCCCTGTTAGACAGGGGCAGAAAAATTGGGCCTTAGGCACTGGTGCTGGTGCCACAACACTGCAACCCCTCACAGACACTCTAGTTGGAACGCAGGAACGAGCCCTGCTGCAAAGTATTGCATCAAAAATTGTAATTACACGCCCCTGTTAGACAGGGGCAGAAAAATTGGGCCTTAGGCACTGGTGCTGGTGCCACAACACTGCAACCCCTCACAGACACTCTAGTTGGAATGCAGGAACGAGCCCTGCTGCAAAGTATTACATCAAAAATTGTAATTACATGCCCCTGTTAGACAGGGGCAGAAAAATTGGGCCTTAGGCACTGGTGCTGGTGCCACAACACTGCAACCCCTCACAGACACTCTAGTTGGAACGCAGGAACGAGCCCTGCTGCAAAGTATTGCATCAAAAATTGTAATTACACGCCCCTGTTAGACAGGGGCAGAAAAATTGGGCCTTAGGCACTGGTGCTGGTGCCACAACACTGCAACCCCTCACAGACACTCTAGTTGGAATGCAGGAACGAGCCCTGCTGCAAAGTATTACATCAAAAATTGTAATTACACGCCCCTGTTAAACAGGGGCTGAAAAATTGTGCCTTAGGCACTGGTGGTGGCGCACAGAACCAAAAATGTTCTTACAAGCTATCAGCGTGATGATTGAGGAGGAAGAGGATAATTACTCAGGGATAGTCACTCAGCATCAGCATAGGCAGTCTTTGAAGGGATCTGAGATTTCAAAAAAAATTATTCGGTTACATCAGCATCAGGTGCTTGGTAGCTGGTGGTGATCCAAGACTGATTCATTTTTATGAAGGTCAGCCGATCGACCGAGTCGGTGGACAGACGCACCCTGTGATCGGTTACCACGCCTCCAGCAGCACTGAATGTGCGTTCCGAAAGAACGCTGGATGCAGGACAGGCCAGTAGCTCAATTGCATACTGTGCAAGCTCTGGCCAGTGATCCATCCTCAAGACCCAGTAACCCAGAGGATTTTCGGTGGGAAAGGTGTCCAAGTCTGATCTTGCCCCTAGGTATTCCTGCACCATGTAAAACAGACGCTGGCGATGGTTGCTGGAACCGATCATACCTTGGGGCTGCGGACCAAAAAATTGTCTGAACGCATCGGTCAGACGGCCACCTTCTCCACCGCTCTTTCTTTGACTGACCGAAGCCTCAGCAACACGTTGTCCAGAAACAGGAGTTTGTAACCTCCCAGTCTCTGGGAACGCGTTGCACAGACCTTTCTGCAAGGCCTCCCGAAGATGTTTCATCCTCTGCTCCCTCTGCGATGGCAAGATAAGGTCCGCAACCTTACCCTTGTAACGTGGATCAAGGAGGGTTGCCAGCCAGTATTGGTCCTTCTCCTTGATACCACGAATACGAGGATCCTTACGCAGGCTTTGCAGGATCAGGGAGGCCATGCAGCGTAGGTTTGCTGAGGCATTCGGTCCGGAGTCCTCTGGGTCACTAAGGACGACAACATCCGCAGCCACCTCCTCCCAGCCACGTACAAGTCCATGTGTTTCTTGGGACTGATCTCTTAAAGACTGCTGCTGATGCTGAGTGCCAGGCTCCACCTCCATACTGACACAATCTTCCTCCTCCTCCTCCTCCTCCTCGTCCTCTTCCTGTGTGATCGGCGGGCACGCAGGAACACTGTCTGGATAAAGGGGGCCTTGAGAGCTAAGGAAGTCCTCCTCTTCCTGCCTCTGTTCTGCCTCAAGTGCCCTGTCCATTATTCCACGCAGCGTGTGCTCCAACAGGTGGACAAGGGGGACAGTGTCACTGATGCATGCACTGTCACTGCTCACCATCCTCGTGGCCTCCTCGAATGGTGACAGGACAGTGCATGCATCCCTGATCATGGCCCACTGGTGTGGGGAAAAAAAACCAAGCTCCCCTGACCCTGTCCTGGTGCCATAGTCGCACAGGTACTCATTGATGGCCCTCTGCTGTGTGTGCAGCCGCTGCAGCATGGCCAACGTTGAGTTCCACCTGGTGGGCATGTCACAGATTAGGCGGTTCTTGGGCAGGTTAAACTCCTTTTGGAGGTCCGTCAGCCGAGCACTGGCATTATATGACCGGCGGAAATGCACACAGACTTTCCTGGCCTGCCTCAGGACATCCTGTAAGCCCGGGTACCTGCCCAAGAACCGCTGCACCACCAAGTTAAGGACGTCAGCCAAACAGGGCACATGGGTCATTTGTCCCTGTCGGAGGGCAGAGAGGAGGTTGGTGCCATTGTCGCAAACCACCATTCCTGCCTTAAGTTGGCGTGGCGTCAACCACCTCTGAACCTGCCCCTGCAGAGCTGACAGAACCTCTGCCCCAGTGTGGCTCCTGTCCCCCAAGCACACCAGCTCAAGCACCGCATGGCATCTTTTGGCCTGCGTACTTGCGTAGCCCCTTGAACGACTACGGAGCACCGCTGGTTCCGAGGAAGAGGCCATGGAGGAAGAAGAAGAGGAGGGGGTGGAGGAGAGAGGTGTGTCACAATCATTAGCATTTTGGAGGCGTGGTGGCGGAACAACCTCCAACACTAATGCACCTTGTCCTGCATCCTTCCCAGCTGCCAGCAGAGTCACCCAATGCGCCGTGAAACTTAGGTAACGTCCCTGTCCATGCCTGCTGGACCATGAGTCAGCGGTAATATGCACCTTACTGCTGACGGCCCTGTCCAGCGAGGCATGGACATATCCTTCCACATGCCGGTAGAGAGCCGGAATCGCCTTCCGTGAGAAAAAGTGGCGTTTGGGTACCTGCCACTGAGGAACCGCACATTCCACAAACTCACGGAAGGGGGCAGAGTCTACCAACTGAAAAGGCAGCAGTTGAAGTGCTAGCAATTTTGCCAAGCTAGCATTCAACCGCTGGGCATGTGGATGGCTGGGAGCAAACTTTTTTTGGCGGTGCAGCAGCTGGGGCAGGGAAATTTGCCTGGTACAATCTGACGTCGGTGTACCAAAAGCAGATTGCCCACAAGTACTTGGCTGTGACACACCTAATTCTACACCTTCATTCCTCTCAGTGCAGGTCTCATAGAGGACTGGAGGTCTAGTGGGGTTGGAAATCTCAGCTGATGAGGAGCAAGGAGAGATCCTCTTTGTTCTTTGGTGTGGGTCTTTTAGATACGCTTGCCAACGAACTGCATGGCAGGTCAACATATGTCTGGTCAAGCATGTGGTACCCAAGCGGGAAATGTTTTGGCCACGTGAGATACGCTTGAGACATATGTTGCAAATAGCAGCGGTGCGATCTGATGCACTCGTCTCAAAAAAGGCCCACACCAAAGAACTTTTTGAATAACGCGCAGAGACTGCAGCGCCCTGCACATGTGGAGCTTTGGGGTGTGATGCAGTCAATGTGCTGCCCTTAGGCTGGCCCCTGGAGGGCATCCTGCCTCGTTGGTGATGTGCTGCCTCCTCCTCCTCCTCCTCCTCCTCCTCCTCCTCCTCTCTCCTATCAGGCACCCACGTTGAGTCAGTGACCTCATCATCCCCTCCCTCCTCATCACTGGAGCAAACCTGGCAGTATGCTGCAGCAGGGGGAGCATGACTGACAGATTGCTGTCCTTCTTGGGCACCCCCTCTGTCCGTGCTCATGTTACTGCCTTCATCGAGCTCAGTATCATCATCAGAGCCTTCCAAACGCTGGGCATCCTCCTGGAGCATGCACCCAACACTGTGGTCAAACAGTTCGAGGGAATCCTCAGGAGGACATGGTGGAGCTAGGGAAGGAGTCACTGATGACATTGAGCTGAGGGAAGAGGCCGCTGCTTTGCCAGACAAAGCACCCTGGGCATGGGTGAGAGAGGATGAGGAGGATGAGGACGGCTTGGTCATCCACTCGACCAAGTCTTCCGCATGTTGCGGCTCAACACGGCCAGCTGCCGAAAAAAAGGCCAAGCGTGTCCCATGGCCACGTGCTGATGAGGATGCACCGTCTCCACGACCAGCACTAGACACAGAGCCTGCTTGCCCTCTTTTATTGGCTTGTGACTGTCTGCCTCTCCTTCTTGGCCTTCCAGACATACTAATGGCCTGTAGCTGCACTAAGCTGGGATATATATATCTATATATATCTATATATATCTATATATATATATATATATATATATATATATATATATATATATATATGTACTGATACTGCAGCTAGCAAAATCAACTGCTTGCCTGTAGTATGAGAACACCACCAACCTTCTACAGGTAGCTTTAGCTGAACACTGTGAGGTGGACGCACCCCACTAACTTGTAGGTTTAGCTGAACACTGTGAGCAGGACGCACTGCACTAACTGTAAATAGTCTAGCTGCCTGACCGTGGTACTAATAGGATCAAAAGAACACCAGTAATTTTCTTCAGGTAGCTTTATATACTGTAACCAGACAAGCCTGCTTGTCAGTAGGAAGATAACAGGAACGGATCTAGCTGAACACTGTGAGCAGGACGCACTGTACTAAATGTAAATAGTCTAGCTGCCTGACCGTGGTACTAATAGGATCAAAAGAACACCAGTAATTTTCTTCAGGTAGCTTTATATACTGTAACCAGACAAGCCTGCCTGTCATTAGGAAGATAACAGGAACAGATCTAGCTGAACACTGTGAGCAGGACGCACTGTACTAAATGTAAATAGTCTAGCTGCCTGACCGTGGTACTAATAGGATCAAAAGAACACCAGTAATTTTCTTCAGGTAGCTTTATATACTGTAACCAGACAAGCCTGCCTGTCAGTAGGAAGATAACAGGAACAGATCTAGCTGAACACTGTGAGCAGGACGCACTGTACTAAATGTAAATAGTCTAGCTGCCTGACCGTGGTACTAATAGGATCAAAAGAACACCAGTAATTTTCTTCAGGTAACTTTATACACTGTAACCAGACAAGCCTGCCTGTCAGTAGGAAGATAACAGGAACAGATCTAGCTGAACACTGTGAGCAGGACGCACTGTACTAAATGTAAATAGTCTAGCTGCCTGACCGTGGTACTAATAGGATCAAAAGAACACCAGTAATTTTCTTCAGGTAGCTTTATATACTGTAACCAGACAAGCCTGCCTGTCAGTAGGAAGATAACAGGAACAGATCTAGCTGAACACTGTGAGCAGGACGCACTGTACTAAATGTAAATAGTCTAGCTGCCTGACCGTGGTACTAATAGGATCAAAAGAACACCAGTAATTTTCTTCAGGTAGCTTTATATACTGTAACCAGACAAGCCTGCCTGTCAGTAGGAAGATAACAGGAACGGATCTAGCTGAACACTGTGAGCAGGACGCACTGTACTAAATGTAAATAGTCTAGCTGCCTGACCGTGGTACTAATAGGATCAAAAGAACACCAGTAAATTTCTTCAGGTAGCTTTATATACTGTAACCAGACAAGCCTGCCTGTCAGTAGGAAGATAACAGGAACGGATCTAGCTGAACACTGTGAGCAGGACGCACTGCACTAAATGTAAATAGTCTAGAAGATAACAGGAACGGATCTAGCTGAACACTGTGAGCAGGACGCACTGCACTAAATGTAAATAGTCTAGAAGATAACAGGAACGGATCTAGCTGAACACTGTGAGCAGGACGCACTGCACTAAATGTAAATAGTCTAGAAGATAACAGGAACGGATCTAGCTGAACACTGTGAGCAGGACGCACTGCACTAAATGTAAATAGTCTAGAAGATAACAGGAACGGATCTAGCTGAACACTGTGAGCAGGACGCACTGCACTAAATGTAAATAGTCTAGAAGATAACAGGAACGGATCTAGCTGAACACTGTGAGCAGGACGCACTGCACTAAATGTAAATAGTCTAGAAGATAACAGGAACGGATCTAGCTGAACACTGTGAGCAGGACGCACTGCACTAAATGTAAATAGTCTAGAAGATAACAGGAACGGATCTAGCTGAACACTGTGAGCAGGACGCACTGCACTAAATGTAAATAGTCTAGAAGATAACAGGAACGGATCTAGCTGAACACTGTGAGCAGGATGCACTGCACTAAATGTAAATAGTCTAGAAGATAACAGGAACGGATCTAGCTAAACTGAATACAGTGTATATATATATATATATATGCAACACCTGGGATACATATATATACACAATACACTGTAAGTGCAGCTAACTGACTGACTGTTCTGCCTAATCTATCTAACTCAAATCAAATGACACTGTCTGTCTCTCTCTCTCTATCTATGAACGCCGGAACACACACTACACAGGGCCGCCGTGCAGGCGGCCTTATATAGTGTGGGGCGTGTACTAAATCCCCTGAGCCATAATTGGCCAAAGCCTCCTTGGCTTTGGCCAATTACGGCTCTCTGTTCAGGCGGCGCTGTGATTGGCCAAGCATGCGGGTCATAGTGAATGCTTGGCCAATCATCAGCAAGCAGTGCACTGCGATGCCACAGTGAATTATGGGCCGTGACGCGCCACACGAATTTGGCGCGAACGGCCCATATCGTTCGCCATTCGACGAACGATCGAACAGCCGATGTTCGAGTCGAACATGGGTTCGACTCGAACACGAAGCTCATCCCTACCTATCACAGTTTTGAAGGCCATAAAATGCCAAGATGGCACAACCCCCTCCCCCAAATGACCCTATTTTGGAAAGTAGACACCCCAAGATATTTGCTGAGAGGCATGTTGAGTTCATGGAATATTTTATATTTTGCCACAAGTTCTGGGAAAATGACAAACTTTTTTTTTGCACAAATTGTCACTAACGGATATATTGCTCATACATTCCATGGGCATATGTGGAATTACACTCAAAAATACATTCTGCAGCTTCTCCTGAGTACGGGGATACCACATGTGTGGGACTTTTTGGGAGCGTAGCCGCATACGGGGCCCTGAAAACCAAGCACGGCCTTCAGGATTTCTAAGGGCGTACATTTTTGATTTCACTCCTCACTACCTATTACAGTTTTGAAGGCCATAAAATGCCAAGATGGCACAACCCCCCCCCAAATTACCCCTTTTTGGAAAATAGATAACCCAAGCTATTTGCTGAGAGGCATGGTGAGTATTTTGCAGCTCTCATTTGTTTTTGAAAATGAAGAAAGAAAAGAAAAATGTATTTTTTCTTTGTTTTTTAAATTTTCAAAACTTTGTGACAAAAAGTGGGGTCTGAAAAATACTCACCATACCTCTCAACAAATAGCTTGGGGTGTCTACTTTCCAAAATGGGGTCATTTTGGGGGGGGGGGTTGTGCCATCTGGGCATTCCATGGCCTCCGAAACTGTGATAGGCAGTGGGGAGTAAAAATTTACACCCTTATGCTCATGGCTCAGAAGGACTAAGTCCATGCCCCACACTAAATAAGGCTGCCTGCACGTCGACCCCGTGTAGTGTGTTGTTGGCGTTGACGGAGATAGAGTGTCATTTAGATTGAGCAGGCAGGCAGGTTATTCAGTTAGCTGCATTGTATATTAAATATTTATATATACAGACAGTCTCGTATATATTTATATATATCCACTGCATCCAGTTTAGCTATATCTGACTGCAGGCCATTTCTGGTGTACTTTTCTAATATACTTCAGGCAGGTAGGTTATTCTGTTAGCTGCAGTGTATTTAATATATATACAGCCAGTCTTGTATATAGTAATAATTATGAAATTAAATATATATATATATATATATATATATATATATATATATATATATATATATATATATATATATATATATATATATACACTGCATCCTGTGTAGCCAAGCCTATATCTCAATGCAGGCCATTCCTGGTGTACTTTTTCTAATATACTTCAGGTGGTGTACACAGTAAACAGTACCATGCACCCCTAGTGCAATTGCTACTACTTTTCTGGTGGTGTACACAGTACACAATACAGTGTAGTGTGGTTTTGCTAAACAAAATTTACAGCATGTCCGGAAGGTCACCAAGGAGAGGCAGACGCTCACAGTCGACAGTGCTGGTCGTGGACACGGTGCATCCTCAGCACGCTTGTCTTTTTTTTTTGCAGCTGGCCGTGTTATTGAGCCACAACATGCAGAAGAGTTGGTGGAATGGATAACAAAGCCGTCCTCATCCTCCTTATCCTCTCACCCAGGCTCAGAGTAGATTTCCTGCCAATGCAGCTGCCAAAGCGGCCTATTACATCGACTCCATGTCAACAGTCACTCCTTCCCTAGCCCCACCATCATGCATGGAGGAGTTCCCCGAACCATTCGACCACAGTGTCAGGTACATGCTGCAGGAGGATGCACAGTGATTTGAAGGCTCCGATGATGGTACCCAGGTTGAGGAAGGGAGTAATGTGAGCCTAGAGAGAGGGGGTGCCCAAGAAGGTCAAGAAACTGGCAGTCATGTTCCCCCAGCTGCAGCATACTGCCAAGTTTGCTCCAGTGATGAGGAGGGAGGGGATGATGAGGTCACTGACTCTATTTGGGTGCCTGATAGAAGAGAGGAGGAGGAGGAGGCACATCTCCAATGAGGCAGGATACCCTCCAGGGGGCAGCTTAAGGGCAGCCACCCTATTGCATCACACCACAGAGCTAAGCAGGTACAGGGCGCTGCTGACTCCCCGCATATTTTGAAAAGTTCTTTGGTGTGGGCCTTTTTTGACACGTGTGCAGCAGATCACACCATTGCTGTTTGCAACATATGTCTGAAGCGTATCAAGCGTGGCCAAAACAGCAGGCGCTTGGGAACCACATGCTTGACCAGACATATGACGACCTCCCATGCAGTCCGTTGGCAACAGCACTTTAAAGACCCACATCAAAGAACAAGGCGGACCTCTCCTTGCTCCTCATCAGCTGGGATCTCCAACCCCACTATTCCTCCAGTCCTCTCAGCAACCTGCACTGAGAGGAATGAAGGTATAGAAATAGGTGTCCCAAGTACTTGAGGCCAATCTGCTAGCGGTACACCAACATTCAATTTTAGCAGGCAAATTTCCCTACCCCAGTTGCTAAACCGTCGAAAGAAATTCGGTCCCAGCCGTCTGAATGCTAGCTTAGCCAAATTGCTAGCACTGCAACTGCTGCCTTTTCAGCTGGTAGACTCTGCCCCCTTTCGTGAATTTGTGGAATGTGCAGTACCTCAGTGGCAGGTTCCCATTTATTTTCACGGAAGGCCATTCCGGCTCTCTACCAGCATGTGGAAGGCAATGTCTTGGCCTCGTTGGACAGGGCAGTCAGCAGTAAGGTGCATATTACCGCTGACTCATGGTCCAGCAGGCATTGACAGGGACGTTACCTTTCTTTCATGGCACACTAAGTAACTCTGCTGGCAGCTGGGAAGGATGCAGGACAGGATTCAGTATTGTTGGAGCTTGTTCCACCAGCACCTCCAAAATGCTAGCAGTGGTGATTCTGCCACAGCTCTCTCCTCCACCCCCTCCTCTTCTTCTTCCTCTATGGCCTCTTCCTCTGCAGATTTGTCCTCTTAACCAGCGGTGCTCCGTAGGCTTTCAAGGGGCTATGCAAGCACTCAGGCAAAAAGATGCCATCAAAGATCAAGCGCCGATCGGGGGCGGGGCACGCATGGAGGAAGCAGCGTGCTAGCGTGCTGTGTCCTGTGGAGACCCGGGAGAAGGATCAGCAAGCTGAAGACATGCTGAGAGCAGTCCTAAGCAGTGTATGGTAGCGTGTGGCATTCGGCGGCACTCGGCAGTATTCAATCTCACACAGCCTCACACAGCTAATCATTCAACAGTCGGCTGCCAGTCTAAAAACGTGAGCGTGAGCTGTAATATGTGAACTTTGTGTAGCTGAGGAGCCGAGAACCAGGAGAACCAGGAGCGGGGTTCTGGGAGACTGGGAGTGTCATTCTTTCAAAACAGCCTGCCGAGGAGAGGAGAGGTAGCCAGCAGCCGGGAAGCAGTGTGTCTGTCATCCACAGTGAGACAGTGAAACAGCAGGGAGCCGTGCTGTGTCAGCTGTGAAGTAATGGGTCTGTCGTCTGCAGAGAGTCAGCAGGGAGCCAAGCAGTGCCAGCCGTGAGTTGTGTGCAGAGATGGGATGTGCGGGTGAGTTGTGCTTTGGTGCTTTTGTTTGCTCCTGATGTGCTTCTGACTTTGAAGACTTTGGAGGACTTTTGAGGACTTTTTGAGGACTTGCAGTCATGAAAGGAGGTAGCCTGCATAATCTGGTAGTCGGCATAACCCCAGCATAACCTGTATAACCTGCATGAGCCCAGTCAAACCAGCATAATCTGCATATTTTCAACTTAACTTGCTTAGTGTGCATAAACCTGCATAACTCCTACATCCCTGTATCCCAGCACTACATAATCCCTGCGCTCCAGCATCCCTGCATCTCTGCATTTCTCTGCATTTCTGCATCTCTCTGCATCTGCATCTCAGCATCCCAGCATTTTCAGCATTGTTAGCATAACCAGCATAATCAATATTTCAACATAACCTGCAAATCTCTGCATTCCAGCTTCCCAGCATTCCCAGCATTTAAGCATAACCTGCATAACCTTGCTCAACCTCTGCTCAACCTCTGCTTGTCGCTGCTATCACCACCGCTGCCACCCCTACTGTCCCCACTTACATTGTGCTGCATGAACATTGCATTGTGTCTTGTGTCTTACCAACACGGCTTATCAACACCGCCTGGAGATTGTATTTGAGCTCCATTTTTTTTTATTTATTATATATATATTTTTTTTTTTTTTCTATTTTTTTTGCCCTCTGCATAATTCGGAACCCGGAAACCCGGAATTCACTGGTATCTAAGGACTATCCTGCTATTTTCCCACAGTGGTCCCCTTAGGTTCAGTATTGGCATTAATACTGGCATTAATACTGCCATTAATATTGGCACAGATCCCTCCCCCCCACCTAGATTCCCTGGTTTGTCCCTGGTTCTCATGGGAAGGAGGAGACGAGGTGCTCCTAGTGGCCGATCTGGTATTCCATCTGTATCCCCGCAAACTGGTATTCGGGACTTTTTTTCCTCCGGTAGACGGACTCGCTCCTCTAGTATAATAGCAAAGATGGCAACAGAGCAACAGATGGCTCCACAGAGGGCCCAGCAAGCGAGTCAACCTAGTCAGTCTATAAGTCAGGATACAGACCAGCATATAGGGGTTGTTCACACTCCATCTCTTACTCCATCTTGCTCACCAGTATATAGCCCTGCTCTCCAACAATCCGAGTTTGCTGTTACAGCTGCTCTACAAGAATCGCAGAGCATCTCACAGAGTGTTTCACCTTCACCCCACCCCTCTCCATCTCTGCCCCCCCCCTCCGCCTTTGCCCTCCAGGCCTATACAAACGCCCCCCCTCCACCTCTGCCCTCCCGACCGATACAAACGCCAGATATGGGCCAGGGAGTGGATGGGGGAGAAGGGGGGGACTTGCGAGAATTCCTAAAAGCTTTACCAACACGGAGTGAAATGGAGGCATTTGTACAGCGCCTGGAGCAAGGTTATCGCACTGATATCCAGGCGGTTAAGACAGATCTACAAGCAACTCAGGTTAAAACATCAGAGTTAGAGGGATCTGTTACAATTTTGGCTGATGCTATCCATGTGCAAGACCAACGATTAGATATGCATGAATCTCAAATACAAACACTGTACTCCCTTATAGAGGATCAAGATAATCGCAATCGGCGGAATAATATTCAGATTCGAGGGTTACCAGAAGCAATGGGGGTCGAGGATCTTCCAGAAACGGTAAAAGGCATTTTCATCTCTATACTGGGGACAATCGAGCCGGTTAATCTGGAAATGGATAGGGTTCACCGGGCTTTGGGGCCACGGAACCCCGACCCAGCCAAACCAAGGGACATTATATGCCGAATACACTACTTCCGTGTAAAAGAGGACATTATGAGAAAGGTGCGAACAAAAGGCCTAATTGAATATAAAGGAAATACGATACAACTGTTGTCAGACCTGTGCCATTTCACCCTAGAAAAGAGGAAGGCATTAAAACCTCTCCTGGTTTTGTTACAAGACCGAAATATTTCTTATCGATGGAACTTTCCATTCCAACTACAGATCCGGAAGGAGGGAAAGTGGTTAAGTATCCGTGGTCCATCGGATATCCCAGCAGTAGCAACAGCCTTGGAGCTACCAGAGCTCCCACCGTTGGAGTGGCCACAGTCATATTCTTTGTTTCGGGGTGAAGGGCGTCGAGCCCCTGTATTGGGGAATTACCCCGGCAGATCAGGAACCTTCCCCCCCCCATAGCCTAATCAAGGGTTTTCAGTAGCGATAACATTGGTGGATTTTTTCTACAAACTTTTTGTTGCTTGTCCCCCCCCCCCCCCTTTTTTTTTTTTTTTCTCTCTCCTTTATAAATCCCTGATTAAAATATGCCTTTGTATTATATACTATGCCAGCGATGAAATATTGATATATATATGCGTTTATATATGCATATTTGTATGGAATATATATTTATGCTAAATGACACCTGATGATATTTGTCAGAAGTTTTTCTATCAGGGATGCAGATGATAGGTTCCTGATATTATTAGAAGGAAGAAAATACCGGCCTCCCCCACCCTGAGCATTATCTTTTTTTTTTTTTTTCTCCCGTTCTCCTCTCTCCCTCCACCGGGGGGGGGGGGGGGGGGGTGTGCCACTTTTGAGGGATAGGTTGCACCTGGGGGAGAAGAATAAGGAATTTTATTAAAGTTTTGCATGTGGATATCCTAAAAAGATATATCAGCTCAATTATAGCCAGGATAAATTTATATATATAGCACTATTCCTTTTTTTTGGGGAATTGGTGTACAAAATTGTGCTGCAATATGGCTATTTGTCGTGCGGGGCAGGGTGGAATGGGTAATATGTAGATGGGTGGCATTTGTAGTGCTTTTATAACATGTTTCTCTGACCATGCCGCCTGCACACGACAAATAAATGTTTGTGGAATCAGTCTACCGGTGGTGATGGCTCCTGGGACTCCAGTTGAGTATGCATGACCATGCGGATATGTGAGCCTATAGCTGTAGGGTGCCCACTAGTGAGCACTCATATACATATCGATATGGGGATCAAAGAGGGGGGGGGGGGCATATCTTATAGAATGTATTGGTGCCAACTTCTTTACTCTCCCCTATAGGAATAGGTTTTGGGTTTTTTTTTTCTCTTCTTCCCCATCTCCCCCTTCTCCTCCCCCCCACAAATGTGGACTCCCCTCCTGAGATGTAGCTGTACTTGGGGAGGAGGTGAGGGAAGGGAGAGAGACTTTAGATGCACAATACACAGCTGCAGTATGAGTTTTCGTAGGTGGGGGGAGGAGGGATAGGTACTAGGTAGGCAATTGATGTTTGTTGTGTATTTATCAATCTGTTGCCCTGATGGTGTCACCACATTACGACAAATAGTGGTGCATAGGTGCAGGATACGCGTGGCGTGTGCACACCTAGGTTTAGGGATAAGGGAATTTGGGGGTAGAGAGGTACACCCCTATAAAAGGCATGAGTACCAATTTTTTTTTTTCCCTTCATCTTCTTTAGAGTGCAGAAATAGTTTGAGTTTATTTTCCTATATATTATAGATCGCAATAAAAGCAGGTTTTTCTCTCGGGTCTCAATTGGAGACCTTCCCTGTGTGTATCCACTTCCCCCTCGTAGGTATACCAGCCCTCTGGTAGGGTTTGGTTCGAGGTGTGTTTTGTTTTTGTTTTTGTTTTTTTTTTTTTTTAGTTAAGGTGGTGTGCTATACTTTTTGTAAAGCATACTAATTTAATTTTTTGGTTGGATTTGGTATCGGACCAGATCCAAAGAGAGAGTTATCTCTCTCTCATTTTACTTTTTGTCTCTTTCACCTTTTTTTCTTCCTTTCTCCTTCCTTTTGTATTTTTTTTTTTTCTTTTCTCTTCTTCACAAGCCAGGAAATGACGACCAAACAATCTTCGCCAGTCTCATTGAAACTCTGTTCATATAACGTTAAGGGTATCAATAAACAATCAAAAAGAGGTCAAATTTTATATGCTCTACATAAAGCTAGGGTAGATATTATACTTTTCCAAGAGACCCATTTTAAAGCAAATTGTATCCCAGCATGCTCACAAAGATACTATTCAAGTTGGTTTCATAGTACCTTGTCCTCGTCCAGGAGTAGGGGAGTTTCCATCGCTATCCATAAACGTCTACCAGTATCGGTCTTGGAGCATGTGACGGACCCCAATGGCCGGTATCTTTTTCTCAAATTCAGGCTGTGGAATAGAGTCTATACACTTGCCAATTTCTATATTCCTAATTATGATCAAATAACGGCAATTACACAATATCTTCATCTCTTGACAGAATTTGCAGAAGGTACAATCCTTGTAGGAGGAGATTTTAATATGGTTCTAGAACCCCAACTGGACACCTCCTCTCAGCGATCAAATATCTCCTACAGTCGGTTGAGGGCCCTGAAAAAAGAGTTGTTTGGACACCGATTGCTGGACTTATGGCGTATTTTAAATCCTAAAAAGCGGGACTATACATACTATTCCCCAGTCCACCAATCCTATTGTAGGCTAGATTATTTTTTCACGGGAACACCACTATTGGAATGGAACCCAATAATGGACATTGGGTCTTTTATCTGGTCTGATCACTCACCTCTTTTTTTGACAGTACAACCTCCCCAGATCCCACGGTCTGATTGGTTATGGCGTTTAAACGAAACCCTTATGCAAGACCCATTATGTCATCAGGCAGTTTTGGCAGCAATTAAGAATTTTATCGCTGACCATGATCATGATGAGACCCCATTACCTATACAGTGGGAGGCCTTGAAAGCAGTAGTAAGAGGACTATTTATCCAACATGGAGCTCGCTTAAAAAAAGAAAGATCAGCAACTATACAGGACGACCTGTCAAAACTTCGGGTGTTGGAGATCTCACACAAAAAGACCCCAACTCCGGAGCTATTGGCTGATATATCTTTGGTACGATCATCTTTGCTGCAGTCTTTGGAGGTTTCCCACTGTAAAAGTCAATATAGATATGCCCTGGGAAAGTACCGATATGGAGACAAGGCTGGGAGATCACTTTCAAGGTCTTTGTATCCCCGACCCCCAGTAACTTTTATACCTAGCATTGCGTTACCATCTGGAGAAATTACTTCAGATCCAATCCTTCTTCAAAAGGCATTCTGTGATTATTTCACAGCGTTGTACAATCTAACTCCCCCATCATCCTGCGACCCAGACTCTCTTGGTCGTCGTATACAGGAATATGTGTCCGAAACTGCTATACCAATATTAGATGAAAATAGTGGGAATTCTTTGGACTCCCCGTTTTTACTTGAGGAATTACTGGAAGTGATTAAGAATACACCATCAGGTAAAAGTCCCGGCCCCGATGGTTTTACATCGAAATTTTATAAGACCTACAAGGATTCTATTACACCATTTATGCTTCGAGTGTTTAATAGCATATCTGATATTAATGGGTTTGTACCCCAGACATTAGAAGCGCACATCTCACTACTTCCTAAACCTGATAAGGATTTAAACTTGTGTTCTAGTTATCGTCCTATATCCTTAATTGGGGTAGATATCAAGATATATGCCAAATTGGTTGCCTCACGTCTTCAATCCCATATTCCCAATTTGGTACATACAGACCAAGTTGGGTTTGTACAGGGGAGAGAAGCACGCGATAACACGCTTAAATCCCTTTTACTCATCGAATATACCCAATCAGCAAAGATACCAGCTTGCCTTCTCTCTGTGGATGCTGAGAAGGCATTTGACCGTGTTGGGTGGCCGTTTTTGGAACAAACTTTGATTCAAATAGGATTAGGACCAATTTTGTTAAGAAAAATTATGGCACTCTATACCAAGCCAAGAGCAAGAATACGGATTAATCAATCATTATCCCCTAACTTTCCTATTCAAAATGGTACACGTCAGGGATGCCCGTTGTCTCCCCTCTTGTTTGTTTTAGTAATGGAACATTTGGTAACTGCTCTTAGACAAAATCCTTGTATCTCAGGCATACCATTAGACGGACAGGAGGTGAAGCTGGCAGTATTTGCTGACGATCTGCTACTCTATATTACCAACCCACATGTCTCCATGCCATCTATTCTGTATGAATTTCAGCGTTTTGGAGCTCTGAGCAATTTTAAAGTAAATTTGTCCAAATCAGAAATTCTTAATGTCTCTCTATCACCACGTCAAGTTCAAGCTCTAGGGAATAATTTCCCATTTAAGATCTGTACTTCGACACTTCGATACTTGGGCATAAAAATTCCACAAGATCTTACTAAACTATATATAGAAAATGATTATCCTCTTATGCAGCGTACAATACAGGACATTAAGAAATACGAGCGAGCCCATTACTCATGGTTCGGGAGGATCAATATATTAGAAAAGGATATAATACCACGCTTTCTCTACCTTTTCCAAACCATACCTATAGCGGTCCCCCGTTCCTTTTTTACCATTCTACAATCTACCTTTACAAGGTTTATCTGGGGATGTAATAGACCTAGATTGCAAAGGAGAATTTTATCTCTCCCCAAAACAAAGGGGGGCGCAGGGGCACCCGACCTATATTACTACCACGCTGCAGCAGTGTTAACTAGACTAGTAAATTGGTTCCATCACTCCCATCTCAAACAATGGGTACACATAGAACAGTCAATTGCTCCCTTGGATCTCCAGGCGCTTCCCTGGCTAGATATCTCTGCCCGGGGCCCACCTTCCTCGGTATCCTTTCTTACAGCACATTTATTGCGTACCTGGGATAAACTTCAAACCCAATTAGGACTTTCGCCTAAAGTGGGATTAATGACACCCCTGTTTGGTAACCCAGGGTTCTTACCGGCAATGGCACGGAGACATTTTTTGGTATGGAGTAGGGAGTCAAATCGTCGAATATCCCAAATTATTCATCAGGGAGATCTCCCATTGCTTTCAGATTTGATCCCTACTCAGCAACAATCAATTAAACATTGGTTGGAATATCGGCAAATAAAGTATTTTCTTTCTTCTTTTCCTTCTATAGATGTGTTTAATAGAGACCCAGATACCTTTGAGTCTCTTCTGTTGCAACAAAATACACCAGAACATATTCTGTCTGCAGTGTATGGGGTTCTTATTCTTAGACTCCATACATGTCTCCCGGAGTTCACAAATAAGTGGAAAATGGACTTGAATGTTGAAATTAAGCCAGAGGAATGGGAAAAAGCATTTATTCTTACACATAGTATGTCGTTAGCAATCAAGGCCCACGAGACAAATTTTAAGCTTCTCTCTCGGTGGTATAGATGTCCGTTGTTGCTTCACCGGATATATCCAAATGTTTCAGACCTGTGTTGGCGCTGTCATTCTGCCAAAGGTTCTTTATTACATATTTGGTGGGAATGTCCTTCGGTACATAATTTTTGGGACATGATACTGCAGCTTCATACCCGTGCAACTGGGGTGACTATTCCCAACATACCTCAAATTACTTTGTTATCCATCTTACCTGGCTCGTACCAAAGCACTAAAAAAGGCCTTTTAAGACACTGGTTGACAGCTGCAAGGGCAGTAATACCGTGCCACTGGCGGTCAGCACATGCTCCATCGTTGACTGATTGGATTCTAGAGATGGACCATATTGAGAGGATGGAGACTCTTCTATCACAGGAATTGGACACGTACGAACAATGTCGTCAAATTTGGCTTCCTTGGAAAGTGCTAAGAGAGTCCCCTGAACTACGGAATCTGTATGTGGTTTGGAGGTAGGATATGAAACTGGTGGAGAGGTGGTTTGAGTGAGGCGATCCTGGTTTGAGTAACTACTTCGGGTAGTGTATTTAATCAGAACATTACGGTCCTTTTTTTTTTTTTTTTTTTTTTTTTTCTTTCTCTCTTCATTTACTTTTTTTGTGTTGTGTCTGTGTGTGTGTTTTGTGTGATTATAGCTAATATTACTGTGGGAGTTGAAGAAAGGGAGTAGGAAATTATATATTTTAATTTTCTAAATTGATGAAAGAAAGTAAGGTAGGGATATCCCTATTAGGGTTTAGGGATATATGGTCTTGGGCGGTGGTGGCGGAACTTGGTGCAGGGGATGTTTTGGGACCATGCCTCCCTTGAGTGTGGGGAGGGTAGGGGAGTGTCTGGGGTCCCGGGGTCCGCCATCACGGGCCTGGAGTATGATCAGGGGTTGTCTCTCTCCCTTGTTTATGATTTATTTTATTTTTATTTTATCTTTTCCTTCTCTTTTCAGAGATCCCTTCAGTGTGTTGGTATATCTTTGCTTTATGTTTTATATATTATTGTAATGTGGTATTTATATATATATATGAATGTGTTTATGTTTAGATATATGTATATATATGTATATATATATATATATGTATATGTATGTATATATATATATATATATATATATATATATATATATATATATATATATATATATATATATATATATATATATGTGTGTATGTATGTATGTATATGTGTATATATGTATATATATATATATGTATTTTTTGTTTTTTGTTTTGGCACCCATTGGATGAGATTAATGCTTGTCTTTTCTTTTTTTTTTTTTTTTCTTCTCCTTTTTTTTTTTGTTATGTAAATTTAAAATTTTCAATAAAAATGGAATGCTGAAAAAGATGCCATGCGGTGCTTGAGTTGGTCTGCTTAGGGGACAGGAGCCACACTGGGGCAGAGATTCTGACAGCTCTGCAGGGGCAGGCTCAGAGGTGGTTGACACCACGCCAGCTTCAGCCAGGAATGGTTGTATGCCACGATGGCACCAACCTCCTATCTGCCCTCCGACAGGGACACTTGACCCATGTTCCCTGTTTTGCTCACGTCCTGAATTTGGTGGTGCAGCGGTTCTTGAGCAGGTTCCCCGGGCTTACAGGATCTCCTGAGGCAGGCCATAAAAGTCTGTGGTCATTTCCGCCAGTCATACAATGCCAGTGCTCGGCTGGCTGACATTCAAAGTGAATACAACCTGCCCAAGAACTGCCTCATTTGTGACATTCCCACCAGGTGGAACTCAACATTGGCAATGGCTGCACACACATCAGAGGGCCATCAATGAGTACCTGTGTGAGTATGGCACCAGGACAGGGTCAGGGGAGCTTGGCTTTTTTTCGCCACGCCAGTGGCTACTGAGCAAGGATGCATGCACTGTCCTGTCACCTTTTGAGGAGGCCACGAGGATGGTGAGCAGTGACAGTGCATGCATCAGTGATACTGTCCCTCTTGTGTTCCTGTTGGAGCACACGCTTCGTGGAATAATAAACAGGGCACTTGAGGCAGAACAGCGGGAGGAAGAGGAGGACTTCCTTACCTCTCAAGGCCCCCTTTATCCAAGTATTCCTGCGGGCCCGCTGATCACACAGGAAGAAGAAGAGGAGGATTGTGTCAGCATGGAGGTGGAGGATAATGCTCAGCATCAGCAGCAGTCTTCAAGGGATCGTTTTCAGTCCACAGAAACCCATGGACTTGTACGTGGCTAAGAGGAGGTGGTTGAGGATCATATGATCCTTAGTGACCCAGAGGACTCAGGATCAAATGCCTCTGCAAACTTACACTGCATGGCCTCCCTGATCCTGTAAAGCCTGTGAAAGGACCCTAGGATTCGTGGTATCAAGGAGAGGGATCATTACTGGCTGGCAACCCTTCTTGATCCACATTACAAGGGTAAGGTTGCAGAACTTATCCAGCCTTCGCAGAGGGAGCAGAGGATGAAAAATCTTCAGGAGGCCTTGTAGAAAGGTTTGTGCAATGCATTTCCAGAGCCTGGGAGGTTACAATTTCCTGGTGCTGGACAACGTGTTGCTAAGGCTTCGTTTAGTCACAGAAAGAGCGGTGGAGAAGGTGGCCGACTGACCTATGCCTTCAGACAATTCTTCAGTTCTCAGCGCCAAGGTCTGATCGGTTCCAGCAACCATCGCCAGCGTCTGAATTACATGGTGCAGGAATATCTAGGGGCAAGATCAGACTTGGAGACCTTTCCAACAGAACATTCACTGGGTACTGGGTCTTGAGGATGGACCACTGGCCTGAGCTTGCTCAATATGCAATTGAGCTACTTGCCTGTCCTGCATCCAGCATTCTTTCTGAATGCACATTCAGTGCTGATGGAGGCTTTGTAACCGATCACAGAGTGCGTCTGTCCACAGACTCCGTTGATAGGCTCACATTTAAAAAAATGAATCTGTCTTGGATCACCAGCTACCAAGCACCTGATGCTGATGTAACCGATTGATTTTTCTATGGAGTGACTATCCTATCATGCTGAGTAACTATCCTATTCCTCCTCAATCTTCATGATGATATCTTCTAAGAATATTTTTGGTTCAGGGCACCACCACCACTGCCTAAGGCCCAATTTTTCTGCCCCTGTTTAACAGGGGCATGTAATTACAATTTTTGATCAAATATGTCACAGCAGGGCCCATTCCTGCGCTCAACAAGAGTATCTGTAAGGCTTTACAGTGTTGTACCACCACCGCCTAAGGCCCAATTTTTCTGCCCCTGTTTTACAGGGGTGCGTAATTAAAATTTTTGACCTAATATTGCACAGCACGGCCCATTCCTGTGCTCAACAAGAGTATCTGTGAGGCTTTACAGTGTTGTGCCACCACCACCACCACCACCACCTAAGGCCCAATTTTTCTGCGCCTGTTTAACAGAGGCGCGTAATTACAATTTTTGATCTAATATTTCAAGGAAGGGCCCGTTCCTGCGCTCAACAAAAGTATCTGTGAGGCTTTACAGTGTTGTGCCACCACCACCGCCTAAGCCCCAATTTTTCTGCCCCTGTTTAACAGGGGCGCGTAATTACAATTTTTGACCTAATATTTCACAGCAGGACCCATTCCTGTGCAGGTTGCAGTGGCAGACGTAATGCTGGATGAGAAAGGTTGACTTGCAGGAGATGCCTGGAAGGCAGCAGACCAGCGACCAGAGGACCGGTGGTAGCTGGGCAGTGGCTACAGGACCTGGACAAGACACAGCACACTAGAAGCAAGGCAGAAGAATGGTCAGGCAGGCCGGATCAAAACGGGTAGTCAAGCAGGCAGGTCAAAAGGCAGGCAAGGTTCGGCAACGGAGGTCAGGCAGAAGTTCAAAAGCAGGGTCAAACAAGCCGGGGTCGGGACTGGAGAGATCAGAGTGGTCAGACAGGAGCTGGGTTAGTAGTCACAGGAACAACAACAGGAATCAGGAACTTTGGTACAGAGCTGCAGACGCACAGCACCATACAAGTGCAGCTAAACTCCTTTTATAGGCCCATAGGTGCTAAACAGCGTTAGCGCATGCCTATGCATGCCCGTTGCATGCATACCCAATGCGCGTGCACCCGTACCCGTCACGCACATGCGCACGCCCGTAGCGCACGGTGGGGTTCACACATGCTGATGGTCAGAAAGACCAGCTGCGCGTGTGCGCATGCGCGCATGCCGGTTCATGCCTCCCATGCTTGTGGATCCCTGACATTGCCCCCTCCCAAGGGGCAGCCTCCAGATGCCCAACAAGTCCTTCTTTTCAGGGTGAAAGGAGAAGAAAGCACGGATCAACCTTCTGGCATGTATGTTACTATCAGGCTCCCAGGAGTTATTCTCAGGACCATAACCCCTCCATTTAATCAGGAACTGTCTTTGCCCTTGCCGCCTTCTACAATCCAGAATGGCCCCCACTTCATACTCTTCACTACCATCAACTAGGATGGGCTCAGGGGATCTGGCTCCTCTATCGGGGAAGGGATCGACCACAAAAGGTTTTAGTAGAGAGACATGAAACACTGGATGGATCCTCAGTGAATCGGGCAAGGACAGTTCATAAGAAATCTCATTAATCTTCCTCTTTACTGGAAAAGGTCCCAAAAATTTGGGTGCAAGTCTCTTCGAAGGACAATCTAATTTAAGGTTAATAGTAGAGAGCCATACCTGATCACGATCTGCAGCTTCAATTCTCCTCTTCTTTTTCAGTCGAAGACTCTTTTGCTGTCTGCCTGGGCCTTGGCTATTGCCTCCTGTAACACTTGATTGTTGCGGCTGAGAAAGTTCACCGTGTCCTGGAATGCCGGAACTGGAGACTCTGGAAGAAGATCAGATAGAAATGACAAATGAAAACCATAATTGGCAAAAAAAGGGGACTGTCTTGTGGCCGAGTGACTAGCATTGTTATATGCAAATTCCGCTAGGGGCAACAGGAACACCCAGTCGTCCTGTACAAAGGACGTGAAACATCTAATGTACTGCTCGAGAGTCTGTTTTGTTCTGTCTGCCCATTGGTCTGGGGATGGTAGGCTGATGACAGCGCTAGGTCAATCTTCAGAGTTTCACACAGGGCCCTCCAGAAACATGAGGTGAACTGTACCCCCCTGTCTGATACTATGTTAGCAGGAACCCCATGCAGTCTAACAATTTCTTTGATGAAAATGTGGGCAGTCTTGACAGCAGATGGAGTCCCCTTTAAAGGTAGAAAATGGGCCATCTTAGATAGTCGGTCTACGACCACAAAGATGGCTGTATATCCCTCGGAACATGGAAGTTCGACTATAAAGTCCATGGTGATCATCTTCCATGGTCTGTCAGGTGCGGGTAGGGGTTTTAGTAGCCCCCAGGCTCGGTTCCTTGTTGTCTTGTTCCGGATACAGACAGGACATGAATTGACATACTTTTTGCAGAATTCCCCTAAACCAGGCCACCAAAACATGCGTTGCACAAGTTCCAAAGTCTTACGTGCCCCAAAGTGTCCTGCCAGTGTGTGGTCATGGAGAAGTGTTAGAACTCTGACCTGGACAGTTTCTGGAACAAAAAAATGACTCCCCTTCCAAAAAAGGCCTTCTCTGGGTGTTAAAGAGACTCCAGGGGGTTTTGAAGAGTCAGTGGATGCTTCTCTGATCTGGGAAAGGAGATCCGTTTGTAAGAGTAAAAAGTTACCTGCAGGTAGGATAGTGTCTGGAATAGAAAAGTCCTTAGAACTGTCGTACATGCTCGAGAGCGCATCTGGTTTCACATTCTTTGATCCTGGTCGGTACGTGATGTGAAAACAAAAACGAGAGAAAAATAAAGCCCAACGAGCTTGTCGAGGCTTTAGTCGCTTGGCAGATCGGTTCTTGTGGTCAGTGTAAATCAATACTGGGTGAACCGCGCCCTCTAACAAATATCTCCATTCCTCCAGTGCAGATTTAATGGCAAGTAGTTCTCGGTCACCAACATCATAATTCCTTTCGGCAGGAGAGTTTCCGAGAAAAGAACCCTACAGGATGCATCAAGTCCTTATTGCCTTGCCGTTGTGAAACGACTGCTCCCACAGCTATCTCGGAGGCGTCTGCCTCCAAGATATATGGTAGCGAAGGGTCAGGGTGGCTGAGGATTGAAGCTGAGGTGAAAAGTCCCTTAAGTCTTTCAAAGGCATGTTGGGCCTCCGCACCCGAGTGGAAGCGTGCATTTTGTTTGGTCAGTTGTGTGATGGGAGTGATTATAAAGGAGAATCCTTTAATAAATTTCCTGTAAAAGTTTGCAAAGCCTACGAAGTGTTGAACCCCCTTTTTGTCCAAGGGTACAGGCCAGTCAAGTTTAGCAGACACTTTTTGGGGATCCATCTTGAAACCTGTTGGGGAAATCTCCAACCTGAGAAAGTGGATGTTCTGCTGTTCTAATTTACATTTCTCAGCCTTGGCATACAGTCCATGCTGACGGAAACGGAGTAAGACTCTGCAGACATACCTATGCTGTCACATGATTCAGAAAAAACTGAAATGTCATCCAAGTAGACGTTTACAAAAATGTCCAGAAAGTCTTTGAACACATCATTAATAAGATGCTGAAAGGTAGCAGGGGCATTACAGAGGCCGAAGGGCATGACCAAATATTCATAGTGACCAAATCGGGTTCGGAAGGCCATTTTTGGGCCCGGATACGGACCAGGTTATAGGCCGCCTTACTAACTTGGTAAAAATGACGGCAGATCTAAGCTTCTGAAAGAGTTCTGGTATCAAGGGCAGAGGATATCGGTTCTTGACCGTGATGTTGTTTAGCTCCCGATAGTCCACACAAGGGCGAAGAGTCTGATCGTGACAAAGAATATCCCAGCGCCTGCTGGAGAAGTAGAATGGCGAATAAATCCCTTCTTCAGGTTATCATCAATGTAGATTTTCAAAGCCTCCTGTTCTTTCTCAGACAAGGGAAAATACGCCCAAACGGAATCTCCGCCCCTGGAAGAAGTTTGATCGGGCAGTCATAGGGACGATGGGGCGGAAGGGAGTCTACCCCCCGCTTGCTGAAAACATCAAGAAATGCATGGTATGGCTCAGGCACAGACTGGCACAGATTCTGGTCAATGTCCAAGCACAAAAGAGTGAATGGAGGGTCAGGAGGTTTAAGTAGGCAGTGCTCTTGGCAGTAGGAAGACTCGAACTTCACTTCCCCGGTGGCCCAATTGATACGGGGGTTGTGGGCCTGGAGCCAGGGTATGCCCAGAATCACAGGAAACAAAGGGGAAGAAATCACATCAACAGTGAAAAGTTCCTTATGTTGCGAGAGGGTGATGGCCGGCAAGGGCAAAGTCTCCTGGGTCACTTGACCTGACTTAATGCGGGAACCATCGGCCAGAAAGACAGAAAGTCCATGTGTCTTCTCCCGAAGGGGTAAGGCTTGTTGGCTGGCAAAGGTGGCATCAACAAAACAACTACATGCTCCAGAATCAATGATGGCGTTGATGGAGATTGTCCTTCCCCGAAACTGTAATGAGAGAGGGAGAGCAATGTGGGTTGTATTGGCAGGTGGAGATGAAGGACTGGCAGAAACAGAGGAGAGGCACTTACGTGTCTTGACAGGGCAGTTGTTCACGTAGTGACCTGATCCTCCACAGTAAAGACACAGATTCAGTTGCCGGCGTTGTGCACGTTCCTCCGGGGCAAGGTGGGTCGCATGAGTCCCAGCTGCATAGGCTCGGAAGTGTCTGGAACTGAACTGGCATGATCCATGCACGGAACAGGAAGGTAACGAGAAGCAGGAGTCTGAGCATTTGCAGTCATCCAAACCGGGTGGTTTTGCTTGGAGGAGCGTTCAACTCGACGTTCCCAGAGTTGGCGGTCAATTTGGATGGCTAGGGAGATCAGACCTTCAAGGGTTTCGGGAATGCCAACACGAGCAAGCTTGTCCTTCAGTCCTTCCAAGAGGCCCATGCGGAACTGATGTCTTAAGGCTGCGTCATTCCATTGGGTGTCTGCGCTCCAGCATCTAAAGTCTGTGACATAGTCCTCAGCCGCTCTGCGGCGTTGCTGGAGTGCAAACAAGGCAGACTCGGCCGTAGCGGGCAGTCCGCTGGGGGTCTTCATAAAGCTGAGCCATGGCTTCAAAGAAGGACAGTAAAGAATGAGTCTGGACACAGTCTCCCTCGAGAAGTCTGTGGGCCCAGGTCTGAGGCTCTCCTTGCAGAAGGGAAATCACAAATCCCACCTTTGTGGCTTTAGGAGAAAAAGTCCTAGGTTGGAGGGCAAAATACAGCTGGCAAGCATTACGGAAGGCCCGGAATTTTGATCGGTCCCCAGAAAATCTCTCGGGAATGGGAACCCTCGGTTCTGGTGGAAGCATCACTACTGATGGTTGAGAAGAGGATTGTGCAGGTGAAACCAGAGATGCAGGAGCCATGTTACTGGTAGTGGAGAGATGTTGGACCCGTTCCTCTAGCTTAGTATAGCCTTCTTGTAGGGATTTCACGGCCTGTGTGAGTGCCACAAGATGTGTGCAAATCTCCTTCATAACTGAGACTTCTCCTACAGACTCGGACATGGCTGTTCGTACTGTTAGGTCCCTGGTGTTGAGCCTGACTTGGTAGGAGAAGACCTCTCTTATGACTCTGGTTCAGGGCCCACTGGAATGAAGACAGTGGTCCTGTGAGCACAGTGGGGTAGGAGTGTCTGAGCAGGTTGCAACGGCAGATGTGATGCTGGATGAGAACTCCCAGAAAGGTTGACTTGCAGGAGATGACTGGAAGGCAGCAGACCAGCGACCAGAGGACCGGTGGTAGCCGGGCAGTGGCTACAGGACCTGGACAAGACACAGCACACTAGAAGCAAGGCAGAAGAATGGTCAGGCAGGCCGGATCAGAACGGGTAGTCAAGCAGGCAGGTGCAACAGGCTGAAGCAAGGTCAGAAGGCAGGCAAGGTTCGGCAACAGAGGTCAGGCAGAAGTTCAAAAGCAGGGTCAAACAAGCTGGGGTCGGGACTGGAGAGATCAGAGTGGTCAGACAGGAGCCGGGTTAGTAGTCACAGGAACAACAACAGGAATCAGGAACTTGGGTACAGAGCTGCAGACGAACAGCACCGCACAAGTGCAGCTGAACTCCTCTTATAGGCCCACGTATAGCGCGTGCCCGTGTGCTCCCATTGCGCGCGCACCCGTACCAGACGTGCAGGGGCACAAGCCCGTAGCACGCAGCGGGGCTCACACACACGCTGATGCTCAGAATGACCAGAAGTGCGTGCGCATGCGCGCACGCCCGTTCGTGCCTCCCATGCTGGTGGATCCCTGACACCCTGTTTAACAGGGGCACGTAATTACAATTTTTGTTCCAATATTTCACGGCAGGGCCCGTTCCCGCACTCAACAAGAGTATCTGTGAGGCTTTACAGTGTTGTGCCACCACCACCACCGCCTAAGGCCAAATTTTTCTGCCCCTGTTTAACAGGGGCATGTAATTACAATTCTTGATATAATATTTCACAGCAGGGCCCGTTCCAGCGCCCACAAAGAGTAACTGTGAGGGCTTACAGTGTTCTGGTACCACCAACACCTAAGGCCCAATTTTCAGCAGAGTGTATAGGGCAGGCCGTATAGTATATACAGGCAGTCCTCTATTTTCAAACATCTGACTTACAAACGACTCCTACTTACAAACGGAGGGAAACAACAGGAAGTGAGAGGAAATCTACCCCTAGGAAGGGAAAATGTTCTCCTGTAAGAGTTAATATGGGAAAAAAGGTGTCTCCACTGATGCTTTATCACCAATCCTAGTTTCCCTAATAACCCAAAATTTTCAAAATCCAATTGTCATTGGGACAGATAGTGAGGTGAAATCTTCTGAACAGGGGCACAGACAGCAAAACAAATGTTACAGGGGTGATAACCCTTCCCTATGTTATCCAAAAGCTTAAAAATAAACTTTTTGGCTGGAGCTACACTTTAAAAATGTACCTGTTCCAAATTACAAACAGATTCAACTTAAGAACAAACCTACAGTCCCTATCTTGTTTGTAACCCGGGGACAGCCTGTATACTGCTGTTGAGGGTATATAGGGCCTGTGGGCCCCACGCCTTTTTTTTTGTAATTTGGGTGTGGGGTTCCCCTCAATATCCATACCAGACCCAAAGGGCCTGGTAATGGGCTGGGGGGGACGACCCATGTCATTTTTCTCAATTATTTTCATCTATATTGCCGGGACTCGACATTTACAGCCGCAAGCAGTTTTAAATTACTTTTATTCCTTTAAAAATGTCATTTTGTGCAGGGACTGTTCTAAACACAGGAAACAGGTCCCACTTTACAGGCATACTATAGTCACCCCCCAGGCACGATATTTAAAGGAATATTTCACTTTTATTGTTTCACTTTAGGCATTATTAAAATCACTGCTCCCGAAAAAACGGCCATTTTTAAAACTTTTTTTGCATTGATACATATCCCCCATGTCATACAATATACAGAGCATGCCTTCTAAACTACAGTGCTGTGGAGAGGAGGAGTTTTAGAGGTACAGTCTGTACAGGAAACACTTTGCATCATCACTAATTGCAGTCAGCAAGGCACCAAGGTATATGTATGACTTAGAATCTGAAAGTACACAAAAGAAAAGAGCAGAGAAGTTGCAAAGCATGAAAGAAATCTAGTAAGTTGTTAAAGAGATGACCAGTAGACAGACAGAACTTATAACGTGAAAGGAGATCATAATAAAGGGCTCAGTGACAGGATAAAAGGGCCCCAGGCTTGAAAGGAAGGACTCCAGGTTTAGAAAGCAGGGCCCCAACTTTTATGGTTTCTTGCACCAGGGTTCTAAAGGTTCTAGTTCTAAAGATTTAAGATCTGCATCAAATCGGAATTAATATTAAGGGGTAAGCTGATTACGGTGGTTCGGGCAGACATAGAAGGTTGGTAACATCTGATCTCTTGAAGATCTGTCTAAAAAGACAAGCAGAAGGCAGAGGTCTAGTCGCCAGTATTGTTGTAGATCCCTGAAGCTGATCCTTTCGTCATTACTAAATTATCATTCCTTGTTCTACAATGTCTCTCTGTGTTGAGGCAGCAATCTTGGTAGAAGTACAGGACTTGGCTTTGCAATATCAAATATGTCCTCCTAATGACTGGTGATCTGTTGGCTGATGGGGGGATAGTTAAGAAGCAGCAGGAGAGGTTAAAAAAGCACAGATCCACAGAATTAATGAAGTAAGAAGTAGGGAGATGCATGCACTGCAGATTTCTCTCCAGTAAGCAGCAAAGTAGTGGCATTATTATATCTCATGACAAATCTTCTGAGACAAGCAGTCACAGGCAACAGTGCAGATAAAGAGCTATAGTGGTACAGGCACACAAGTGCCTAGATACACTCACATAACAGAATGTGACTTCCATCTTTCAAGAGGAATTCAAGACTGAGTCCCCAGTAACAACAGTGCGAGTTATATATGTATAAAAATATAACATAACATGTGTTTTTTGGGGATTTTATATATTTTATTATGTATTAATATATATGATTTTAATGTCTCTTTCTTGTATCTGTACTTCCCAGCAACCAATAGTAATTATCTAATATCTGTATATATGGTTCTTGCCATATTTATGCATTACGATCTGTCTCCTCTCACTGTGGGCTGTCCCATGTCTATATATCACTAATCTGGGAGGACTCACATCGAATTTACCTCGTTCGTTTACTTGTATACAGCATTCCTCTCTATGGGCAATTACATACTGTATACCTGGGACTACCATAGCAGAGAACAGATCGAAATGCCAGCGGATAATGTTACATTATACCCGTACTGCATGTATAACAATGTGGGTTGTCCACGGCTTCAACACATCCCCACCCCCCGAGCGATATTACCATAATTAGGGGAGGTTCGATGTGGGCCGTAGGATTACATTAGAGTGTGAAGCGTAGGCGTCGACACCGTCTTTGAAAACGTCCTATGACGAAACGCGTAAGGCGGAGTCACGCTCACGCGTCATACCGGGAAGTGGATGCTGGAACGCAAGGTGGGACGCACGCTTACAGCGCGCTTCTGGTCCCATCCTTGCACACAGCAGTGCCGTTTTCATAATTTTCTGCTAAGACTTGCTAAATTTCCACCATTATATACTATATTGGACTGGATTAAGGTTTTGTGCAATAAAACTCATTTGACATACTTCACGAAGGAAGCCTCTTTGTGTTTCTCTTGTCTCCGGTATTCCGGAGAGGTTAACAGATAAGGAGGTATGGAGTAATTTGGTCATGCTGAAGCACACAGCTCAACCAGGAATACTTGCAAAGGATCGCATCTATTAAAGCAACAGCAACTCAACAGGAGAGATCACCAACTACCCCAAGGCACCCATTCTATCGCTCGGTACCCCTGCAGGGGTGATTAATTCTGGTGAGTGGGGGAGCACTGGGGGGTGAGCACCTCAAGTCACTACTTTGAACAACAAGCACAGAAGTCACGGATGTAAAGCCCCAAGGGGTGAAAAATATATAATATATACATTGAACTTATTAATTATTTCATCTGGTTGAAAAGTTGTGTTTACACGGAGTTTATGCATATAAATATTAACTCTTTAGAAATCAACCACCACCATTTATGATATATAAAGCATCTGACTTTACATTTTGTGTATGATAAGTTCGGGATTGTTATATGCAATGTATGGTATGCTTAGAGAGTGTATAGCATAAGCTACATAATAATTAGTTCACTATCCTGCACTCACAGTAGGCGCTCATTGTCACAATACTTTTGAATCTTGAGGATATTTACCACTTAATTCCATTATTTCACTTATAATTTGTGACTGGTCCACTAGTATTGCACTGACAATATCTTTCACCCATGGTTTTTGTTTTATTTTAATAATATTTTTTTCACGTTTGGCGCCATCTTGTCCCAAAACTTTTGCACTTTGGTGTATTTTTCACAAAAAATGTATTAATTCCTTTTTCATATAGTGTTTCTATTTTTTCCGGCACTACGACACATGCAAAATCATTACACTTCTCATTTGCATTATAGTTCCATTTTACATTTTATAATTTCTCCAGTTGCTTATATTATATAGATTGTCTATCTTGGGACCTGTACTTTACATTCAGTGATGAAGTTCCTATATACCACAGTCAATTGAACTTAGGCTAAAGATCATTATTTAATTAATATAGAGGGCAGCGCCACTTCTATCTCCTCAAATATCTACTTATTCCTACAATTAGACCCCTAGGGGCACTAATTTGAGATAGGCAGCAGCTCTTAGATTGTCCTAAGCGCGGATTTTTATACATATATATTGCCATCTACCACCCCTGGGTGGATTTAGTCTGCAGCTATGGACATTTTTGGATATTTTAATACCAGGAATATAAATGTAGAGGCGATTTTCAGCCAAGAGCAGATATCCAATAATAATGACATGCATGGTTTGCTTAAACAATTAAAACACACCCTGGAAAAACAACTCAGGGTGTGGTGGGATATCTCCACACTGGAAATGTATGTCACAGAAAAAATCACCCCTAGAAGGCTTAGGTGGGACATGCACCCTAATGATGGGCTAGATAATAGTGATCTGATGAGGGACTGGTACTCCCTGTTTAATAAGTGCGAGGGAGAACTGCTCCAGAATATTATTAAAAGTAGACAATTTAAGATGCGAATGATCGAGACTAATATTATGGAAATAAAAAATTTACTTTTACCCTTCAATCATTTGAAGGAGAATAAAGATAAGGAAAAAGAATTACAGGAGTCCATAAAAAAGTATGATGGTAACATACAAGCAAAGAAACAGAAAAAATTTAAAAGAGATGTGATGGATTACAAAAATTCAAAAGTCTATAAATGGCAAAGTAACGGGGAAGAGGATGAAGAATTACTAGAAGACCCCTCCATGGAAGAGGAGTCTGAGGAAGCAATACCAATCCCATCCTTAAGTACACCTAGGAGAATAGATTATCCACCATATAGCCCAGCTGGGCAAAATACCCCCAATATTCCACTGATTGAAGAGACAGTAGAAGGGATGATTATAGAGGTCCCCCCAACCCTAGGACCCCAATAAATAGATACAACGTACCTGTGAGGAATCGGTACTCCCCCCTGAGGGCAGAGTACAGAAGACAACCCCCGAGGGATGATTACAGAAGACCAAATTCAGGATATGGTAGAGGTGAAGGAGAAAGGAGGGGTTTTACCAGAGTCACCTATCAAGACAAGCCACCAGGCAGATGGAGACCCCGTATTCCGTACAGGAACCAGGGATGGAGAGGACGGAACATGGAAGGACCAAGACGGGAAGACCACTATTGGAGCCCAAGAAGGCCAAGAGATTACAATGCCCACCAGGAATACGCAACTAACCCTCGGAACGAAATCACGAGGGAATACCAACAGGAGATGGACACAGGACATACACACAGACACACAGAAAGAGAAAACAGGCAAGAGGAAAGCGAGGAGGCAAGAAGAAGAAAGAGGCCCAGAAATTATTAGGACAAGGTATTTTTAATTTAAGCAGTGTACAGTTTACGCGGGAAGAGTTAAAGGTGTTAGAACTGGGACTTAAGTATGCCCCTGACAAACCATTTGATAAATTTGAGGCCTTTATTGATTTACAAAAATTTTTGAGAAAGTTGAACATAAAAAAACATTTTGCAATGAATCCAGGAGAAATAAGAAGGGTAGATTCAGAATTTGAACAAACGAGGCTCAAGAACAACTCTATTTTTAACCCAAAAACCCCAGGGAATCAATGTATTAACGCTTTTAAAAAAAAATGGTGGAAGAAGATATTAAATCAATGGGAAACACTAACAAGAGGAGACCTAATGATATCTGGAAAACCATTAAAGACATAGGAAAAAAACATGAGGTTGTGATTAGGCCTGCTGATAAAGGGGGAGGACTGGTCATCCTAAATAAGAAGGACTATCTGGATGAGATGAATAATCTTTTGAGTATAGAAAATACCTATAAAACACTCAAAGGGAACCCAAAGAAAAAATATGAAAAGAAGCTCAAAACCTATGTGGATAAAGGGAAAAATAAGGGTATCCTAAACAGTAAAGAAGCGGAATATTTAATATCCAACTCAACTAGGACACCTGTAATATACCATACACCAAAAATCCAAAAACGGTTAGAAAAACCACCAGGGAGACCCATAATCAGTGGGATCAACTCTATTTTTTCCAGACTGGGAGAGTACCTGGATATATTTCTCAAGCCTCTAGTCAAAGAAGGGAAATCATACCTGCGGGACAGTATGCAACTGATTCAAGAATTGCAAGAGATTAAGGGAGCAGAACAGTGGTTGTTGGTGGCAGTAGATGTAAACTCTTTATACACGAGTATTGAACAGAAAGATGGTCTAAGGGGTGTGGAAAGAGCCCTACATAGAAATACAAGGATGAAGCAGGAACAGATTGGTTATATCCTTGAGGGCCTTAAAATGGCCATGGAATGCAACTATTTTTGGCACGATAGAAAATACTATGTACAAACAAAGGGAGTTGCAATGGGAGCACGCTATGCTCCTAGCGTAGCTAATTTATTCATGGACCTATGGGAGGAACAATATATTTACAGTAAAAACATACCCCAGATCAAGATGTACAAGAGGTATATAGATGACGTGATCATCCTATGGAACGGAACAACAGACAGCCTTACAAAATTCCTTGAGAATTTAAATAACAATAAATACGGTATTACGTTCACCGGGAAATGGAGCCCTGACAAAATTGACTATCTTGATCTAGAAATTTTTAAAACAGGAGATAAGCTATCAACACACACTTTTTTTAAACCCACTGACCGTAATGGTTACATCCCCACTGCCAGCTGTCACCACCCAAGATGGAAAACCAACGTCCCCAAAGGGCAGCTTTTACGCATACGACGAAATTGTGATAAAGCTGAGGATTTTAATACACAGGCTGACATCCTAATTGGAAAATTTCAGGAAAAAGGATATGACAAAGAAAAACTCCTGAAATTAAAAGCAGACATTATGGTGGTAGATAGAACCTCCCTGCTTCGCAATAAGAACAAAATAGCTGACAAGAGGCCGGATATAGCATTCATCACAGGGTTCAACAGCCAGTTTAGAGATTTTGAAAAAATAATAAAAAAGTACTGGCCTATACTCAAGGAAGACCTTACCTTGTCAAAACTTCTGCCGTCCAAACCCAAATTTGTATACAGAAAGGCACCCAATCTGAGGGATCATCTAGTCAAAAATGTCATTGACCCCCCAAAACCCATCAAAATATGTCCGGAACTGAAAGGATTCTTCAGATGCCAGAGATGCCTACCCTGCAAAGTAGCCAAAAAACAACCAAGACGGAAGATTACATTTAAATCATGTAACGATCACAAAGAATACCGAATTAACCAACTGATCACGTGCCGAAGCACACATGTCACATATGTTGTGGAATGTCCCTGCCACCTCCAATATGTGGGAAGAACTACACGTCAGCTCTTTGTCCGGATTCGGGAACACATCAAAAACATCAGGAAAGGGTTCCCCAACCACAGTTTATCCAGACATTTTGATGAGGTCCACCACAGGGATCCAAGTGTGCTCACCTTTTATGGTATTGACTCAGTGCAGGAACACTGGCGTGGAGGCAATAGAGAAACCTCAATTTCCAGAAACGAAACAAGCTGGATATATCGGTTGGGTTCTCTTGCCCCAAAAGGGCTCAACTTGGACATAGACCTGAACTGTTATATAGCTAATCCCTAAACAACTACAACAGGAATGGATGATCATAAGCTATGTACACTCCTCTCCTCCTATATTTAATATCAGAAAATGGATATCAACCGTACTGAATAGGTACGAAAATGAGGGGCTGATCGTTAGACCAGAGCATATAATCTCGCTTGTCCTCCAATTTTGTGTCCCCCTATATTCATATGTCCATATGTCCCTAGTCCCACTTGCCCGTATGTCCCAACTCTACTATCTGAGTAATTTGGACAAGGTTTAGTGGGAGGATAGATCTAACCCTAGAGTAGGACACACATACCTATATGTGTCAAATTGAGATAAAACCCATAGGTTGCGAGATCTGGGTGATCTATAACGTGTGGGAATAATTTTTGCCACATACATTGAATGTGGTTCTGCCTCTTCTGATTACACACACATAAAACATGTAATCATCCTTGCATGTAGAACTCTACACATAAAACCTGCAATCATTTATAGGTGGTATTTTACCTTATCTGCATGAAGTACCACACCCATCTGTTTATACTTGTCTTTTACCTTCGGGTGGATAAGCAGCATTTATAAGGATTTTATTACTATTATAGGATCGTTTTTCTATCAAATCCAAAATTTTAAAAGATTTTTTTTAAAAAAATTTTAAAATAATTTTTAAAAATCTAACTATTATAAATTTAAACTAGAGATTTATTATAGTAAAGTTTATATACATTTTAATTATTAGTTATACGGTTTATATATATTATTAATACAGTAGGTATGGATTATGGTTATTGTAATTGTGTATACCATAACATGTGTTTTTTGGGGATTTTATATATTTTATTATGTATTAATATATATGATTTTAATGTCTCTTTCTTGTATCTGTACTTCCCAGCAACCAATAGTAATTATCTAATATCTGTATATATGGTTCTTGCCATATTTATGCATTACGATCTGTCTCCTCTCACTGTGGGCTGTCCCATGTCTATATATCACTAATCTGGGAGGACTCACATCGAATTTACCTCGTTCGTTTACTTGTATATAGCATTTCTCTCTATGGGCAATTACATACTGTATACCTGGGACTACCATAGCAGAGAACAGATCGAAATGCCAGCGGATAATGTTACATTATACCCGTACTGCATGTATAACAATGTGGGTTGTCCACGGCTTCAACACATCCCCACCCCCCGAGCGATATTACCATAATTAGGGGAGGTTCGATGTGGGCCGTAGGACTACATTAGAGTGTGAAGCGTAGGCATCGACACCGTCTTTGAAAACGTCCTATGACGAAACGCGTAAGGCGGAGTCACGCTCACACGTCATACCGGGAAGTGGATGCTGGAACGCAAGGTGGGACGCACGCTTACAGCGCGCTTCTGGTCCCATCCTTGCACACAGCGGTGCCGTTTTCATAATTTTCTGCTAAGACTTGCTAAATTTCCACTACTATATACTATATTGGACTGGATTAAGGTTTTGTGCAATAAAACTCATTTGACATACTTCACGAAGGAAGCCTCTTTGTGTTTCTCTTGTCTGCGGTATTCCGGAGAGGTTAACAGATAAGGAGGTATGAAGTAATTTGGTCATGCTGAAGCACACAGCTCAACCAGGAATACTTGCAAAGGATCGCATCTATTAAAGCAACAGCAACTCAACAGGAGAGATCACCAACTACCCCAAGGCACCCATTCTATCGCTCGGTACCCCTGCAGGGGTGATTAATTCTGGTGAGTGGGGGAGCACTGGGGGGTGAGCACCTCAAGTCACTACTTTGAACAACAAGCACAGAAGTCACGGATGTAAAGCCCCAAGGGGTGAAAAATATATAATATATACATTGAACTTATTAATTATTTCATCTGGTTGAAAAGTTTTGTTTACACAGAGTTTATGCATATAAATATTAACTCTTTAGAAATCAACCACCACCATTTATGATATATAAAGCATCTGACTTTACATTTTGTGTATGATAAGTTCGGGATTGTTATATGCAATGTATGGTATGCTTAGAGAGTGTATAGCATAAGCTACATAATAATTAGTTCACTATCCTGCACTCACAGTAGGCGCTCATTGTCACAATACTTTTGAATCTTGAGGATATTTACCACTTAATTCCATTATTTCACTTATAATTTGTGACTGGTCCACTAGTATTGCACTGACAATATCTTTCACCCATGGTTTTTGTTTTATTTTAATAATATTTTTTTCACGTTTGGCGCCATCTTGTCCCAAAACTTTTGCACTTTGGTGTATTTTTCACAAAAAATGTATTAATTCCTTTTTCATATAGTGTTTCTATTTTTTCCGGCACTACGACACATGCAAAATCATTACAATTCTCATTTGCATTATAGTTCCATTTTACATTTTATAATTTCTCCAGTTGCTTATATTATATAGATTGTCTATCTTGGGACCTGTACTTTACATTCAGTGATGAAGTTCCTATATACCACAGTCAATTGAACTTAGGCTAAAGATCATTATTTAATTAATATAGAGGGCAGTGCCACTTCTATCTCCTCAAATATCTACTTAACAGTGCGAGTTGTTGTGCGATTTGACAAGTCACACCCTGTTGTCGGCAATGGAACTGTTCAAATCGGTGCGACGCAGAATTTGCGGTGCAGCACCAATTTGAAAGGTTAGTTCCTGCACTACCTTTGGCGATTTCAGGTGTGACTGGCATAGACATTTGTGCATGAAGTCACACAGATGTCAGCCAAGTCACACCTCAAGTCACACTGACATGTGGCTTTGAAATGGTGCGATTTCAGGTGAATTTGCATGATTTCAAAGCTGCATTCAATGTGAACCAGGGCTAAAGTTACATTTCTGCTTAGGCATAATTAAACTTCCTAAATGTTTCCAATGTATGTCATATACATATGCACTTGTTGGCTTCAAGTCTATTTAAAAAACAACAAGCAGTATCAGGGTCAGATCTAGCCTGCCTGATCTGGGGGTGCAGTAAAAAAATGTCAGGGGAAAAAACATATATATTGGGAGCGGAGGTTGTAAGGTCAGCAGGGTAGTGTATAGAAGGGAGTAGGGCAGTGTACAGGGGATCAGCAGGGCAGATGATAGGGTTAGCAGTTTATAGAGCAGTTTACAGAGGTCATTAGTTTGTAGGGCAGTGTGCAGTGTGGCAGGCTTTATATGCACAAAAATAAATTAGACATAAACATGATAGTTAGATTGAATTTGATTCTCCAGTATCTGCTAGTGTATATCATCTAGAGCCTTGGCAATGCACAGCACAAGATCGGGAAATCACTGGGTTCATGCAGCTTGTAGCTTGAAGCAAAATCTGCAGGAGATACCAGGTAGAAGATAAGAACACCGGAAGACCTAGGGAGAGTAATGCCAATATGTCACTTTGGACATCCAAATAGGAACATTACATTTATTTAGCTTTGTAATTACATATGTCATACTTTTTGGGTGCATTTCATAATATTTTCTGCATTCTTCACAAGTGCATGTACTGTCATAACTAGTTGTTTTTATGAAAAAGTACATTACATGGGAATCCCCATAATGATAAGACAACAGACAATCTTCCACATACTGTATTAAAGCATGTTTTCTAATAGTATTCACCATATAAAAGTAGATATATTGCTGTCCCAGGGGAAATGTGAAAGTTTGAAACATTTTACAAACTTACCCCATATTTTTTCCCCTCTGACACAATAACACTACATTTTACCATCTGACACAATGCATTACTATTCCTAAGAGATTTTTTTTTTTTTAAATTAACTAAAATATTCATGGCATATATTTCAAAATTAGAGAGCTTTAACATGGAGCCTAACAGTCTGATGACAAAATAGAAAAATGTAATGCATTATCAGCTCACTTAAGTGAGTCATTGCTTATTGTTATTTCCTCATTAACAAATTGGCTCTTAACTCTGTCATCATCTTTCATGTTTGATCACAGCTCAGAGATGGGAAAAGGAAGCATGTGCACAGGACACAGTGACAGATCAATAGGACTTACTGATCCTGTAATGTCCTGAAGACCAGATCATTCTGCCTGGCATTTGTAATGAGGGAGAATTAACATTAGGAAGGACAAAGTATGTGAAATTAATCCAGTAAAGTACTCTACTTACTTCAAACCACCTTACCATTTGTAAAGTCACCAAGCTGTTAAAATGAAAATAACTTTTCTATTGCCATTGTTAATTAACAAATATTTATACATAAATATATATATATATATATATATATATATATATATATATATATATATATATATATATATATATATATATATATATCTCAGCTGAAATAAGGCTCCTATAGCAAGTTTCCCCATCAAAAAGAAAATCCGAGACAGAACACACAGGCAGCAATCAACAGCAATAATCAAAATTTAGTGCAATAAAGGCAGATCAGTCATAAACTAATTCATACTGGTTGCTGGGGTTACCACATATTGCCATTTGACAGTTTTTAATGACCGCAGACTGAACAGATCAATGATGATACCTGCTAGATGACTTTATTGTCAATAGCCAACCCTGTCAACTGCTGTGTAGTTTCTCTTAGAGTATGTAAAGTAATTAGTAATGTATAGTATTTTCCATATCATTTCCTCATATATATATATATACTGTATTTAGGAGGAAAATAATTCGTTTTTTTCCTTTAGCCCTGGTCCACACTGCACACTGCACCTGATTCAAACAGGAATTGCACCGCATGTAAGGGCTCCAGGATGCGTGTTTGGCACAGGACAATTAGGGGTTACAGGAGAGAGCTCTTTACTGATGGGTATTGGGGGGAGAGTGTTGGATTGAGGAGGAGGAGGAAATTTTGGGCTATGTGTTACCATCTACCGAGATTTGTGACCTGTGCAACATGCACTCCTGAGCCCTGTGACATATGCAAGTCAAAGCATATATAGAAAACCATGGATCTTCAAGATAACACCCGAATGTAGTGAGTAAGTGATTAGGACCCCTAATAAAGAAGCATAAGTGGGGGGGGGGGCGTGGCCAGATGGTGAAGAGAGCAGTTGCATAGACACACAGCTGCGGCTCTCAACGACCATCCTATCCTTATCCTGGGTCCTAACTCCTCATGGAAGGTATCGTTTTGCTCCCCATGGCTGTGGGCACCTACCAGGCTGGCAGACATGGTGAAATATGGGCCGCCGCGGCCCTCACACACGGCGGATCAGTTGGCGCGGTTCCGGAGGCAAAATGGCGCTGGAACACATGCAGAGTGCACAGACGCGCTGCAGGCCTCCTCCTCTGCTATCCAGGACTCTGTAACAGGGGTGAGTGCATCAATTCCTGCTATATTCCTCACACATACAGAACCCCTGCAGACACAGGAATCACAGCAATCTGCTGAGTTTAGCCAGGCTGTGGATTCTCCTCCTGCTGAGCCTACATTATCTACCATTATGCTGGCTATCCAGGATTGCAAGGCCTCCCTCTCCACTGAAATAGCTTCTATCCGTATGTATCATATAAAGTCCCAATTTCCCCCTTCCCATTATTTGCCCCCTTTTATATTTCTATCCGTATGGACTTTTCTTTATTGAAACAAGATGTCCAGAACCTCCGGGACCACACAGGGGATGCTGAAGAACGGATCAGTACCTTAGAAGATCCTGTGCACCCCATGTCTGTTACCATACGAGATACTACTGCGCGCCAAAATCGTCAATTTGGAAAATCGCTCTCGCAGGAACAATCTCAGATTTGTGGGATTTCCAGAACGCACGGAAGGCCCCCATCCTGAAAAGTTTCTTTATTCATGGCTGCGGGACATTTTTGGTAAAGACGCACCCTCATTCTCACATGTTATAGAGCATGCACACCACTCCTCCTCCTCCAGTAGGTGCCCCACCACGTTCCATCATTGCACGCATCCTCAATTTTCAGGATAAAGTGGCCATCCTACGCCTGGCACGAGAAAAAGGCCCGCTTACATTTAATGGCAATAATATTTCTGTTTATCCGGACTTTTCTGCTGAAGTTCAACGACAACGGATCTCCTTCTCGGCAGTGAAATCTCGATTGCGCACGGAAGGCCTCTCCTACGCTATGCTCTTCCCTGCCAAATTGCGCATTATTCATGATGGCAAGGCCCATTTCTATACCAACCCCAAGGAGGCCATGAAGTGGCTGAACGATCATTATGGAGCAGCACACAGAAGCAGAGGAGACTGAAGTCGCCATCAACCTGCAATGTCAGTCAATGATTACCCTACTATAGACCCCGTACTTCTCTGTATGATTCGGTGATTGTATAGCCATAATTCTACAATGTCTGAAGATTTGGTCATCTGGCCTTTTTATCAGGAGAGATTTACACCCTGCTATGCAATATACGGTGTCAATACTCTGCATGCTTCTTCATTTTCCCCTGACCTTCATCTCTACGTTCTCTCCTGCACTGGTACTGTTTGCAACCCATGGTAACTTGCATACCAGAGTACTCACCATGGCAATCTCTTCCACATGAATGAACAGATCATGCATCCTTCATCAGGACACGATCAATGGGGAATTTTTGTTTTTTTCTCTGTCATCATTTGGGAGCCTCACCAGACCCCACGTTACCCCCTTACCAGCTTGTGGCGAGGCCACGGTATAGTTTTTGACTTCCACAGTTTTCTAGTTAGGAAGGACTTTCAGTTTAGGGATCCAAAGCTTGCTATGTTTGGGATGGCTGAGCGGGGTGGAGGGCAAAAAGGTTTAAAGGGAGCTGTTGATGGTTTTTTTTTTCATGTTTTTTTGTTTTTTTGTTTTTTTACTTTTTATCTCTTTTTCAACACATCTCTACCATCTGTCAATAGAGAGTCATCGATGGCCTATCAGGTCACTGCTTATAGTGGTTTGTTAATGCCTCTGTTTTTATCTATATTTTTTATTTTTTTTCTAAAACAAAAAAATTTTCTTTGGTCCATATCACCATGCAAGCAGATCCACGCACTTTTTTGTCATGTGCTTGTATGTGCTTCAGGTGGCGTGGCCTATCCACTTATGTTGGTACTAGTTAAAGGGTTCACCTATGCTTCTTTATTACTACATGTTCTAATATGGCACAGTTCCTTAGGATAGTCTCCTGGGACACTAGAGGTCTGAATGCACCTCAGAAGAGATCCTTGTTTTTTTCTGTATTAAAAAAATGTCACCCTCACATTATTTGCCTCCAGGAGACTTACCTGACGGGCTCTAAGACAAGGGCCCTAAAGCGCCCATGGTTATCTAAGCTATACCATGCTACTCACACTAACTATTCAAGGGGAGTATCTATCCTTCTGGCTAAATCTCACCCAGCTGAGATGATCAGCGTTAAAACAGTCCCAGAAGGGAGGTTTATTGTTCTTATTTTACAAATTTCCACTATAACCTTCACGCTGGTGAATATTTATATTCCCCCCCCCCCCCATTTTCAGTGGAAGTACTCTCTAAATTATCCCTCCAACTACTGAATAGGCCCCCCGGCCCTTTGCTTTATGTAGGGGATTTTAACGCGGTCCTGGATCCAACAGTGGACCGCCTGGGAGGGGGAGGTAGGTCTTTCCCCTCTTTTGTAGATTGGGCCCAGGTCCATGGTCTGACAGAGGTGTGGCGCTGGAAGCATCCGGATGAACGCCAATTTTCCTGTCATTCGGATTCTTTCCATACTATGTCTAGGCTGGACATGGCATTTGCGCCTGCGGAGACCCTTCCTGTTGTCTCCGCCGTTTCATACCTGCCCAGGGGAGTTTCAGATAATGCCCCTCTGTCTGCGTCCCTCCTCCTCCTCCCAGGCTCCGGACCTGCTCTATGGCGCCTAAACTCGTACTGGCTGGAGGACGAGGTGGTACAGGGAGAGTGTAGGATGAGCATTTCTAACTACTGGAAACATAATTTAGATAAAGTGGACCCCTCCACGGAGTGGGACGCATTCAAGTCTACATTGAGAGGTACCTTTATGTCTATTACGGGGATTTTACGAAAAAATAAACAGATGCTCACTGAGGAATTAGAAACTGCTATGGTACGCGCAGAGTCTGATTATGCCTCTAACCCTGCCTCTGACACTAGGGAGACATGGTTACAGAGCCGTAGGGAATATGAACTCCGCCTGCTAGATCTCACACAAAAACGCATGTTGCATGTATCCCAAAAGTCGTATGAATATGGTAATAAAGCAGGACGTCTCTTGGCATACCTGACCAGACCTGACCATTCCCCCATCTCTATACCACGTATCATTACTGCTCAAGGTACTATTAGTGATAACCCGGGAGATATCCTAGATTCTTTTCTGTGCTTTTACAGAAAGCTGTATACTTCCAAGGTTGATTATGATGACTCCCAGCTGTCTGACTATTTGGCTGACATATCTCTTCCTTCCTTGTCGGATGAGGGACGGGACATGTTGGAGGCACCTATTTCAGTCGAGGAGATTGCTACAGCAATCTCCCAAATGCCCGCACATAAGACTCCTGGACCTGATGGTTTCCTGACTGAATGGTATGTTAAGTTCAAGGACCTTCTATCCCCTTTCCTTCTGCGGACTTATAACAAGGCCCTAGAAACTGGGATCCTCCCCCCAACGATGCAGGAGGCTTTGATAGTATTCCTATTAAAGCCCCGAAAAGACCCACTTACCTGTAAATCTTATCGTCCAATTTCTCTCATAAATGTGGACGTTAAGATTCTGGCCAAAATATTAGCAAATCGACTGAATACTGTGGTCACATCCTTGGTTAATAGTGACGAGGGTGGTTTTATCCCTGGTAGGTCTACTAGAATGAACATTCGCAGATTGTTTCACAACCTGCAATATCCACATGACTGCCCTCCTACACGCGCCATTGTGTCCTTAGACACCTGTAAAGCATTTGACAGTGTGGAATGGCCGTACCTTTTTCAGGTGTTACAGAAATATGGCTTCGGCCCCCGTGTGGTAGCATGGATAAAACTTCTGTACACTTCCCCAACAGCTCGAATACAGGTCAATTCATCTATCACCGATCCCTTCCCGATCACCAGGGGCACTCGACAGGGGTGCCCATTGTCGCCCCTGTTGTTTGCCCTGGCAATGGAGCCGCTTCCAGTTCGCATTCGCTCCTCCCCCATAATTAAAGGACTCCCAATTGCAAATATAGAGGAGCGCATTTCCCTTTACGCAGATGACACACTCTTGTACCTGGCAGATGCAAACGAGTCTCTGCAGGCTTTGCTGGAGGAGATCACTACCTTTGGGGACTACTCTGGATTCCAGGTAATTGGGACAAATCCAGCCTTTTCCCCTTAGATGTGAATAACCCTCCTCAGATACATCCGGCCTCCAAGCTCCAGGTGGTGTCCTCCTTTAGATACCTTGGAGTATTGGTTCAGACTCCCTTATCTCTATATGTCACTAATAATCTAGATCCTTTGCTGGCCCGCCTCCAGGAACAAACTAAACAGTGGATGGATTTACCTTTAGACCTCATGGGGAGGGCCAATATTCTTAAAATGATTTATTTACCTAGATTGCTTTATATCCTTACTAATTCCCCATGTAAAATACCAAAAGCTACCTTCAAACGCATAGATATGATATGTACTACTTTCCTGTGGAAGGGTTGATCCCCCAAAGTGGCACTTGAGACACTGAGACTGCCAGCTCATCTGGCAGGCCTAGCGTTCCCTAATTTCTACCTTTACTATATGGCATCCCAACTGGTGCACATACATGACTGGATGAATCCAGATGCAGCCAATGCCTGTACAACCATGGAGGGGGCTATCGCATCTTCCCTTGAAACTCTGCATAACATAATATATAGGGGCCGGGTCCCTGACCGCCCTGGAACCTCTCTACTCTCCGCCTCCCTTTCATTGTTTAAATATATTACCATGAAAATATCAAAACATTCTTGGCTGAAATCCCCTAACAACCCCTTGTGGTTTAATCCCAATCTGCAAGAATTGTACTCTCTTCCAGATGCCAACCGATGGTATTCCAAGGGGGTTAAATATCTCTGTCATTTATTTACTACACAGGGCTTTAAAACTTTCTCTCAGTTACGCAGGGACTTTGACTTACCAAGATCACACTTATTTTATTATTATCAGATCAGACACGGCATACATGCCCAATTTGGTACCTTAGATGATATCACTGATCTGCCCCCGCTGGAAAGACTACTCAGGCAACCAGAACCCTCTAAATTAGTATCCACTTACTATGCAGCCTTAATGACTGACTTTAACCCTAGGTTTCACAAAGCTCAAGAGAAGTGGGATTCAATGGATATCTGCATGGTGAATGAGGATTGGTCAGAATTTAGTGACACATATAAAACTTCTGTCATTTCCTCCCGAGACCGCATCATACAAGTTAAAATCTTTCATCAGACCCACCTCACTCCGGCCAGACTGCATAAAATGGGTCTTTTACCATCGGCTGTCTGTTTCCGAGGCTGCGGCCAAGAGGCAGACTTCTTACATTGCTTTTGGTCATGCCCGAAAGTTAGTGACTTCTGGGAGGAAGTGGGTGCCTTTATATCAACTGTGCTGGGCCTTCCTAACATAATTCACCCTAAGAATTGCCTGTTGGGAGTATTTGGTGACTTACACATATCATCACATGCCAAGAGACTGCTCCGTATACTTTATTTTTATGTTAAAAAATCTATTCTACTGTCCTGGAAAGGTGCACAGACCTCTTTGAAATCCCTCTGGTTAAAACGTATTAATGACTCTATTCCATTATATAAATTAACCTTTGAAATTCGAAAAAGGAATAAAACCTTTCATAAAATTTGGGGTAAATGGTTGGCTAGTCAGTTAACTCTCTCTCAACATTGAACACAATTGATCATTGATGGGCCGTGCCTAAGAGACCTTCAATACAAGGTCCTTTAATATGGTTATGTCATACAAATGTGCCTATATCTGATATTCTTATTATTACCAATATTTCAGACCTTTTGCAACGATTTTTGTCTACAATGACTTGTGTGATCTAATTGCATGTTGGATACTACTTCTGTGTGATTAGTGGATCAGATACTCTTGTGTGTTTTTTTTTTCTTTTTTCTCTTTATTTGTGATTGTTTTGTGTTTGTTGGTTTGTGCTGAACCTAAAACCAATAGAAATATCTTTAAAAAAAAATAAATAAAGAAGCATAAGTAACTCATCATGCTGAAGGTAAATAATATCCCTTGTGATTGTGTATTTTTTAGGTAAACTTTGGTTTTAAGGTAGGCTGAAAAGCAATCAAAGCAATGTAATTGAAAAGTTTAATTTATCTAGAAATTACTGTGCCAAGTGTTGCACATATCTGCTAAACTATCACTTGTGGCACAGTAATTAAAGCATATTGTGTAGGTACCTGGACTGTGGCATGTATATGCTGTGTATACAGAATGTAGTTTTATTTAACCATGCCCCTTTAAGATCCTGTTAAAGTAGTTGTAAAGTCAGAAAGTTTTTTTTATCTTAATGCATTCTATACATTAACCACTTGCCGACCGCCTAACGCATATATACTGCGGCAGAATGGCACGGATGGGCAAAATCACATACCTGGTACGTGATCTGCTTCCCGCGGGCAGGGCGGTGCCCGAGGCAGTCGGCTTCATTAGGGGAGCGATCCAGGCTGAGGGGGAGATCACTCATTTGTGGCCACCCCCTCGCGATTGCTCCCAACGAATGAGAATCTTCCTCTGCTGCTGTAATGTAAACAGCGGCAGAGGAAGTGATGTCATCTCTTCTCGAGTCGGTATTTTCCATTCCTGCGCCGAGGAGAGAAGACATCTGAGTAAGTGCACAACATAACATATACAGTAAAACACACTAGGCTAACATTTCACCCCCCATCATCCCCCGATCACCCCCTGATCAGTACCCCCCCCCCCCCCATTACAGTGACACCAATAGCAGATTTTTTTTTTACTGATTACTGCATTGGTGTCAGTTTGTGACAGTTATAAGTGGTAGGGAAGTTAGTGTTAGCCCCCTTTAGGTCTAGGGTACCCCCCTAACCCTCCCTAAACAAGTTTTAACCCCTTGATCACCCCCTGTCGCCAGTGTCACTAAGCGATCATTTTTCTGATCGCTGTATTAGTGTCACTGATGACGCTAGTTAGGGACTTAAATATATAGGTTCGCCGTCAGCATTTTATAGTGTCAGCGACCCCCATATACTACCTAATAAAGGTTTTAACCCCTTGTAACATAACTGTTACAGGTGACGCTGGTTAGTTAGTTTATTTTTTATAGTGTCAGGGCACCCACCGTTTATTACCTAATAAAGGTTTAACCCTCTGATCGCCTGGCGGTGATATAAGTTAAGTTTTAGGGTCAGATAGGGTCTGCGTCGCCCCAGGCAGCGTCAGGTTAGTGCCAGTAGCACTAACACCCACACACGCACAGGTATAGTATCTGAACGGATCAATATCTGATCCGATCAGATCCATACTAGCGTCCCCAGCAGTTTAGGGTTCCCAAAAACACAGTGTTAGCGTGATCAGCCCAGATACCTGCTAGCACCTGCATTTTGCCCCTCCGCCCAGCCCAGCCCAGCCCACCCAAGTGCAGTATCGATCGATCACTGTCACTTACAAAATACTAAACGCATAACTGCAGCGTTCGCAGAGTCAGGCCTGATCCCTGCGATCGCTAACACATTTTTTGGTAGCGTTTTGGTCAACTGGCAAGCACCAGCCCCAGGCAGCGTCAGGTTAGTGCCAGTAGCGCTAACACCCATGCACGCACCGTACACCTCCCTTAGTGGTAAAGTATCTGAACGAATCAATATCTGATCCGATCAGATCTATACTAGTGTCGCCAGCAGTTTAGGGTTCCCAAAAATGCAGTGTTAGGGGGATCAGCCCAGATACCTGCTAGCACCTGCGTTTTGCCCCTCTGCCCAGCCCAGCCCACTCAAGTGCAGTATCGATCGATCACTGTCACTTACAAAACACTAAACACATAACTGCAGCGTTCGCAGAGTCAGGCCTGATCCTTGCAATTGCTAACAGTTTTTTTGGTAGCGTTTTGGTGAACTGGCAAGCACCAGCGGCCTAGTACACTCTGACTATTCGTAGTCAAACCAGCACTGCAGTAACACTTGGTGACTAGGGATGAGCCGAACACCCCCCTGTTCAGTTCACACCAGAACATGTGAACAGGAAAAAAGTTTGTTCGAACATGCGAACACCGTCTATGGGACACGAACATGAATAATCAAAAGTGCTAATTTTGACTTCTTCGGCGTCTTCTTCCCTTCTTCTCCCCGGGCCGCTCTGCATCCATGGCATGGGGGGAGGCTCCCGCTCTTCTCTTCATCTTCTTCTCTTATTCATCTTCTTCTCTTCTTCATCTTCTTCTCTTCTTCTCCGGGCCGCTCCGCACCCATGCTGGCATGGAGGGAGGCTCCTGCTGTGTGACGCTTCTCCTCTTCTGACGGTTCTTAAATAATGGGGGGGGCACCCGGTGACCCCGCCCCCCTCGGACGCACGGTGACTTGACGGGACTTCCCTGTGGCATCACGGGGAATGCCACAGCGAAGTCCCGTCATGTTCCCCTGCGTCAGAGGGGGCGGGGTCACTGGGTGGCCCCGCCCCCCATTATTTAAGAACCGTCAGAAGAGGAGAAGAGTCACACAGCGGGAGCCTCCCTCCATGCCATCATGGGTGCGGAGCGGCCCGGAGAAGAAGATGAAGAAGAGAAGAAGATGAAGAAGAGAAGAAGATGAAGAGAAGAGCGGGAGCCTCCCCCCATGCCATGGATGCGGAGCGGCCCGAGGAGAAGAAGGGAAGAAGACGCAGCGGAGGAGTTGCTGGATGAGAACACCGGAGGAAGAACCAGAAGAGCCAGAAGAACCAGAAGAAGAAGAAGAAGATGAAGGAAGATAGAAGAAAGAAGAAAGAAGAAAGAAGAAGCATTTAAATAAAGGAATTGTCAAAAACTGTCTCTTGTCATTTTTAACATTTTTGACCCCTTTTTAGTGAAATGGTAGGGGTACTTTTGTACCCCCTTACCATTTCACACAGGGGGAGGGCCGGGATCTGGGGGTCCCCTTGTTAAAGGGGGCTTCCAGATTCCGATAAGCCCCCCGCCCGCAGACCCCCAGAACCACCGGCCAGGGTTGTGGGGATGAGGCCCTTGTCCTCATCAACATGGGGACAAGGTGTTTTGGGGGGCTACCCCAAAGCACCCTCCCAATGTTGAGGGCATGTGGCCTGGTACGGTTCAGGAGGGGGGGCGCTCTTTCGTCCCCCCTCTTTTCCTGCGGCCTGCCAGGTTGCGTGTTCGGATAAGGGTCTGGTATGGATTTTTAGGGGGACCCCATGCCGTTTTTTTTTTTAATTTTGGTGCGGGGTTCCCCTTAATATCCATACCAGACCTGAAGGGCCTGGTATGAAATTTAGGGGGACCCCCCACGTCATTTTTTTTTTTAATTTTGTGTGTGACGCTGTGTGACGCTTCTCCTCTTCTGACGGTTCTTAAATAACGGAGGGCGGGGCCACCCGGTGACCCCGCACCCCTCTGACGCACGGGGACTTGACGGGGACTTCCCTGTGGCATTCCCTGTGACGTCAGAGGGGGCGGGGTTCCCCTGTGGGGAATTCCCAATGCCGTTTTTATCAATGAACTTCTATGTGTAATGTCGGACCGGCAATGCATTAATAGCCGCGAGTAGTTTTAAATGACTTTTTTTCCTTTGAAATGTCATTTTGCTGTCAGACTGTTCTAAACACGGGAAACATGCGCCCCTTTACAGGCATACTATAGACACCCCCCAGCTACGAAATTTAAAGGGATATTACACTTTTATTGTTTCACTTTAAGTATTATTAAAAAATCACTGCTCCAGTAAAAACGGCCGTTTTTAAAACTTTTTTTTGCATTGATAATTTCATTTTAGCCAGCAAATTTTGTCTTAGGACTAAAATGGCATTTTAGTTTTAGTCCCGTTTTTGTCTTCTGCAATTGTTTTAGTTTTAGTCGTATTTTCTCCAGTACATTTTAGTCGACTAAAATGTCCTACATTTTAGTCGACTAAAATCTCCAGTACATTTTAGTCGACTAAAACTCATTTTAGTCATCTAAAATCTAATAGGTGTAATTAAAGTGTAATGCATTAGTTAACATTTCTCTACAATTTCCAAACTCATTATAAACTGCTTGAGTGAAAAATCTAATTTTATTGTTATTTATTATGGCATTGAGGTATGAACATGCACTACAGACCAATGTTAATTTTGAAGTCAAATTTCAATTTAGTTTTAGGCTTATGCCCTGGACACACAATCGGACTTTCCGACGGAAAATGTGCGATCGGAGCTTGTTGTCGAAAATTCCGACCATGTGTAGGCTCTATCGGACTTTTTCCATCGGAATTTCTGACACAAAGTTTGAGAGCAGGATGTAAAATTTTCCGACAACAAAATTCATTTGCGTAAATTCCGATCATGTGTAGACAATTCCGACACACAAAGTGCCACACATGCTCAGAATCAAGCAGAAGAGCAGCACGGGCTATTGAACTTCATTTTTCTCGGCTCGTCGTACGTGTTATACATCACCGCGTTCTTGGCGTTCGGAATTTCAGACCAATTTTGTGTGACCGTGTGTATGCAAGACAAGTTTGAGCCAACATCCGTTGGAAAAAATCCGATGGATTTTGTTGTCGGAATGTGCGATCGTGTGTACAGGGCATTAGTCTTTTGACTAAAATGGCATTTTAGCTTTAGTCTCATTTTAGTCTTTTTACTAAAATGCCATTTTAGTTTTAGTCGTATTTTAGTCATCTCAATTTTAGTTCTAGTCGTATTTTAGTCGACTAAAATAATAATCATTTAGTTGACTAAAATGTTTTAGTCGTTCTAGTCGACGAAATTAATACTGGGCACCACCACCACCAAGGGCCCAAATTTTATGCCCCTGTTTAACAAGGGCATGTAATTACAATTTTTGATATAATATTTAACAGCAGGGTCCGTTCCAGCGACCAACAAGAGTATCTGTGAGGGGTTACAGTGTTGTGGCACCACCACCACCACTGCCAAAGGCCCAGTTTTTCTGCCCCTGTTAAACAGGGGCATGTAATTACAATTTTTGAAATAATATTTAACAGCAGGGACTTTTCCTGCGCACAAGAGTAACTGTGAGGATTTACAGTGTTCTGGCACTACCAACACCTAAGGCCCAATTTTCTGCAGAGTATATAGGGCAAGCCGTATAGTATATATACTTCTGTTCAGAGTATATTACACTGTACTCACACTATACTGACACACTACACAATACTTACACTATACTCACACTATACTGACACACTATACTCACACTATACTAACACTACACTAAGACTCTACACACAATAAGTTAACACACTAACTCACTAGTAGCAAACTGAGCTCTGCTCTATCTATCTCCACTACAACAACACACTGCAAAAGCTTCCTGTTGGAAGGGACCTTTTATAGTGTGGGGTGGGACTATGAGCACTGAGCCATGATTTGACAAAGTTATCATTACTTTGTCCAATCAGGGCTCTGACAGTGCTCTGTGCCCTAAGTGGCAAAACCTTGCACCTGACCAGCAGCCAGGTGCCTTGTTTCACCAAATTAGGACCCTAGAATGCACTGTGAAGCGCGCAGTGCATTGTGGGGCACTCGGCGGGTGAACATCCCACCAAACACCCCGCAAATTCGGGTGTTCGCCAATGGGTGAACAGGTGATATTCGGGCCAAACTTTTCCTCGGGTCTAACTGTTCACCCAACTGTAATAGCGATTCACACTGTGTTTCCAATATTTCACATATTATATAAAACGGTCAAATATCATTCCATTCTTCCTAAATTTACATTGAGAAGAGTTTGTCAGTGGTGGCAGATGGAGCTTGTAATGTATTAATTCACAGAGGGTTTGGGTGGTGGTTTCATATGCAACATGTTATACAGTATGTTACATGGTAAATATGGGTGTAACATGTAACATTGTCTAAAAGATGAAGATAGCCTTTAAGTCAATAACTGATGGCTTAAAGTCTTTAAGAACCATAAACAAAAGGTCAGTCCTGATATTGTGGGCTGTACAATGTTGTGTATTTTCCTAATTTTATTATTTCCTTTATTTTTCCAGACTTAGGCCGGGCTGCCATCTGGATGACCAATGTTAATGCCCCAAAGCAGTAAAGCTTCATATATTCCTTGATTTTAAGTCAAGGTATCCTTCTGCTAGTTTTAAAGCACCCACCACTTAATTTGTGAGACAGAGGCATTGGTAATTGATCAGGTTAAAATTTTGTCTATATAGTCAGGCACTCTTTATTATAATTATTCTCCATGCAACCAATAGCCTTGATGCCCTGGTGTAGAGAAGCTCTGACCTTCCGTCACTGCCATTAGAAGGTACAGTATATCTACAGATTCAGTGGCGGCTGGTGAAGTTTCAGGATGGGGGGCGCCAGACCCCGCCCTTAATTTTTGACCCCTCCTACTTCCCATAAACCCCACCCCTTATATAATCCACCCACTCCGGCCCCTGTATTCCACTTGCTTTCATCCATAGTATCAGGAGTATACAGCTCAGCATCACAGAACAGAGTATACAGATCACAGATCCGGTATATAGCTCAGCATTACAGATACAGTATATAGATCAGCACCACAGATACAGTATATAGATCAGCACCACAGATACGGTATATAGCTCAGCACCACAGATACGGTATATAGATCAGCACCACAGATACGCTATATAGATCAGCACCACAGATACGCTATATAGATCTGCACCACAGATACGGTATATAGCTTACCACCACAGGTATGGTATATAGATCAGCACCACAGATACGCTATATAGATCAGCACCACATATATGGTATATAGATTAGCACCACAGATACGGTATATAGATCAGCACCACAGATACAGTATATAGATCAGCACCACAGATACAGGATATAGATCAGCACCACAGATAGTATATAGATCAGCACCACAGATACGGTATATAGCTCAGCACCACAGATACAGTATATAGATCAGCACCACAGATACAGTATATAGATCAGCATCACAGATAAGCACCACAAACTCTTCCCTAGATAAGTAGGAGGAAGGCTGTGCTGTTGAATGGCCAGAGCCAGGCAAGAAGTCAGACTGGGGACATCTGTCCAAACAGAGGGTGCAAGGGACCTGTGGACAGAGTCTACCACCCCACATTATTTCAGTCTGAGCTAGCAAGGCTATTTAACACTTTGCACTACACTTGTTATCTGTCTTGTGCGCAGAAAACTGTCCCCAGATGGGTACTTACAATCTCTACAGCTGTGGAGAGGGAAGGGTAAAGCCTACTGTGCCAAGCACTACAGACTTTAAAAAAAATAACCAAACCTTTAGTATAACTTTATGCTACTACTGAAAAATAAATTATAAATACACATTAAAGGATACCAGTCACAAGAAAAATATGGATGCTCCCATCACTGATTTTACTTCTGAAAATTACAGTTCCATGACAGTAATGCTGACAATTTTGCTTCAGTACCATCAATCACTGACCTGGGACAAGTGAGTAAATACGTACTTCTGCATTCTTCTAATGCCGCGTACACACGATCGGACTTTCTGGCATACTTGGTCCGGCACACTTTCTGACGGACTTTGTCCACCAGGTGCGCCGGACTTTAAAACGGACGGACTTGCCCACACACGACCGGACTTTCCGGCGGGCTAAGTCCGCCCGTCTTTCCGACGGACTTTCGCCGGAGAAAGTCAGAATGAACGGACTGGGACTGTGACGTTTTAGGGGGCGTGGTCACCGGGTGATGTTGACCACGCTCCCTAAAACGTCCCAGTCCCAGCAGGGACTGTGACATCATAAGGGGGCGGGGTCTCCGCCTATATAAGTCACAACAGAGCCCTCAGAGAGCAGTCCAGCCGGAGAGAGCGTCATGTCAACATCTGGAGAAGAGAAGAGGGAAGAAGACAAGAAGCCAAGAAGCCAAGAAGCACAGAAGCCTAGAAGTCCGGACCTCCGCTGGCAAGAGAGCGGCCTGAAGACAGCGGAGGAGCCGGCCGAAGAACTGGAACACCGGGAGAAGAGGAACCGGAGGGACCCCTGAAGCCGGAAGAAGACCCCCGAAGCCGGAGGAAGACCCCCCCGGAGCTGTTTAATAAATTATTTTAAAAACCTGTGTAGTGTGTTTTATTGACACTTTTTCCCTAGTTGAATGGGTAGGGGTACCATGTACCCCATACTCATTCACATAGGGTGGGGGGCCGGGATCTGGGGGCCCTCTTATTATAGGGGGCTCCCGGATTCCGATATGCCCCCCGCCCGCAGACCCCGACAACCAACGGCCAGGGTTGTCGGGAAGAGGCCCTTGTCCTCATCAACATGGGGACAAGGTGCTTTGGGGTGGGGGCTCCCCCTCCCCCAAGGCACCCCCCCATGTTGAGGGCATGCAGCCTGGTATGGTTCAGGAGGGGGCACTCGCTCGTCCCCACCCCCTTTCCTGACCGGCTGGGCTGCGTGCTCGGATCGGGGTCTGGTATGGATTTTACGGGGGACCCCACGCCGTTTTTTCGGCGTAGGGGCTTCCCTTTATAATCCATACCAGACCTAAGGGCCTGGTATGCCCCGCGCTCACCGCAATAGGAAAATTTGTTTTTCCTATTGCAGCGAGTGCGAAATGCAATACCCTGCCCTCACGTCGTATCTGGTCCGTTGGACCAGCATACACACAAGCGGGCTTTCCGTCGGACCAGCACACAGACGAGCGGACTTTCCGCCAGAAACTGAGTCAGACGGAAAGATTTAAAACTTGTTTCACCAAGTATGCCGGATAGTCCGACCGTGTGTACGCGGCATTAGACTTTCTGAACTGTATACTTGTTCCTGCTCAGTGATCCACAGTACTGAATATATGGGTATCAAAATAACAGCCAGTCAGCATGCATTTTAAGAAAAAAGATCAGCAATCACAGCCCCCATGAAGCTTTAATTATTACAAACAGCACTTTGGTCCCTCACCTCTGGTTCACACATAACAAGCTCTAGCAGCAGGTCTGTCCTCACTCTGGTGCAAGCAGACAGGCTCAGACTAATGCCGCGTACACACGAGCGGACTTTACGGCAGACTTTGCCCGGCGGACGGGATTTTGTCGGACAATTCGATCGTGTGTGGGCTCCAGCGGACTTTGTTTTCTCAAAAGTTGGACGGACTTAGATTTGAAACATGTTTTAAATCTATCCGTCGCACTCGAGTCCGCTCGAAAAGTCTGCTCGTCTGTATGCTAGTTCGACGGACAAAAAGCCACGCTAGGGCAACTATTGGCTACTGGCTATGAACTTCCTTGTTTTAGTCCGGGCGTACATCATCACGTACGAATTTGACGGACTTTGGTGGATTGTGTGTAGGCAAGTCCGTTCATTCGGAAAGTCCATCATAAAGTCGGTCGAAAAGTCTGCCGGGCAAAGTCTGCCGTAAAGTCCGCTCGTGTGTACGCGGCATAAGTCCAGCACACATTAACCTTCATAGACATACATGTTGCAGTGCTCCTGTAAGGACTACCATTCTCATAATCCTCCCTGTCTGCATGCAAGTCCTCTCTGCCACCCCTCTCTTGCTCTTTTATCCTCTGATTTGATCAGATTCTGAACTTCCAGGACTCAGAGGGTGGGGGAGAGCAGAAAGTGAACAGAGTTTACACAGATCCTATTCTTGCCAGATCTGCAGCAAGGGGAGGTGGGCAGCCCACAGCGAGAGGAGAGCTGGCTTCCACCTCTGCAGCCCACTCTCTCTCATACCAGCAGCACAGTGACAGGGGAGTGGTGGCAAGCAGAAGAAAAGTACACACAAATGCAGAGTTCCCTGGCTGTGTGCATTTCCTAGCAGCGGAGGCACAGTAAGGGAACAGAGGATGACAGCTGGTCTGCACTTATCCCATCCACGATTGCTTCCCCTCCTTCTTTGCAGACTCCATATAAGAGCGTGTGCCTCTGGAGTCAGCAGCGCTATGGCCAGCACTTACCTTCAATGGTGCGGCTCCTCTCTGAATCCACCGCACGCATCCCCAGTCGACTCCACCCCCACAGTGATGCAGAATACTGCCCACTGTCCTCTCCTCCAGTTTCCTGTCCCAGTCGACTCCACCCCCCACAGTGACGCAAATAGTACCTCCCATTATCCTCTCCTCCGGTCCCCGCCACGCCAATCCTAGCCATTACTATAGGCATAGTGACGAATCCCAGTACAGTGGAAGTTTTGTGCGGGCGCACAGCTTGCACCCTGCACATGCCCTAAACACGGGCAAATCAGCTTCCCATAGACCGCCGCATGTCCGGCGCCTGGTCACTCTTAAAGTGACAATTTTTTTTTTCAAACAGCTTGGGGGGGCGGCGCCCGAGCGCCACCTATGGATGGGCCGCCACTGTACAGATTTCCATTCAGTTATAATCACTTACTACTTTTAAATTCTAGCAAAAAATGGTTTCCCTTTACTCACCCATTCCTGAAAACTATCCATCTATTGTTAGGAGCCATGGATCATTCCCATATAGCAGAAATGGGGACAAATGTACCATAGGACAAATAGTGTCGAGTGTAGCAGAATGTCTTAACAGTGAAGCTTGGCAGTACAAAGATCACCCATTGTAGCAAAATGTAAAATTGTTCATCCTGAAAAAAAATATTTGACTTATATATTTTAAAACTGATCAGAAAAAGAGACTGTTTCAGTTATTATATGGCTGCATAGGTTACTTTAACCTATGTACACTATATGATATTCAAAATATTTAAATATTTAAATAGTTAACAGTATGGTAACCCTTGTAGACCATGTTTGACTTTACTGTGGCCAGATAGGGACTGGTACACTGCAGTATAGTTTAATTAATAACAGCTCAGTGGACAGTATTAGACATCTGCATTGCTTAACTACTTCAGCACCGGAAGAATTTACCCCCTTCCTGACCAGGCCATTTCACTTTAACTGACAATTGCGTGGTCGTGCGACGTTGTACTCAAACAAAATTGATGTCCTTTTTGTCCCACAAATAGAGCTTTATTTTGGTGGTATTTGATCACCTCTGCGTTTTTTATTTTTTGCGCTATAAACAAAAAAAGCGACAATTTTGAAAACAACAACTTATACATATTCTTCTACAAATTTTTGGTAAAAAATAAACGCATTAAGCGTATATTGATTGGTTTGCACAAAAGTTATAGTGCGTACAAAGTAGGTTATTGATTTATGGCATTTTTATATATTTTTTTACTAGTAATCAACCAGCGATTTTTATCATGACTGCAACATTGTGGCAGACAGATCGGACACTTTTGACACTTTTTTGAAACCATTGACATTTATACAGCGATCAGAGCTAAAAATAGCCATTGATTACTGTATAAATTTCACTGGCAGGGAAGGGGTTAACACTAGGGGGTAATCAAGGGGTTAAATGTGTTCCCTGACTGTGTGTTCTAACTGTGGGGGGATGGGACTGTCTGGGGGAGGAGACCAATTGGTGTTCCTATATATTAGGAACTAGGGATGAGCTCAATGTTCAGGTCGAACAAAAGTTTGACTCGAACATCGGGCGTTTGATGAACAGCGAACATTATGGGGCGTTCGGGGAAAATCTGAGCGCCGCGGAATGCCCCATAATGCACTACGAGATCACAGTGCATTGCTGTATGATGATTGGCCAAAGCATGCACCTGACCTACATGCTTTGGCCAATCACAGCGCGCTCTGCTAAGAGAGCCATAATTGGCCAAAGGCAGGATGCCTTTTGGCCAATCATGGCTCAGGGGTACTAAGTCTATGCCCAACACTATATAAGGCTGCTTACATGGCGGCCACGTGTAATGTTGTTAGCGTGAACAGAGATAGCTTGATTTAGATTAAGCAGGCAGGTTATTCAGTTAGTGGCAGTGTATTTGATATATATATATATATATATATATATATATATATATATATATATATATATATATATATACCGTATTTATCGGCGTATAACACACACTTTTTCCCCCTTAAAATCAGGGGAAAATCGCGGGTGCATGTTATACGCCGATTCCCTGCGATCCTGAGCTGCCAGATCTTCAAAATTGCTGACCGCGATTTGAAAATGGCGCCGCCGGCGCCGAAATACACAGAGCCGGTCCTCGGCTCTTCTCGGCCACTTTCGGCTTCACTCGAGCGCCACTCGAACCTAGCCGAGTGTACTCGGCTAGGTTCGGATAGCTCCGCTCACAGTCATGCCCATCCCGGGCAGGACTACGAGTGGAGCCGAAAGTGATCGAGAGCCGCCGAGAAGAGCCGAGGACCGGCACTGTGTATGTCAGCGCCGGCGGCGCCATTTTTAAATCACGGTCGGCGATTTTGAAGCCCAGGATAGCAGGGGATCACAGGATCGAAGGCTGCACTGGGGCAAGGCTGCACTGACAAGGCTGCACTAACAAGGCTGCACTGACAAGGCTGCACTGACAAGGCTGCACTAACAAGGCTGCACTGACAAGGCTGCACTGACAAGGCTGCACTAACAAGGCTGCACTGACAAGGCTGCACTGACAAGGCTGCACTGACATGGCTGCACTGGGGCAAGGCTGCACTGAGAAGGCTGCAATGATGGGCATTTAAATGTAAGTTTTTTTCCCTTCATTTTCCCTCCTAAAAGTTTTTTTTTCCTTAAAATTCCCTCCTAAACTGGGGGTGCGTGTTATACGCCGGTACGTGTTATACGCCGATAAATACGGTATATATATATATATATATATATATATATATATATATATACACAGTATCTCACAAATGTGAGTACACCCCTTACATTTTTGTAAATATTTTATTATCTCTTTTTATGTGACAACACTGAAGAAATGACACTTTGCTACAATGTAAAGTAGTGAGTGTACAGCTTGTATAACAGTGTAAATTTCTGTCCTCTCAAAATAACTCAACACACAGCCATTAATGTCTAAACCGCTGGAAACAAAAGTGAGTACACCCCTGAGTGAAAATGTCCAAATCGGGCCCAAAGTGTCAATATTTTGTGTGGCCACCATTATTTTCCAGCACTGCCTTAACCCTCTTGAACATGGAGTTCACCAGACCTTTACAGGTTGCCACTAGAGTCCTCCTCCATGATGACATCACAGAGCTGGTGGATGTTAGAGACCTTGTGCTTCTCCACCTTCCATTTAAAGATGCCCCACAGATGCTCAATAGGTTTTAGGTTTGAAGAGATGCTTTGCCAGTCCATCACCTTTACCCTCAGCTTCTTTAGCAAGGCAGTGGTCGTCTTGGAGGTGTGTATGGGATCATTATCATGTTGGAATACTGCCCTGCAGCCCAGTCTCCGTAGGTAGGGGATCATGCTCTGCTTCAGTATGTCACAGTACATGTTGACATTCATGATTCCCTCAATGAAAGTAAAAAGAGGAGAGAAGCACCAAGCCAATCCTTAAACAGCTTAGGAATGTATTCAGTATATAAGTATAAAACAACAGTAAAAACTTGCGTGAAAAATGTTGGAGCACTTGCAGAGTCCTAGAATGGGTGGGAGCTTCCACGTGCAGTGTCACAGGAGCACAGGAGGACCGCTGGAATGTCTCTATTGAGGGATTCACGAGCGCCGTGTGTTAGCCGCAGCTGGAGCCTTGATAAGCCTCGTGGAGACATCGGCTGGGTGTCTCTGGGTGAGAGTGGTTCAGGGCTGTCAAACTGGGGAGTCGCCCACATGCTATCTGGCCAATCAGAATGCATTTGGAGGCAGGCTTCGTCTTCTTCATTAGCTGATCAGAGCTGATGAAGAAGGTGAGGCAGTGCCTTTGAAAAGGAAGTCACAGAGATGCCTTTTTGAGCCTCGGATCTGGAAAATGTGGTGAATCAAACTAGGTTTCTACACATCTCGGTGCTTTCCTTGGGTTTGGCCAGCAAGTTAAACTTAATTCTAGGAGTTTTATATGCCCAGATGTATTTCAGTTGGATCGAGTAGATCGCTTTAAAAAAGCTCTGGGGTATTTTTACCGGTAGGTTCCTAAACAAGTAAAGAACTCTTGGTAAGATGGACATTTTGCAAATAGCTGCTCCACCGAACCAGGAAAAGTGTCATGGATGCCAAGATTGGAGATCTTTTTCTATCATTTTGCGTAGGGGTACAAAATTACGTACATAGATTAGGGAGAGTTTTGAAGTCAACCATATCCCTAAGTATTTAAGTGCTGATTCTTCCCACTTAAAGGGGCAGTTGGGTTTTATGCTATTAAGGGTATCCTCAGCAGGGATGAGCCAAACACCCCCCTGTTCGGTTTGCACCAGAACATGCGAACAGGCAAAAAATTTGTTCGAACATGCGAACACCGTTAAAGTCTATGGGACACGAACATGAATAATCAAAAGTGCTCATTTTAAAGGCTTATATGCAAGTTATTGTCATAAAAAGGGTTTGGGGACCTGGGTCCTGCCCCAGGGGACATGGATCAATGCAAAAAAAAGTTTTAAAAATGGCCGTTTATTCGGAAACAGTGATTTTAATAATGCTTAAAGTGAAACAATAAAAGTGTAATATTCCTTTAAATTTCGTACCCGGGGGTGTCTATAGTATGCATGTTTCCTGTGTTTAGAACAGTCTGACAGCAAAATGACATTTCAAAGGAAAAAAAGTTATTTAAAACTACTCATGGATATTAATGAATTGCCGGTCCGACAATACACATAAAAGTTCATTGATAAAAACGGCAAGAGAATTCCCCACAGGGGAACCCCGCCCCCTCTGACGTCAGGGGGAATGCCACAGGGAAGTCCCCGTCAAGTCCCCGTGCGTCAGAGGGGGGTGGGGTCACCGGGTGGCCCCGCCCTCCGTTATTTAAGAACTGTCAGAAGAGGAGAAGTGTCACACAGCGGGAGCCTCCCATCATGGTGGATGCGGAGTGGCCCGAGAAGAAGAAGGGAAGAAGACGCCGCGGAGGAAGATGCCAGACGAGAACACCGGAGGAAGAACCAGAAGAACCAGAAGAAGAAGAAGATGGAGGAAGAAACCAAAGGAAGATAAAAGATAGAAGATAGAAGAAGCATTTAAATAAAGGAATGGTCAAAAACTGTCTCTTGTCATTTTTAACATTTTTGACACTTTTTTTGTGAAATGGTAGGGGTACTTTTGTACCCCCTTACCATTTCACACAGGGGGGAGGGCCAGGATCTGGGGGTCCCCTTGTTAAAGGGGGCTTCTATATTCCAATAAACCCCCGCCCGCAGACCCCCACAACCGCCGGGCAAGGGTTGTGGGGATGAGGCCTTTGTCCCCATCAATATGGGGACAAGGTGTTTTGGGGGCTACCCCAAAGCACCCTCCCAATGTTGAGGGCATGTGGCCTGGTATGGTTTGGGGGGCGCTCTCTCATCCCCCTTCTTTTCCTGTGGCCTGTCAGGTTGCGTGCTCGGATAAGGGTCTGGTATGGATTTTTGGGGGGACCCCACGCCATTTTTTTCCTAATTTTGGCGCGGGGTTCCCCTTAAAATCCATACCAGACCTGAAGGGTCTGGTATAGATTTTAAGGGGGGACCCCACACCATTTTAAAAAAAAATGTGGTCAGGGTTCCCTTAATATCCATACCAGACCTGAAGGGCCTGGTATGGAATTTAGGGGGACCCCCACATCATTTTTTTTTTAAATTTTGGTTCGGGGTTCCCCTGTGGGGAATTCCCATGCCATTTTTATCAATGAACTTTTATGTGTATTGTAGGACCGGCAATTCATTAATAGCCACAAGTAGTTTTAAATGACTTTTTTTCCTTTGAAATGTCATTTTGCTGTCAGACTGTTCTAAACACGGGAAACATGCGCCCCTTTACAGGCATACTATACACACCCCCAGGTACGAAATTTAAAGGAATATTACACTTTTATTGTTTCACTTTAAGCATTATTAAAATCACTGCTCCCGAAAAAACAGCCGTTTTTAAAACTTTTTTTTGCATTGATCCATGTCCCCTGGGGCAGTACCCAGGTCCCCAAACACTTTTTTTGACAATACCATGCATATAAGCCTTTAAAATTAGCACTTTTGATTATTCATGTTCGTGTCTCATAGACTTTAACAGTGTTTGCGTGTTCGAACAAATTTTTTGCCTGTTCGCATGTTCTGGATGCAAACCGAACCGGGGGTTGTTCGGCTCATCCTTAGTGCTTAGGGTCATTGTCTTGTTGGAAGGTAAACCTTTGGTGCAGTCTAAGGTCCTGAGCACTCTGGAGAAGGTTTTCATCCAGGATATCCCTGTACTTGGCAACATTCATCTTTCCCTCGATTGCAACCAGTCGTCCTGTCCCTGCAGCTGAAAAACACCCCCACAGCATGATGCTGCCACCACCATGCTTCACTGTTGGGACTGTATTGGACAGGTGATGAGCAGTGTCTGGTTTTCTCCACACATACCGTTAAGAATTAAGGCCAAAAAGTTATATCTTGGTCTCATCAGACCAGAGAATCTTATTTCTCACCATCTTGGAGTCCTTCAGGTGTTTTTTAGCAAACTCCATGCAGGCTTTCATGTGTCTTGCACTGAGGAGAGGCTTCCGTCTGGCCACTCTGCCATAAAGCCCCGACTGGTGGAGGGCTGCAGAGATGGTTAACTTTCTACAATTTTCTCCCATCTCTGGAGCTCAGCCACAGTGATCTTTGGGTTCTTCTTTACCTCTCTCACCAAGGCTCTTCTCCCCCGATAGCTCAGTTTGGCTGGACGGCCAGCTCTAGGAAGGGTTCTGGTCGTCCCAAACGTCTTCCATTTAAGGATTATGGAGGCCACTGTGCTCTTAGGAACCTTAAGTGCAGCAGAAATTTTTTTGTAACCTTGGCCAGATCTGTGCCTTGCACAATTCTGTCTCTGAGGTCTTCAGTTCCTTTGACCTCATGATTCTCATTTGCTCTGACCTGCACTGTGAGCTGTAAGGTCTTATATAGACAGGTGTGTGGCTTTCCTAATCAAGTCCAATCAGTATAATCAAACACAGCTGGACTCTAGGGATGAGCCGAACACCCCCCGGTTCGGTTCGCACCAGAACCTGCGAACGGACCGAAAATTCGCACGAACATTAGAACCCCATTGACGCCTATGGGACTCAAACGTTCGAAATCAAAAGTGCTCATTTTAAAGGCTAATTTGCATGGTATTGTCCTAAAAAGGGTTTGGGGACCCGGGTCCTACCCCAGGGGACATGTATCGATGCAAAAAAAACTTTTAAAAATGGCCGTTTTTTCGGGAGCAGTGATTTTAATGATGCTTAAAGTAAAAAAAAAAAGAAGTGAAATATTCCTTTAAATATCGTACCTGGGAGGTGTCTATAGTATGCCTGTAAAGTGGCGCGTGTTTCCCGTGCTTAGAACAGTCCCTGCACAAAATGTCATTTTTAAAGGAAAAAATCTCATTTAAAACTGCTTGCGGGTTTAATGTCATGTCGGGTCCTGGCAATATGGATGAAAATCAGTGAGACAAACGGCATGGTTACCCCCCAGTCCATTACCAGGCCCTTTGGATCTTGTATGGATATTAAGGGGAACCCCGCACCCAAATTAAAATAAGGAAAGGTGTGGGGCCACCAGGCCCTATATACTCTGAACAGCAGTATACAGGCGGTGCAAACAAGACAGGGACTGTAGGTTTGTTGTTAAGTAGAATATGTTTGTAATTTTGAACATTTTTAACGTGTTTAGCTCCAGCCAAAAAATCTTTTTTAAGCTTTTTGGAAAACATAGGGAAGGGTTATCACCCCTGTGACATTTGTTTTGCTGTCTTTCCTCCTCTTCAGAAGATTTCACCTCACTTTTGTCCCAATGACAAATGTTTTTTGAAAATTTGGGTTTTTTTGTGGAACAAGGATTGGAAAGCATCAGTGGAAAGGAGAAACGTTTTTCCCATATTAACTCTTACAGGAGAGAATTTCCCTTCCTACAGGTAGATTTCATCTCACTTCCTGTTGTCTCCTTCCGTTTGCAAGTAGGAGTCGTTTGTAAGTTAGATGTTTGAAAGTAGGGGCCTGCCCTATATACTCAGCAGAAATTTGGGCCTTAGGTGTTGTTGTGGCCACAACACTGTAAGCCCTCACAGGGCCCTGCTGTGAAATATTAGATCAAGAATTGTAATTACATGCCCCTGTTGAAACAGGGGCAGAAAAACTGGGCCTTTGGTGGTGGTGGTGGTGGTGCTGGTGCCACAACAATGTAAGTCCTCACTCGATCTTGGTGGGTGCAGAAATGGGCCCTGCTGTGAAATATTAGATCAAGAATTGTAATTACATGCCCCTGTTGAACAAGGGCAGAAAAATTGGGCCTTTGGTGGTGGTGGTGGTGCTGGTGCCACAACACTGTAAGTACTCACTCGCTGTTGGTGGGTGCAGAAATGGGCCCTGCTGTGAAATATTAGATCAAGAATTGTAATTACATGCCCCTGTTGAACAGGAGCTGAAAAATTAGGCCTTAGGCACTGGTGCTGGTGCCACAACACTGCAACCCCTCACAGACACTCTAGTTGGAAAGCAGGAACGAGCCCTGCTGAAAAGTATTGCATCAAAAATTGTAATTACACGCCCCTGTTAAACAGGGGCAGAAAAATTGGGCCTTAGGCACTGGTGCTGGTGCCACAACACTGCAACCCCTCACAGACACTCTAGTTGGAACGCAGGAACAAGCCCTGCTGCAAAGTATTGCATCAAAAATTGTAATTACACGCCCCTGTTAAACAGGGGCAGAAAAATTGGGCCTTAGGCACTGGTGCTGGTGCCACAACACTGCAACCCCTCACAGACACTCTAGTTGGAACGCAGGAACGAGCCCTGCTGCAAAGTATTGCATCAAAAATTGTAATTACACGCCCCTGTTAAACAGGGGCAGAAAAATTGTGCCTTGGGCACTGGTGGTGGCGCCCAGAACCAAAAATGTTCTTACAAGCTATCAGCGTGATCATTGAGGAGGAAGAGGATAATTACTCAGGGATAGTCACACAGCATCAGCATAGGCAGTCTTTGAAGGGATCTGAGATTTCAAAAAAAAATATTCGGTTACATCAGCATCGGGTGCTTGGTAGCTGGTGGTGATCCAAGACTGATTCATTTTTATGAAGGTCAGTCGATCGACCGAGTCGGTGGACAGACGCACCCTGTGATCGGTTACCACGCCTCCAGCAGCACTGAATGTGCGTTCCGAAAGAATGCTGGATGCAGGACAGGCCAGTAGCTCAATTGCATACTGTGCAAGCTCTGGCCAGTGATCCATCCTCAAGACCCAGTAACCCAGAGGATTTTCGGTGGGAAAGGTGTCCAAATCTGATCTTGCCCCTAGGTATTCCTGCACCATGTAAAACAGACGCTGGCGATGGTTGCTGGAACCGATCATACCTTGGGGCTGCGGACCAAAAAATTGTCTGAACGCATCGGTCAGACGGCCACCTTCTCCACCGCTCCTTCTTTGACTGACCGAAGCCTCAGCAACACGTTGTCCAGAAACAGGAGTTTGTAACCTCCCAGTCTCTGGGAACGCGTTGCACAGACCTTTCTGCAAGGCCTCCCGAAGATGTTTCATCCTCTGCTCCCTCTGCGATGGCAAGATAAGGTCCGCAACCTTACCCTTGTAACGTGGATCAAGGAGGGTTGCCAGCCAGTATTGGTCCTTCTCCTTGATACCACGAATACGAGGATCCTTACGCAGGCTTTGCAGGATCAGGGAGGCCATGCAGCGTAGGTTTGCTGAGGCATTCGGTCCGGAGTCCTCTGGGTCACTAAGGACGACATGGTCCACAGCCACCTCCTCCCAGCCACGTACAAGTCCATGTGTTTCTTGGGACTGATCCCTTAAAGACTGCTGCTGATGCTGAGTGCCAGGCTCCACCTCCATACTGACACAATCTTCCTCCTCCTCCTCCTCCTCCTCCTCTTCCTGTGTCATCAGCGGTCACGCAGGAACACTGTCTGGATAAAGGGGGCCTTGAGAGCTAAGGAAGTCCTCCTCTTCCTGACTCTGTTCTGCCTCAAGTGCCCTGTCCATTATTCCACGCAGCGTGTGCTCCAACAGGTGGACAAGGGGGACAGTGTCACTGTGCATGCACTGTCACTGCTCACCATCCTCGTGGCCTCCTCAAATGGTGACAGGACAGTGCATGCATCCCTGATCATGGCCCACTGGCGTGGGGAAAAAAAACAAGCTCCCCTGATCCTGTCCTGGTGCCATAGTCGCACAGGTACTCATTGATGGCCCTCTGCTGCGTGTGCAGCCGCTGCAGCATGGCCAACGTTGAGTTCCACCTGGTGGGCATGTCACAGATTAGGCGGTTCTTGGGCAGGTTAAACTCCTTTTGGAGGTCCGTCAGCCAAGCACTGGCATTATATGACCGGCGGAAATGCACACAGACTTTCCTGGCCTGCCTCAGGACATCCTGTAAGCCCGGGTACCTGCCCAAGAACCGCTGCACCACCAAGTTAAGGACGTGAGCCAAACAGGGCACATGGGTCATTTGTCCCTGTCGGAGGGCAGAGAGGAGGTTGGTGCCATTGTCACAAACCACCATTCCTGCCTTAAGTTGGCGTGGCGTCAACCACCTCTGAACCTGCCCCTGCAGAGCTGACAGAACCTCTGCCCCAGTGTGGCTTCTGTCCCCCAAGCACACCAGCTCAAGCACGTGCTGATGAGGATGCACCGTCTCCACGACCAGCACTAGACACAGAGCCTGCTTGCCCTCTCTTATTGGCTTGTGACTGTCTGCCTCTCCTTCTTGGCCTTCCAGACATACTAATGGCCTGTAGCTGCACTAAGCTGGGATATATATATATATATGTACTAATACTGCAGCTAGCAAAATCAACTGCCTGCCTGTAGTATGAGAACACCACCAACCTTCTAGAGGTAGCTTTAGCTGAACACTGTGAGCAGGGCGCACCCCACTAACTTGTAGGTTTAGCAGAACACTGTGAGCAGGACGCACTGCACTAACTGTAAATAGTCTAGCTGCCTGACTGTGGTACTAATAGGATCAAAAGAACACCAGTAATTTTCTTCAGGTAGCTGTATATACTGTAACAAGACAAGCTTGCCTGTCAGTAAGAAGATAACAGGAACGGATCTAGCTGAACACTGTGAGCAGGACGCACCCCACTAGCTTGTAGGTTTAGCAGAACACTGTGAGCAGGATGTACCCCACTAACTTGTAGGTTTAGCAGAACACTGTGAGCAGGACGAACTGCACTAACTGTAAATAGTCTAGCTGCCTGACTGTGGTACTAATAGGATCAAAAGAACACCAGTAATTTTCTTCAGGTAGCTGTATATACTGTAACAAGACAAGCCTGCCTGTCAGTAAGAAGATAACAGGAACGGATCTAGCTGAACACTGTGAGCAGGACGCACTGCACTAACTTTAAATAGTCTAGCTGCCTGACTGTGGTACTAATAGGATCAAAAGAACACCAGTAATTTTCTTCAGGTAGCTGTAAATACTGTTACAAGACAAGCCTGCCTGTCAGTAGGAAGATAACAGGAACGGATCTAGCTGAACACTGTGAGCAGGGCGCACCCCACTAACTTGTAGGTTTAGCTGAACACTGTGAGCAGGACGCACTGCACTAACTTTAAATAGTCTAGCTGCCTGACTGTGGTACTAATAGGATCAAAAGAACACCAGTAATTTTCTTCAGGTAGCTGTATATACTGTAGCAAGACAAGCCTGCCTGTCAGTAAGAAGATAACAGGAACGGATCTAGCTGAACACTGTGAGCAGGACGCACTGCACTAACTTTAAATAGTCTAGCTGCCTGACTGTGGTACTAATAGGATCAAAAGAACACCAGTAATTTTCTTCAGGTAGCTGTAAATACTGTTACAAGACAAGCCTGCCTGTCAGTAGGGATGAGCCGAACACCCCCCGGTTCGGTTCGCACCAGAACCCGCGAACGGACCGAAAGTTCGCACGAACGTTAGAACCCCATTGACGTCTATGGGACTCGAACGTTCGAAATCAAAAGTGCTCATTTTAAAGGCTAATTTGCATGGTATTGTCCTAAAAAGGGTTTGGGGACCCGGGTCCTACCCCAGGGGACATGTATCAATGCAAAAAAAACTTTTAAAAACGGCCGTTTTTTCGGGAGCAGTGATTTTAATGATGCTTAAAGTAAAAAAAAAAAAGTGAAATATTCCTTTAAATATCGTACCTGGGGGGTGTCTATAGTATGCCTGTAAAGTGACGCGTGTTTCCCATGTTTAGAACAGTCCCTGCACCAAATGTCATTTTTAAAGGAAAAAATCTCATTTAAAACTGCTTGCGGGTTTAATGTCATGTCGGGTCATGGCAATATGGATGAAAATCAGTGAGACAAACGGCATGGGTACCCCCCAGTCCATTACCAGGCCCTTTGGGTCTTGTATGGATATTAAGGGGAACCCCACACCCAAATTAAAATAAGGAAAGGTGTGGGGCCACCAGGCCCTATATACTCTGAACAGCAGTATACAGGCGGTGCAAACAAGACAGGGACTGTAGGTTTGTTGTTAAGTAGAATCTGTTTGTAATTTTGAACATTTTTAATGTGTTTAGCTCCAGCCAAAAAATCTTTTCTAAGCTTTTTGGAAAACATAGGGAAGGGTTATCACCCCTGTGACATTTGTTTTGCGTCTTTCCTCCTCTTCAGAAGATTTCACCTCACTTTTTTGTCCCAATGAAAAATGTTTTTTGAAAATTTGGGTTTTTTTGTGGAACAAGGATTGGAAAGCATCAGTGGAAAGGAGAAATTGTTTTCCCATATTAACTCTTACAGGAGAGAATTTCCCTTCCTTAGGGGTAGATTTCATCTCACTTCCTGTTGTCTCCTACCGTTTGCAAGTAGGAGTCGTTTGTAAGTTAGATGTTTGAAGGTAGGGTCCTGCCCTATATACTCAGCAGAAATTTGGGCCTTAGGTGTTGCTGTGGCCAAAACACTGTAAGCCCTCACAGGGCCCTGCTGTGAAATATTAGATCAAGAATTGTAATTACATGCCCCTGTTGAACAGGAGCTGAAAAATTAGGCCTTAGGCACTGGTGCTGGTGCCACAACACTGCAACCCCTCACAGACACTCTAGTTGGAACGCAGGAACGAGCCCTGCTGCAAAGTATTGCATCAAAAATTGTAATTACACGCCCCTGTTAGACAGGGGCAGAAAAATTGGGTCTTAGGCACTGGTGCTGGTGCCACAACACTGCAACCCCTCACAGACACTCTAGTTGGAACGCAGGAACGAGCCCTGCTGCAAAGTATTGCATCAAAAATTGTAATTACACGCCCCTGTTAAACAGGGGCTGAAAAATTGTGCCTTAGGCACTGGTGGTGGCGCCCAGAACCAAAAATGTTCTTACAAGCTATCAGCGTGATGATTGAGGAGGAAGAGGATAATTACTCAGGGATAGTCACTCAGCATCAGCATAGGCAGTCTTTGAAGGGATCTGAGATTTCAAAAAAAATTATTCGGTTACATCTGCATCAGGTGCTTGGTAGCTGGTGGTGATCCAAGACTGATTCATTTTTATGAAGGTCAGCCGATCGACCGAGTCGGTGGACAGACGCACCCTGTGATCGGTTACCACGCCTCCAGCAGCACTGAATGTGCGTTCCGAAAGAACGCTGGATGCAGGACAGGCCAGTAGCTCAATTGCATACTGTGCAAGCTCTGGCCAGTGATCCATCCTCAAGACCCAGTAACCCAGAGGATTTTCGGTGGGAAAGGTGTCCAAGTCTGATCTTGCCCCTAGGTATTCCTGCACCATGTAAAACAGACGCTGGCGATGGTTGCTGGAACCGATCATACCTTGGGGCTGCGGACCAAAAAATTGTCTGAACGCATCGGTCAGATGGCCACCTTCTCCACCGCTCCTTCTTTGACTGACCGAAGCCTCAGCAACACGTTGTCCAGAAACAGGAGTTTGTAACCTCCCAGTCTCTGGGAACGCGTTGCACAGACCTTTCTGCAAGGCCTCCCGAAGATGTTTCATCCTCTGCTCCCTCTGCGATGGCAAGATAAGGTCCGCAACCTTACCCTTGTAACGTGGATCAAGGAGGGTTGCCAGCCAGTATTGGTCCTTCTCCTTGATACCACGAATACGAGGATCCTTACGCAGGCTTTGCAGGATCAGGGAGGCCATGCAGCGTAGGTTTGCTGAGGCATTCGGTCCGGAGTCCTCTGGGTCACTAAGGACAACAACGTCCGCAGCCACCTCCTCCCAGCCACGTACAAGTCCATGTGTTCCTTGGGACTGATCCCTTAAAGACTGCTGATGCTGAGTGCCAGGCTCCACCTCCATACTGACACAATCTTCCTCCTCCTCCTCCTCCTCCTCCTCCTCCTCTTCCTGTGTGATCGGCGGGCACGCAGGAACACTGTCTGGATAAAGGGGGCCTTGAGAGCTAAGGAAGTCCTCCTCTTCCTGCCTCTGTTCTGCCTCAAGTGCCCTGTCCATTATTCCACGCAGCGTGTGCTCCAACAGGTGGACAAGGGGGACAGTGTCACTGATGCATGCACTGTCAGTGCTCACCATCCTCGTGGCCTCCTCGAATGGTGACAGGACAGTGCATGCATCCCTGATCATGGCCCACTGGCGTGGGGAAAAAAAACCAAGGTCCCCTGACCCTGTCCTGGTGCCATAGTCGCACAGGTACTCATTGATGGCCCTCTGCTGCGTGTGCAGCCGCTGCAGCATGGCCAACGTCGAGTTCCACCTGGTGGGCATGTCACAGATTAGGCGGTTCTTGGGCAGGTTAAACTCCTTTTGGAGGTCCGTCAGCCGAGCACTGGCATTATATGACCGGCGGAAATGCACAGAGACTTTCCTGGCCTGCCTCAGGACATCCTGTAAGCCCGGGTACCTGCCCAAGAACCGCTGCACCACCAAGTTAAGGACGTGAGCCAAACAGGGCACATGGGTCAGTTGTCCCTGTCGGAGGGCAGAGAGGAGGTTGGTGCCATTGTCGCAAACCACCATTCCTGCCTTAAGTTGGCGTGGCGTCAACCACCTCTGAACCTGCCCCTGCAGAGCTGACAGAACCTCTGCCCCAGTGTGGCTCCTGTCCCCCAAGCACACCAGCTCAAGCACCGCATGGCATCTTTTGGCCTGCGTACTTGCGTAGCCCCTTGAACGCCTACGGAGCACCGCTGGTTCCGAGGAAGAGGCCATGGAGGAAGAAGAAGAGGAGGGGGTGGAGGAGAGAGGTGTGTCACAATCAGCATTTTGGAGGCGTGGTGGCGGAACAACCTCCAACACTACTGCACCTTGTCCTGCATCCTTCCCAGCTGCCAGCAGAGTCACCCAATGCGCCGTGAAACTTAAGTAACGTCCCTGTCCATGCCTGCTGGACCATGAGTCAGCGGTAATATGCACCTTACCGCTGACCGCCCTGTCCAGCGAGGCATGGACATTGCCTTCCACATGCCGGTAGAGAGCCGGAATCGCCTTCCGTGAGAAAAAGTGGCGTTTGGGTACCTGCCACTGAGGAACCGCACATTCCACAAACTCACGGAAGGGGGCAGAGTCTACCAACTGAAAAGGCAGCAGTTGAAGTGCTAGCAATTTTGCCAAGCTAGCATTCAACCGCTGGGCATGTGGATGGCTGGGAGCAAACTTCTTTCGGCGGTGCAGCAGCTGGGGCAGGGAAATTTGCCTGGTACAATCTGACGTCGGTGTACCAAAAGCAGATTGCCCACAAGTACTTGGCTGTGACACACCTAATTCTACACCTTCATTCCTCTCACTGCAGGTCTCAGAGAGGACTGAAGGTCTAGTGGGGTTGGAAATCTCAGCTGATGAGGAGCAAGGAGAGATCGTCTTTGTTCTTTGGTGTGGGTCTTTCAGATACGCTTGCCAACGAACTGCATGGCAGGTCAACATATGTCTGGTCAAGCATGTGGTACCCAAGCGGGAGATGTTTTGGCCACGCGAGATACGCTTGAGACATATGTTGCAAATAGCAGCGGTGCGATCTGATGCACTCGTCTCAAAAAAGGCCCACACCAAAGAACTTTTTGAATAACGCGCAGAGACTGCAGCGCCCTGCACATGTGGAGCTTTGGGGTGTGATGCAGTCAATGTGCTGCCCTTAGGCTGGCCCCTGGAGGGCATCCTGCCTAGTTGGTGATGTGCCACCTCCTCCTCCTCCTCCTCCTCCTCCTCTCTCCTATCAGGCACCCACGTTGAGTCAGTGACCTCATCATCCCCTCCCTCCTCATCACTGGAGCAAACCTGGCAGTATGCTGCAGCAGGGGGAGCATGACTGCCAGATTGCTGTCCTTCTTGGGCACACCCTCTGTCCGTGCTCATGTTACTGCCTTCATTGAGCTCAGTATCATCATCAGAGCCTTCCAAACGCTGGGCATCCTCCTGGAGCATGTACCCAACACTGTGGTCAAACAGTTCGAGGGAATCCTCATGAGGACATGGTGGAGCTAGGGAAGGAGTCACTGATGACATTGAGCTGAGGGAAGAGGCCGCTGCTTTGCCAGACAAAGCACCCTGGGCATGGGTGAGAGAGGATGAGGAGGATGAGGACGGCTTGGTCATCCACTCGACCAAGTCTTCCGCATGTTGCGGCTCAACACGGCCAGCTGCCGAAAAAAAGGCCAAGCGTGTCCCATGGCCACGTGCTGATGAGGATGCACCGTCTCCACGACCAGCACTAGACACAGAGCCTGCTTGCCCTCTCTTATTGGCTTGTGACTGTCTGCCTCTCCTTCTTGGCCTTCCAGACATACTAATGGCCTGTAGCTGCACTAAGCTGGGATAGAACACCTGTAATTTTCTTCAGGTAGCTTTATATACTGTAACCAGACAAGCCTGCCTGTCAGTAGGAAGATAACAGGAACGGATCTAGCTGAACACTGTGAGCAGGACGTACTGCACTAAATGTATATAGCAGGAACGGATCTAGCTGAACACTGTGAGCAGGACGCACTGTACTAAATGTAAATAGTCTAGCTGCCTGACCGTGGTACTAATAGGATCAAAAAGAACACCTGTAATTTTCTTAAGGTAGCTTTATATACTGTAACCAGACAAGCCTGCCTGTCAGTAGGAAGATAACAGGAACGGATCTAGCTGAACACTGTGAGCAGGACACACTGTACTAAATGTAAATAGTCTAGCTGCCTGACCGTGGTACTAATAGGATCAAAAAGAACACCTGTAATTTTCTTAAGGTAGCTTTATATACTGTAACCAGACAAGCCTGCCTGTCAGTAGGAAGATAACAGGAACGGATCTAGCTGAACACTGTGAGCAGGACACACTGTACTAAATGTAAATAGTCTAGCTGCCTGACCGTGGTACTAATAGGATCAAAAAGAACACCTGTAATTTTCTTAAGGTAGCTTTATATACTGTAACCAGACAAGCCTGCCTGTCAGTAGGAAGATAACAGGAACGGATCTAGCTGAACACTGTGAGCAGGACACACTGTACTAAATGTAAATAGTCTAGCTGCCTGACCGTGGTACTAATAGGATCAAAAAGAACACCTGTAATTTTCTTCAGGTAGCTTTATATACTGTAACCAGACAAGCCTGCCTGTCAGTAGGAAGTTAACAGGAACGGATCTAGCTGAACACTGTGAGCAGGACACACTGTACTAAATGTAAATAGTCTAGCTGCCTGACCGTGGTACTAATAGGATCAAAAAGAACACCTGTAATTTTCTTCAGGTAGCTTTATATACTGTAACCAGACAAGCCTGCCTGTCAGTAGGAAGATAACAGGAACGGATCTAGCTGAACACTGTGAGCAGGACACACTGTACTAAATGTAAATAGTCTAGCTGCCTGACCGTGGTACTAATAGGATCAAAAAGAACACCTGTAATTTTCTTCAGGTAGCTTTATATACTGTAACCAGACAAGCCTGCCTGTCAGTAGGAAGATAACAGGAACGGATCTAGCTGAACACTGTGAGCAGGACGTACTGCACTAAATGTATATAGCAGGAACGGATCTAGCTGAACACTGTGAGCAGGACGCACTGCACTGAATGTAAATAGCAGGAACGGATCTAGCTGAACACTGTGAGCAGGACGCACTGCACTAAATGTAAATACCAGGAACGGATGTAGCTGAACACTGTGAGCAGGACGCACTGCACTAAATGTAAATACCAGGAACGGATCTAGCTGAACACTGTGAGCAGGACGCACTGCACTGAATGTAAATAGCAGGAACGGATCTAGCTGAACACTGTGAGCAGGACGCACTGCACTGAATTTAAATAGCAGGAACGGATCTAGCTGAACACTGTGAGCAGGACGCACTGCACTGAATGTAAATAGCAGGAACGGATCTAGCTGAACACTGTGAGCAGGACGTACTGCACTAAATGTATATAGCAGGAACGGATCTAGCTGAACACTGTGAGCAGGACGCACTGCACTGAATGTAAATAGCAGGAACGGATCTAGCTGAACACTGTGAGCAGGACGCACTGCACTAAATGTAAATACCAGGAACGGATCTAGCTGAACACTGTGAGCAGGACGCACTGCACTGAATGTAAATAGCAGGAACGGATCTAGCTGAACACTGTGAGCAGGACGCACTGCACTGAATGTAAATAGCAGGAACGGATCTAGCTGAACACTGTGAGCAGGACGCACTGCACTGAATGTAAATAGCAGGAACGGATCTAGCTGAACACTGTGAGCAGGACGCACTGCACTAAATGTAAATACCAGGAACGGATCTAGCTGAACACTGTGAGCAGGACGCACTGCACTGAATGTAAATAGCAGGAACGGATCTAGCTGAACACTGTGAGCAGGACGCACTGCACTAAATGTAAATACCAGGAACGGATCTAGCTGAACACTGTGAGCAGGACGCACTGCACTGAATGTAAATAGCAGGAACGGATCTAGCTGAACACTGTGAGCAGGACGCACTGCACTGAATGTAAATAGCAGGAACGGATCTAGCTGAACACTGTGAGCAGGACGCACTGCACTGAATGTAAATAGCAGGAACGGATCTAGCTGAACACTGTGAGCAGGACGCACTGCACTAAATGTAAATACCAGGAACGGATCTAGCTGAACACTGTGAGCAGGACGCACTGCACTGAATGTAAATAGCAGGAACGGATCTAGCTGAACACTGTGAGCAGGACGCACTGCACTGAATGTAAATAGCAGGAACGGATCTAGCTGAACACTGTGAGCAGGACGCACTGCACTGAATGTAAATAGCAGGAACGGATCTAGCTGAACACTGTGAGCAGGACGCACTGCACTAAATGTAAATACCAGGAACGGATCTAGCTGAACACTGTGAGCAGGACGCACTGCACTGAATGTAAATAGCAGGAACGGATCTAGCTGAACACTGTGAGCAGGACACACTGCACTAAATGTAAATAGTCTAGATAGAAGATAACAGGAACGGATCTAGCTAAACTGAATACAGTGTATATATATATATGCAACACCTGGGATGCATATATATACACAATACACTGTAAGTGCAGCTAACTGACTGACTGTTCTGCCTAATCTATCTAACTCAAATCAAATGACACTGTCTCTCTCTCTCTCTATCTCTCAGCACACCGGAACACACACTACACAGGGCCGCCGTGCAGGCGGCCTTATATAGTGTGGGGTGTGTACTAAATCCCCTGAGCCATAATTGGCCAAAGCCACCCTGGCTTTGGCCAATTACAGCTCTCTCTACTGACGGCGCTGTGATTGGCCAAGCATGCGGGTCATAGTGCATGCTTGGCCAATCATCAGCCAGCAATGCACTGCGATGCCGCAGTGAATTATGGGCCGTGACGCGCCACACGAATTTGGCGCGAACGGCCCATATCGTTCGCAATTCGCCGAACGACCGAACAGCCGATGTTCGAGTCGAACATGGGTTCGACTCGAACACGAAGCTCATCCCTACCTGTCAGTAGGAAGATAACAGGAACGGATCTAGCTAAACTGAATACAGTGTATATATATATATGCAACACCTGGGATGCATATATATACACAATACACTGTAAGTGCAGCTAACTGACTGACTGTCCTGCCTAATCTAGCTAACTCAAATGAAATGACACTGTCTCTCTCTCTCTATCTCTCAGCACACCGGAACACACTGCACAGGGCTGCCGTGCAGGCAGCCTTATATAGTGTGGGGCGTGTACTAAATCCCCTGAGCCATAATTGGCCAAAGCCTCCTTGGCTTTGGCCAATCACGGCTCTCTGTTCAGGCGGCGCTGTGATTGGCCAAGCATGCGGGTCATAGTGCATGCTTGGCCAATCATCAGCCAGCAATGCACTGCGATGCCGCAGTGAATTATGGGCCGTGACGCGCCACACGAATTTGGCGCGAACGGCCCATATCGTTCGCAATTCGGCGAACGACCGAACAGCCGATGTTCGAGTCGAACATGGGTTCGACTCGAACACGAAGATCATCCCTACTGGACTCAAATGAAGGTGTAGAACCATCTCAAGGATGATCAGAAGAAATGGACAACACCTGAGTTAAATATATGAGTGTCACAGCAAAGGGTCTGAATACTTAGGACCATGTGATATTTCAGTTTTTCTTTTTTAATAAATCTGCAAAAATGTCTGAATACTTTCCGTCCCCACTGCATATACTGCTGTTTAGAGTATATAGTGTCTGGGGGCCTCCCACGCCATTTTTTTCTAAATTTGGGTGCGGTGCTCCCCTTAATATCCATACCAGACCTGAAGGGCCTGGTATGGATTTTGGGGGTGACATCCACTCCATTTTTTTGGAGTATTTTTGGTATTTTTATCTATATTGTATTCGACAATACATTACAACCGCGAGCAGTTTTAAAATAAATCTTTTCCTTTAGAAATAAATGGGAAAGATGTGCTAGTTTACAGGCATACTAAGGACACCCCCCAGGCATGATATTTACAGTAATATTTCATTTTTATTGTTTCACTTTAAGCATTATTAAAATCACTGCTCTTGAAAAAACGTCAGTTTTTAAAACTTCTTTTCTTTATCATACATCACGGGACACAGAGCACCATAATAATGACTATGTGGGTTATACGCTTACCTTCAGGTGATTGGACACTGGCAACCAATAGGAAGACGGTTCCTCCCATATAACCCCTCCTATGCAGGAAGTGCCTCCGTTTTTTCGCCAGTGTCTTGAAGGTGATGGTCATGGCTGTTGAAGCTCTTCAGTTTCTTCAAAAAATGCCTCACTGAGGAGGTTATAATTGGATCCATTCGGATGGCTTACTAAGCTAAAGTGGATGGTACCCGAACCTCGGCTCAAGAACGAGGTATTGCTTGTAATGTGTCCTTTTTAGGCACTGGACCCTTGTTAAAAGTTGGTATTCCTGGTCATTAACATTGCCCAAGAAAACCACAAAGGGTGCTTTACAGGTCCAAGGGTGTGGACCCCAATGTATGGGGGACCCGGTCCCTGAAGGTCCTTAGAGCGCTACTCGCCATGATGGGGGAAGATTGGGCCTGGCAAGACAAGCCCTGCTGCTTGGGATGGTGAGTACTCCCCGTTGGGGGTTCATTTTATATATATATATATATATATATATATATATATATATATATATATATATATGTATTCCCCTGTTTATTTAGAACTGCCACAGTGGGCCTTGATCTGTTGTCCAGGGAGGCCGATTGGCGCGTCTTTTTTTTTCTCTACAGGTGAGTGCGCATGCGCACGCGGGCTGCGCGTCCATCGCGTGCGTGCCGCCAGCAGGGCCGCCGGTGTGCGCGTGTGCCGCTGTCTACGTCATGGCGCCGCGTGTGTCAGGACGGCGCATGCACCGTGCGGCGGCGGGTGCCGCTCGATGAGGCGCGTGCTCCATCCCATGCTAGGGTTTATAGCATGGATCTGCTGGCGTGTGCGGAACGAATGTGGGCACGTGAATCGGATGGTCTTGGACAGCGGTGATAGGTTAAGGACTGGGTGTAGTTGTGGGGAGTACTCCTTGGTGTTTCTCGTATGTAAGCAATGTCTTCCAAAAGACGAGCAACAGGGAACAAGGCAAGCTCAGGGGTAAAGGTCCCTCCACAAATAGCAGGAGACCAACCCCATACTGATGCGGCCTCAGTCTCTACTGAAGGACCTGTGGCTTCTGACCTGCCTGAGCCATTGCACTTGTCAGGCATAGTAGCCAATACCGATGTACCTGCCTCGGCTTATGTTACTTAGGATGATTTGGCATCTGCCTTAGCAGGCCTGGAAGGCAAGATAGCTGGCATGATTGCTTCTGTAACACTGGGGGGAAGGAAGCGCAATAGATCTCCCTCCCCTGAGCCTGGGCCAAGTGGTGAGTCACTGGAGCCCCAGGACTCTTATAGCCAGATGGGTCCAGATGACTTGGAACCAGAATGGGCAGAGGATCTGGAGGAATTGGTCTTAAGGGACCAGGGGAAGGCTGAGGATTCCTCAGATGAGGATTCTGGCTCCGAAGAACCAATGTCAGCCTCCCATTCCCAAAAATTGTTTATCCAATCTCTAATGGAGATGGTACGAATTGGGTTTAAGCTACCTCCGGCTCAAGAGTCTGCACTCTCTTGTTCTTCCTGTGTGATCTTTGCGACCTAAACAAATTTCCCAAGCATTTCCCTTGTATCCGTTACTGGAGCAGGTAATTTATGCGGACTGGGAACATCCTGACAGGATATACTTACCTCCCAAAAGGTTTTCTGTGTTATACCCTATGGAGGAAAAGTTTAGGAAGAAATGGAGCACACCCTTGGTAGATGCTGCCATATCTTCTGTGAATAAGAATTTAATCTGTCCAGTGGATAATGCCCAGGTTTTCAAGGATCCGGCTGATAAAAAGCTAGAGTCCTTATTAAAGGCCTCCTTTTCAGTTGCCAGTGCAGCAGTTCAGCCTGCTATTGCGGCTATTGGGATTTGTCAATCCCTAAAGGATCGCTTTAAGAGGGTAGTAAAGAACATACCCCCCCAGGGGGGATCTGCTGAGGAGCTATCAGAGATCCCTCATGCCTTGTGTTTTGCGGTTGACGCTTTAAAAGACTCAATTCAACAGATGTCTCGTTTTGCGTTGTTATCAGTTCATATGCGCCGAGTATTGTGGCTAAAGAACTGGTCTGCTGAGACACCATGTAAAAGGCTACTTGCTGCTTTTCCTTTTCATGGAGAGCGCCTGTTTGGCGATGATCTGGATAAATATATCCAAAAGATCTCAGGAGGTAAGAGCGCTCTGCTTCCTATTAAAAAGAAGGAAGCAGCCCTCTTATAAAATTCCTAATCCCCCAGGGCCTGGTGCCTCTTCCCCTAAGCGGTATCGACGGCCTCAGCCGTCAGGGTTTAAAAGACCACAGGGTCAGAAAAAGCCCTGGGCCCAAAAGCCACCCAAGCCCAGTTCCAAGTCTACCTTGTGAAGGGGCGCCCCCGCCCTCACGGGTGGGGGGCAGGCTTCGGCTGTTTGGGGAGGCCTGGGAAGAACTGGTTCAAGACAGATGGGTCATTTCCACTGTAAAGAACGGTTACAGAATAGAGATCCGGGAGGTTCCCCCGAACCGCTTTCTACACTCAAGGGTCCCGGCGGATCCAGAGAAAAGAAGTTGCCTACTCCTAGCTTTACACCATCTGCTGATGCAGGGGGTAATTGTAAAGGTCCCACACGAAGAAAGATTCTAGGGGTTTTACTCTAACCTATTCACCGTGCCGAAACCAAATGGGGAAGTAAGGCCCATTTTGGACCTCAAGGCTCTCAACTTCTTTGTAGACGTCCGGTCCTTCCGCATGGAGTCGGTTCGCTCGGTCATAAGGTCCCTGAGAAAAGGAGAGTATTTAGCATCCATAGATATCAAGGATGCGTACCTTCATGTGCCGATCTTCGGTCCACACCAAAGGTTTTTACGCTTCGCTGTAGAGGGCAGTCATTTCCAGTTTGTGGCGTTACCTTTCGGTCTAGCCACGGCCCCCAGGGTCTTCACAAAGGTCCTGGCCCCAGTGTTGGCTTCCCTAAGATCTCAAGGAGTTTCCATAATAGGATATCTGGATGATCTACTGCTAAGGGAATGCTCTCGCTCTACACTAAATCGAAACGTGTCAAGTACAGTGCGCGTCTTACAACGCCTAGTTTGGGTACTAAATTTGGACAAGTCGGCTCTTTGTCCGACCCAAGCCTTGGTGTATTTGGGTCTGGTCTTGGACACCGCCCAAGAAAAGGCGTTCCTTCCGCCCTTAAGGGTCGCCTCCATAGTGGAACTTGTACAGAAGGTGAAAAAAGAACTAGCCCCGTCTATTCGGCTGTGCATGAGATTACTGAGCAAGATGGTGTCATCTTTCAGCGCAGTGCCATATGCACAGTTCCAATCCAGAGTGTTCCAGAACAGTATTCGAAAAACCTGGGACAAGTCAGTTCGAACACTGGATCAGCCTATGGTTCTATCTCCACAGGTTCTATGGAACCAGCAACTTAAAAAGGGGGAAGTCTTTCCCACTTGTAGCCTGGAAAGTGGTAACCACGGATGCCAGCCTTCTCGGCTGGGGAGCAGTCCTAGAGGAAGCATCTGTTCAAGGAATATGGTCCCAGACAGAGAGGACTCTGCCCATCAATCTACCAGAGATTTGGGCAGCTCGCCTGGCCCTGCGATTCTGGACGTCCAGGTTGCGAGGGCTTCCTGTCAAAGTCCAGTCCGACAACTCCACTGTAGTGGCATATATCAACCACGAGGGAGGTACCAGGAGTCGGGCAGCCCAAAGAGAGGTAGATCATATTCTAACCTGGGCAGAAAAACATGTGCCTTTTCTGTCGGCAGTGTTTATCCTGGGGGTGGACAATTGGCAGGCGAACTTCCTGAGTCACCAGAAATTGTTACCAGGGGAATGGTCCCTGCATCCCGAGGTGTTTCTACAGATCTGCCAATACTGGGGGACCCCAGATGTGGATCTGCTGGCATCCAGATTCAATGCCAAACTGGACAGGTTTGTATCCAGGACCAAGGATCCTGGATACAAACCTGTATTGGGATCAGTATTCTCTGATATATGCCTTTCCTCCAATCCAGATTCTGCCGCACTTACTACGCAGAATACGGGAGGAACGGAAGCCAGTGATCTTAGTGGCCCCAGCCTGGCCCAGGAGATCATGGTACTCGGAGATTGTAAAGTTGGCAGTAGGGGACCCGTTGGTCCTCCCTTGCCGCCCAGACCTGTTGTCTCAAGGGCCCATATTCCATCCTTCTTTACGGTCGCTGAATTTGATGGCCTGGCTATTGAGACCAGACTATTGAAAGACCGTGGTATTATGGGTTCAGTCTTGTCCACTTTGATAAATGCTAGAAAATCAGTTTCTAGAGCTATCTATTACAGAGTATGGAAGTCATACATTTCTTGGTGTGAGAAAAGGAAATGGAACCCTCGTAGGTATACGATTGGAAGAGTTCTCGCCTTTCTCCAAACAGGAGTAGACTTGCAGCTCGCTTTAGGGACAATTAAGGGACAGATTTCGGCCTTATCTGTTTTTTTCCAGAGACCAATTGCATCCCATTCTTTGGTGCGGACCTTTGTCAAAGGAGTAACGCACCTGAGGCCACCGCTTAAACCGCCTTTATGTGCGTGGGACCTAAATTTGGTACTTTCAGCCTTACAGAGTCAGCCCTTTGAACCTATTAGGCATATTCCGTTTGTCCTATTGACCAGGAAATTAGTTTTCCTAGTGGCTATAACATCGGCTAGAAAGGTGTCAGAATTGGCCACCCTTTCTTGCAAGGAACCTTTTGTGGTTCTTCATCAGGACCGAGTGGTCATGCGTCCTCGTCCAGATTTTTTACTGACGGTAGTTCCAAATTTCATTTGAATCAGGATATCATTTTACCTTCCTTTTTTCCAAACTCTAAAACTAGGAAGGAAAAGTCGCTTCACTCACTGGAAGTGGTGAGAGCGATAAAGGTTTACTTGGAAATGTCAGCTCCTTTTCGGAAAACTGACTGCTTTTTTGTCTTGCCTGAGGGTCCTAAAAAAGGACAGCCGGCAACAAGTTCATCTATATCCAGGTGGGTTCGCCAGACTATTGTCCAGGCGTATGGATTAAAGCACAGGGTTCCACCCCGGGATTTGAGAGCACACTCCACTAGAGGGGTTAGTGCATCATGGGCAGTACGCCAGCAGGTGTCTATGGCTCAGATTTGCAAAGCAGCCGTTTGGTCTTCAGTTCATACGTTCACCAGGTTTTACCAGGTAGATGTGAGATCTCAAAATGAGACTGTTTTTGGCCACAGCGTGTTGCAGGCTGCTTTATAATCTCAGGCCCGTCGGGCTTAGGGATAATGTGTCCCCCCCTCAGTTGCATTGCTTTAGGACATCCCACATAGGCATTATTATGGTGCTCTGTGTCCCGTGATGTATGATAAAGAAAAACGGATTTTTAAAACAGCTTACCTGTAAAATCCTTTTCTTTGAGTACATCACGGGACACAGAGGTCCCTCCCCTCTTTTTGGGATCGTCATTGCTGGCTACAAAACTGAGGCACTTCCTGTATAGGAGGGGTTATATGGGAGGAACCGTCTTACTATTGGTTGCCAGTGTCCAATCCCCTGAAGGTAAGCCTATAACCCACATAGTCATTATTATGATGCTCTGTGTCCCGTGATGTACTCAAAGAAAAGGATTTTACAGGTAAGCTGTTTTAAAAATCAGTTTTTTGCATTGATACATGTCCCCTGGGGCAGGACTCGGGTCCCCAAACACACACAGATCCACGTTCCTGCTCTGACACGAGCAATCGCGCATGCCTGGCGGACATCATGGCCACCAGGCACACGCATCGGCTCCTCAGTGACCTGACGGGCGCGCCCCCTATCCCCACGGGAAGCTGAGGACATCATATGATGCCCGCCCGGGATGGGAGATCCCATATGCAGATGTCATTTGACAATATGCCAGATGTGAAGTGGTTAAAATGCATGTAAACCCAATTACTAACATTTAATGTAAGCTTTTTCATATTATATGATCTTCAACAGTTATTTTGATATTCGTAATTCTGCAGCTTTCATTAAAATAATATCTGATGACCCTGCCATAATGGTTTTGTTCAGGCACTTCCAGTTATAGAGTTTCCTAATATTGCTATTGCATTGCCACGTTGTTACACAGACTTCCAGTGGAGTCTACAAGTGGCCATTTTTACAAACATTACACATGCACAGACCAATGTTGTTGCCATCCTAAAAAACACCATGCAACTATTGCTCAATCAAATGCATGTAAAAAGGGAATGACTGAAAAGAGGCTAAAAGAAGATTAGTGTTTTATTAAAAATATATATATATTATGATATGCCATGCTTTGTGCAACTAAATGGTATTGGGTAGGTTTTTAAATCTTCTGTAAGCAACATTTAAAATACAGGGTCTAGAATACACATATAGTATGTGTTTAAAAATCATCAGTTTTTCTAGCCTCAGCTTGTGCATTGTGGTATTTTCAGCCAGTGGGGTTCCAACTTTATGTAGACATTGGATAAAAAGAGAACCACAGGTAAACTATCCTTTGCATTTATTAAATAAAATAAATTTCAAGGAACCAACTAGCACCTTGCAAAGCCCAGCAAGGATGATGGAACCATCCATCTACTGTCTACTTAACTGGTTAGAATTTTGCTAGCCATATTTGTCACCACCCTATATGTGTTGCATTTCACAGAAGCTGCTGTAATTTTTAAGTACTTAAAATCTCCTAGAGAAATCAGCTGCATAAAATGTCTGGGAATGGAATACTAACACGTTTTACACAGAAATACTTGACTACAATCAAAATAAAACATTATTCTACAAGAATACCTACAAGATGCAGCAACCTTATGCTTTATGTAAGTAAACATGTAAAACATGCTCATCATGTAGTTATATTAGTTACACATTTTGATATGTTTTGAAATAAGCATTATAAGAATTTCTATACTAGAGTTCAAAGTACAGGTAAGGAGACTAAAGCCTTGTACACGATCGGATTTTCCTCAGACAAAGCCTCAGACTTTTGTCCAATGGGTGTTGGCCAAAAATTTGTCTTGCATGCAAACGGCACACAATTGTCTGCCAAAAAACATGAACGTAGTGACGTATTAGACATACTACGAGCCGATAAAGAGGAAGTTTAATTGTCAGGCACCACCCTTTGGGCTCCTTCTGCTAATTTCGTGTTAGTAGAAGTTTGGTGAGTGTTGATTTGCGCTTTTCATTTCTTGCTTTTCATTTCGTGCTTGTCATTTTATGCTTTTCAGTTCATTTCTGAACGGCCGTTCATCAACCAGACATGTTGCATAATCGGAGGAGATAATGTGTTATTTATTATTGGCCTTGGATTTATTGCTTTGACCCAAGTCCAGGAACAGGAACAGGAGGAGGAGGATTTCTTGGACCAAAAATTGGTTGCTTTATTAATCGTGACCAATTATGTCATATGCCATTGCTGCGGGAGCTCCAGGAGAATAATCCGGATGATTTTCGGAATTATCTCCGGATGACGGACCCCTGCTTTCACCAACTCTTGGCATTGTTGACCCTCTATATTACTGTAACAAGCAGGACACATGCATGAGGCTTTTATTTCATTTTTTGGTTGAATAATGATTTGATTTGGTATATTTTCTATATTTTTGTATGCATAGAATGTACTTTTTTGTTAAAGGAGTTGTAAGGGATTTAAAAAAAAAATAACAAACATGTTATACTTACCTCCACTATGCAGTTCGTTTTGCACAGAGTGGCCCCGATCCTCCTGGTCTGGGGTCCCTTGGCGGCTGTCTCAGCTCCTCCCCACAATAGCTAACCCCCCCTCTGGGAAGCTTTATCCCGAGGGGGTTAGCTTGCGGGGGTGCTCCCTGTCATACACGCTGTGTCTATAGACACAGCGTGTATGGCTCGGTCCCGCCCCCCCGGGGGCCGCGTCATTGGATGTGATTGACAGCAGCGCGAGCCAATGGCTGCGCTGCTATCAATCTATCCTATCTATCCAATCAACTGCCAGACTCTGGAGAAGGGGATGCGCACAGCAGATGAACGGGCTCAGGTAAGTAAACGGGGGGCCGTCATTGCCAAGTGTTTTTTCACCTTAATGCATAGGATGCATTAAGGTGAAAAAACATGAACCTTTACAACCCCTTTAAGTTCTATTGGCAGATAGCATGTCTAATTTCATTTGTTTCTTTTTTTTAATGCACAATAAAAAAAATTGTGGATAATAATACTTGGCTATGTGTTTTACTTCAAATGACAGTTTGGGAGTAGGCAGTTACATTTAAAAAAATACAAGGTAAAATTAACAAGGGACACCAACATAGTTGTATCTTTGATCTTAAAAACTACGGGATAATGGTGTTGTGATAACTTGCCCAAAAAAACTAAAACCAGCATAATAATATTCTTGATCACAAGAAAATAAAAGCCTTTTAAAATACATTTGACAGAACTCCATCAGTATCACCAGCAAAGCAGCTTCATTATTATCCCATTAAAGAAGAAGAGAATGTGCACTGCATTTCGACATTTCATAATTTTCCGCGTCACGAATGTTAATTTTCCATTACAAACACTAGTTTAAAAGACTGACCGCTTCTGGCTCGTCCTTGCTTCAGAGCATGCGTGTTTGTACTTTGGACTTTTGTCCGACGGACTTGTGTACACGTGCTCGGAAAATCCATCAACAGACCGTTGTCCGCGGAAAATTTTAAAGCCTGCATCCAACATTTGTCCGTGGAAAATTAAACAGTTGTCCGATGGAGCGTACAAACGGTCGGATTTTCTGCCAACAGCCTTTCATCACACAATTCCCGTCGAAAAATCCGATTGTGCGTACGAGGCTTAGGTCAAATTGAGCATGAGACAGCCAACAACAACCATGAAAAATTAAAACACAGAGGAATTTTGCGACTTACCTAATAGATGCCAATAAGTGCTTTTTAACTGTTTCAAGAGAAAGCTTGATGCAAGAAAAAAGAGTGGCTCTGCATAGCTTTTCTTAGATATCTCTACAATTATAATTTTAATAACATTAAAATTCTATATACAAGCCAATAACTCTCTTTAACCCCTTCGCGCCTAAGGGTAAAACAAATCTTAAAGCCTATGCACAATTTTGCAACTTTGACATGTTAGTAAATATCATCACTACTTTGTGCATCCAGGTGGATCATACTTTGTTTTTTTCAGAACAAATTGGGCTTTCATTTGGTGGTAAATATTTATGGATATTTCAAGATTTTTTTCTATTATCTGGCCCAAAATAGTGAAAAAAACACTTTTTTTTTAAATGTAACTGTATATTTCTTGGTACTACCATAACCTACCACCGTATCGCAACTTTTTATATATGGTCATGTCTGTCTGACCTTTGTGATCCCTTTCTGGTGGGCTGGTCTGTGTTCATTACCTGGAAGCTGCGAGGCGCATTGGGGGCCCTCCCTCTTCCCTCCCATCCACCTTTGGTTGATGTGGGGGATTGGGCGGGCCAACCCACTGCACATTGGCAACACGCCTCCCTGCGCCATGCACACGGCACCCTCTCTGGGCATCCTGTTGCTGGCGTAAGTCAGATTTCAATCGTGGCCAGCACATGGGGAGATGTGTCTAACTGTCATGGGCGGCTTCAGTAGCTCTGGCAGGAAGGCCTTCCCCTTTTTTTTGCTGTGCCAGCATGACACTGGGAGCAGACCATTTGGTAATGCTGAGCACATAAGGATCCTCATTTCACTCTGCTAGCTCTCTTGGTAGCACCTTCAGCAACATACTACACAGATCTGTTGATCATGGTTCTCTGTCACAGCTTTAGGTAATCACCTGGCTGGGCTTTCTGCCTATGCTTTTCAGTGTTTGATTGAAGATAGTATTGGCTGTCCATCATTTTTCCTATATCCTCTGCACTCTTCCTTTCCCCCTGAGCAAGTATGCCCCCTTTTTTTCACTATTTCCACACTTCATTTGTATCCTTTTTATCTTGATGTTGGGCTCCATTTACTGTTCAATACTTTTCAATTATATAATACACCTCCATATATTCATAGTCTACCTGATTTATTCACTTTTACAGCATTGGAGCCCAAATGGTTTTCCTTTTGACCACTTGTTTCCTTTTCTCTGGCGATCATTGTGTGTGTCTAGCTTTCCCGCGGGCCCCTTCCTTAACTCCCGGGATGAACATTTCAAGCAGCCACCAGTTTTCATGTTCACATGGTCTAGACTTAATTGACACGTAAGTACTTAGTGGGATGAGTTAATTTCTCCCCTCCTTTACATATATATTCTCCCTTGTGTTTGGGTGTAACTTTGGACCATATCGTTTATGCATTTTTACAGACATTGGTGCACTCTCTCCTGATGATGTGGTAAGAATACAAAAAAAGATCACTGCCCCCACCTATAACTGGTCTTCACAGCAAGGAACACTGGAAAGGCAAACGCATGTCAAAAACCAAAGAATTTCCAAGCTCAACTTACCAACCAGCCTGCGACTAACCAAATTAACCTGTCTAACAGAATGCCGTCAAAAAGGGGTTTCGTTGCACACATTTGCAAATACATGCGTAAGCTGCAGGCCACGGCAAGGCACCCTGTATCCTGCAGACCCTAGCTCTAACTTTGAAAAGTCTCCACAGTGGGAGCACATGTATTTTAATGGATAGATGAAGGGCAGATGACTTGAGGGAACCCAACCCTCCTTAAAGGCGCAGGAACACATTGAAAACACCCAGCACATTGCACAATAGCAGCAAAGATGTCAGTTCGTTGCCTGACCTATATGTTAACAATACAAAAAAGGTCACTGCCCCCACCAATAACTGGTCTTCACAGCAAGAAGCATTGGAAGGGCAAATGCATGTCAAAAACCAAAGAATTTCCAAGCTCAACTTACCAACCAGCCTGCGACCGACCAAATTAACCTGTCTAGCAGTACGCAATAAAAACCCCTGTTTTTAACGCATACTGTTAGACAGGTTAATTCGGTTGGTCACAGGCTGGTTGGTAAGTTGAGCTTGGAAATTCTTTGTTTTTTGTGATGTGGTAAGAAACCACAAAACATGAGTTGGGCCAATTTTGATGCACCATTCTCTTTTTAGATGGTTTTATTTCATCCCCTCCCAAGCTACACACTGTGCAGAGGACGCACTAAACTAACTTGTAAATACTGCAGCTGCCTGCGGTACTGTACTAATAGGATCAGAAGAACACCACTCATTTTCTTCAGGTAGCTTTAGGTGCACACTGTGCAGAGGCTGCACTACACTAACTTGTAAATTCTGCAGCTGCCTGCGGTACTGTACTAATAGGATCAGATGAACACCACTTATTTTCTTCAGGCAGCTTTAGGTGCACACTATGCAGAAAACGCACTACACTAACTTATAAATACTGCAGCTGCCTGCGGTACTGTATTAATAGAATCAGAAGAACACCACTTATTTTCTTCAGGTAGCTTTAGGTGCACACTGTGCAGAGGACGCACTACACAAACTTGTAAATACTACAGCTGCCTCTGGTACTTTACTAATAGGATCAGAAGTACACCACTAATTTTCTTCAGTTAGCTTTAGGTGCACACTGTGCAGAGGACGCACTACACTAACTTGTAAATACTACAGCTGCCTGTGGTACTTTACTAATAGGATCAGAAGTACACCACTAATTTTCTTCAGGTAGCTTTAGGTGCACACTGTGCAGAGGACGCACTACACTAACTTGTAAATACTACAGCTGCCTGTGGTACTGTACTAATAGGATCAGAAGAACACCACTAATTTTCTTCAGGTAGCTCTAGGTGCACACTGTGCAGAGGACGCACTACACTAACTTGTAAATACTGCAGCTGCCTGCGGTACTGTACTAATAGGATCAGAAGAACACCACTAATTTTCTTCAGGTAGCTTTAGGTGCACATTGTGCAGAGGACGAACTACACAAACTTGTAAATATTACAGCTGCCTGTGGTACTTTACTAATAGGATCAGAAGTACACCACTAATTTTCTTCAGTTAGCTTTAGGTGCACACTGTGCAGAGGACGCACTACACTAACTTGTAAATACTACAGCTGCCTGTGGTACTTTACTAATAGGATCAGAAGAATACCACTAATTTTGTTTAGGTAGCTTTAGGTACACACTGTGCAGAGAACGCACTACACTAACTTGTAAATACTGCAGCTGCCTGCGGTACTGTACTAATAGGATCAGAAGAACACCACTAATTTTCTACAGGTAGCTTTAGGTGCACACTGTGCAGAGGACGCACTAAACTAACTTGTAAATACTGCAGCTGCATGCAGTACTGTACTAATAGGATCAGAAGAACACCACTAATTTTCTTCAGGTGGCTTTATGTGCACACTGTGCAGAGGACGCACTACACAAACTTGTAAATACTACAGCTGCCTGTGATACTTTACTAATAGGATCAGAAGTACACCACTAATTTTCTTCAGTTAGCTTTAGGTGCACACTGTGCAGAGGACGCACTACACTAACTTGTAAATACTGCAGCTGCCTGCGGTACTGTACTAATAGGATCAGAAGAACACCACTTATTTTCTTCAGGCAGCTTTAGGTGCACACTGTGCAGAAAACGCACTACACTAACTTGTAAATACTGCAGCTGCCTGCGGTACTGTATTAATAGAATCAGAAGAACACCACTTATTTTCTTCAGGTAGCTTTAGGTGCACACTGTGCAGAGGACGCACTACACAAACTTGTAAATACTACAGCTGCCTGTGGTACTTTACTAATAGGATCAGAAGTACACCACTCATTTTCTTCAGTTAGCTTTAGGTGCACACTGTGCAGAGGACGCACTACACAAACTTGTAAATACTACAGCTGCCTCTGGTTCTTTACTAATAGGATCAGAAGTACACCACTAATTTTCTTCAGTTAGCTTTAGGTGCACACTGTGCAGAGGACGCACTACACTAACTTGTAAATACTACAGCTGCCTGTGGTACTTTACTAATAGGATCAGAAGTACACCACTAATTTTCTTCAGGTAGCTTTAGGTGCACACTGTGCAGAGGACGCACTACACTAACTTGTAAATACTACAGCTGCCTCTGGTACTGTACTAATAGGATCAGAAGAACACCACTAATTTTCTTCAGGTAGCTCTAGGTGCACACTGTGCAGAGGACGCACTACACTAACTTGTAAATACTGCAGCTGCCTGCGGTACTGTACTAATAGGATCAGAAGAACACCACTAATTTTCTTCAGGTAGCTTTAGGTGCACACTGTGCAGAGGACGAACTACACAAACTTGTAAATACTACAGCTGCCTGTGGTACTTTACTAATAGGATCAGAAGTACACCACTAATTTTCTTCAGTTAGCTTTAGGTGCACACTGTGCAGAGGACGCACTACACTAACTTGTAAATACTACAGCTGCCTGTGGTACTTTACTAATAGGATCAGAAGAATACCACTAATTTTGTTTAGGTAGCTTTAGGTACACACTGTGCAGAGGATGCACTACACTAACTTGTAAATACTGCAGCTGCCTGCGGTACTGTACTAATAGGATCAGAAGAACACCACTAATTTTCTTCAGGTAGCTTTAGGTGCACACTGTGCAGAGGACGCACTACACAAACTTGTAAATACTACAGCTGCCTGTGGTACTTTACTAATAGGATCAGAAGTACACCACTAATATTCTTCAGTTAGCTTTAGGTGCACACTGTGCAGAGGACGCACTACACTAACTTGTAAATACTACAGCTGCCTGTCGTACTTTACTAATAGGATCAGAAGAACACCACTAATTTTGTTTAGGTAGCTTTAGGTACACACTGTGCAGAGGACGCACTAAACTAACTTGTAAATACTGCAGCTGCCTGCGGTACTGTACTAATAGGATCAGAAGAACACCACTAATTTTCTTCAGGTAGCTTTAGGTGCACACTGTGCAGAGAACGCACTACACTAACTTGTAAATACTGCAGCTGCCTGCGGTACTGTACTAATAGGATCAGAAGAACACCACTAATTTTCTACAGGTAGCTTTAGGTGCACACTGTGCAGAGGACGCACTAAACTAACTTGTAAATACTGCAGCTGCCTGTGGTACTGTACTAATAGGATCAGAAGAACACCACTAATTTTCTTCAGGTAGCTTTAGGTGCACACTGTGCAGAGGACGCACTACACTAACTTGTAAATACTGCAGCTGTCTGCGGTACTGTACTAATAGGATCAGAAGAACACCACTAATTTTCTTCAGGTAGCTTTAGGTGCACACTGTGCAGAGGACGCACTACACTAACTTGTAAATACTACAGCTGCCTGTGGTACTGTACTAATAGGATCAGAAGAACACCACTAATTTTCTTCAGGTAGCTCTAGGTGCACACTGTGCAGAGGACGCACTACACTAACTTGTAAATACGAAAAAAGGAAGACACATATAAAAGAGACAAGAAAGGCTGCACACCCCGGAATTGGATTAAAGAAAAATTATTTTCCCCAAGGGGCTTTAAAACAGTAATGCACATAATGAAAGGAAGTTCTTAATGGATGTATAAAAAGTTTTATCCAATCTCATGGTTTGAAGTACAGTATAGAGAATCATCTGGTACAGTAACACACATCTTATTCCCCAGTGCAGTAACAAACACATATTAATACACATAGTTAGGTTACATAATGTTACATAAATAGCAAGCCCCGATGCGTTTCGACCTGTATATGGTCTCTTCAGGGGGACAGTTGGATCTAAAAAAGAATTACATAAATTAAATTCAAATAGATAAATATACATTATTGTGCATCACTTTGATTAAACCAAGATAATGAGTCTTTACCGCTAAGTGGTGGAATGGGTGTTCTCTAGTCCAGGATATGTGCTGAGGGCCAATGGAAACACCGGAGGGCTCGGGGGGCCACCCTCACTCTCCCAGGAGAGCCAGCCTCAGGGGGCTTACAAGGAGCCACACTTAGCGCGCCCCCCGGGAGGGGGGGGGAGGGGAGAAGAGGGGGAGGAGCCCACACCTGCAACAGAAACCCAAGAATAGCCATGTATTAGTTAGTTGAAGTTTAATAATTAACTTGGTAATGTACTGAGTGTTTCCAATTTGTCTATGTGGAGACTGGCATTGGATAGGATTTTTACTATGTAAATATATTGAGATGTTGATTCCATCCCATGAATGTAATCGACAAAATTTAATGATCGTGTGATCCAACAATGCGGTGGTATGGTAGGTCTATTATAATGGATAGGTAAATAAGAAGGATGAAATGGGTGAAAAAGAGGGGGAAAGGTGTGTGTGTGAAAAAAAAAAAAATACAACAGCGATGGCCTAAATGGAGAGGAGTGCATTATGTGGTGGAGGATAGTGTGAATGAGGTGGTGCATGATGTGATAACATGACATGGTGCTTGCTTGGTGCCTACTGTGTGAAAACAAAAATGAAAGGTAAACTAAAAAGTGAAAAAAGTCTAAAATTAGGTGAAAAACCAATCAAAATGTGAAAATGTGTATGTAGGGTGGTGGAAAGTGCTGTGTGGAATAAAGGTGAAATAACAAGAAGTTTACCTTATCAGTTGTATAAATCGTGTAGGCTGGAGGTAATGCTGGACTTGTTGATAAGTTCAATGTGATAAGCTTGGTGGCGATCATGCAAAAATAGGGGCTCTAGTGTAGAAAGAACCTGGCAGCAGTAGCATTCATCCTGGCCTGTAGGAGATCATGATCTGATTGTCAGGCCTCCAGTCTCCCTTTATATCCAAATTCAGGCAAATGGGATAATCATGTGCAGGTGCAAACCCCCCACCCACACCGCCCACAAGGAAAAAAAAAAAAAAAAAAAACCCGGAAGGATTGGCGCTGGAACCGCTGATGGAGCGGCCCCTGTGTGGCTCCCTCGGTGTCCCGGAAGGCCAAAAGGCCCCGACCACTGTCATCATCTCTGCCGCAATGCGCGTGACGTCATGACGTTGTGCGCAAGCCGGGCCCTTACAGGCCTGCGCACTCCGCCAAACGTCCGGAGATGAACACGGGACGCCGCCGGCAGGATAGAGCTCACCTTAACTGCAGCGATGAGCAAAAAAGGGGGCACGCACAGGAATTCGCATGCCCCCCCCCTTTTCCTGCCGGGAAAGGGTCAGACTCACCCCAAGAAGGGAGAGGAGGCACCACCAACACCCGCTAGTCCAAAAAACGGCCCTCAAAACAAAAACAAAATACTAGGGATGGTGTCAGTAGGACATGAATGACTGACTTTGTGGGATCACCAACATAGCACACAGCAAATGTTGATGGTCTGATATGTTTTTTGTTTATTTTTGCATTTTTTGTATTTTTTACACGGGCTGTGTGTTAGTTCCAGGTCCCCACGTTCCTGCATCGAATGTCAGTATGAGAATAAATAGAATATAAATAGAGTTTGTCAGCAATTGCCATATAAGGCAATTGAATATCATGCAATGTGGGGGTCTAAGTTAGATTCCCCCTCATGCATGGGGTAGTTAAAAATTGACCGAGTAGGAACAATTGATTAACAATGTGCAGGATACGTGAAGAGAAGGAAACACACAGCCCATGTCTTATCTCTAATGTGTCAAGGTGGGGAGGGGTGTTTAACTGTTTTCTTTAACTTGTAAATACTGCAGCTGCCTGCGGTACTGTACTAATAGGATCAGAAGAACACCACTAATTTTCTTCAGGTAGCTTTAGGTGCACACTGTGCAGAGGACGCACTACACTAACTTGTAAATACTGCAGCTGCCTGCGGTACTGTACTAATAGGATCAGAAGAACACCACTAATTTTCTTCAGGTAGCTTTAGGTGCACACTGTGCAGAGGACGCACTACGCAAACTTGTAAATACTACAGCTGCCTGTGGTACTTTACTAATAGGATCAGAAGTACACCACTAATTTTCTTCAGTTAGCTTTAGGTGCACACTGTGCAGAGGACGCACTACACTAACTTGTAAATACTACAGCTGCCTGTGGTACTTTACTAATAGGATCAGAAGAACACCACTAATTTTGTTTAGGTAGCTTTAGGTACACACTGTGCAGAGGACGCACTAAACTAACTTGTAAATACTGCAGCTGCCTGCGGTACTGTACTAATAGGATCAGAAGAACACCACTAATTTTCTTCAGGTAGATTTAGGTGCACACTGTGCAGAGAACGCACTACACTAACTTGTAAATACTGCAGCTGCCTGTGGTACTGTACTAATAGGATCAGAAGAACACCACTAATTTTCTACAGGTAGCTTTAGGTGCACACTGTGCAGAGGACGCACTAAACTAACTTGTAAATACTGCAGCTGCCTGCAGTACTGTACTAATAGGATCAGAAGAACACCACTAATTTTCTTCAGGTAGCTTTAGGTGCACACTGTGCAGAGGATGCACTACACTAACTTGTAAATACTGCAGCTGTCTGCGGTACTGTACTAATAGGATCAGAAGAACACCACTAATTTTCTTCAGGTAGCTTTAGGTGCACACTGTGCAGAGGACGCACTACACTAACTTGTAAATACTACAGCTGCCTGTGGTACTGTACTAATAGGATCAGAAGAACACCACTAATTTTCTTCAGGTAGCTTTAGGTGCACATTGTGCAGAGGACACACTACACTAACTTGTAAATACTGCAGCTGACTGCGGTACTGTACTAATAGGATCAGAAGAACAGCACTAATTTTCTTCAGGTAGCTTTAGGTGCACACTGTGCAGAGGACGCACTACACTAACTTGTAAATACTACAGCTGCCTGTGGTACTGTACTAATAGGATCAGAAGAACACCACTAATTTTCTTCAGGTAGCTTTAGGTGCACACTCTGCAGAGGACGCACTACACTAACTGTAAATACTGTAGCTAATAGGACTAATAGGATCAGAAGAACACCGGCAATTTTCTTCAGATAGCTTTAGGTGCACACTGTGCAGAGGACGCACTACACTAACTGTAAATACTGTAGCTAATAGGACTAATAGGATCAGAAGATCAGAAGAACACCAGCAATTTTCTTCAGGTAGCTGTAAATACTGAATACTGTAAAAACACCTGCCTGCCTGTCAGTAGTAGGAAGAGAATAACAGGAACGGATCTAGCTAAACTGAATACAGTGTATATATATATATATACAACACCTAGGATGTATATATATACACAATACACTGTAAGTGCAGCTAACTGACTCGCCTGCCTACTATATCTAACTTAAATCAAATGACCTTGTCTCTCTGTCTATCTATCTCTCTCTCAACGCCGGACCACACTACACAGGGCCGCTGTGTGGTCTTATATAGTGTGGGGCATGTACTAAGCCCTCTGAGTCATAATTGGCCAAAGCCACCCTGGCTTTGGCCAATTACGGCCCTCTGTACAGACGGCGCTGTGATTGGCTAAGTATGCGGGTCATAGTGCGTGCTTGGCCAATCATCAGCCAGCAATGCATGGCGATGGCGCAGTGAATTATGGGTGTGACGCGCCACTCGAATTTGGTGCGAACGGCCCATATCGTTCATTATTCGGTGAATCACCGAACAGGCGATCTCATCCCTAGCACTGAGGCACTTTCCTCTGCCAATGGCCAGGGCTGTAATTATGCCTGTGCTCATTTGTCAGGTTTCCTCCCACCAATATGCCTCATCCTATTGGACCAGTGGACCAGTGTATAACATTCAGACATGAGCAGCACCTGCAGCAGATCCATGCTCCCTGGTAGACAGAGAGCATCTAAATTTACCTGACAGCCTTCCTGGTAAGCAGAAAGACCCAAAAACTATACTCTCTTCTAGCACCTACATAGCAGGGTGCTACACAAGTATAACATGTTTATTGTTTTTTTTAAAAACATTTTTACCTTTTAAAGGGGGTAAGATTTGCCAAAATGTACTAGAGACACAAAGCACAAACATTTTTTTTAATACTTTTTATACTTATAATGAATTGAGAGTGTAATGCCTTGTACACACGGTCGGATTTTCCGACGGAAAATGTGAGATCGGAGCGTGTTGTCAGAAATTCCGACCATGTGTGGGCTCCATCGGACATTTTCCATCGGATCTTCCGACACACAAAGTTTGAGAGCAGGCTATAAAATTTTGCGACAACAAAATCCGATCGCGTGAATTCCGACCGTGTGTGGACAATTCCGACGCACAAAGTGCCACGCATGCTCAGAAGAAATTCCGAGACGGAACAGCTCGGTCTGGTAAAATTAGAGTTCGGAATGGATATAGCACTTTCGTCAGGCTGCAATGTTTAAAATTGTTTAATGCAGCGCACTCTCTTCTTTATAATGCTAGAAGAATTAAGTAGTTTTGCTGCTGATATTCACACAGACTTCTCACAAACTTCTTTCTTTATTATTTATCATGATTTCATCAATATCAAGCCTGATCGTGTTTTTTTTTTTTTTTTATTTTTTTTTTGTGTGTCAAGTTACCACAACACCATTATTATCTTGTATTATTTAATCTCAAGGAGATTGCTTGGTGTTGGTGTCTCTTGTAAATTTCACATTGTAGTTTTGAAATGTACCTGCCTCCTCACAAACAAACTGTCCTTTTTGAAGGAAAACACACATAGGCAAGTATAATAGAAACAAATAATCCTTTATTAAGGGCTCAGAACCAAACAAAGAGGGAGGCAACGCTGGAGAAACAGCAGAAATTGGCGAAGCCTATGACCCCCATGGCAGACATTAATTATTTTACAGCAAAATTGGTGGCCTGAGGAGTCCATATCTAAGGGAGTGCAGTCTGGTCCAGAAGTCCCAGAGATCATGAAAGCAGCAGATGACATGTATGTTCCCAGGCTGTGGTCATACAAGAGGCTGCATCTTTTGCCAGACCAGACTGAACCCAGGGCCATCACTCTCTGGTCTTCCTTAGATGCTTCCTTCCCGGCTGTGGCTCTTGTGGCAGGAGGAGGAGTAGGACCTGGAGGAGGAGGAGGAGGACCTGGAGGAGGAGGACCATGGGTGAGCTGACAAATGTGGGTTTCACATGTGAGTTGGCCCCTCAACCCCTTATTTAGAGCTTCCAAAATTACAAACTCACATAAGAGTCGTTGGCCCTCCTCCATCTGCATCATTTTGCATGCAGTTAGCTCTGCAAAATCATCTTCCACACTGTGCAGTGTTCTGAGGGCCTCAGTAGCCTTCCAAAATAGGCCTATTGCAGCCTCCTCCAGGTTACTCCTCTTCCTGCCACTTTTTCTTTGAAGGCGGAGGGGAGGGACCTGGGTATCGGGCAGCCTGCTTGGCCCGGCCACCTCCTGGCTGAGACTTCCCTGTGTATGAAAAAGGGACATGGTTTTAGTTTTTGGTTCATCAATCACAATCATAAATTAGTGCTCCAAACTAACATCTATTTAAGATCATTGATTGGACAACCATAAATATTTTGAAGAATGCTATACCTGGCTCAATCTGGGCTCCTCCACATGTTGCTGCCTGAAAGGCCCAGGTTGGACATCAGAAGCCTCAGCTGGGGGGGAAGGAAGCATGGAAGGAAGAGTGGAGAGTGCTGGCCTGGGTTCAGTCTGACCTGACAGAAAATGCAGCCTGTCATAGTACCACAGCCTGGGGACATAAATGTCATCTGCAGCTCCTGATCTCTGGGAATCCTGGACCTTCTTGTGCTCCCTTAGATAAGTGCTCCTCAGGCCACCAATTAGGATCTTAAAATAGGTGATGTCTGCCGTGGGGATCACCGGCTTCACAAATTGCAGCAAATTATCCAGCGCTGCCTTCCTCTTTGTTTGGTTCTTATATTCGGGGTGGTTTACCTGCCACAGACAAGGCAGCTCCCTGAACATATCTATGAAGATTGGCATAAAGTCCTGATCATTGACTAGATCCATTTTCACTGCAAGACACCAGACAAACCCTAATGTCAGCCTAAAGTCTTATAAACTTGTCTAAATACAGGCCTCAATCTAGAAACAGTATAGGCCAAATCTTACCTTCGTTATCACGATCGGCGCCTCCGAGACTCCTTCCTCCGCTCACAGATCGTACGTACTACGCACGCGTGTTACGCTTTATATACACTGCGCATACGTGAAACTCCACCCGCCCCTGACGTTCTTTCTAGTCTATTTTCTGCCCCTTTTCGTTTCGCGCAGTGGGGGGAAGAGCATATGGTGGAGACACAGCAGGTGCGTGCTAATTACAGCAAAGAGGAGGAGGAAAGCCCAGAGCCAGAAATGTCCCGATCCTGAAAGAAACGATTTAAGGCCTCAAATATGTCCTTTGGGGAGATGTTGGAGATGGTCGACATAATGAAGAGGGCCGACTATGACGGGAAGTATGGACCTTACCCCAACCCCAATGTTAGAAAGGCCAAGATCATGGCGAAAATAGTCAAGAGTCTGCAGAAGAATTTCAGGGTACGACGATCCAAGGATCAGCTCAGGAAGCGGTGGTCGGACCTTAAAATAAGGGAGCACGATCAGTACAGAAGGATCAGGAGAGTGCTGCAAAAAAGTAAGTAGTTGTGCTGTGTTCCTATTCTTTATTTTTATTACGTTCGTGCTGCTCCATGTGCTTTTTTTTATACTGTTGTACAGTTTAAAATGGCAACTTTCATGTTCATGGGCACATTGTTCGTTCGTATGAAACATTGTTCGTTCGGCCTATAGAACACTATTGTTTTGGCCATATGCATTTGAATACATTTTTTCTAGCCTACTTCTCTTAAAATAATTTTGTTGTCTAGATGGGTTTGTAACTAGAATGTAATGCAAACTAGATTCTGTGTAAGGAGAGGACACTCAGCAGCTGTTTACACATCTGGACACTGGAGCACTAGTGTGGGACACCAGAACACCCTTTTTATTAGGGGGTCCCACACAGGTGCTCCAGTGTATACTATAGGGGTGTCTCCATCTGTGAAGCTTGTACAAAACAGGTAAGTATTCAAGCTTGACAAAGGAAAACAATATTTATTCACCTTGGAACTCTGCCAAAATAGACAATTGTACCCCACTTCCAACCAATGTTTCATATTCCTATTTATGTCATAAAATATCTGTGTGCTAAGCATACCTATTTTTTTTTACATAGGGGAGAAAAGACTCGGGGGACACCACTCACCCGAGGAGACCACAGATCCCCCACCTCATGAGGAAGGTGAAATCCCCCAAAGGCAAGCAGAGGAGGAGGAGGAAGGAGACGTGGTGGAAATAGTCACCACAACAGGTGAGTGTCTGCGACCACAGGCTCAGGTAAGAGATGGATGCCGGCATATTTATAATACATGGTGTGTTTTTGTTTCTCTATTTTTAGGTGATCGTGATGTTGTGGATCCAGGTCATTTCACCAGTGAGAGTGCCCAGATCCTGATCGGGGAGATCATGGGGTGTAATAGAGACTTGGAAAACATCCAGAAAAACATCAACGATGTTAAAAACAAAATGAAGAACATCATTGATGTTTTAGGGAGAGTTTAAAACACCTCCAAATCCCTGCCTTTTTTTTGTTTTTTGAATAGAAAAATTTTTTGCACCTTTTTTGACATATTCTCGATAAGCCAAATTTTTTTGATTCAATGATTTTTATTGAAGGTTTTCAGGAAAAAAAAAAAAAGAAATATGTTGTACAACATAAAAGGAAGGGGGGGAAATGATATACACATTCAGGTTGTATACAATTCGGTGATATACATTCTCAAAAATTTTCACTTAATTAAGTAAGTGTTCAAGAAGCATATAGACATTTAACATAAGCAGAGTATGTTCAATATAAGCGGAGTGTGTTCACTATGCGTTGTGTTTATCTTATTTTCATTAGTCAAACTTTATTAACAACAGAACCATCTATAGAAACTTTAACTTTTGGACCATATTGACCATTGTTTATCAAATTTTTTGCAATTTAAAGAGTTTATTGCTAGGAGGCGCTCGAAAGTGTAATTTCTATGGACTGCTTTGGTTATGTCTGATAGGTTAATGGCGTTGGTGGATTTCCAATTTCGTAGTATTGATAAGCGTGTTTCAAGCAGTATATGGGTTATGACTGGTCTAAAATCTATATGAAATTTTTCTATGTTCAAATGCAATAATGCCAGCGCTGGGTCTGGTTGAGATATTATTCCCGTTATCGTGGAAATCATTTTAAACACTTGGTTCCAAATGCATTTAATAGCAGGACAATACCAAAGCATATGTAGTAAATTACCTGTTTGCCCACAGGCTCTCCAGCAATGTGGGGAAGTTCCCGGGAAGAATTTTGCTATTCTGTATGGGGTGTAGTGCCATCTATTGGCCATTTTAATAGTTAGTTCCCAATGTTTGACGCAGTGGGAAGCTTTGTGTATTGCTCTAAAGGCTTGTTTCCACTGTTCATCTGAGGCTGATATACCTAGTTCTTCCTCCCATTTTTTCATTGCATTAGTTTTGGTAAACGTGAGTTTATCTTTAGTTATGTTATAGAAGAAAGAAATTCCTTTTGTGTCTTGTTTGGCCGTAGTGTAGAATTTCCAAATATTGCTCGGAAGATGTATGGTTGGTGTGGGTTTAGACTTAATGAAGTTTACAATTCTTACACACGTAAACTGTGAGTTCTTTGGGAGATGGTATTGTGTCATAAGTTGTTCTACGGATTTGGGACTTGTACCATTATATAGATCTGATATGTGTAGTAGGCCCTTACTTGTCAGGTCTTTGATTGTCAGCATTGGGATCTTTGTTTCCAGGAACGATAAGGGTATATTATACTGTATGTCTTGTTTGTCGTTATACGTTTGTTCCCGTATAGCTCTCCACGCCTTTAATGAAATTTGCGTAGTAGGAGGCAGTTTTTTTATGTCCCACGGTATCCACCCGTCTGTCATGAGTATCAGTGGTAAGTTATTCATTGGTGCTGTCGTTTTTTCAATGTCCACCCATAATGGTGTGTCTGTTGTTTGAAACCAGTATTTGATTTGGTCAAGGCGTACTGCCCAGTAATAGTCGTGTATGTCCACTAAACCTGCTCCGCCCACTTGCTTATGTGATGTGAGATTGTTTCGTGAACATCTAGCTTTTTTCCCCTTCCATATGTATTTCCAAGCAATATTTGCTATATTCTTTATTAAGTGTTGAGGGATATACAGTGGTAGGGAGCGAAATATGTATAGAATTTGTGGCAATAGCATCATTTTGTAAGCAGTGATTCTACCTAGCCAAGATACTTCGTTGTTGGACATGTTTTTGGTTTGGGCTTCCAGTTTGTTTATTAGTGGTAATATGTTGGCTTTTATCATTGTTGATATCTTGTTTGTGAGTGTAATCCCCAGATACGTGATATTTCCTGTACTCCACATATATGGTAATTTTTCTTGTAACGATTTTCGGGTATTGGGTGAAATACCCATGTCTAAAATGAGAGATTTAGTAAAGTTGACTTTATAAAATGATACCTCTCCAAAGGCTATGAGGATTTTATGGGCCTGTATTAAGGATATGGAGGGGTTAGTGAGTAGCAGGATTACATCGTCTGCAAATAGGTTAATGGTATGTTTTGCTGATCCAAACTGGAAGCCCGTTATCAGAGGGTGTGAGCGTATGGACTCAGCTAGCGGCTCTATCATCAAATTGAAAATTGTAGGAGATAGGGGGCACCCCTGTCGGGTTCCGTTTTTGATCTGGAAGGTTGTGGAAAGGAATCCCGCAGATTGAACCTGTGCTGACGGGCAAGAGTATAATGCCATAATAGCTTGCAAAATTGGTCCTTTGAACCCAAATTTCATCAGTGTTTGTTCCATATAAGTCCAGTGGACCCTATCGAACGCCTTCTCTGCGTCAATGGATAACAGCAGAGAAGGCGTTCGAGTCTTTTCAGCATGGTTTATTACATTAATAATCCTCCTAGTGGCGTCCGAAGTTTGTCTCCCCCTCACAAAGCCCATCTGGTCTCTCTTAATGAGATTAGGTAGTATGTGTGTTAGTCGTTTAGCTAGTAGTTTCGCGTATACTTTTGTGTCGGAGTTCAGCAGCGATATGGGTCGGAAGTTAGCTGGTGTTGTAGGTTCCTTACCCGGTTTTGGTAGAGTCACTATATGTGCCTTTAGCATTTCCTGTGGAAAGGAGGCGACCTCAGCAGCTTTATTAAAAATTTTCGTCATGTGTGGCGTTAGACTATTGGTGAACACTTTAAAATATTCATTAGAGAATCCGTCCGGGCCTGGGGATTTCCCATTCGGAAGTGTATGTATTATCATTTCAATTTCTCTGTGTGTTATCGGAGCATTTAAGCATTCCAAGTGATCTTCAGAGAGGGTTGGGAGGTTCAAGTGCTCCAGGAAGGAATTTATTTTTTCTATAGTTGGTTGAGGCGTATGTGCATCTTCGTGTAAGTTATATAATGACCTATAGTATGCAGCGAATTGGTTCGCTATCTCTTGTGGGTTTGTGATTCTGTGTGTTAACGTAGGATGTTGAATATATGCTATTCTAGTTCTGGTGCGTGCCGCTTTCAGTCTATTCGCTAGGTATTTACCTGCTCTATTGGCATTGGTATAGTAGTTTTGTCGTAAGTATTTTAAGTGTTTGTCATATTGTTGAGTTAGGAGCGTTCTGAGCTGTTCTCTAAGAGAATTGAGTTTGTCTACAAGTGCTGTGGATGGGGATGTTTTGTTTTGAGTTTCTATAAGGTGTATGTCTGCAATAAGTGTGTTCAGCTGCTGAGTTCGCCTCTTCTTTTCTCTAGCTCCCATTTGGATCAGGATTCCTCTCATAAAGGCTTTGTGAGCGCTCCACACAACGAATGGATCATCCATTTTCGGAAAAGAAATTTTGTATATGTTGAGAAATTGTTGTGTGGTAATTATCATCTTGGAAGAGTCTAGTGTTGCAACGCCAGATGGGTGGTGAGGAGGAGACTCCCTTCTCTACAATAGACAAGGAAATGGCTGCATGGTCAGACCATGTGATTTCATGTATTTTAGACATGTTCACGTTTTGCAGGAGCCATTTATCTGTCAGAAACATGTCTATTCTGGAGTAAGAAGAGTGCCTGTTGGAGAAAAAGGTATAGTCTCTTTCCGTGGCGTGTAAGCATCTCCATACATCGTATAGTTCCTCCTGGTGTAGTGTGGGCTGAAGGGATAGGGTCCCTTTTGGCTGACCTGATGACGTGTCCAATGTCGGATCTGAGGTTATGTTGAAGTCCCCGCATATTAATAGGTTGCCATATTTCATGGAATTAGCTTTATGTAGGACTTTTTTGATGAATCTGACTTGACATGTATTCGGAGCGTACAGCGTGATCACTGTGTATGGTTTGGAATTAATGTCTCCTGTGAAAATGATGTACCTGCCTCCAGCATCGGTGAAGACATCTTTAGGTTGTATGGATAGCGAGTCTTTAAAAGCCATTAGGACTCCTCCTTTTTTGCTGTTTGGCGTGTCGGCCGTGTATATGATTGGGTAATTTTTGTGCTTACATTGGGGAGCGTTATGTAATTGGAAGTGGGTCTCCTGGACACACAGAATATCCGCTTTATGTGTGCTAGCTTCCTTCCACAGGGAGAATCGTTTAGCTGGGTGGTTTAGTCCCCGGGTATTTATCGAAAGGCATGTTATCGTCATTGTAAAGTGTACTTGTGGTTTTGTGGGGTGATGTAGTGGATGTACTCACTGCGCCCGGTTGGGTGGGAGATCCTTGTGGGTTGATGATGAGAGGTAGGTCTGTTCATTTCTTCGTATGTCTTGACTGGTCCGGTACTTTCGTAGATAAAACTGTGTATATCAAAAACAAAGGGTGCAGAAAAACAAGGAAAAAAGAAATAAGTCAACAGGAGTTCGTTAATAAATGGATCCATAAATTGATCCCTGTGCAGTTGTAACTGCTACTGGTTGGTTGGGGTGTAGGCAAGAGTTAAGCCTAAGCTCTGCCCTGGAGATAATCTGACTTATAACTGTGTGGAGTATTAAGAGCTCCCACCATTGCTTTTCTTGGATGAGCGCTTGTATGAGACGGTTTGCCACTCGCTCTGTATAGGGACCGGACCCTGAGGTTGCGCATGGTGCGCTGGTTGTTCAGGTATTATGCCCCAATTCCTTAATGCCGTAAGCCCCTCTTCTAAGGTGGACACTGAGATGGTTTGGCCATTGTGAGTGATCGATAGGGTAGCAGGGTACTTCCATTTATGCAAGATGTTGTGGTTTCTCAGGGCTTTTGTGATGGTCAGTAAATTTCTACGGCGTTGCAGAGTGTGTCTTGACAAATCAGGCAGAACTCTAATGGTGGCGTACTGTTGTGGAATGTTTTCCTGTTTGCGGGAAACTTGCAGAATTCGATCTTTTATGTGGTAGTAATGTACCCTCATTAAGACATCCCTAGGTGTGTCATCTGGGAGGAATGATGGTTTGGGTACCCTGTGGATCCTGTCCACTAGGAGATCTGATGCAGTTGCCTCAGGTATTAAAGTGGAAAAAAGGGCCTGGGCATATTGCAGAAGCTGAGAAGGGGGGACAGACTCTGGGACCCCCCTCATTTTGAGGTTGTTCCTCCTGGATCTGTCCTCGAGGTCTGCAATTTTATCTTTCAGCCATAGAATGTCCTCCCCTTGAGCTGTGTGCGCTTCTACCATAACATTGTAAGATGAGGTATACTCCTCCATCTTGTGTTCCACCTGGTTCACTCTGCGGCCTAGCGTCTGCACTTCCCTCTGGCATTCAGTGATTCCTCTCATCAGATCTGCCTGCAGTGAGGAGCGCAGGGACAGCAGCATATCTTTCATCAAGGTATCTGATACCGGCCTGTCTGCTGTGGGGAAATCTGTGATAGGATCCCGGCCCTTATTGCTCTGGCCCATAGTGCTGGAAGGCCCGCTTACCTCCATGGCCGGATCGGCCTGTGATCTGGCTGGAGAGTCCCTCCGCTGCCGCGATTTCGCCGGGCTGCGTGTTGTGGGGGTAGAGGGGCCCGAGGATTGTTCGCTGTGAGGGTTGTTCGGGCAGGAGGAAGCTGCTGGTGTCCCCCCTCCGTTCCGTCCGGAGCCCTGGTCCGGCCTGTCAGTTCTGGCGCCGCCGCCATTTTGTTGAGGCCCGCGCGAGGCATAGTAGCTCGTCATCTTCTGCGGCTGCTGCGGTGTTTTTCGGTGCCGTGGCATCCTTTTTCTGATCCGCAGAGATTAGGCTCTCAGACGGCAGTGTTTGGAGCCGTGGATGGTGCTGGTGGGCGCTGATGCTGGTGGATTATCTCCGGTGGGCGAGCGGAGCTCCTGGGTTAAGCGTCCATCTTGGAGTCCGGTCGCCGATAAGCCAAATTTTGAAGATGCACACAGTGTGTCAACATGTGCTATCTGCCATCACGGGAGATCAATGGACGCGTTTTGTGGGTGCAACCCCTTCCTCAATAATAAAGTAGCTGAGAGGAAGGGGTTGCACCCCCAAAACACATCCCTTGATCCCCCATGATGGCAGCTAGCACATGTTGACATTCTGCAATTTGTGTGCATCTTCAAAATTTGGCTTTTCCAGGGGTGACTTCACCCCATTTGAACGCAATATCAAACACAGTTTCTAAATACTCATGTCTGATATTGCCTTCAATTTCTACAAAAGTTGAACTTTGTAAGTTCCATATTTGTGTATTTCTTGTTTGTTTGTAACATGCCTGTTTTACCTTAAATGGACATTTCAATATTTATTAATGTTACCGAAAAAATTGTTATACAACAAACATGGTGGTTTGTTTTAAAAACCTTTTAGAAATGCACATGTGATTGTGCTGGTATTAAAAAGATTGATAATCAAGAATGTGTGGATTATTGTTTCAATGCTCCTAAAATTTTGTTAAGGTAAAATTGGTGTTTTTAGTGACAATGGGGGTAATTTCCTAAGGGCAAATCCACTTTGCACTACAAGTGCAGTTTCAGTGCAGGCTCAAGTGCACTTGTAGAGCAAAGTGTATTTTCCTTTAGTAAATAACACCCAACAGTGCTTTTTAAGGTTACACAATCACAACATTTTCAGGACTCCCCACATTTCTGTCAGGGTCAGCTAAAAGAAACACAAGCAGTAAATGTCACCGAAGATTTTAGTAGTTAAAATGATTTTTTTATTTTAAAAATGTATCAGACATTGTCTGGCATATTGATGGCCCCCCTACCCGCAAAGTAATCAAGGTATCTAAGACGGACCTCGCGGGCACTTAGGGGGGGCAAGCCAGGACGGCCACTTTCAAGCGCTGTAAGGGTTGGTTCATTTACTTGAATTCCGGCCTCAGGTCCAACTGAGGCAGCATAGTTGGCAGAATTTCGCCTTAAAAAGTTGTGGAGAACACAGCACGCCAGGATGATATGATTCAGTTTTGTCACGTACCTTACAGCAGAGTCTGAATGTTGAGGGAGGCCTCTCGCAGGGTTCCGGTCCTGACACCCCTGGTAGTGAGGACAGGGAGTGCCGGGGCACAGAAGGGTGCAGGTGCCTGCGGCTGGAGAACTGGAACTCGGAGATTCGGGATCCTCCGGAGACAGATGGAAGATTGATCACCAGAACTGTTAGTAGGAGCCGGGCAAGTAGGTGTGGTTTCAGGAACAACTGCAACGTCAGGACAGGCAAAGGTTGGCAACTGGCTGGCAGCGAGGTATCCAAAACAGAAGGCAAGTTCATGGTCAAGGTCAGGCAGAGGTCGGCAACGGGCAGGCAGCGAGGTACAAAGTCAGGAGGCAGAGTAGTAGATAGTCCAAGCCAGAGTCAGTATAATCAGCAAGGTAGGTAGCAGACAAGGGAGATCCGAGAGAGAAGTCAGGAAGCCGAGTAGTCAGGAGCAGGGTAACAGGTCACACGGGTATCAGGAAATCAGGAACTAGCTGAAGACGATCCAGCACTAGTGTCAGGCAAGGACCTTGTTTATATGTGGCGCCAAACGCTGGGATTGGTGGACGTGAACGTGCGTGAGAACGTACACCCGCTCGTATGGCTGTGCGGGTGCGTGCACACGTTCGTACGGATGCACGGGTGTGCGCATTCGATCCGGAACTCGCTCGTATCTGTCGGGGACAACGCGCATGGCCGTTAGACATTACTGCATGGAGACGGAAGCTAGTGCTGTGAGTTCTCTGACATTGCCCCCTCCTTAAGGGCAGCCTCTGGATGCCTCTTGAAACCGAACCCTCTGAATGGGAGCGGTGAAAGGCCCGTATGAGTCTTTGAGCATGGAGATTTGTTTCGGGTTCCCAGGAATTCTCTTCTGGGCCAAAGCCTCTCCATTTGATTAAATACTGATTTTGCCCTTGCCGTTTCCTATGGTCCAAAATGTCTTCAACTTCAAATTCTTCTTCCCCATCCACGATTATAGCTTCAGGGGGTCCTACCTCCCGATCTGGAAAGAAGTTCGGTCCATCGACCTTGAGTAGTGAAACATGGAAAACAGGGTGGATCCTGAAGGAAATGGGGAGTTTGAGTTCGTAGGTGACTGAATTTATCTTCTTCTTGACTGGGAAGGGCCCTAAGTATCTAGGTCCCAGTTTCTTAGAAGGGCATGCCAATTTCAGGTTCTTAGTAGCCAGCCACACACGATCACCAACCTTTAAATCCAACTCTCCCCTTCTTTTCTTGTCGAAGAATCTTTTATTATCTTCCTGTGCCTTAGAGATAGTTTCTTTAAGCAACTGATTGTTTGCGGCAAAGAAATTGAGTCTGCCCTGGACAGCAGGTACAGGAGAGTCTGGTACGAGTACTGGCAAAAAGGAAGGGTGAAACCCATAGTTGGAGAAGAATGGTGACTGGTTTGTGGTAGAGTGCGTAGCATTGTTGAATGCGAATTCCGCCAAGGGTAGCAATGAGGCCCAATCTTCCAGAGAAAAAGAAGAGAAGCAGCGTAGGTACTGTTCCAACGTTCTGTCTGCCTGTTGATCTGGGGGTGATATGCTGAAGAAAAGCTCAGTTTGATGCCTAGTGCCTCACACAATGACTTCCAAAATTTAGATGTGAATTTTACTCCACGATCAGAAACAATGTCACTGGGAATTTCGTGGAGTCTAACAATTTCCCTAATAAAAATTCTGGCAGTCTCGGTTGCCGATGGAGTCCCTTTCATAGGGATAAAATGTGCCATCCTGGAAAAACGGTCAACTACCACAAAGACGGATGAAAATCCATCAGAAGGAGGAAGCTCGACAATGAAGTCCATTGCAATTTTATCCCAAGGTCTTTCAGGGATGGGCAGTGGTCTCAATAGTCCCCATGCTTTGTTCTTGCTACTTTTATTCCTAAGGCAGGTCAAGTAAAAGTTTACATAATTCCTACAGTCCTTTGCAAGGTTGGGCCACCAAAAATGCCTTTGAATTAGGTCCATGGTCTTGTGACCCCCAAAGTGGCCCGCTAAGGGATAATCATGACAGACCTGTAGAATGGTGGTACGTAGATCTTGGGGAACAAAAATCTTATTTCCTTGCCAGAAGAGCCCATCTTTTTCCTGGAGGTTAGTTCCTGGGGGTATCGATGTCCCTAGAGATGCCTGACGGATTTGTGATATAACACTGGATTGGGTTAGTAAAAAATTTCCAGCTTGCAGGATCGTATCTGGCGGTGAAGAAACCGCAGTCTCCGTGAACATGCGGGATAGCGCATCGGGTTTGATGTTTTTAGACCCTGGCCGGTAGGTAAGATGGAAATTGAAACGGGAAAAGAAGAGAGCCCATCTTGCCTGTCTGGGTCTGAGACGCTTGGCAGTCCTAAGATACTCGAGATTTTTATGATCTGTGAAGATCAAGATGGGATGTGCTGCTCCCTCCAGGAGATACTGCCATTCTTCCAAGGCTGCTTTTATCGCCAAGAGCTCTCGGTCCCCAACGTCATAATTTCTCTTGGAGGCCCCTAATTTCTTGGAGAAGAAAGCCACAGGGTGAATTAAAGATTTTGGCCCTTGACGCTGGGACAGGATGGCCCCCACAGCGCTCTCTGACGCATCCACTTCCAGGGTATAAGGTAAGGCAGGATCAGGGTGTTTCAACACCGGGGCAGAGGTAAATAGCTCCTTTAATTTGTCAAATGCAGCTTGGGCCGCTGCGATCCATTGAAAACGGCTTTGCTTCCTTGTAAGATGTGTGATGGGTGCTATAATACTGGAAAAAATTTTAATAAATTTTCTGTAAAAGTTAGAGAATCCAATAAAACGTTGCACTCCTTTCTTATCGGTTGGGGGTGGCCAGGACATGATGGCTGAGACCTTCTGAGGATCCATTGCCACACCCCCAGTTGATATTACCAAGCCGAGAAAGTTAATGGTCTGGCGTTCAAACTCACATTTCTCGGCTTTGGCAAAGAGTCAGTTTTGTCTCAATCTCTGAAGAACTTGTCTTACATGGTCACAATGTGTTTCTAAGGAGTTTGAGAATATCAGGATATCATCCAAGTAGACAATTACGAATGAGTCCAGAAAATCTCTAAAAATGTTGTTCACGAAATGTTAGAAGGTAGCTGGTGCATTACAGAGTCCGAATGGCATAACTAGATACTCGAAGTGGCCGAAGCGTGTCCGGAAAGCTGTCTTCCACTCATCCCCCTCACGGATTTGAATCAAATTATAGGCACCTCGCAAATCCAATTTTGTGAATATCCGGGCCGAGAGAAGTCTCTGGAACAGTTCTGAGATCAAGGGAAGAGGATAGCGATTCTTAATCGTTATTTTATTTAAGTCTCTGTAGTCCACACATGGGCGGAGGGAATGATCTTTCTTCTCGACGAAGAATATTCCAGCACCGGCTGGAGAAGAGGAATGTCTGATGAAATCTTTTTTGAGGTTTTCGTCAATGTACTCCTTAAGGACCAAGAGCTCGGGTTCCGACAGGGGAAAGATTGTTCCAAACGGGATTTCTGCCCCTGGTAACAGTTCAATTGGGCAATCATAAACCCGGTGGGGAGGGAGAGTATCTGCTTTCTGCTTGTCAATCACATCCAGGAAACTATGGTACACAGATGGAACCAGTTCTTGGGATTCTGACGTAGATTTTAAACAGCCGATGACTGGGGTTACATGGTGGAGGACCTTAAGGCAGTTTTGGAGACAATAGCTGGACTGGAACACTACTTCGCCCGTAACCCAATTGATTTGAGGATTATGGGCTTGTAGCCATGGCATTCCCAGAATAATTGGAAACAATGGGGATGAGATGACATCCAGGCACAATAGTTCCTGATGGTTGGATAATATGCTGGCGGGCAGTGGTTGGGTTTCGTGAGTAATAGGCCCGGATTTAATACTTGACCCGTCTGCTAGTCGTATGGAAAGTTGTTGTTGCTTGGGTGTTAACGGAATGTCATGTTGCAGGGCAAAGGCACGATCTATGAAGCAGCTGCAGGCGCCAGAGTCAATTATGGCCCGGACCCGGAGTGTTCCTTCTGGAAGCTGCAAGGAAACAGGAACAGCAATATGAGCAGATCTTGTTACAGTTAGTGTTCTAGATTCATGAGGCAGAGAGTTAAACTTACGAGTCTTATTTGGGCACATATTTGCGCAGTGGCCAGCTTCCCCACAATAGAGGCAGAGGTTGTTCTGACGTCGATTGCTGTTTTTCTTCGGGTGGCAGTGGTGAGCGGAGCAGCCCTATCTGCATTGGCTCCGGAGCTTCGGAGGTGGCAGCAGGTACATGGGAGGTGGACATAGGAGGGTTGCTAGGAACTTTGGGCAACATCCACATGGGTCGCATCTGACTGGTTCTTTCAGATCTCCGTTCTCTTAGACGACGATCTATCTGGATGGACAATTGGATCAGGTCCTCCAAAGAGTCTGGAAGTCCAACTCGGGCCAACTCATCTTTCAGTGCCTCAGAGAGTCCCATGCGGAACTGATAGCGGAGGGCGGCGACGTTCCACGGAGTATCGGAACTCCATCGCCTAAAGTCCGTTACGTAATCTTCCGCTGGCCTACGTCCTTGCTGGAGAGCATGAAGACTGGCCTCTGCAGTGGTAGCACGTTGAGGGTCGTCATACAATTTGGCCATTTCATTCAGGAAAGAGTCCATAGTGTCTAATAGTGGACTGGCTTGCTCCAGTAAGCGGTGAGCCCAGGTTTGGGGTTCCCCCTGGAGTAGTGAGATGATGAACCCCACCTTGGTGCTCTCCAAAGAGAAGGTACGGGGCTGTAGCAGGAAGTATAGCTGGCAGGCATTTTTAAAGGCACGGAACTTGCTACGATCTCCGAAAAACCTCTCTGGAGTGGGGACTCGAGGCTCTGGGGGTGGCACCATTATTGCAGGTGCTGCTGCTGAGGCCGCTGGACCGGGAGACTGAGATGCTGTAGCCGCCTGGTGAGTTGAGGGATTTGGAAACAATGACTCCACTCTTTGCTCAAGTTGCCGGTAGCCATCTTGTAGGCCCTGGACTGCCTGGGTAAGAGCCGAAATCTGTTGGCACAGAGCGTCTAGAGGTGAGGTCCCCCTTTCAGACTCCATCTTGGCTGGATCGTACTGTCACGTACCTTACAGCAGAGTCTGAATGTTGAGGGAGGCCTCTCACACGGTTCTGGTCCTGACACCCCTGGTAGTGAGGACAGGGAGTGCCAGGGCACAGAAGGGTGCAGGTGCCTGCGGCTGGAGAACTGGAACTCGGAGATTCGGGATCCTCCGGAGACAGATGGAAGATTGATCACCAGAACTGTTAGTAGGAGCCGGGCAAGTAGGTGTGGTTTCAGGAACAACTGCATCGTCAGGACAGGCAAAGGTTGGCAACTGGCTGGCAGCGAGGTATCAAAAACAGAAGGCAAGTTCGTGGTCAAGGTCAGGCAGAGGTCGGCAACGTGCAGGCAGCGAGGTACAAAGTCAGGAGGCAGAGCCGTAGTAGATAGTCCAAGCCAGAGTCGGTATAATCAGCAAGGTAGGTAGCAGACAAGGGAGATCCGAGAGAGATGTCAGGAAGCCGGGTAGTCAGGAGCAGGGTAACAGGTCACACGGGTATCAGGAAATCAGGAACTAGCTGAAGACGATCCAGCACTAGTGTCAGGCAAGGACCTTGTTTATATGTGGCGCCGAATGCCGGGATTGGTGGACGTGAACGTGCGTGCGTGAGAACGTACACCCGCTCGTATGGCTGTGCGGGTGCGTGCACACGTTCGTACGGATGCGCGAGTGTGCACGTTCGATCCGGAACTCGCTCGTATCTGTTGGGGGACACCGCGCATGGCCGTTAGAAGCTGCTGCATGGAGACGGAAGCTAGTGCTGTGAGTTCTCTGACAGGTTTATACTCCGCCATGTGTATGGGTGTAAGAAATAGGCGGATCCGGTTGGCCAGGATTCCAAATGTGTTCTCCACCACTCTTCTGGCTCTGGCCAGCCGGTAATTAAAAGCCCTCTGGGGGGGGCGTGGTTTGCCTTGAGGGAAGATGGCTGTTTAACTCCCGAGCTCCGTCGGACCATAGCCTACACTAATCCCACAAGTGGGGAACTCAGCTTCCAAAAGTTCACCCATCATGGGGACTTCCTCCCGTGGACCCTCCACAACCAGATCCCGCTCACCGAGAGAACATAGCGGATGTCTAAGCCAGAATATAGCGGAGATTTTCAGAACCCAGAGAACCAACATGGCGGCACCCGCTCCCACCTCAGCGACTGCTTAGAACCCCGTGGGGATTATTTTGTCTCCGACAGATCAAACTCCAGCGCAGGTAGAAAATAATCCTGCTTTAAACCAACAACCGAGCCTGAACGATCTCAGAGCGGTAGCGGCAGATATTAAGGACACGCTGTTTGCGGCCATAACGGACCGAAAATTCAGGAAATTCAGGCCATAGCGGGAAGAGTCTAGAGAGTAGAAAATACAACGGCACAACACAAGTCCGCCATCCGGAAAGTTCACCATAAGGTTGACACACACACCTTACAATTACGAGATCTTCAGCGACACGTGGAAGATCTCGATAACAGAGGAAGACGACATAATCTGCGGGTGAGAGGCCTCCCCGAATCTATTGACAATGACCAGATCCTTCCAGCGGTAACAGACCTGTTCAACCGCCTCCTCGATCAGCCACGCCATACCCCTATTGCCATGGAGCGCATACACAGGGCTCTTAGGCCTCGAGGCAGAGACACAGACCCACCGAGAGATGTTGTCTGCTACGTAAATGATTTTACTCTTAAAGAAAGTATCCTCAAGAAAGCCCGAGACAAACAACAACTAACCTTTGAGGGTCGCCCGATCCACATCTATCAGGATCTTTCAGCGATCACGCTCCGACACCGTAAAGACCTACGTCCTCTCCTGGATGTCCTCAGGAATAAAGGAATCAGATACCGCTGGAAGTTCCCATTCGGTCTACAGGCCACATATCAAGGTAACTCTGCCTTATTGAGAGTCCCTGAAGAGCTAGAGACATTCTGCCAAACCCTGGACATTCCGTATGTTGATGTCCCAAATTGGACTTTACCTTCTCTAATCCAGAACACCCTTCCAGAGAGGAACCGATGGACGCCCAAAACATGAGCCTCAGGAGACACAGATCACCTTCAGCAAACAGGCACGGCTCTCCTGCAATACCTCTGCGGCATCCAGCGAGCCCTATGACTGCTCCCTTGCCCCGCAGAGCACGCCGTGATTACTGAAAGATACAGCACGGAAGAATCCCCTGCTCAGTACATGAGTTTTTGTCAGATCTTACTCATCAGTTTTTCTTTATTATCTGGTTTTAGTTGTTCTGTTCATCTTTTTTATCATCCTACACGACATCCAGGCGACATATTCTGCTAAAGTATGATATACTAACGTTACCCCATCCAGCTATGCACTGAAGATGTGGAGTCCTATAATGCCCGCCTTGCCAACCCAGCTCAAAGCAGACTCCACGCCGCAGAAACAGACATAGTGAATGGAGACGGCTACAGACTACACTGGAGGGGACGTCCGAAAAACATGCAGACTACCAGGAAAGTTGTTTTTCTTTTCTCAGCACATCCCCATCAGCAGCTCTCCAAGAACCGATATGCACACGGGTTTCAGACTCTCAGCAAAAGATGCATACGCCATTCCAGAAGACTGATCCCATCAAGGTGAGCTTACATAGTCCGGCGAAACGAACATATGCCAACTCCCTTCTACGATCATCACAATCACAGTCACAGACTGAACATTATCTAACACAACACACTGTGACTGGAGATAAGCAGAATCCTATGCATTGACTCTTTTCACCTGTAGTCTTCTTTTGGGGTAATTAGTAATTAGTAAGTAGTTATATTTAAAAAAAAAATTTTGGTTACCTACTCTCTTATTGTACCGTACAGCTTTTACTGCACGTTTTTTTTTTTCAACAAGTAGGTTACAGGCTTAGCAATGTTAGGAGCTCAGAGGCACAGTGCCAAATGAACACAGTACCAGCTCAGCCCACGTCCCCGATCCGTAACAGCAAAAGGGGTCTTTGATAATATAAGGGACCAACTGCTTCAACTGATTCATCCCCATAAAACGAACCGACCCGCCCATGACACCTATATTCCTCACGATAGAGGCGACACCTACCATATCCTATCATTTCAATTACCCCACAGATAACATGGGTGGTAGCTGCTCACGTACACCTTCACCCTCCCCTTTTCACCGCTGTTTCTGTTCCTGTGAAATGATCTTCTGAACACAAGCGTATAAAGGATATTTTACGTCAGATTACCTGTTGTCGTGAGGCCGATTAACAGCCTGAATGCAGTAGAAAGCGGGAGGGAAAAGGGGAGAAGGAAAAAGGGTAAGACAGAAAATGGCAGGTTGAGGGGAAGGAAGCAGAGAAGAAAGAGACAACAGACCCTTCCCTTCTCTTTTGCTTCTCCTTTTGCTGTATCACCCCCTCTTAGTCATGCCACAATATTAAAAAGGGGAGTATTTAAATACTTAACTATAGATCTACTATTGTTTAATGTTACCAGTTTTAAGTTTTATCGTTTGCCAACTTGATGGTGTTTTACATGACATTTATCACGCTCAGATAAAGCAAATTCATACAAATGCTTCACTCTAACAGTTTGCCACCATAACTGCACTATAGAGACAAGCCATAATGCACACACTCTCCGTGTCCTACCGTGCTCAACTTGAACACTTAACCATCAAAATACAGTCCAGCACGTCCACCTAATACACTCAATCCCTACCAATTTACCTCTTTGCACAATAAGGCTATGGGTCCGACGACTCAGACTGTAGAACTTGTTTTACATCTCTCTTTTGACAGATCAACCCCCACACAGTGGCTGCTATCGCACGCCACTGACACTTTCCGGATTACCCGCATTTGTGTATCCCACCAACCTAGACAGGTGAGCAAATTGCCACTTGCCACTGGAATACCCCCGCCTTTCCCTTCCCTTCTTATTTGGATTATTATTATTTTTTTTTTTCCCCATCTCCTTTACCCACTCCTCTACCCCCATCTCATCATCCGAAGAGCACCATCTGCTCGCAGACCAACACAAGTTAAGAAATACTCACAACTAGCTTTGCGACCCCAAACCTCCAACATACCTGCTTCTCTGCCACAGCTACGGCCACACCTACCACCCTCTTCCAAAAAGACCCGCAGATAGGTTTTTAAGATGTGTGCTTCACAAAATCCTACACTTACACCCACGCTTAAAATTATCTCACTTAATACTAAAGGACTCAACATACCAGAAAAATGCTCTCAACTTCTTATGACCATGCAACGAAATAAAGCTGACATTATCTTTATACAAGAAACTCATTTTCGCGTGCCGATTCCACACCGAAATTACATAACCATCATTATCCAACGGTATATCATGCAACCAACCCGCTATCTAAATCTAAAGGAGTCTCTGTTCTCATAGCAAAGAACTGCCCTTTTCAACCAACGGATACATTGATTGACAAAGATGGCAGATACCTTTTTCTAAAAGGTTCATACCTCAATAAGAAAATCACGCTAGCTAACATATACGCCCCTAACAGTGGTCAAGTTGCATTTTTTCGGAACATCACTGACTCCTTATCCACCTTCCAGGAAGGTATTCTCATCCTCGGTGGAGACTTTAACATACCGCTTAACCCCACACAGGATACCTCATTGGGCACCTCATCTCTCCCCTATGCAGCCCTCCGAACAATAAAATCTCTCCTTCAAAATTTGCTACTTCACGACACTTGGAGGACGTTAAACCCCAATGGCAAAGATTTCACTTTCTACTCAGCCCCACACCACCGTTACTCCAGAATAGATTACATATTCATGTCACAAAAAGATCTGCCCATGCTCAAACAGGCGTCCATAGACACGATGTTCCTCTCTGACCACCACCCTATCTCCATGATAATGACATTCCCTGACTCTCCTTCTCGCTCACAAATATGGCGACTGGACCCCTCCCTACTTACTGATCCTAATATAGCAGCCAAAGTCGAAAACCGTCTCAAACTCTTTTTCCAAGAGAATAGACCCCCTGATACCACCCCAATTATTAATTGGGAAGCCCACAAGTGTGTGATCCGCGGCTTTCTTATCTCCGCCGCAGCAAAATGTAACCGGGAACGAAGACAACACTACACAACTCTCACTGAGCGGATCCAAAAACTAGAAAAAGCACACAAACACACGCAAGCTGTAGCTACCTTAACTGATCTTATCCAAGCACGAAGTGAATTGCTAGACCTCTTAGGAAAACAAATACGCCGCAAATACATCCTCTCTCAGAAAACATTCTACGAATACAGCAACAAAGCTAGTAAAATGCTTGCGAGATCCCTACAACACAAAAAAGCTTCAACGACGATACACTCAATCATAGATACCACTGGGACAAGACTGAACTCGACCCCTGACATAGCGAACCAATTCGTTAAATACTACACTAAACTTTATAACCTCTCCCCAATGACCCCATCAGCAGACGAGGAGACAAGGAAACAATTGATTGTTGATTTCCTACGACAATACAGCCCAGCTCCTATTTCCGATTCTTTAGCACAAGAGCATGATCATCCCTTGACCACAGAAGAAGTTGACAGAGCACTGAAACAAATGAAAACGGGCAAAAGTCCAGGGCCCGACGGTCTGACTGTAGGATACTACAAAACGTATGCGAGTATCCTTACCCCCTTTTTTCTATCCTTCTTTAACTCATTCGCATCTTCTGCGGCACCCCCACGAGATCTACTTACGGCCCACATTACCGTAATACCTAAGCCAGACAAGGACCCATCAGTAGTCTCTAGTTACAGACCCATTTCGCTACTCAACGTAGATCTCAAATGGTACGCCAAAACAATAGCAAACCGACTTCTCCCACTTCTCCCCCAACTAGTACATCTCGACAAAGTTGGTTTTGTCCCGGGCAGGGAAGCGAGAGATAATACGCTCAAGGCCATCAACATACACCACTGGCTTACTTCCACACAACAACAGGGTTTCATACTTTCCCACGATGCGGAGAAGGCATTCGACAGAGTGGCTTGGGACTACATGACGGAAGCCCTACGGGCCATTGGCCTCCCTTCCAAAATGCTAAACCTCATAATGACCCTATATTCCCACCCTACCGCCAGAGTCCGAGTGAGCGGCCACTTGTCGGATGCCTTCTCCATATCGAATGGAACACGCCAGGGCTGCCCCCTTTCCCCTATAATATTCATCCTCACCCTTGAACCTCTTTTTAGAAGATTAAGGGAGAATCCAGATGTCAAAGGTATTGAGATTAAAAAACGAACATTCAAACTAGCGGCCTTTGCGGACGACATCCTCCTTTTTCTTACAGACCCGCTCATCACAATCCCGAATTTACTCAAAGATTTCGATACCTTTAGGACACTAACTAACCTACAAATTAATTTCACGAAATCTACAGCCTTAAACATTACGCTATCATCCACAACATGCAAACATTGCCAAACAATGTTTCCATTCAATTGGAATGATAGAGCGATCACCTACCTGGGCATACAACTCCCAAAATCCCTTACTGAATTATACTCCTTGAACCACTTACCATTACTACAAAACATAATAAAAGATTTAACAAAATGGGCCTCCGGTTTCTTTTCCTGGTTTGGAAGAGCCGCAATCATTAAATTGAATATCTTGCCTATAATATTGTACCTTTTGCAAACAATCCCAATTAAGATCCCGTCTGCTTTTTTCTCAACATACCGTACAGCTTGCATAAAATTTGTGTGGGGCAAACTAAGACCGAGACTACCCCAAGCTAACTCCCAAACTCAAAGGAGGTATAGGGCTACCCGATATAAGAAAATACCAACAAGCAAGCCACCTTGCTAGGATCATAGACTGGAACATACATGCCAAGTACAAAGATTGGATCCAATTGGAACAATCAATATCACCCCTGCCATTAGCCCAACTTCCATGGATCACACCTCAACACATTCCCCCAGAATGTAAATCCCACATACTCATTAACCCAACTCTACTCACCTTTCGAGATGCATGCATTAAACACAAAATCTCTTCCATTCTAGGCCCAATGACACCAATAGCCCAAAATCCAGATTTCACCCCAGGCACACATACCTCCTTTCTAGATGATGGCTGGCCTCACCCGAACATTCAAGCAGAACACTTCTTTGTAGCCGGTCGCCTTCTAACTCAAACGGAACTGGCTACCAAAATGTCCAAGACCTCGTTCCCCTTCTGGACGTATGTACAACTTAGACACTTCTTTGATAATCCTAAACCCCGGCCAGACTGGTCTAGACGTACTACGGCCTTTGAAGACCTATGCTTGAAAGAGGAACCCCAAAAACACTTAATCTCTATTACATACACCATGCTATTCTCAAACCAAGATTCCAACCTTCACTGGACCAACAAAAAATGGGAACAAGAGCTCTCCATTAGCCTTACAGAGAAAGAGTGGGAAAATATCCCCACACCTGTACATAAGGGAACTCTAAATGTTCAGGTACAAGAGAATGCATACAAAATATTAACCTGGTGGTACAGAACCCCACTTAAGCTACACCACTTCAACCCTGCACTCCCCATGCAATGCTGGAGATGCAAAACAGACACAGGGTCTCTCATACATATATGGTGGACGTGTCCCAAACTTCAGCCATTCTGGAGAGAGGTCCACAGAATTATCCAACAAGTAACCACTTACACACTTGACTTCACCCCAGAGCAGTTTCTCATTCACCATTCTACAATTCCACCACGCTCCTACTTCCGCTCCCTAGCCATGCACATGGTAAACGCAGCAAAGATGTGTGTCCCATGCAAATGGCGCTCTCCTGACCCTCCAACTCTGGCAGACTGGTTCAAACCCATACAAAAAACTACGGAAATGGAAGAGCTCATACATCAAGCGAAAGAAACACCTGCCAAATACAATAACACATGGGCCTGCTGGCTACATTTCCTCACCACAGAGGAATAAAAAAAGTCTTACCCTAAGAGAGGTGTGGGAGCTGTGGCAGAGAAAAGGAAAAAAGGGAGAGGGGGGAAGGAGAAAAAGAAAAAAAGACCCCCCCAACGACTTATCTCCTCATTCCTGCATTCTTGATCCAGAACTCTTGCCATATATCTCATAGTATAGCCTATTGACACAGAGAATATCCGGTCTGGTATTTGCTAAAAGTTATATAGAAACAAACAAACACTCCATCCTCAACTTTTGAACCTTCTCTCTACAATTTTAACACCTGCAGATAGGATTACGTGTTTCTATCTGCTGACCTTAAATTCAAAGATATATTCCTCATATGATGAGTGTACATTTGCAACAGTTACCCAATGCTTTGTCATGCTCTTGCTTACTTGTGATATTATATATGCTACTAAATAGGGATGAGCCGAACACCCCCCGGTTCGGTTCGCACCAGAACCCGCGAACGGACCGAAAGTTTGCACGAACATTAGAACCCCATTGACGTCTATGGGACTCGAACGTTCGAAATCAAAAGTGCTCATTTTAAAGGCTAATTTGCATGGTATTGTCCGAAAAATGGTTTGGGGACCCGGGTCCTACCCCAGGGGACATGTATCAATGCAAAAAAAACTTTTAAAAACGGCCGTTTTTTCGGGAGCAGTGATTTTAATGATGCTTAAAGTAAAAAAAAAAGTGAAATATTCCTTTAAATATCGTACCTGGGGGGTGTCTATAGTATGCCTGTAAAGTGACGCGTGTTTGCCGTGTTTAGAACAGTCCCTGCACCAAATGTCATTTTTAAAGGAAAAAATCTCATTTAAAACTGCTTGCGGGTTTAATGTCATGTCGGGTCATGGCAATATGGATGAAAATCAGTGAGACAAACGGCATGGGTACCCCCCAGTCCATTACCAGGCCCTTTGGGTCTTGTATGGATATTAAGGGGAACCCCGCACCCAAATTAAAATAAGGAAAAGTGTGGGGCCACCAGGCCCTATATACTCTGAACAGCAGTATACAGGCGGTGCAAACAAGACAGGGACTGTAGGTTTGTTGTTAAGTAGAATCTCTTTGTAATTTTGAACGGGTACATTTTTAACGTGTTTAGCTCCAGCCAAAAAATCTTTTTTAAGCTTTTTGGAAAACATAGGGAAGGGTTATCACCCCTGTGACATTTGTTTTGCTGTCTTTCCTCCTCTTCAGAAGATTTCACCTCACTTTTTTGTCCCAATGAAAAATGTTTTTTGAAAATTTGGGTTTTTTTGTGGAACAAGGATTGGAAAGCATCAGTGGAAAGGAGAAATTGTTTTCCCATATTAACTCTTACAGGAGAGAATTTCCCTTCCTAGGGGTAGATTTCATCTCACTTCCTGTTGTCTCCTTCCGTTTGCAAGTAGGAGTCGTTTATAAGTTAGATGTTTGAAAGTAGGGTCCTGCCCTATATACTCAGCAGAAATTTGGGCCTTAGGTGTTGCTGTGGCCACAACACTGCAACCCCTCACAGACACTCTAGTAGGAACGCAGGAATGAGCCCTGCTGCAAAGTATTGCATCAAAAATTGTAATTACACGCCCCTGTTAGACAGGGGCAGAAAAATTAGGCCTTAGGCACTGGTGCTGGTGCCACAACACTGCAACCCCTCACAGACACTCTAGTAGGAACGCAGGAACGAGCCCTGCTGCAAAGTATTGCATCAAGAATTGTAATTACATGCCCCTGTTGAACAGGAGCTGAAAAATTAGGCCTTAGGCACTGGTGCTGGTGCCACAACACTGCAACCCCTCACAGACACTCTAGTTGGAATGCAGGAACGAGCCCTGCTGCAAAGTATTGCATCAAAAATTGTAATTACACGCCCCTGTTAGACAGGGGCAGAAAAATTGGGCCTTAGGCACTGGTGCTGGTGCCACAACACTGCAACCCCTCACAGACACTCTAGTTGGAATGCAGGAACGAGCCCTGCTGCAAAGTATTACATCAAAAATTGTAATTACACGCCCCTGTTAAACAGGTGCTGAAAAATTGTGCCTTAGGCACTGGTGGTGGCGCCCAGAACCAAAAATGTTCTTACAAGCTATCAGCGTGATGATTGAGGAGGAAGAGGATAATTACTCAGGGATAGTCACTCAGCATCAGCATAGGCAGTCTTTGAAGGGATCTGAAAAAAATTATTCAGTTACATCAGCATCAGGTGCTTGGTAGCTGGTGGTGATCCAAGACTGATTCATTTTTATGAAGGTCAGCCGATCGACCGAGTCGGTGGACAGACGCACCCTGTGATCGGTTACCACGCCTCCAGCAGCACTGAATGTGCGTTCCGAAAGAACGCTGGATGCAGGACAGGCCAGTAGCTCAATTGCATACTGTGCAAGCTCTGGCCAGTGATCCATCCTCAAGACCCAGTAACCCAGAGGATTTTCGGTGGGAAAGGTGTCCAAGTCTGATCTTGCCCCTAGGTATTCCTGCACCATGTAAAACAGACGCTGGCGATGGTTGCTGGAACCGATCATACCTTGGGGCTGCGGACCAAAAAATTGTCTGAACGCATCGGTCAGACGGCCACCTTCTCCACCGCTCCTTCTTTGACTGACCGAAGCCTCAGCAACACGTTGTCCAGAAACAGGAGTTTGTAACCTCCCAGTCTCTGGGAACGTGTTGCACAGACCTTTCTGCAAGGCCTCCCGAAGATGTTTCATCCTCTGCTCCCTCTGCGATGGCAAGATAAGGTCCGCAACCTTACCCTTGTAACGTGGATCAAGGAGGGTTGCCAGCCAGTATTGGTCCTTCTCCTTGATACCACGAATACGAGGATCCTTACGCAGGCTTTGCAGGATCAGGGAGGCCATGCAGCGTAGGTTTGCTGAGGCATTCGGTCCGGAGTCCTCTGGGTCACTAAGGACAACAACGTCCGCAGCCACCTCCTCCCAGCCACGTACAAGTCCATGTGTTCCTTGGGACTGATCCCTTAAAGACTGCTGATGCTGAGTGCCAGGCTCCACCTCCATACTGACACAATCTTCCTCCTCCTCCTCCTCCTCCTCCTCCTCTTGCTGTGTGATCGGCGGGCACGCAGGAACACTGTCTGGATAAAGGGGGCCTTGAGAGCTAAGGAAGTCCTCCTCTTCCTGCCTCTGTTCTGCCTCAAGTGCCCTGTCCATTATTCCACACAGCGTGTGCTCCAACAGGTGGACAAGGGGGACAGTGTCACTGATGCATGCACTGTCAGTGCTCACCATCCTAGTGGCCTCCTCGAATGGTGACAGGACAGTGCATGCATCCCTGATCATGGCCCACTGGCGTGGGAAAAAAAACCAAGCTCCCCTGACCCTGTCCTGGTGCCATAGTCTCACAGGTACTCATTGATGGCCCTCTGCTGCGTGTGCAGCCGCTGCAGCATGGCCAACGTTGAGTTCCACCTGGTGGGCATGTCACAGATTAGGCGGTTCTTGGGCAGGTTAAACTCCTTTTGGAGGTCCGTCAGCCGAGCACTGGCATTATATGACCGGCGGAAATGCACACAGACTTTCCTGGCCTGCCTCAGGACATCCTGTAAGCCCGGGTACCTGCCCAAGAACCGCTGCACCACCAAGTTAAGGACGTGAGCCAAACAGGGCACATGGGTCAGTTGTCCCTGTCGGAGGGCAGAGAGGAGGTTGGTGCCATTGTCGCAAACCACCATTCCTGCCTTAAGTTGGCGTGGCGTCAACCACCTCTGAACCTGCCCCTGCAGAGCTGACAGAACCTCTGCCCCAGTGTGGCTCCTGTCCCCCAAGCACACCAGCTCAAGCACCGCATGGCATCTTTTGGCCTGCGTACTTGCGTAGCCCCTTGAACGCCTACGGAGCACCGCTGGTTCCGAGGAAGAGGCCATGGAGGAAGAAGAAGAGGAGGGGGTGGAGGAGAGAGGTGTGTCACAATCAGCATTTTGGAGGCATGGTGGCGGATCAACCTCCAACACTACTGCACCTTGTCCTGCATCCTTCCCAGCTGCCAGCAGAGTCACCCAATGCGCCGTGAAACTAAGGTAACGTCCCTGTCCATGCCTGCTGGACCATGAGTCAGCGGTAATATGCACCTTACCGCTGACCGCCCTGTCCAGCGAGGCATGGACATTGCCTTCCACATGCCGGTAGAGAGCCGGAATCGCCTTCCGTGAGAAAAAGTGGCGTTTGGGTACCTGCCACTGAGGAACCGCACATTCCACAAACTCACGGAAGGGGGCAGAGTCTACCAACTGAAAAGGCAGCAGTTGAAGTGCTAGCAATTTTGCCAAGCTAGCATTCAACCGCTGGGCATGTGGATGGCTGGAAGCAAACTTCTTTCGGCGGTGCAGCAGCTGGGGCAGGGAAATTTGCCTGGTACAATCTGACGTCGGTGTACCAAAAGCAGATTGCCCACAAGTACTTGAGTGTGACACACCTAATTCTACACCTTCATTCCTCTCACTGCAGGTCTCAGAGAGGACTGAAGGTCTAGTGGGGTTGGAAATCTCAGCTGATGAGGAGCAAGGAGAGATCCTCTTTGTTCTTTGGTGTGGGTCTTTTAGATATGCTTGCCAACGAACTGCATGGCAGGTCAACATATGTCTGGTCAAGCATGTGGTACCCAAGCGGGAGATGTTTTGGCCACGCGAGATACGCTTGAGACATATGTTGCAAATAGCAGCGGTGCGATCTGATGCACTCGTCTCAAAAAAGGCCCACACCAAAGAACTTTTTGAATAACGCGCAGAGACTGCAGCGCCCTGCACATGTGGAGCTTTGGGGTGTGATGCAGTCAATGTGCTGCCCTTAGGCTGGCCCCTGGAGGGCATCCTGCCTCGTTGGTGATGTGCCGCCTCCTCCTCCTCCTCCTCCTCTCTCCTATCAGGCACCCACGTTGAGTCAGTGACCTCATCATCCCCTCCCTCCTCATCACTGGAGCAAACCTGGCAGTATGCTGCAGCAGGGGGAGCATGACTGCCAGATTGCTGTCCTTCTTGGGCACCCCCTCTGTCCGAGCTCATGTTACTGCCTTCATCGAGCTCAGTATCATCATCAGAGCCTTCCAAACGCTGGGCATCCTCCTGGAGCATGTACCCAACACTGTGGTCAAACAGTTCGAGGGAATCCTCAGGAGGACATGGTGGAGCTAGGGAAGGAGTCACTGATGACATTGAGCTGAGGGAAGAGGCCGCTGCTTTGCCAGACAAAGCACCCTGGGCATGGGTGAGAGAGGATGAGGAGGATGAGGACGGCTTGGTCATCCACTCGACCAAGTCTTCCGCATGTTGCGGCTCAACACGGCCAGCTGCCGAAAAAAAGGCCAAGCGTGTCCCATGGCCACGTGCTGATGAGGATGCACCGTCTCCACGACCAGCACTAGACACAGAGCCTGCTTGCCCTCTCTTATTGGCTTGTGACTGTCTGCCTCTCCTTCTTGGCCTTCCAGACATACTAATGGCCTGTAGCTGCACTAAGCTGGGATAGAACACCTGTAATTTTCTTCAGGTAGCTTTATATACTGTAACCAGACAAGCCTGCCTGTCAGTAGGAAGATAACAGGAACGGATCTAGCTGAACACTGTGAGCAGGACGCATTGCACTAAATGTAAATAGCAGGAACGGATCTAGCTGAGCACTGTGAGCAGGACGCACTGACTGCACTAAATGTAAATAGCAGGAACAGATCTAGCTGAACACTGTGAGCAGGACGCACTGCACTAAATGTAAATAGCAGGAACGGATCTAGCTGAACACTGTGAGCAGGACGCACTGACTGCACTAAATGTAAATAGCAGGAACGGATCTAGCTGAACACTGTGAGCAGGACGCACTGCACTAAATGTAAATTGCAGGAACAGATCTAGCTGAACACTGTGAGCAGGACGCACTGCACTAAATGTAAATAGCAGGAACAGATCTAGCTGAACACTGTGAGCAGGACGCACTGCACTAAATGTAAATAGCAGGAACGGATCTAGCTGAACACTGTGAGCAGGACGCACTGACTGCACTAAATGTAAATAGCTGGAACGGATCTAGCTGAACACTGTGAGCAGGACGCACTGCACTAAATGTAAATAGCAGGAACAGATCTAGCTGAACACTGTGAACAGGACGCACTGCACTAAATGTAAATAGCAGGAACAGATCTAGCTGAACACTGTGAGCAGGACGCACTGCACTAAATGTAAATAGCAGGAACGGATCTAGCTGAACACTGTGAGCAGGACGCACTGACTGCACTAAATGTAAATAGCAGGAACGGATCTAGCTGAACACTGTGAGCAGGACGCACTGCACTAAATGTAAATAGCAGGAACAGATCTAGCTGAACACTGTGAGCAGGACGCACTGCACTAAATGTAAATAGCAGGAACGGATCTAGCTGAACACTGTGAGCAGGACGCACTGACTGCACTAAATGTAAATAGCAGGAACGGATCTAGCTGAACACTGTGAGCAGGACGCACTGCACTAAATGTAAATAGCAGGAACGGATCTAGCTGAACACTGTGAGCAGGACGCACTGCACTAAATGTAAATTGCAGGAACGGATCTAGCTGAACACAGTGAGCAGGACGCACTGACTGCACTAAATGTAAATAGCTGGAACGGATCTAGCTGAACACTGTGAGCAGGACGCACTGCACTAAATGTAAATAGCAGGAACAGATCTAGCTGAACACTGTGAGCTGGACGCACTGCACTAAATGTAAATAGCAGGAACGGATCTAGCTGAACACTGTGAGCAGGACGCACTGCACTAAATGTAAATAGCAGGAACGGATCTAGCTGAACACTGTGAGCAGGACGCACTGACTGCACTAAATGTAAATAGCTGGAACGGATCTAGCTGAACACTGTGAGCAGGACGCACTGCACTAAATGTAAATAGCAGGAACAGATCTAGCTGAACACTGTGAGCAGGACGCACTGCACTAAATGTAAATAGCAGGAACAGATCTAGCTGAACACTGTGAGCAGGACGCACTGCACTAAATGTAAATAGCAGGAACGGATCTAGCTGAACACTGTGAGCAGGACGCACTGACTGCACTAAATGTAAATAGCAGGAACGGATCTAGCTGAACACTGTGAGCAGGACGCACTGCACTAAATGTAAATAGCAGGAACAGATCTAGCTGAACACTGTGAGCAGGACGCACTGCACTAAATGTAAATAGCAGGAACAGATCTAGCTGAACACTGTGAGCAGGACGCACTGCACTAAATGTAAATAGCAGGAACGGATCTAGCTGAACACTGTGAGCAGGACGCACTGACTGCACTAAATGTAAATAGCAGGAACGGATCTAGCTGAACACTGTGAGCAGGACGCACTGCACTAAATGTAAATAGCAGGAACGGATCTAGCTGAACACTGTGAGCAGGACGCACTGCACTAAATGTAAATAGCAGGAACGGATCTAGCTGAACACAGTGAGCAGGACGCACTGACTGCACTAAATGTAAATAGCTGGAACGGATCTAGCTGAACACTGTGAGCTGGACGCACTGCACTAAATGTAAATAGCAGGAACAGATCTAGCTGAACACTGTGAGCTGGACGCACTGCACTAAATGTAAATAGCAGGAACGGATCTAGCTGAACACTGTGAGCAGGACGCACTGCACTAAATGTAAATAGCAGGAACGGATCTAGCTGAACACTGTGAGCAGGACGCACTGACTGCACTAAATGTAAATAGCAGGAACGGATCTAGCTGAACACTGTGAGCAGGACGCACTGCACTAAATGTAAATAGCAGGAACGGATCTAGCTGAACACTGTGAGCAGGACGCACTGACTGCACTAAATGTAAATAGCAGGAACAGATCTAGCTGAACACTGTGAGCAGGACGCACTGCACTAAATGTAAATAGCAGGAACGGATCTAGCTGAACACTGTGAGCAGGACGCACTGCTCCAAATGTAAATAGTCTAGATAGAAGATAACAGGAACGGATCTAGCTAAACTGAATACAGTGTATATATATATATGCAACACCTGGGATGCATATATATACAAAATACACTGTAAGTGCAGCTAACTGACTGACTGTTCTGCCTAATCTATCTAACTCAAATCAAATGACACTGTCTGTCTCTCTCTCTATCTCTCAGCACACCGGAACACACTACACAGGGCCGCCGTGCAGGCGGCCTTATATAGTGTGGGGCGTGTACTAAATCCCCTGAGCCATAATTGGCCAAAGCCACCCTGGCTTTGGCCAATTACAGCTCTCTCTACTGACGGCGCTGTGATTGGCCAAGCATGCGGGTCATAGTGCATGCTTGGCCAATCATCAGCCAGCAATGCACTGCGATGCCGCAGTGAATTATGGGCCGTGACGCGCCACACGAATTTGGCGCGAACGGCCCATAACGTTCGCAATTCGACGGACGGTCGAACAGCCGATGTTCGAGTCGAACATGGGTTCGACTCGAACACGAAGCTCATCCCTACTACTAAAGAACAAGTGTTGCATTTAGGATAACAATGTTTTATTACATTTTGTTTTTCTTTTCTTGATATGTATAACATGTACTGACCCTTCACTTTCAATAAAAAATTTTGTTGGAAAAAAAAAAAGCCCTCTGGTCTGGGGTGAGGGTCCTCATCGGGAATGGCCGCATAAGATGGTCCCCCATCGCAAACGCTTCATCAGCAATGAAGACGAATGGGAGTCCTTCAGCATCGTCTTCTGGAGGTGGCAAGTCCAAGCTGCCATTCTCATGGCCCATTTGTAAAATTTTATGGGGGGATATGTTTTGGACAGGTAACCCTCTCCACTTCATTGAGAAATGAATGCCTAAATAATGTGTATTACTTTGGCCAGCCCCTCCTTACTTTACACTATTGGCAGCCCACTGGACAGGTAAGAAGTGTCATAATACAAAGAGATAAATACACACTGTACACATTTTAGCACATTTTTACATTCTGCTATTACCTATCAAGATAATAATAGGATACAAAAACTTTAAACAGTACCATTTGAAAGTATTCAGGCAGGCCCTTGCACTACATGCTTTGGGGAATTCATCCATAAATCTGACCACTAAAGAGGTGGGTATAGTGTGTATGGGTTTGGCAAAGTCAGCAGATAGAGGATTGGTATCAGCTGAGTTAGCAGTTGGGGGGAGGCAGGGTTCCAAATGATTTTGGGATACCAAAAAAAAGCCTCTGCCACTCTGCCTGAATTTAAAGCACAAATCCAATTTTTACACATTTTAGGGGGTGTTTGGGGTAAAGCACTACTAAGGAGCTGACAAAATACATTGTTAAGTGACTACATGAGGTGAATATAGGGCCAGGAGAGCATTCTGGGGAGGTAAGTGAAGGCAAATATGTATGAAGGCCAAAAACATTTTTTAAACAAAACCAGCATGCATGAGGACAAAGGGGACATTCACTGCATATTACAATCATGGTAATTAGGAAATGAGGAAAGAAATACAATATATGAACAAACATTATATACAATAAAATGTGATGTTAAAGGATAAAAATCTTACCTTAATATACTCCTTCTGCAGGACCTGGATGATGGCAGAACAGGTCTCTGGGATAATGATCCCCAGAGCCTGGGGGGAGATGCCTGTCGAGAACTTCAAGTCCTGCAGGCTTCTCCCCGTCGCCAAGTACCGCAGGGTGGCGACTAGCCTCTGCTCCGGAGTGATGGCTTGCCTCATGCAGGTATCCTGCCTGCTGATATAGGGTGTCAGCAAAGCCAACAAACGGTGAAATACGGGGTCCGTCATCTGGAGAAAGTTCCTAAAATCATCAGGATTATTCTCACGGATCTCACGGAGCAAAGGCATGTAACAGAACTGGTCACGCTGGAGCAACCAATTCTTGGTCCATGAGCTCCTCCCCAACCTGTTCATGGACTGGACTTGTGTCAAGGTAAGGACCCCAAAACCAAGCCCCCACACAGCACCAACTCTACGAGGAGTACGTATATGCAACATGGCTAGAAAACGGTCGGCTGCTCAGAACAAAGTAACAGAACGCACTGAAGAACAGCAAGGCCTGTGAAGAGCGACCTGAAAAACAGCAACGAGCAGACAAGAACGCATTGAATAATCAAATACAAACTCACTGCACGCACTGAACACCAGATACAAACCCACAAGCACAAACTGAACAGCAGAAAAACGATCTGAAAACCACGAGTCTGAAAAAGAGCGAATCGTCTCTCACCAAACTTTTACTAACACGAGATTAGCAAAAGGAGCCCAAAGGGTGCCGCACTTGGTTCAGAACTGCTCTTTTCTAGTCTCGTTGTACGTGGTGTACGTGACCGCGTTCTTGGTGATCGGAAATTCCGACAACTTTGTGCGACCGTGTGTATGCAAAACAAGTTTGAGCCAACATCCGTCAGAAAAAATCCATGGATTTTGTTGTCGGAATGTCCGATCGTGTGTACAGGGCATAAGCCTGAAAATGTTAGAGCCGTGTTAAACAGGCCAGCATAACAGTTTTAGTCAAGGAAAATAGGCCTAAGTAGTGTATACCTAAATGTTATTTTACTATGTTGATCGGAAGGGGGTGAGGGTGCAGTAAATGCAAGTGACATAATGTAAGGTAGCCTAAGTGCACACAGTTTTTGCACTTCTATTGCTTTAAAACAATGCTGTGGTCTGCTGTGAACAAAAAGGCAAAAAAGACATATGGTCAGCAACAAATGAATTCTGCTGCTTGAGCATCCTTAAAAAAAGGCCTTATTAACATAACATAAAAACCAAAATAACCCTCAAGAAATGCTGTGCCTGCACACTAAACAGTCTATGGAAATAATTTTCTGTCCATGTTTCCATAGTAGTGGCAAAGTCAATGTTTTTTCTTTTTTTTTTTTTTTTTACCTCCCACAAGATTATGTAAAAGTTTGTGAGATCTTGCAGTGTATATACAATTGCTTCCTGGAAAGCACAAGTGACATAGCCTTCCCAGGGGGCATCCGTGAGCTAGGTGACATAGCCAGGCCTGAAGAAAAATTCAAGTACATGATTAAAATGTTGAATAACTGATTTTTAAAATGACTTGCATGTGTTTCGGGGTCAGCATGTAAAGGTGCAGTGTATGGGTGGTAAGGTCTGCTTTAATAACAAACAGCATCTGGTAAAATTGTTTTTACTTTCAAGGGTGTAATTTGGCAGACCTTATCCAGTCTCTGTGGTTGCTATATCACTACCCTGCATAGACGTGCGCAGGGGGTATGCCAGGTGTGCCTGGGCACACCTTAATCACTCTGTGTGGTGCCGGTTTCCCCTACTGCCTGGGCTTCCCCCTGTGTTGCGCCCCTCAAAGTTCTGCTGGCTCCCCTCCTCTCCTCTCACCCCAGCTGCTGCAAGGATGTTTCAGGATGGAGAGCAGGAGAAGGGGCTAGTTAATATGCCGGCTCCTTTTTCTAAATGAACATAGTTAACACACTCACTCACTGTGTTCATTCATAGCTGAAGCTCAGTAAACTTTGTTTTACTTACTAAGTAAGTGTTTACAATGCTTCAGTTTGGGAACAGGAAGCCACTCAGCACTAGGGATGAGCCGAACACCCCCCAGTTCGGTTCGCAGAAGAATATGCGAAAAGGCAAAAAATTTGTTCGAACACGCGAACACCGTTAAAGCCTATGGGACACGAACATGAAAAATCAAAAGTGCTAACTTTAAAGGCTTATATGCAAGGTATTGTTATAAAAAGTGTTTGGGGACCTGGGTCCTTCCCCAGGGGACATGAATCAATGCAAAAAAAAGTTTTAATATCGGCCATTTTTGGGAGCAGTGATTTTAATAATGCTTAAAGTGAAACAATAAAAGTGAAATATTCCTTTAAATTTTGTACCTGGGGGGTGTCTTTAGTATGCCTGTAAAGTGGCGCATGTTTCCCATGTTTAGAACAGTCTGAGAGCAAAATGACATTTCTAAAGGAAAAAAAGTCATTTAAAAGTACTTGCGGCTACATAACCGGGTGACCCCGCCCACCCTCTGATGCTACGGGGAAGCCATAGGGATGTCCCCGTGCATCAGAGGGGGGTGGACCGCATAGCCCCACCCCCTCTGCCGCTACGGGAAAGCCATAGGGATGTCCCCGTGCATCAGAGGGGGCGGGGTCACCCAGCAACATCATCATGTGGCCCCGCCCTCAGTTATAAAAGAGCTGTCACCTGAGAGGATGGTCATTATGGTGGGTACCTCCCATGGAGGCAGGTCGGTCAAGTTTTTTTTTTTTTTATCGGTCCATCGGTGGAGGAGAAGAAGATAAGTGGACTTTGTGGGACAGTTTTATTTTTTTATTTTTTAATAAAGGACTTGTCAGAAAGCTGTGTCATGTAATTTTTACTATTTTCACTTGTACCCCTACCATTTCCTTTTTTTTGTGAAATGGTAGGGGTACATTTGTACCCCGTTACCATTTCACACAGGGTGGAGGCCAGGATCTGAGGGTCCCCTTGTTAAAGGGGGCTTCCAGATTCCAATAAGCCCCCTGCCCGCAGACCCCCTCAACCACCGGGCAAGGGTTGTGGGGATGAGGCCCTTGTCCCCATCAACATGGGGAAAATGTGCTTTGGGGGGCTACCCCAAAGCACCCTCCCCATGTTAAGGGCATGTGGCCTGGTACAGTTCAGGGGGGGCGCTCTCTCATCCCTCCCTCTTTTCCTGTGGCCTGCCAGGTTGCGTGCTCGGATAAGGGTCTGGTATGGATTTTTTTTTTTCATTTTGGCGCAGGATTCCCCTTAAAATCCATACCAGACCTGAAGGGCCTGGTATGGAATTTGGGGGGCCCCCCACGCAATTTTTTTTTCAATTTTGGTTCGGGGTTCCCCTTAAAATTTATACCAGACGCAAAGGGACTGGTAATGGACTGCGGGGAAATCGTTTTTTTCAATACCAGAGACCCGACAATTCATTATAGCTGCGAGTAGTTTTAAATGACTTTTTTTCAGTGACCGAGACCCGACAATTCATTATAGCCGCGAGTAGTTTAAAATGACTTTTTTTTCTTTAGAAATGTAATTTTGCTCTCAGACTGTTCTAAACACGGGAAACATGTGGCACTTTACAGGCATACTATAGACACCCCCCAGGTACGAAATTTAAAGGAATATTTTACTTTTATTGTTTCACTTTAAGCATTATTAAAATCACTGCTTCCGAAAAAACAGCCATTTTTAAAACTTTTTTTTGCATTGATACATGTCCCCTGGGGCAGGACCCAGGTCCCCAAACACTTTTTATGACAATACCATGCATATTAACCTTTAAAAAGGGCACTCTTGATTTCTCCCATAGTCTTTTAAAGGGTGTTCCGCTGCTTTCGAATTTGCCGTGAACACCCCAAACTGTTCGCTATTCGGTGAACTGGTGAACAGCCAATGTTCGAGTCGAACTCATGTTCGACCTGAACATAAAGCTCATCCCTACTCAGCACAAAGCACTTCAAATTCATTCACTGTCCAGTGCAGCTAAGTCTGCAGAGAAAAGGCATGTGTGTTTGAGCTTTGTAGTGCACATCCTAATGCAATAGGCTGAGATCATCATTGCTACCCTGTATGGATATACTGCATATTCCAGTCTGGAATATGGCATTTTAGTTACATGAGATCAGGTCCTATTATTTTGGTAGTCAGCCTAACACAAGGGTGTTCTCCCACTCAGTTCTCTTTCTTTCTTCTTACTCTGTAAGGATGGCTGGCGCATACCTCAGTAAATTGTTCACCTTCCTTGTTAACTATCTGACAAATACTGTTAAGGTATTGGTTCAGATATGAATACCTGTGTTGATAATAATAAATATACGAGGGTTATTCAAAAAGTTTTTTTATAAGTTTTGCAGCCATCTTCACCGCAGAGTGACAGCTCTTATGCCGCGTACACATGGACGGATCTTCCGACAGGAAATGTTGGATGTGATCTTGTTGTCGGAAAGTCCGACCGTGTGTATGCTCCATCGAACATTTGCTGTCAGACTTTTTGCCAGCAAATGTTTGATAGCAGGTTCTCAAATTTTTCACCAACAAAACTTTGTTGTTGGAATTTCCGATCGTGTATACACAAGTCCAACGCACAAAAGTTTATGCATGCTCAGAATCAAGCAGAAGGAGCCACTCTCTCTATTGAAGTTCCCTTCTCTCGGCTCGTTGTACGTCTTGTATGTCACCACGTTCCCACAGTCGTAATTGTTGGCCAACATTTGTGTGACCGTGTGTATGCAAGACAAGTTTGAGCTAACACCTTCTAACAAAAATCATGGTTTTGTTGGCGGAAAGTCCGTTCATGTCTACAGGGCATAATACTAAACTGCAAGGTCAGTCGGCTTGCTAGACAGCCTAATCACAGGACACTCTCAGACATGATCAATTACTACTCCTCCCGTCCCCACCATTTCCAGAAAACATATAAAAGTTTGGAAAATTTTTGAAGACCTCCTCGTAATAATAAAGGTTAAAGTTCATCCTTTCATTTCTCTTCTACATCTGATATAGCTCATATTCATGTAAACATATATAAGTTTAATTACTGATCAACTTTGCTCTCCCTTTTCAGTTTCTCTACTAGCTATAAGAAGTCTGTCTTATCGATTTTTGTCACACAGTAGCCTGGTTATCCAAGGCAACTTCTCTCACCCTCCCAATATTTCCTAAAACTATATCTGGTCTCCTTTTTCAGTTTCTCTGCTGAATATAGAAAATCTTGTCCATTTAGTTTCTCACAGTAGCATTATCTAAGGCAACTAAACCCCATTGCTTGACTCGACCCATTGGGGTCTATTTTGGAGGTGAGCGGCTAGAAGCACACTGGTTGTGGATTGTTATAAGGGATCTGCAAGTCATTGTCACATTCAATTCCGTTTTTGCACATGGACACTTTTTTCTTCCACTCCCCCTTTTTGCACTAATTTGCACAGTTGAAGAGATTATGAATTATTTATGAAATTTTGTGCACCGATTTTTGAACTACCGTTTACTGCACAGTTGCACTTTGACTTTTGACTATTAGTCATAATACATTTTTATTAGCACCTTAGATTATGTTTATTTAGCACTTCTATATTTTGTTGCATATTATTGGTCATTTTTGAGTGTTTTTATATAGCGCTGCTTCACTTAACTGTTATAATTTATCATTTGGTGTTGCTGACACTTCAGAAGTTCATCAGCTTTATACATATTGAATTACACTCTCTCATCTCTCTCTATTTTAATCGTTATACACTTTGAGTAGTGCACAAGCACCTTACTTATACACCTTTATTAGGTGCTATTCTCTCAGTAGACTAGTGTAACAATCATAAGAAAGAAGAAAAATTCTCTGTACTATGGCCAAATTGACAGTGAAGAAAAAGCTGCTAGCATAGCACAATACTTGGGTATAAAGTATAATGATGTGAAAATCAAAAACGTGCAGCGCTACAAATGGTGACCAGAAATTAAACATGACCTAACTTGGGCACATACAGTATGCCTCATACAAAAACATTAAATCATGTGCAACAAACCCAAAATACAAATAAAATACAGTGCATAAACTGAAGCAAAACTCCAGAATTCAAGGATTAGCTGAATATAAATGTTCATGTTTAATTTTTAGTGTAACGATCAGCCCACAACTATAAATATCTTATGGTCTTCATGAAGTGTTTAAACCTGCAGAGTTTAGATGTTAACCTCCTGCCATTTGATGGACAATATTAGGCACACTGACCTCAGTCCTTAATACTTATACTAAAAACTGAGCAGTCAGTGCCTGATCAATGGTGTCATGTACCCTGATCTGTGATTTCATTCATGGAATCCCCTGGTTAGGACTGGTTATGTTTTATGTTTGCTGCCTGCCCTGATATTCTTATCTATTACCAGGCCCAACCTGCAGTTTTATTCTCTGTTTCATGATTTAGTATTATCTGCCTCAACGTATGCACTACCATTGGTTCTGGACAAGATGAGACATACTAGGGTTGCACCTTCTGCCACCTGATACGGAGTATCTTTGTTCGGTGAACATCACCTAACTCTGATCAGAGGTTTGACCTAAGTTGGGGAAAAAAAGATGTATTGGAATAAAAATGAAATGAAAATTATCCTACTGTACCTTTTAACACACCTTAGAAGTGTAGAAAATGTACAATGTTAAAGGTCCCTTAAAGAGGTTGTAACCCTACAAAGGAAAAAAAAAAGATCCCATTCCCTTAGAGCAGGTTAAACAGCACAGCGCTTGTGCTGTCTAATCTGTCCCTTTCTAAGCTGTAAAACACCAGGTTGATCCTGCCTGTTCCAGTGTCCCCCTATGTAAACTGACAATGGTAATCATGGCTGCTGATCCAGTCAGTTTATGTGCCTCCATCATCCCGCTCTCCTCTCTTCCCCCTCTTCCCCTCCCTAACTGCCAGCTCCTGTGTGTGAGGCTGTGAGCGATCTCTTCTCTGCCCCTCCCCTCTTGCTGCTATTAGTAACTGACAGTAAAGTTGAAGAAAGTTTACTGCCAGCCCCTCTTTTCTACTAAGCTAAACTACACTGTGTACATGTTTGTATAAAATTATGCCTCTAAATACATTCTTTCAGATCTTTTCTGTTTGGTCATGTGACTTCCAGCCATTCTCCTCCCCCAATCTAACGGCTACAGCTACATCAGAGAAGCTGGGAGTAATCTTTTGCTGTCTTTGGGCCAAATAGAGAAAAGTTATAGTGGTAAATACATCTCTATTTGTTTTAAAGTAAATCTTTCACTTTGCTAATCAAATAAAATTTTCTCTTGTTAGTCCATCTCTGCTTCTGATACTTATATTCGGCCGATGCACCCTCCACCATGTTAGCCGGATGCAGCTCAGAATAATAATCTTTCATATTTTACAAAAAAATGGGTTATATATTGTGGTTTTTTTTTTTCATCAAATTCATCAAAGTGTATTCTTTCCAAAAAATTGTGTTTGTAAAAGTGCTGCGCAAATACCATGTGACATAAAAAATTGAAACAACCACTTTCTCTTTCACTCATTGACCGACACAGCCTTCTTTATTCAGAACCATAGGGTTATATCGCCCCTACAGGAGTAGGACACTAGGCAGACAAAAAACTTGGCTACGCCCATGGGCAGTCCTAGGTGATATACACCCCCCTCTCTGCTACAGGCCTTCAGTTTTTTTCTGCCTAGTCAGGAGTAAGGAGCCAGGTCCCTGTTGGGATCTCCTGGCAATTTGTATTTATTTATTTATTTCTTTTTTCCTGGATTTTTCCAGTGAGATCTACAATCAACTGCCGGGCTGGGCGACTGGCTGGACATTCGATCCAGTGGTCACCCCAGTCTGGCCAGCTACGCACTAGAAGAAATAGGGAGTCCGCGCTAATGGGTGTAATCAGAAGCCTAGGTGGGAAGTATATTCCTAAATTGATAGACTGCTGCCCTCACATACGCTGACTCCACAGGGGGTGGAATGAGCGGAAATAGTGAAAAAGGAAAAGTGTGTGAGTGTGGCGCTGTCCCACAGTTGTAAAAGAAATGTCTGCATATATACAATTATATCCAAAGTGTCACGTGTGTATTCCCTTAAGTGAAATATGTATGGCAGTTATTACCACTCCTGTGGGTTAAAGTGACTGGTGATTTAAACATAAGAAGCATAATGAGTGCAATAAATCACATCCAAGGTGTCTAGTGCTATATTCCCTCAAAAGGAAAAAACAGTATTAACCACTGCTAAGAGCATGAAGTGGTCTATGTCTAGACACTAGAAAACACAAAGTTGCAATAAATACATCACACATGACATGCAAAAAATTCTAAAGTGTCTAGTGCTAAATGAATAAATATTAAAATATTGCTCTACAAACGTTGCAAATAACAAAGTGACAAGTGCCCTATAAAGAGGTCACTCTGAAAAGTACTAAACACACGTGCCATGCAAATGGTTCTATGATAATAAACAGTTCATATGGGTATGTGCCCGGTGCACTATAAGTGAAAAAAGGCGTCCGTTGTGGGATTCCTCAAAGCACACAACAGGTGTTAATCCAGTGCTGGTGTCTCGCGTTGTGATTGTGCAGAGACTCACCAGCTGTATATCCCCTGCAGGGGTAACGAGTAGTCACAGTATGTGCCACTGTGCAGCAGTACTTGGCAAGACCAGGACCAGGATGATATCATAAGGACATAAGAAGAAAGGATTCCATAGTGTGAAACCATTTAAAACCACTATTTATTAGGTCAGATAAAAAGGGTACTCACATTGTAATGGAAAAAATGAGCGGTGTACAATGCTTAAGCGTCAGCTTTGCAGGGAGATGTCAGCAAGGCGTTCAGTCAAAGGCCACACCCTACGTACGTTTCGTCACACAGACTTCTACGGGAGCGTGGTCCCTGCATCGTCTCCCCTATCCTTATATGCTGTGCGGTCCGTAGTGCACCTGTGTTCCAGCGGCCATATTTGGTGTGTGTTTGTGTTCCAGCGGCCATGTTTTTGTGTGTCGGTGGCCATTTTCCCTGGGACAGTGCAGTCCCGAAGCCCGCAGCCCCATGCCAGCGGCCATGTTTTTGTGTGTCAGCAGCCATTTTCCCTGGGACAATGCAGACGGAAGCCCGCAGCCCCAATGAAGTGATTAAATCCCCGTGGAACGGCCTGATACAGCGCTGATTTCCTGGTGACACCTTACTAATATATGGGTCCATTGCATGTGTGTCACAGTAGTAACTATTACGTTATTTATGCACAATTCTACCGCACAGAATATAGGTGTGTAGTAAATGGTTTGCCCTTACTTAGGAAACCTAGACAATAGTGATATAGACAACAGTAATATACTAAACCATATTAAAAATATTAAAATTGTGGTTCTACAAAATTTATGACATGACATATATCCTAGCAATACGATATACAAACAGGCAAATTGTTATATTTAAAATGCTAAAAAATGCTAAAAATATTAAAAATATTTTATTATGAAGATATATATAAAAATAAATAAAAAAATATGTTTAAAATTATGTAAGAAAGCGAGGCAAGAAAATCATGTACCAGTTATATCAGACAGGTAGTAGGTGTATGTTGGAATACTAAAAGTATTTTGAATAACTTGTTAGCCAATAAGGGGAGCATTATCATCAAAGAGAGGAGCATTATCATTAAAAAAGGTAAGGAGCGTTTATCATCAGAAAAGGGGGGTTTCTTATAAAAGGCGCTCAGTAATTGGTAAGTAAGCAATTGAGATCCACATCTATGTTCATTCCAGACGGTTGAAGTGTGTCCAGCTGGAAGATCCATCTGGTCTCATTTTGTGACACCTTTTTTTTCTTGTTGTCACCCCTCCAGTGTCCTTTAATTTTGTCAATTCCATAAACAAGCATACCACTGGGGTCCCTATTGTGATGATCTCTAAAATGTCTGGATACGCTATGTTTTTTAAAACCGTTCTTTATGTTTGTGACGTGTTCTCTAATTCTAATGTGCAGTTTTCTGGTAGTGCGTCCCACATACTGTTTACGGCACGGGCGTTCTAGCACATAAGTAACGTGTGTATTGTTACACGTTATTAGGTCCCTGATTGTGTACTCTTTGCCATTTGTTGTGGACTTAAACTTCATAATTTTTTTATTTGTTTTTTTGGTTTCTCTACACGGTAAACATTTTCCACATTTATAAAAGCCTTTTAAATTGTTGCCTATTTTAATTTGTTTCAGGGGATCAAGTGCATTGTGCACTAGTTTATTTCTAAGGGTTGCAGCCTTCCTATAAATGAAGATGGGTTTTTTTGGTAACACTGTTTTTAAAACTTGGTCTGACTGTAAAATGGGCCAGTGTTTTTTGACAATTGATTCTATTGATCTGTATTGTCTGTTATATCCAGTCAGAAAAGCAAGGCCCAAGGACTTGTTTTTATCCCGCTTGTGGGTGTTCTGTGTTCCTTCCATTAACTTATTTCTATCCATATTCTTTATTTGTTCTTTTAATGTCAGCAAATCCCTCTTTTTGTATCCTTTATTCACAAATCGCTTGATCAAATTGTTTGTTTGTTCCTCAAAGTCGGTTATATTACTACAATTTCTATGTATCCGCATGAACTGTCCCTTAGGGATGTTTCCAATCCACTTTGGGTGATGGCAACTACTAGTGGGGATGTAGCCATTATATGCAAGTGAAGGCGCAAAGAACTGGCGATAACAACAATAACAACAATAGTAAGAACAGAGGGATAGGGAACAAACTGAAATATTTCCAGTCTCACATTACATTAAATGGATAGATAATGTCCACATGTATATGTCCAGAGTGGAGAAATTGAATATCTCATTAACATATATAGGGTAAGGTCTCACTGTCATGTGAACGTGAGGAGTTCAAGGGTCCAGTTAATAATGATAGGTCCACGAGCAGGGCTGCCTTCATCAAGAAGTGAAACCACATTCCAGTCCTAAGGAAAAGCAAAAAAGAGAGGCGCCTCTGGGTGCAGACTAAAAACAAGGTTTATTTCATAAAAAGGTAATGATCATCAAACTCACATGTTGAAGGTCGTCAGTAGGCATAAAATAGTAATCAATACTGAGGAGGACATCATCCATCAAAGGTACAAGACAGTCAAGGACAACTCCTAGTAGGGGGCTCTGCCTGTGTGTGAGGAGAGGTACCGCTGAGATGTGAGGCCGGCCGCAGCGGTGACAGGTCACAGTACTAGGCCGAGAGCATGGAAGACTGTAAACATCCGGCGAGGAGTGATGACGTCATGTGTCGAGCGACGCGTTGCAGGGCGTACGGGCTGTGATGACGTGACAGCCGCGCCCCTTCATCAGGCTGAGGATGGATGGGATAGGGCGGTTTAAGACAACCAGAGATTGTGGTGATTGGTGTGGGTGAGGAAGGGGAGGGGCGGGACCGGGAAAACAGGAAGTAACCTAGAGGAACGATCGAGAAGTGTCAGCAGTGAAGTGTAAAGTGTAAGTGTCAGCAGTTAAGTGTAAAAGCATGACAATGATGGGGAAGCAGTTATGTGAAAAGAAAAAGGAAAATGATGTAAAAAAGAATTGAATTGGAATGGAGAAGATATATTAAAAAATAAGATGAAAATGGTAATAATGGTAAGAGTATATAAAGAATTTATAAATGAAAAATAAAAAATAAGAAATAAAATACAAAAATAAAAAAATATAAAATAAAATAAAAAATGATAATTAAAAATGAAAAATAATAAAATTTAAAATTAAAATAGGTTAATTAATAAATAAATAATAATAAATAATGAATGTATGAATAGTGATAATAGGGATAATGTGAGAATATAAATATATATAAATCATGAATTTTAAATGAATCCATAAATTATGCAATGGAAAATGATAAATGTATGTAAAAAGTAGATGTCTGTTGATATATACATGAATATGAATCTAGAGGGGGGGGGGGGGGATAAGCATATACGTATATCTATACATATACGTATACATAAACATATACAGTCCCATATGAAAAATAGAACTGGAAGGGAAGGGGGGGGAGGGGGGGGGGAGGGGGGAAAGGGGGGAAAGGGGGGAAAGGGGGGAGGGGAGGGGGAGGGGAAAAGAATATATACAGGCACATATGATTATAATAAGGAAAATGTCTAATAGAACTGGAAGGACGGGTGAGGGGGGGGGGGGGGTAGGGAGAAAAAGGGGGGGGGGAGGGGGAGGGAAAGGCGGAGAGAAAAGAATGGGCATGTATCTCTCCATCACACACAAATCAGACCTTATGTAAAAAAACACACACAGTTAATAAACAATTAATTAAAAAAGAGGCAAAAAATTCTAATTATCACTAAATTAGTGATAATTGATAAAGGTTCTTATTTAAAATTATTGTAGCACATGTGTGCGCATGTGTGCGTACGCAAAAATGCGCACGCACACAGCGCACACAGATACGGAACAAGACTTCAAATTTATTCACACAAAACCTAGACAGCTAATAATCTGGTAAAACAGCAGAGAACTAAAATATGTGTATAAAAGATTTTAAAGGATGGTAGAAATCTCTATACTTTCGTTAATTCCTCCTGGCGATAGGGCATCTAAGGTATATATCCAAAAAGTTTCCTGGGAACAGAGCTTCTTGAATCTTTCAGCGGGAGACAGGGATCTGGGAATTTGTTCGATTACCCATACCCTGAGTCCCACTGTCGAGCTCTGGTGGGCCGCCGCAAAATGTCTAGGGACACTATGTGGATCGGTGCCACCTTCAATTAGCCTTCGGTGCTCACCGAACCTCTGTCTGAGAGCCCTGATGGTACGGCCTACATAGATCAATCCGCATGGGCAGCTCAGGCCATAGACTACAAAGTCTGATGAGCAGTTGAAGAAGTCTTTTAACATATAGGTTTTACCTTTTGTGACAAAAGACTTCTGACCATGATGGACGAAGTGGCAAGTTTTGCACAAGGCCTTGCGGCACTGATACATACCCACCAGGGGTATGAGTGTGGGTACAGCAGGAGAAGGTACGGTGGATTTAAGTTTACTGGGGGCAATTTTGCTCTTTAGGTTAGGGGCCCTACGGTAAGTGACTTTGGGATGTGAAGGTAATACGGCTGAGAGGTGGGGATCCTGTTGTAAGATATCCCAATGTTTGGATAGAATTTTTTCCATGTGTTTAAATTTGTGGTGGAAAGTAGTGACAAATCTGCTAGAACAGTCCTTGGGAGATGTACTATCTCTAGGAGGTTTGCCGTGAAGATAGTGATTGTAGGCTTCATCAACCAAGGACTCAGGGTATTGTTTATCCAAAAACTTCCTTTTAAGATTAACACTAAGTGCAGTGTAATCAGACTCTTTTGTGCAGTTTTGTCGAAGGCGACAAAACTGTCCCTTTGGGATGTTGGTGATCCACTTTGGAAAATGGCAACTGTTGTAGTGTAAGTACGAGTTGCCTGCGGTAGGCTTGGTATAGTTTTTGGAGGTGATGACTGAACCTTTGTGACCCAATTCTAGATCCAGAAAGGCTATGGTGGCACAGTCTGTAACAGATGTAAATGAAAGTCCATAAGGATTACTGTTGCAATGTTTCACAAAAGGAGTAATGAGCTCGGAGTCACCATCCCAGATGATAATCACATCATCGATGTACCTGCCGAAGAACACTATGTTTGCTGCAAAAGGGTTATGATTGTAGATATATTCGTTTTCCCAAAAACCCATAGCTACATTGGCGTAAGACGGAGCAAAATTAGCTCCCATCGCCGTACCCTGTATTTGATGAAAAAAATCTCCATTGAAAGTAAAATAATTGTGCGTCAGGCAGAATTCTGTAGCTTCTATGATAAATCTGGCCTGACGTATATTCATTAAGGGATCCGTAGATAAAAATTGCTCCAATGCCATCAATCCGAATTGATGTGGAATAGAGGTATACAGAGAGCATACATCGAGTGAAAGCCATGCATAAGAGGACTCCCATCTGTAAGAAGACAGGAGCTCTAAGAGATGCGTTCCATCACCTATGTATGACCGTAAGGATAAGACTATGGGCTGTAAGAATTGGTCTATGTACAAACTGAAACCTGTGGTGACACTTTCCATCGCTGCTACAATAGGTCTGCCAGGAGGATCCGTTGGACTTTTATGAATCTTGGGTAGGTAATAAAAATAAGGGATTTGATAGAAAGGTTTCCGCAGGAATAAACTTTCTGCTTTCTTAATGATTTCTTCTTTTAGAGCATTGTTTATAAGGGTGTCAGCCTCCAGTGCAAATTCTGCAGTGGGGTCTTTATTAAGCTTAGCATAAGTGGCTCTATCTGAGAGGAGTCGATATGCTTCCCTTAGGTAGTCAGACCTATTGAGCAGCACTATACCACCCCCCTTGTCAGCTGACTTGATTACCAAGTCCCCGGCAAGGGTAAGGTGGTTCAGCGCTGTGATTTCAGAAGGTGAGAGGTTATGAGTTTTGGATGTATAATTGCACATTTTTATTAGATCAGCATAGACCACTCTATAAAAGCTCTCAATGTATGGGCCTTTCGATTGAGTGGGAAAAAAGATGGACTTGGGTTTTAATGTGGACCGTATGATCGGCGGAGATGTGGCTAGATGTTGGGTAAGCATCAGTGATGTGAATTCATCACAGTCAAAACTACCCAAATCCTCAATATTGTGGTCAGGTACCTCTACACTGAGATCTGATGAAACAGTGGGGGATATGGTGGGGGTCTGAGTATTGGATACGCCATCTGTATTCTGATCTTTGAGTGATTTTATTTGGAAATGTCTTGTCAAGGTTAATTTGCGTATGTAGCTGTTTAGGTCCTTGAAGAGGACAAAAGGATTAGGTTTGTTTACCGGGGCAAAATTGAGTCCGCGATTCAAAAGGGAAGTGTCAGCAGGGGACAGGGTGTGGGAGGATAAGTTGAAAATCTTTACCGTTTTGGGTGTTTCAGTGTGTTGGCCTGTTTTTCTAGTTCGTCCTCCTCTACAGCCTCTTCTGTAAGTTTTCTTTTTCTTGATATGGAGGCTGGAGGAGGACCGAACGCTAAAAAAGGGGAGGTGGAACTGTTCGCTGTAGGAACGTTAGAAGTGTTCAATGACGGGGTGTTCGAAGATCGGTTTTCTATCAGGGGCACTATAGGTTCTGTAGGCCTGAGGTTGGGAGTGGCTGGATAATTACTTAGTTTCGGACTGGTGGAGACGGTGGTAGGAATTTCAGCAACATTAGTGCGGATGGGAGGACCATCTTTAGGGGCACTGCAGGGAGTGCTGGGTCTATTGTAGAATTGATTGAGAGCATTGATCAATCCCAAATTCTTATTCTTGTGTTTATGGAAAACCTGTTTATGTGGTGTTTTGGACGGATGTTTGGAAATGTTAGACTGTGTGAAGGCACGTGAAGTGCGAGAAAAGGAATGAATCAAGGGATTCTCAGGCTGTCTCATAGGAATGACAGCATCATATGGTTTGATATCCAACAGGGAAGGAATGGGGGGATTAGAAGGTGCCTGATCGCACCCATTCTGTTCAGGTGAGTGTGAGGTAGTCATATTGGGTATAGGTTTGTGCTTTTTATTCCATGAAAAAACTTTGTTGGAGTTGTAATCCTCCAAATCACGTTTAAATTTCCCCATCTTGACATCAATGAAAGCATCCTCATCTTTTTTGGTTTTTTCCTTCAGTATCTCAAGCCATGATAGTGGAATATGGACTTGAAAACTGGCAATATCTTTGATGATAGCTTGAACTTGCTCAGTGAGGGTATTGAGCTTGTGGGCTCTATGGGAGATCAATATTCCCATCCATTTAGTAGTGCAGAATTCTGCAATATTGGCCCATTCTTTCGTCTGATCTGTGCTAAAACCAGTGGGGCAGTCTTTTGTTACTCGTAATCCCCTCGGTGAGATTTTTACATCAATATATTGCTGTAAAAAGAATTTATCCCACCACTGAAAATTGGTGGTGTGGATTACTCTTTCTAGTTGTTTAAATTTGCCACACAAACTGTGGCGTGTTTTGCCTGAAAGTTTTATAGTATCTGAAAAGGTAATAGGGGAAAGTAAGATGTACATTTGTTCAAGGGTCGCATACCTATTGCTGGTAATAGCAGAAACAATATCCATGATGATATATGGTCAGACACCATATAGATAAATAAATCAAAAAGAAAAAGGAAAAAAGGGAAAAATTATATAGTGTAATGAAGATGAAAAAAAGGGGAAAAGAAGAGGGGGGGGGGGTGGCGGAGGGGAAGAAGTGGAGGGGGGGTGGAAGGGGGAGGGGGGGGGGGGGGAAGGAAGAAAAGGGAAGAGAACAACTGGAGGGGAAGCAATATGGGACTTGTTAGTAATTATGTGATAACCAGTATGCAGCACAGGAGGTTTCAGAAAGTTACAATATGCAAGTGAAGGCGCAAAGAACTGGCGATAACAACAATAACAACAATAGTAAGAACAGAGGGATAGGGAACAAACTGAAATATTTCCAGTCTCACATTACATTAAATGGATAGATAATGTCCACATGTATATGTCCAGAGTGGAGAAATTGAATATCTCATTAACATATATAGGGTAAGGTCTCACTGTCATGTGAACGTGAGGAGTTCAAGGGTCCAGTTAATAATGATAGGTCCACGAGCAGGGCTGCCTTCATCAAGAAGTGAAACCACATTCCAGTCCTAAGGAAAAGCAAAAAAGAGAGGCGCCTCTGGGTGCAGACTAAAAACAAGGTTTATTTCATAAAAAGGTAATGATCATCAAACTCACATGTTGAAGGTCGTCAGTAGGCATAAAATAGTAATCAATACTGAGGAGGACATCATCCATCAAAGGTACAAGACAGTCAAGGACAACTCCTAGCAGGGGGCTCTGCCTGTGTGTGAGGAGAGGTACCGCTGAGATGTGAGGCCGGCCGCAGCGGTGACAGGTCACAGTACTAGGCCGAGAGCATGGAAGACTGTAAACATCCGGCGAGGAGTGATGACGTCATGTGTCGAGCAACGCGTTGCAGGGCGTACGGGCTGTGATGACGTGACAGCCGCGCCCCTTCATCAGGCTGAGGATGGATGGGATAGGGCGGTTTAAGACAACCAGAGATTGTGGTGATTGGTGTGGGTGAGGAAGGGGAGGGGCGGGACCGGGAAAACAGGAAGTAACCTAGAGGAACGATCGAGAAGTGTCAGCAGTGAAGTGTAAAGTGTAAGTGTCAGCAGTTAAGTGTAAAAGCATGACAATGATGGGGAAGCAGTTATGTGAAAAGAAAAAGGAAAATGATGTAAAAAAGAATTGAATTGGAATGGAGAAGATATATTAAAAAATAAGATGAAAATGGTAATAATGGTAAGAGTATATAAAGAATTCATAAATGAAAAATAAAAAATAAAAAATAAAATACAAAAATAAAAAATATAAAATAAAATAAAAAATGATAATTAAAAATGAAAAATAATAAAATTTAAAATTAAAATAGGTTAATTAATAAATAAATAATAATAAATAATGAATGTATGAATAGTGATAATAGGGATAATGTGAGAATATAAATATATATAAATCATGAATTTTAAATGAATCCATAAATTATGCAATGGAAAATGATAAATGTATGTAAAAAGTAGATGTCTGTTGATATATACATGAATATGAATCTAGAGGGGGGGGGGGGGATAAGCATATACGTATATCTATACATATACGTATACATAAACATATACAGTCCCATATGAAAAATAGAACTGGAAGGGAAGGGGGGGAGGGGGGGGGGAAGGGGGGAGGGGAGGGGGGGGAGTGGGAGGGGAGGGGGAGGGGAAAAGAATATATACAGGCACATATGATTATAATAAGGAAAATGTCTAATAGAACTGGAAGGACGGGTGAGGGGGGGGAGGGGGAGGGAAAGGCGGAGAGAAAAGAATGGGCATGTATCTCTCCATCACACACAAATCAGACCTTATGTAAAAAAACACACACAGTTAATAAACAATTAATTAAAAAAGAGGCAAAAAATTCTAATTATCACTAAATTAGTGATAATTGATAAAGGTTCTTATTTAAAATTATTGTAGCACATGTGTGCGCATGTGTGCGTACGCAAAAATGCGCACGCACACAGCGCACACAGATACGGAACAAGACTTCAAATTTATTCACACAAAACCTAGACAGCTAATAATCTGGTAAAAAAGCAGAGAACTAAAATATGTGTATAAAAGATTTTAAAGGATGGTAGAAATCTCTATACTTTCGTTAATTCCTCCTGGCGATAGGGCATCTAAGGTATATATCCAAAAAGTTTCCTGGGAACAGAGCTTCTTGAATCTTTCAGCGGGAGACAGGGATCTGGGAATTTGTTCGATTACCCATACCCTGAGTCCCACTGTCGAGCTCTGGTGGGCCGCCGCAAAATGTCTAGGGACACTATGTGGATCGGTGCCACCTTCAATTAGCCTTCGGTGCTCACCGAACCTCTGTCTGAGAGCCCTGATGGTACGGCCTACATAGATCAATCCGCATGGGCAGCTCAGGCCATAGACTACAAAGTCTGATGAGCAGTTGAAGAAGTCTTTTAACATATAGGTTTTACCTTTTGTGACAAAAGACTTCTGACCATGATGGACGAAGTGGCAAGTTTTGCACAAGGCCTTGCGGCACTGATACATACCCACCAGGGGTATGAGTGTGGGTACAGCAGGAGAAGGTACGGTGGATTTAAGTTTACTGGGGGCAATTTTGCTCTTTAGGTTAGGGGCCCTACGGTAAGTGACTTTGGGATGTGAAGGTAATACGGCTGAGAGGTGGGGATCCTGTTGTAAGATATCCCAATGTTTGGATAGAATTTTTTCCATGTGTTTAAATTTGTGGTGGAAAGTAGTGACAAATCTGCTAGAACAGTCCTTGGGAGATGTACTATCTCTAGGAGGTTTGCCGTGAAGATAGTGATTGTAGGCTTCATCAACCAAGGACTCAGGGTATTGTTTATCCAAAAACTTCCTTTTAAGATTAACACTAAGTGCAGTGTAATCAGACTCTTTTGTGCAGTTTTGTCGAAGGCGACAAAACTGTCCCTTTGGGATGTTGGTGATCCACTTTGGAAAATGGCAACTGTTGTAGTGTAAGTACGAGTTGCCTGCGGTAGGCTTGGTATAGTTTTTGGAGGTGATGACTGAACCTTCGTGACCCAATTCTAGATCCAGAAAGGCTATGGTGGCACAGTCTGTAACAGATGTAAATGAAAGTCCATAAGGATTACTGTTGCAATGTTTCACAAAAGGAGTAATGAGCTCGGAGTCACCATCCCAGATGATAATCACATCATCGATGTACCTGCCGAAGAACACTATGTTTGCTGCAAAAGGGTTATGATTGTAGATATATTCGTTTTCCCAAAAACCCATAGCTACATTGGCGTAAGACGGAGCAAAATTAGCTCCCATCGCCGTACCCTGTATTTGATGAAAAAAATCTCCATTGAAAGTAAAATAATTGTGCGTCAGGCAGAATTCTGTAGCTTCTATGATAAATCTGGCCTGACGTATATTCATTAAGGGATCCGTAGATAAAAATTGCTCCAATGCCATCAAACCGAATTGATGTGGAATAGAGGTATACAGAGAGCGTTCGGTCCTCCTCCAGCCTCCATATCAAGAAAAAGAAAACTTACAGAAGAGGCTGTAGAGGAGGATGAACTAGAAAAACAGGCCAACACACTGAAACACCCAAAACAGTAAAGATTTTCAACTTATCCTCCCACACCCTGTCCCCTGCTGACACTTCCCTTTTGAATCGCGGACTCAATTTTGCCCCGGTAAACAAACCTAATCCTTTTGTCCTCTTCAAGGACCTAAACAGATACATACGCAAATTAACCTTGACAAGACATTTCCAAATAAAATCACTCAAAGATCAGAATACAGATGGCGTATCCAATACTCAGACCCCCACCATATCCCCCACTGTTTCATCAGATCTCAGTGTAGAGGTACCTGACCACAATATTGAGGATTTGGGTAGTTTTGACTGTGATGAATTCACATCACTGATGCTTACCCAACATCTAGCCACATCTCCGCCGATCATACAGTCCACATTAAAACCCAAGTCCATCTTTTTTCCCACTCAATCGAAAGGCCCATACATTGAGAGCTTTTATAGAGTGGTCTATGCTGATCTAATAAAAATGTGCAATTATACATCCAAAACTCATAACCTCTCACCTTCTGAAATCACAGCGCTGAACCACCTTAACCTTGCCGGGGACTTGGTAATCAAGTCAGCTGACAAGGGGGGTGGTATAGTGCTGCTCAATAGGTCTGACTACCTAAGGGAAGCATATCGACTCCTCTCAGATAGAGCCACTTATGCTAAGCTTAATAAAGACCCCACTGCAGAATTTGCACTGGAGGCTGACACCCTTATAAACAATGCTCTAAAAGAAGAAATCATTACGAAAGCAGAAAGTTTATTCCTGCGGAAACCTTTCTATCAAATCCCTTATTTTTATTACCTACCCAAGATTCATAAAAGTCCAACGGATCCTCCTGGCAGACCTATTGTAGCAGCGATGGAAAGTGTCACCACAGGTTTCAGTTTGTACATAGACCAATTCTTACAGCCCATAGTCTTATCCTTACGGTCATACATACGTGATGGAACGCATCTCTTAGAGCTCCTGTCTTCTTACAGATGGGAGTCCTCTTATGCATGGCTTTCACTCGATGTATGCTCTCTGTATACCTCTATTCCACATCAATTCGGATTGATGGCATTGGAGCAATTTTTATCTACGGATCCCTTAATGAATATACGTCAGGCCAGATTTATCATAGAAGCTACAGAATTCTGCCTGACGCACAATTATTTTACTTTCAATGGAGATTTTTTTCATCAAATACAGGGTACGGCGATGGGAGCTAATTTTGCTCCGTCTTACGCCAATGTAGCTATGGGTTTTTGGGAAAACGAATATATCTACAATCATAACCCTTTTGCAGCAAACATAGTGTTCTTCGGCAGGTACATCGATGATGTGATTATCATCTGGGATGGTGACTCCGAGCTCATTACTCCTTTTGTGAAACATTGCAACAGTAATCCTTATGGACTTTCATTTACATCTGTTACAGACTGTGCCACCATAGCCTTTCTGGATCTATAATTGGGTCACGAAGGTTCAGTCATCACCTCCAAAAACTATACCAAGCCTACCGCAGGCAACTCGTACTTACACTACAACAGTTGCCATTTTCCAAAGTGGATCACCAACATCCCAAAGGGACAGTTTTGTCGCCTTCGACAAAACTGCACAAAAGAGTCTGATTACACTGCACTTAGTGTTAATCTTAAAAGGAAGTTTTTGGATAAACAATACCCTGAGTCCTTGGTTGATGAAGCCTACAATCACTATCTTCACGGCAAACCTCCTAGAGATAGTACATCTCCCAAGGACTGTTCTAGCAGATTTGTCACTACTTTCCACCACAAATTTAAACACATGGAAAAAATTCTATCCAAACATTGGGATATCTTACAACAGGATCCCCACCTCTCAGCCGTATTACCTTCACATCCCAAAGTCACTTACCGTAGGGCCCCTAACCTAAAGAGCAAAATTGCCCCCAGTAAACTTAAATCCACCGTACCTTCTCCTGCTGTACCCACACTCATACCCCTGGTTGGTATGTATCAGTGCCGCAAGGCCTTGTGCAAAACTTGCCACTTCGTCCATCATGGTCAGAAGTCTTTTGTCACAAAAGGTAAAACCTATATGTTAAAAGACTTCTTCAACTGCTCATCAGACTTTGTAGTCTATGGCCTGAGCTGCCCATGCGGATTGATCTATGTAGGCCGTACCATCAGGGCTCTCAGACAGAGGTTCGGTGAGCACCGAAGGCTAATTGAAGGTGGCACCGATCCACATAGTGTCCCTAGACATTTTGCGGCGGCCCACCAGAGCTCGACAGTGGGACTCAGGGTATGGGTAATCGAACAAATTCCCAGATCCCTGTCTCCCGCTGAAAGATTCAAGAAGCTCTGTTCCCAGGAAACTTTTTGGATATATACCTTAGATGCCCTATCGGCAGGAGGAATTAACGAAAGTATAGAGATTTCTACCATCCTTTAAAATCTTTTATACACATATTTTAGTTCTCTGCTTTTTTACCAGATTATTAGCTGTCTAGGTTTTGTGTGAATAAATTTGAAGTCTTGTTCCGTATCTGTGTGCGCTGTGTGCGTGCGCATTTTTGCGTACGCACACATGCGCACACATGTGCTACAATAATTTTAAATAAGAACCTTTATCAATTATCACTAATTTAGTGATAATTAGAATTTTTTGCCTCTTTTTTAATTAATTGTTTATTAACTGTGTGTGTTTTTTTACATAAGGTCTGATTTGTGTGTGATGGAGAGATACATGCCCATTCTTTTCTCTCCGCCTTTCCCTCCCCCCCCCCCTTTTTCTCCCTACCCCCCCCCTCACCCGTCCTTCCAGTTCTATTAGACATTTTCCTTATTATAATCATATGTGCCTGTATATATTCTTTTCCCCTCCCCCCCCCCTTCCCTTCCAGTTCTATTTTTCATATGGGACTGTATATGTTTATGTATACGTATATGTATAGATATACGTATATGCTTATCCCCCCCCCCCTCTAGATTCATATTCATGTATATATCAACAGACATCTACTTTTTACATACATTTATCATTTTCCATTGCATAATTTATGGATTCATTTAAAATTCATGATTTATATATATTTATATTCTCACATTATCCCTATTATCACTATTCATACATTCATTATTTATTATTATTTATTTATTAATTAACCTATTTTAATTTTAAATTTTATTATTTTTCATTTTTAATTATCATTTTTTATTTTATTTTATATTTTTTTATTTTTGTATTTTATTTTTTATTTTTTATTTTTCATTTATAAATTCTTTATATACTCTTACCATTATTACCATTTTCATCTTATTTTTTAATATATCTTCTCCATTCCAATTCAATTCTTTTTTACATCATTTTCCTTTTTCTTTTCACATAACTGCTTCCCCATCATTGTCATGCTTTTACACTTAACTGCTGACACTTACACTTTACACTTCACTGCTGACACTTCTCGATCGTTCCTCTAGGTTACTTCCTGTTTTCCCGGTCCCGCCCCTCCCCTTCCTCACCCACACCAATCACCACAATCTCTGGTTGTCTTAAACCGCCCTATCCCATCCATCCTCAGCCTGATGAAGGGGCGCGGCTGTCACGTCATCACAGCCCGTACGCCCTGCAACGCGTCGCTCGACACATGACGTCATCACTCCTCGCCGGATGTTTACAGTCTTCCATGGTCTCGGCCTAGTACTGTGACCTGTCACCGCTGCGGCCGGCCTCACATCTCAGCGGTACCTCTCCTCACACACAGGCAGAGCCCCCTGCTAGGAGTTGTCCTTGACTGTCTTGTACCTTTGATGGATGATGTCCTCCTCAGTATTGATTACTATTTTATGCCTACTGACGACCTTCAACATGTGAGTTTGATGATCATTACCTTTTTATGAAATAAACCTTGTTTTTAGTCTGCACCCAGAGGCGCCTCTCTTTTTTGCTTTTCCTTAGGGATGTAGCCATTTCTGTCTGTATCTTTAAAGTGCGTCTTTGTGCTAAGGTGTCCATCTTCTTTAAATATCTGGAGGTCGAGGTAGTTAATGTTACGCCTGCTCCAGTTCCCAGAAAATGATAAACCATAAATATTATGGTTTAATTCGTCAAAAAACATTTGTAACTCTTCCTCAGTGCCACCCCAGATAATTACAATGTCATCTATATATCGTCGATAAAATTTCAGATGACTTCTGTTGGTACTGTAAATTTGTTCTTCTTCCCACTTATTGAGTAATAGATTAGCTACGCTCGGGGCGTATTTAGCCTCCATGGCTACCCCTTTCACTTGAGTGTAGTAGTCTCCCTTGTACCAAAAATAGTTGTGGCTCATTGCTAATTTAAGTCCTTCTAGTAAGTATTTGATTTGTTCTTCTTTGAGGTCTGTCTGTTGGTATAGGGCCCATTATGCTCCATTGATGTCATCTGTTTGTACAATATTGGTGTATAATGAGTTGATATCGATTGTTACGAGCATATCTTCTTCTTTGACGTTTAGATTTTTAAGCTCAGTAATCAACTGTTTGCTGTCTCTTAGGTATGATTTGCCCCTAATGACCAATGGCTGTAAATATACGTCCAGATAGGCCCCTAGTCTTGAAAACAGGCCATCGATGCCACTTATTATAGGTCTTCCTGGCGGGTTGGTTTGGCTCTTGTGGATTTTTGGGACATAGTAGATCACGGGAGTTTTTGCTGCCTCTGGGATCAGGTATCTGGCTTCTTTTTTGTTTAAAATTCCATTTTTCTCCCCTTCATGTATGTAGGCTTTTAATTTCTTGTGATATTCCACCTTTGGGTTACCCTTCAATTTCTTATATGTGTTTGGGATGTTGAGTAGTTTTCCCATCTCTAGCTCGTAATCCTGTTTATTTAGTATAACTAGGCCTCCCCCTTTGTCTGCTGGCCGTATAACGATATTCTTTTTCTTTTCTATTTCTTTGATAGTTTTCCAAACTCTCGATTTAGTTTTTCTTGGGTTCATCTTCCTGATGTCTTGTTCCACCATTTTTTTGAAGGTTATCAGGCTCTCATTTTGCTGGGTATTGGGATTAAATGTGGAATTGTTTTTCAGTTTTGAATGTTTGTATATTGAATCTTCATTTTCTTTTTGTTGTTCTTGTTCCCCTTTTATTGCAAAAAATTTTCTAATGTTCAAATTCCTAACGAATTTTTGCAAATCTATGAATACTTCGAAGGGATCCAGACTTTTCTCTGGTGCATATTTTAATCCCAAATCGAGTGCTCTCATTTAGTTTTCGTTGAAAGTAGCTTCACTAAGATTAAAAATGCCTCCGCCTAGTACTCTCTTCTTCTTTTTCTTTGCCCCTCCTCTCTTTCCTCTTGTCCGTTTTCTCTTCCTCCTCTCGGTATTCTGTACCCCTGATTCGTTCTCTCTTCCCATTGCGTGCCCTCTTGAGTTCTGTTTCTTATTCTTGTATCTACATTTCTTGTCACCCTTGGGTTCCACCATGATCGTGGATGCTTGTTGGAATTCCTGTCTGGGATCCTGAAAGGTCTCCATCCTTGGGGATCCCTTTCTCTTCTGTATGGTGACATTCTTCGTCTGTAGGCCGGTGGTCTTCCGCGATATTCCCTGGGAAAAAAAACCCTTCTCTGTTGGGGTTCTACATAAGGGGTATATTCTTGTTCATACCTCAGAGGTGAGTATCTGTTTCTGTACCTCAGTGTTCTTGGTGTGAAAGGTACATTTTCTTGTTGTTGTCTTCTATTGTCATACGTTTCATATTGTCTATTTCTCCTATATTCAGGACTATTCCCTCGCCTAACGTTTTCAGATGTTGGCACCTGTCCTAATGATTCCCTTTGTGTCCTGTTAGTTATAGTATTTGTCTCTTGCCATGTTGGTGCATCTTCTTCTGTTGAGCTATCATCAGCTTCCTCCATCATTGAAGTGTTGTGGTCTTCTTCCACATATGTCTCATCCGTTTGCCACTTATAGACATGTTGATTCTTGTAGTCTAGTACGTCTCTTCTAAATTTCTTTTGTTTCTTTAGTTGTATCTCGTTGTCGTACTTTTTGACTATTTCTTGTAAGGTGTTGTCCTTGTCTTTGTATTTCCTAGAGTCAAGGAATGGTATCAGCTGATCTCTAATTTGTAGGATTTCTGATTCAATGTTTTTCAGCTTATATTGTCTTCGTACGATTATTTTGCGTAATAAAGCGTTTTCGCTGTCATTGAAGAATCTATATCACTCCTCCATTAGGCTTTTATCGTTGATTGCGTCGTTTGGCGAGACATCCCATCTAAGCCTCCTGGGGGTGATTTTTTCGGTTATGTACATTTCAAGTGTGGCTATGTCCCACCAAACTCTAATTTGCTTCTCTATGGTGTGTCTTAATTGTTTAAAAAGACTATCAATGTCTTTTTTGTTTACTACTTGTTCTTGGTTGAATACTTCCATAAGATTTATATTTCTATTATTAAGATATTTAAAGATATCCATTGCAGCAGACTACTACTTGGTATGAAATACAATATAGAGTGTAACAGAAGAAATAGGGAGTCCGCGCTAATGTGTGTAATTAGAAGCCTAGGTGGGAAGTATATTCCTTAATTGATAGACTGCTGCCCTCACATACGCTGACTCCACAGGGGGTGGAATGAGCGGAAAAAGTGAAAAAAGAAAAGTGTGTGAGTGTGGCGCTGTCCCAAAGTTGTAAAAGAAATGTCTGCATATATACAATTATATCCAAAGTGTCACGTGTGTATTCCCTTAAGTGAAATATGTATGGCAGTTATTACCACTCCTGTGGGTTAAAGTGACTGGTGATTTAAACATAAGAAGCATAATGAGTGCAATAAATCGCATCCAAGGTGTTTACTGCTATATTCCCTCAAAAGGAAAAAACAGTATTAACCACTGCTAAGAGCATGAAGTGGTCTATGTCTAGACACTAGAAAACACAAAGTTGCAATAAATACATCACACATGACATGCAAAAAATTCTAAAGTGTCTAGTGCTAAATGAATAAATATTAAAATATTGCTCTACAAACGTTGCAAATAACAAAGTGACAAGTGCCCTATAAAGAGGTCACTCTGAAAAGTACTAAACACACGTGCCATGCAAATGGTTCTATGATAATAAACAGTTCATATGGGTATGTGCCCGGTGCACTATAAATGAAAAAAGGCGTCCGTTGTGGAATTCCTCAAAGCACACAACAGGTGTTAATCCAGTGCTGGTGTCTCGCGTTGTGATTGTGCAGAGACTCACCAGCTGTATATCCCCTACAGGGGTAACGAGTAGTCACAGTATGTGCCACTGTGCAGCAGTACTTGGCAAGACCAGGACCAGGATGATATCATAAGGACATAAGAAGAAAGGATTCCATAGTGTGAAACCGTTTAAAACCACTATTTATTAGGTCAGATAAAAAGGGTACTCATATTGTAATGGAAAAAATGAGCGGTGTACAATGCTTAAGCGTCAGCTTTGCAGGGAGATGTCAGCAAGGCGTTCAGTCAAAGGCCACGCCCTACGTACGTTTTGTCACACAGACTTCTACAGGAGCGTGGTCCCTGCATCGTCTCCCCTATCCTTATATGCTGAGCGGTCCGTAGTGCACCTGTGTTCCAGCGGCCATATTTGGTGTGTGTTTGTGTTCCAGCGGCCATGTTTTTGTGTGTCGGTGGCCATTTTCCCTGGGACAGTGCAGACCAAAGCCTGCAGCTTTTTTTTTTCAGCTACGCACTAGGTTGGCCGCGACATAGCCCCACTTGACGGGAGCTGGCCCTGCGAGTTAAACATCTCACGAGGTCGCATATGACCGGGTCTCAGCTCGAGTCGCAGCATCCCTCATGGCCGACAGCCCCCCCACTTTGGTGGCGAGGAGGTTCTGTCTGGAGTGATGCCGGCTTGGTCCTGGTATTGTGAGTAAAGGTCCCCCTCTCCCCTTATGGGTTTTTTGGGGCAGACGCATGCCCCTCCCTGGGTTGGTTGGTCCTGCGGGTCCCTCTATCCCTGCACCCTCTTTTCCTAGCCCTGGAGGTCCCCTGGTAACTCCCCTCTTCCCCTCACCCCTCCATATGAGATAGTGTGCCTGTGTTGGGTCCTGAGGGACGGGGTTGAATACTGGAGGGCTGGGGGTGTGCACCACCTAGGTGCTGTGCTTACCGGGGGGAGGCACTGGGTCCGGTGCCCGGATCCTCTCTCTCTTTCTTGCTCTCATCCTGGCAGGCTACAGGGTTCTCCTGCATCTGTGGTAGTCTCGTGTAGCATGGCCAGTGGCCATTTTGCCGTAGCCGGCGTCTTCTTCCCTAGTGCATGAGGACTTCCTATGGCCAGCGGCCATTTTGCCGTAGCCAGCGTCCTTTTCCCTAGTGCCTGATGACTTCCTATGTTTGTGTTGCATGGCGGCCACGATATGGTGGATTTTTGGCACAGGCAACGGCGGCCATTACTGTGTAGCCCAGGACGCAGTTTTTTTGCAGACGGAAGCCCCTCTTTTTAACCTGGCACTGACTCCTGTGCTTTCTTCTCACTTGGATGCCACGTGTGTGCAGGTCGAAATCTGAGGCAGCAAGCACTACATTAGTGGGTTGGTAAATCTGGAGGATCCCTCCTCTCTCTGCTTCAGGCTGTGGGGTGTCTTGGTGGTCCGGTACCACTGCCAGTATGGGGGGTGTCCCATTGTAGTGGTCATACTTGGTGTGGGGCTCTCTTTTTTCTCTCTTATGGAGTCTCAGGAGCATGTTTCCCGGCCTGACCCCCTATCAGAGGCTGCAGGTCCTTCTGGGTCCCAGTCATCCATTGATGCACTAACAGTGGCCCTGGAGTCCTTTGTGCCCAGGGTGGAGGTGGCTCTTGGGCAGAGGACTAGCAGGAAGCATCCCCTGCCTTCCCCTGCTTCATCTGTCTCATCAGATCCTGAAACTGATTTGGTTGCCGTGGATGGGGCCAACCCTGCGGGGTCTGCAGCCGCACTCCTAGATCTCTCAGACAATGATGATGATTTCTTGGCCCCAGTGGCTGTGCACGAGAAGGCACTGGTGGATGCACTGATTGCTTCTGTGCGGGAAACTTTAAAGATGGAGGATGCAGCCACGACCGCAGTGGAGGTGTCACCCCCTTTGGCACTCACAAGCCACCTCACGCGGCAAAAGTGTTCCCTTATCCTTTCTTTTTTGACAAGTTTGTCTATAAAGATTGGGAGCGTCCAAAATGCCCCTTTGTGATCCCAAAGTGTTTCGCTATGCGTAATCCCTTTGAGGAGAGTCTGCTCAAAAAATTGACAACTCCGTCTGTTGTGGATCCCTCGATTTCCCGGTTGAACAAAACCACTATGATTCCTGTTGAGCACTCTCCGGCCTTTAAAGACCCAGCTGACAGGAAGGAAGAGTCTCTAAACTGCACTATGTTCTCTATTGCAGGTTTGACGCTTCGGCCAACTTTGGCTATTGCTCTGCTGTCGCAAACGCTGAGTGGGCGAAGCTGTTGCGCCGTGACCTGGAAGGGGACCAGTTTCCACCTGCCTTCATGTAATTAGCGGATCAACTGGTCCAGGGGCTGCAGTTTGTCTGTGATGCCTCTTTGGAAGCAGCTCCCTTGCTTTCTAAGCTATCTGTCTCAGCGGTAGTGCTTCAACATGTATTGTGGCTGAAGTGTTGGACTGCGGACCAGGCCTCAAAGAAGGCCCTAGCTGATCTGCCTTTTCAAGGCGATCGTTTATTCTGGGCCACCCTGGATGATATCATTAAGAATGTCACAGGGGGGAAGAGTACTTTTCTTCCACAGTCAAAGAAAGAGAAGGAGCCAAGTCGCAAGCCTGGCCCTTCCTTCTCGGCACACAGAAAGTTTTCTCGTTCGTCAGGGTCCACTGACAAAGGCTCGAAGTTTTTCAAGCCCCACTCAGGAGATTCTAAGCAGCCCTGGTCGGGCAAACTGAGAGCAGGTTTCTCCAGACCCCAGATAAGGCTCCTTCGGCATGAAGAGGCGTTCGGGCCCGTGGACCTCTCTGATAAGCAACAAGTGGGTCCACAAAGTGATTCTGTCTGGTTACAAGATCGAGTTCCAGACTTGTCCCCCAAGCAGATTTTTTCCGTTCAATCTGCATCCGTCTCCAGACCACTTGTTAGCCCTCCAGGGTGCCGTACAAGGCCTGTCGCTCCAGGGGGTGATTATCCCGGTTCCGGTGTCGGAACGTTTCCAGGGCTTTTATTCAAACCTATTTATGATCCCCAAAAAGGAGGGTACGGTACATCCAATTCTGGACCTCAAGACCCTGAACCGCTATGTGTGGGTGCGGAAGTTCAGAATGGAGTCTATTCGCTCTGTGGTGGCATCTCTTCATCAAGGGGACTTTCTTGCCTCCATTGACATCAAGAATGCCTACCTGCACATTCTGATTTGTGCACAGCACCAGTGGTTCCTCCGCTTTGCTGTGTGAGAGGAGCATTATCAGTTTGCGGATTACCCTTTGGTCTTGCCTCTGCTCGTTGGGTCTTCACCAAAGTGTTGGCCCTGGTTCTGACACTGCTGCGCCAGTGGGGAATTTCTGTTCTTGGCTATTTGGACGACCTTCTGCTGCAAGCAGAGTCCTCAGCGGCCCTGAGGGGTGATGTGGAGATCACTGTTCCGACTCTTGCAGATTTTGAATGGCTGATAAATTACCAAAAGTCTGCGTTGACCCAGTTCGGAAATTGGTTTATCTGGGTCTGACTCTGGATTTCGCTCGGGCCAGAGTGGTCCTTCCGCAGGACAAACTCCAGAAATTACAGGCAGCAGCCCGCTTGCTGCTGTCCAGCAGGTGGGGCTCCCTTCGGACTTGCATGCGGGTACTAGGCCTGATGGTGTCTACGTTCTGGGAGGTTGCCTTTAAGGGAGGATCTGCTATCCCAAGGGCCAATCTTCCACCCTGCCTTACCATCGCTGGCTTTAACAGCCTGGCTATTGAAAGCCAGGTTTTGAAGGATAGGGCTTATCTTCATCTGTGATTCCGACGCTGCTCAGAGCTAGAAAGTCTTCTTCCAGGAAGGTATATTATCGGACGTAAAAAGTGTATATTTCATGGTGTGAGTCAGTGGGGTTTCACCCACGTACCTTTTCGGTGGCTCGGATTTTGACTTTTCTTCAGAGGGGCGTTGAAAACAATTTGGCCTTGAGCACTGTCAAGGGCCAGGTGTCGGCTTTGGTGTTTTTTTTTTCAACGATCCCTAGCTTTGCATTCCCTGGTGTATACCTTCATTCAGGGAGTACGACATGTGCTTCCACCGGTGCGATCTCCCTTGCCACCGTGGGACTTGTATCTTGTACTTTCAGTTTTGCAGAAGCCTCCGTTTGAGGATATTCGAGAAATTCCCCTGCTCACGCTATCATAGAAGATGGCCTTCTTGGTGGCTATTACTTCTGCTCGCAGGGTGTCAAAGTTGGCGGCGCTATCCTGTTGCATGCCCTACCTGGTGATTCACGAGGACAAGGTGGTGCTTCGTCCTTGTCTTTCTTTCCTTCCAAAGGTTGTCCCTGATTTCCATTTAAATTAAGACATCGTGTTGCCTTCTCTATGTCTCCAGCCGCAACATCCGAGGGAATTTGCCTTGCACACCTTAGATGTGGTACGGGCAGTCAGGGTGTATTTGGTGGCCACTGAGTCTTTTCGAAGGTCAGACTCTCTGTTCATGATCACGGACGGGCCAAAAAAGGGGCTATCTGCTTCCTCAGTAAACATTTCTAAATGGATCAGACAGACGGTGAGTCAGACCTATTCTACCAAGGGTCAGGTTCCTCCTTTCCCGGTGAAGGTGAACTCGACTCGGGCGCTGAGTGCCTTCTGGGCCTTCCATCATCAGGCGTCAGTAACGCAAGTTTGCAAGGTGGCCACCTGGTCGTCGGTGCACACTTTCACAAAATTTTACAAAGTGGATGTGCTGGCATCTGTGGATGCTTCTTTTGGCTGCAAGGTTCTGCAGGCTGCGCTCTAGAGGGTTTTTTTCCCTTGTGAAGGGGTTTTTTGCTGGTCAGGTGGGCTCCAGGTTGTTTTCACTGAGCTTCAGGTTGTCTGGTTGGCCTGGGGCTTTTTTGTTTTTGTTGGTTGCCCCACTCCTCATGTTTGGCACTGCTTTGGGACATCCATATGGTTCTGAATAAAGAAGGCTGTGTCTGTCAATGAACGAAAGAGAAAATAGGAGTTTTGACTTACCGTAAAATGTTTCTCTGAGTTCATTGACAGACACAGCACCCGCCCCTTTATGGCGTTTTTAATACTTCTGATACTGCTTGTTACATAACTGAAGGCCTGTAGTAGAGAGTGGGGTGTATATCACCTAGGACTGCCCATGGGCGTAGACAAGTGTTTGTCTGCCTAGTGTTCTAGTCCTGTAGGGGGCAATAAAACCGTATGGTTCTGAATAAAGAAGGCTGTGTCTGTCAATGAACTCAGAGAAACTGATTTTGCAGTAAGTAAACAATCCTATTATTTTATTCTCTAGGGCCAATGCTAAAAAACACTTGACTTTTACATATACAAGTGAAGTGTCAGAATTGGCTCGATTTAAAAAAACCTGTTTGAGAGGTCCCTTAAACATGCCTATGAAGTGGCACATCTCAACCATATAAACTAAGTAGTATAAAAAAATATGATATCTACAAAACAACAAAAACCATTAGAATGTTGTCTGTTTCCCTAAAAGCTTCCTTTATTGTGTAAATAAGGCAAAATTTATTAAGGAGGATGAGGGTCTGATATGCATTAAGGTAAAAAACGTCTGTGATCAGCTTCCCCATCTCAGCCCCCCTAAATACTTAGCTAAGCCCAATCTCGATCCAGTGCTGTGCCTGACATGATTGCAGTAGTGGGAGTCGTTGGCTCCTGCTGCTGTCAGTTAGTTACAGTGAGGAGGAAGCGGGGGGCTGAACCATGCCATGCGTATCAACACACACACACACATCCCAACTCAGGATTGAGCCTGCCTGAGTGCCCCATAGCATGCGGCTTGCTATGGGTGCACTCGGAAGAGGAGAAGGAGCAGAGAGCACTGACAGGGCACCATACAAAAAGAAGGATCAGGGCTGCTCTGTGCAAAATTATTGCACAGATTAGGTAATTATGACATGTTTTATTATTTTAACCCCTTGGCGCCGGCCGGCCGCATATTTGCGTGAATTGGTGTAAATACAGCTGTGCCAAGAGCGTGCGCCCTCCGGGCACCCGACACAGTTACCGGCAGCTAACGGAAAGTTCCAGTTGCTACTTGTGATTGGGAGCCTTCTGATTATGTGATGGCCAATCAAGGCGGTCACATGATCTTAAACCACGCCCTGCCTCCTGGCATCCTAAACCTCTTAAAGGGCTGGGAGGCGCAGGTGCAAAAAAAAAAAAAAATTACCTTTACAATCACTTTAAGCTAATCCCTACTCTCCTGTTCCTGTTGTCCTGATACAGTAAGGTGGGTGAACATTGTCATCCTACAATACAAAGTGTGTTACTAGCAGGATCACCAGTTGAAAATAAAGCCTAAAAGAATAAAAGTAATGCAGCCACTACACATAAGGGCTGATGAACATCAAAATATGATATTTTTGTGCTTTAGATACAATTTGAATTTTAATTTAACCAGATACCGACCAGCCACCGCAGTTGCACTGCGGCAGAATGGCACGGCTGGGTGAAATGACGCTATGTAACGTCACTTCACCCTGTGTCCACTAGGGGGCGCGTGCACGCCGCCGGAGGCGCACGCGCCCCTCCCGCTCGCCCCCGAGCCGATGCGAATGCCTGGCGGTCTTTATTACCACCGGGATCTGTGTGTGTAAACACACAGTATCTGGTTCTCTGAGGGGAGAACTGACAGATCCTCTGTTCATTCAGAGTATGAACAAAGGATCTGTTAGTTTCCCTGCACAGCACTCATCCCCCTTTAGTTAGAACACTCCCTAGGACACACATTAACCCCTTCCCTGCCCCTAGTGTTAACCCCTTCACTGCCAGTGACATTTTTACAGTAATCAATGCATTTTTAATTGCACTGATTGCTGTATTAATCCCAAAAATGTGTCAAAATTGTCCGACGTGTCCACCATAATGTCACAGTCACAATAAAAATTGCTAATCGCTGCCATTACTAGTAAAAAAAAATATTAATATAAATGCCATAAAACTATCCCCTATTTTGTAGACGCTATAACTTTTGCGCAAACAAATCAATATACGCTTATTGCGATTTTTTTTACCAAAAATATATAGAAGAATACGTATCAGCCTAAACTGAGGAAAAAAAAAAATTTTTTATATATTTTTTTGGGGGATATTAATAATAGCAAAAAGTAAAAAATAATGCGTTTTTTTCAAAATTGTCGCTCTTCTTTTCTTAATAGCGCAAAAAATAAAAACTGCAGAGGTGATCAAATACCACCAAAAGAAAGCTCTATTTGTGGGGGGGGGGGAAGGCCTTTGATTTTGTTTGGGAGCCATGTCGCACGACCGCGCAATTGTCAGTTAAAGCGACGCAGTGCCGAATTGTAAAAAGTGCTCTGGTCTTTGGCCAGCCAAATGGTCCAGGGTTGAAGCGGTTAAGAGACAGGGAAATGTCTGTGCTGTTATTGTATGAAAGCTCCACTTATGGAAAAGCAGGCATGTATTTGATTTTTAACAAACATGCATTGCTAATGTATAAATAATGGAGAATATATGGTTTAGCATACATAACTTGAAAACCTGTTATAACAAAGTTTATTCATGATGAATTCACACAGCAGTGAGCTGGATTCTAGCAGTAGTGCCTGTTTGCATTTCCAGTGCAGGGGTATTCCTTCTCCTGTGGTAAAAATTGAGTTTCTGACCTTTACTTTAATCTCTCACAGCAAACATCAGGAATTGCATTAGTAGATATAGATACTTACAGTAGCTTCAGAGAGAAGAAAGTCTTATTTGAAAGATATTACTGTGAAAAGGGGTTTTACGCTTCAGATGCCATACTGTAGATTTTTTATTCCAAATGTTTCTACAACAGTTATATTTACTTGTGTGCATAGTATATTACTCAATTGTTGTGAGCATATGTAAACCTTATAAGTAATGTTTAGTGTATACTGGCCAATTGTTTCTAACATAAGGGAAGATAAACGTCTTATTTCATTTAGACCTTATTAGTAACAACAATAAATAAAATTTTATCTCTAAAATTTGCATTGAAGAAGAAGTACAGCCAAAGCTTGTTTGCAGTTCATTCTGCACTCCTGTGACCCGTTTTCAGTAGGCAGCGGGCTGAAACCTGCTGTCGGCTGACGTCACAGAGACGGCCCAGGCTCGGAAAAGATTGCAGCCATAGGGTTGGGATCCACCCACATGCCTGAACCGACACCCGGCTCAGCCTCTCAGTGAGCTGTTGAGAGCCTGAGCTGGCTGCTCCCGTCCCTCCACAGCCCAGAGCTCTAGTGAGAGCTGGAGGGGGCAAAGCAGACAGCGGTGACTGGAAGTCTGCAGCTTTCTGCTCAGGGAGCTCTGAGAATCGAACAATAGGTGGTGTTTGATCGTTCGGTTTTCAGCTTTAGAGCCGGTGGGGGACAGATGCAGCATCGGATCAATGCTGCATCCACGTAGAAAAGTATGATTGTAAAATAAAAAAAAATCCCATACTTCACTTTTAAAAGTCCTGCTGCAGGACAAGGAATAGCTTTTCCCTCAGGCCAAGTTCACACTTGTGCAGTAATGCGCACGTGTTAACTTGCATTTGCTGGTGTTGTGTTAAGGCATCCTATTAATATTTAATGAGTTGTCAATGTATTTAATGATGGCAAAAAACTTACCGCAACCTGTTTTGGGATACCCTAATGCACCAACCTGTTTTAGGGTACCCTAATGCACCAACGCATGTAATGTACTGTACATTACTGCAGTAGAATAACTGGCCCTTAGTGTTGGGTTGCAGGACACAGGTTTAGGAGGAAGGATTTAAACTGCTTGGAGCCTACACAGAGCACAGGAAAGAGGATAATGGTGCAATATAATGACTTTAAGCCTTGTGAAGCTAATTGTATGTAAGGTTCACAGTCTAAGTGCTAGGTGGATAGATGCATATGGAAGATGAATCCATCCAGGTAATGGGATTGCAGAACCACAGGGAAGTCATGCACTTTAGGACAGGCAACATGATACAAGATACAAGTAAAATGTTAGGCATCCCCTGCAATGGGAATTCATTTTTTTTCGGTCAGATATTCCCTAAGACTTCTCTACTAAAAGGATTCAGACACTGCAACTTTTCTAATTAGAGCATAGTGAGTGTACCACCAGGTGGTTACAGTGAGTGCAGACCCTCCCATTCAAGGATCAGTCTGAAAAGAAAAGACACAGTGAAACAATCAGCCATTTCTTCAGAGCAGAAAAAGGTAGAAAACTTAAAATCTATGCAATATACCTATATCATCCAAAAGGGATAGTTTTTTTTTTCCTTTTTCAACAAAAACAGAGTTACACTTTAAGCTAAGCAATGGCTAAGCTTAGTTTTCACTTGTTCTATTTTAAAAATAAATTATATCACATTATTATTTTATGAAGGGAAAGAAGCAGACTACTGGGACACCATTATGAAAAAAAGCATGTCTGAAACAAACATCATTCTCTATTGCACATTTACTACAAGAATGCACACAAAATTGGACATAATACTTTTCAGTTTTTTAACACAATGACAAATTTCTTTGTGAAATTACATTTTTTCATTGCTCTCTGAGATACATAGTATTTTCTGGTTATTGTTCTAAAGTTCATACTGACAAGCAACATTGAAGGCTTTGCAATAAAACAAATCTTTCTTCGACTCCTCTTGGTGGTGTGTTTGTATCTATCCAGCTTCCTGGAGGCATACATGCACAACATCTGAGGAAAATACATTTTATCATGAAGAAGGTAAAAACTGACAAAGAGAACCTAGTAATAAAAACACTTTTGTCACAAAAGGCTGCATAACAGTTTTAATCTTGAACTTGTTCAGAAGTATCACCTGCTGACTGCATTAGTAAGGCCCAGTCCCCTGGTGCTTGTTTACTATCTAAAATAATAATTTTTCAGTTATTACTTTTATTTTGGCTGGTGGTGGTAGGTTGTTCTAAAAATGCAGGAACTGCTGTTGCACAAGAAGCAGGTAGCCACACTTATAGGGAAAGACCTGGCATTGGAGAGTGGAACAAGTGCATTTGATAATTCAAATGTGTTCATAGGCAAAGGTTTTCATATTACACTGATAACATTTTGCCATTTGAGATCAACAAACATTCTTTAAAATATGATGGGGATGTGATTGTATCCATATTCTTACTAACTAGGGAATATCTTGATCGACTATTACCTTTAGCCCCCGTTCACACTGGTGCGACTTCAGGTGCGACATGCTATTTCAAAAATGCTTTTGAAGTTGCATCCAAAAAAAGAGAGTTGTGGTCTGAAGAAACCACTCTGCCACCTCCATCCCTAAATACAGCAAAAGAAAAGAAAGGATGGCCTTGGGACTTTATGTGAGGTGGGAGAGATTCGGAACATTTTCACAATCAGTTCAGTACAAAAATGTTTATTGTTCACAAAAATGCTCAATACAGTAATGGGATCAGCAATAAGTGTGCGTAACCCGGCATGGTGGCCTAGTATTCAAGCTTAAGTAAAAAACAAAACAAATACAGTTCATTGCACTTGATTAGTACATCCATAAAAAGTATTATACAAAATATATATATATCATATGAATAAGTAAAATACATATTACACATGCATAGATAGCAGTAGTGTGTGACCATGTAGTGATCAACTTCAAGTACCCAACAAGGGCATGCATGTGGCATCGGTATTGCCCTACGCGTTTCGCGAGTCTCCTCTCGCTCGTCAGGGGCTGATGCATAATTTGTATGTCTATAACAAAAATTGAGAGTAATGGAAGTATGAAAAATAATAACTAAGTCGGGACACGAAAAAATGGTTGGCACGAAGGGTCCATGATAAACGACCCCGTACTTACCACTTGACTGGGTTGGGTCACCAAAAAGACCGGGTCTCAGGATGGCGGCAATGGGCAATGCCGGCACGGGGGCTGAGGGGGAGTGGCGACCACCAATACGCTGCAGGACAAACCAGGGAGCACAGCAAGGACCGCAGGAGCTAGTGTGGTGGGTGATATGAAGGTGTCCATGAGCATATCTAGAAAAATTATATATATAAAAGGATACATGAGTCTCAACAAGTGTACCCAAAGTAGACTAAGAATAAGAGGGTCAGTTCTAACCCTCAGGAATAACTCAGAGGGGTTAAGGAATAGGTATATATGTATAGAGTAACATGAATTTAAAGTATGAGTTGGTAAGGATGAATGAATGGACCGTCATGATGGCAAGTAATTTAAAGGCAAGGGCTGGAGGGAAGTGCATACATACAGATAAATATGAGATATAAAGTATAACTACTTTTTATTCTAAGTATATATGTATATATGTATAGGGTAACGTTCTCAGTATATATGTATAAGTATATATGTATAGGGTAACATGAGTTCAAAATATGAATTGGTAAAGATAGATGAATGGACCGTCATAATGGCAAGTAATTAAAGGCAGGGGCTGGAGGGAAGTGCATACATACAGAAAAATATGGGATATAAAAGTAAAACTAATTCTAGATTATGTGGGGGGGTGATTGTGTGTAGCAACAAACGTGTGAAGTATAATTAAAATGGATAATGTTGTGTGTGGTGAGAGGATATCACATATGCATTTAGATTATATAAGGTGAAAAGAGAAAGGGGGGGGGGAGGAAGAAGAGGAGGAGGGGGGAAGGGGGGAAAAAAATGGAGGAATAATACCTGAGTGAATGTAAAGAGTCCCAGGCATAGAAGGTGCTCTCACAGACCCAAAACATGTAAACACACCAGCCGAACCACAGATGCAGACTGCAGCCGCGCCGAGCCCCCGGATATACCCACAGCGGTAATGGAAGCCACGCCCCCAGCGTCATGTACGGATGGCGGTATGCTGATGCTAACAGCGTCAACCAGAGGAGCCGGATGTACGTGACACCAGCCGCTCACCCATCCGGGATGTTCCACACAGCCCAGGAACGCGGGGTCAGAGGACACCGCGTAGTGGGCGTGGAAAACATGACGCCGACGTGCAGGTGGCCCCGCCCGACCGTGAGGACAGGCGGGGGCAGCAGGAGGTCAGATGGACCTCCCCTTTACACGTCGCAGCCCCCAATGCCGGAAGCGCAGTGTCACCAAACAAACAGACCACAGCAGAGGGGAGCCAACACAACCCGGAAGTAAAACCTGATTATAGCTAAGTATGTTGATAAAAAGTATGTAGGTAAAAATGGACCAATGGTTTAGACCGACCACATTTTGGCCTAATGGGTGTCTTCCACCCGAATACATACAGAAAAAGAGAGTTGTGGTCTGAAGAAACCACTCTGCCACCTCCATCCCTAAATACAGCAAAAGAAAAGAAAGGATGGCCTTGGGACTTTATGTGAGGTGGGAGAGATTCGGAACATTTTCACAATCAGTTCAGTACAAAAATGTTTATTGTTCACAAAAATGCTCAATACAGTAATGGGATCAGCAATAAGTGTGCGTAACCCGGCATGGTGGCCTAGTATTCAAGCATAAGTAAAAAACAAAACAAATACAGTTCATTGCACTTGATTAGTACATCCATAAAAAGTATTATACAAAATATATATATATCATATGAATAAGTAAAATACATATTACACATGCATAGATAGCAGTAGTGTGTGACCATGTAGTGATCAACTTCAAGTACCCAACAAGGGCATGCATGTGGCATCGGTATTGCCCTACGCGTTTCGCGAGTCTCCTCTCGCTCGTCAGGGGCTGATGCATAATTTGTATGTCTATAACAAAAATTGAGAGTAATGGAAGTATGAAAAATAATAACTAAGTCGGGACACGAAAAAATGGTTGGCACGAAGGGTCCATGATAAACGACCCCGTACTTACCACTTGACTGGGTTGGGTCACCAAAAAGACCGGGTCTCAGGATGGCGGCAATGGGCAATGCCGGCACGGGGGCTGAGGGGGAGTGGCGACCACCAATACGCTGCAGGACAAACCAGGGAGCACAGCAAGGACCGCAGGAGCTAGTGTGGTGGGTGATATGAAGGTGTCCATGAGCATATCTAGAAAAATTATATATATAAAAGGATACATGAGTCTCAACAAGTGTACCCAAAGTAGACTAAGAATAAGAGGGTCAGTTCTAACCCTCAGGAATAACTCAGAGGGGTTAAGGAATAGGTATATATGTATAGAGTAACATGAATTTAAAGTATGAGTTGGTAAGGATGAATGAATGGACCGTCATGATGGCAAGTAATTTAAAGGCAAGGGCTGGAGGGAAGTGCATACATACAGATAAATATGAGATATAAAGTATAACTACTTTTTATTCTAAGTATATATGTATATATGTATAGGGTAACGTTCTCAGTATATATGTATAAGTATATATGTATAGGGTAACATGAGTTCAAAATATGAATTGGTAAAGATAGATGAATGGACCGTCATAATGGCAAGTAATTAAAGGCAGGGGCTGGAGGGAAGTGCATACATACAGAAAAATATGGGATATAAAAGTAAAACTAATTCTAGATTATGTGGGGGGGTGAATGTGTGTAGCAACAAACGTGTGAAGTATAATTAAAATGGATAATGTTGTGTGTGGTGAGAGGATATCACATATGCATTTAGATTATATAAGGTGAAAAGAGAAAGGGGGGGGGGGGAGGGGGGGGAAGAAGAGGAGGAGGGGGGAAGGGGGGAAAAAAAATGGAGGAATAATACCTGAGTGAATGTAAAGAGTCCCAGGCATAGAAGGTGCTCTCACAGACCCAAAACATGTAAACACACCAGCCGAACCACAGATGCAGACTGCAGCCGCGCCGAGCCCCCGGATATACCCACAGCGGTAATGGAAGCCACGCCCCCAGCGTCATGTACGGATGGCGGTATGCTGATGCTAACAGCGTCAACCAGAGGAGCCGGATGTACGTGACACCAGCCGCTCACCCATCCGGGATGTTCCACACAGCCCAGGAACGCGGGGTCAGAGGACACCGCGTAGTGGGCGTGGAAAACATGACGCCGACGTGCAGGTGGCCCCGCCCGACCGTGAGGACAGGCGGGGGCAGCAGGAGGTCAGATGGACCTCCCCTTTACACGTCGCAGCCCCCAATGCCGGAAGCGCAGTGTCACCAAACAAACAGACCACAGCAGAGGGGAGCCAACACAACCCGGAAGTAAAACCTGATTATAGCTAAGTATGTTGATAAAAAGTATGTAGGTAAAAATGGACCAATGGTTTAGACCGACCACATTTTGGCCTAATGGGTGTCTTCCACCCGAATACATACAGAAAAAGAGAGTTGTGGTCTGAAGAAACCACTCTGCCACCTCCATCCCTAAATACAGCAAAAGAAAAGAAAGGATGGCCTTGGGACTTTATGTGAGGTGGGAGAGATTCGGAACATTTTCACAATCAGTTCAGTACAAAAATGTTTATTGTTCACAAAAATGCTCAATACAGTAATGGGATCAGCAATAAGTGTGCGTAACCCGGCATGGTGGCCTAGTATTCAAGCATAAGTAAAAAACAAAACAAATACAGTTCATTGCACTTGATTAGTACATCCATAAAAAGTATTATACAAAATATATATATATATCATATGAATAAGTAAAATACATATTACATTAACATTTTTGTACTGAACTGATTGTGAAAATGTTCCGAATCTCTCCCACCTCACATAAAGTCCCAAGGCCATCCTTTCTTTTCTTTTGCTGTATTTAGGGATGGAGGTGGCAGAGTGGTTTCTTCAGACCACAACTCTCTTTTTCTGTATGTATTCGGGTGGAAGACACCCATTAGGCCAAAATGTGGTCGGTCTAAACCATTGGTCCATTTTTACCTACATACTTTTTATCAACATACTTAGCTATAATCAGGTTTTACTTCCGGGTTGTGTTGGCTCCCCTCTGCTGTGGTCTGTTTGTTTGGTGACACTGCGCTTCCGGCATTGGGGGCTGCGACATGTAAAGGGGAGGTCCATCTGACCTCCTGCTGCCCCCGCCTGTCCTCACGGTCGGGCGGGGCCACCTGCACGTCGGCGTCATGTTTTCCACGCCCACTACGCGGTGTCCTCTGACCCCGCGTTCCTGGGCTGTGTGGAACATCCCGGATGGGTGAGCGGCTGGTGTCACGTACATCCGGCTCCTCTGGTTGACGCTGTTAGCATCAGCATACCGCCATCCGTACATGACGCTGGGGGCGTGGCTTCCATTACCGCTGTGGGTATATCCGGGGGCTCGGCGCGGCTGCAGTCTGCATCTGTGGTTCGGCTGGTGTGTTTACATGTTTTGGGTCTGTGAGAGCACCTTCTATGCCTGGGACTCTTTACATTCACTCAGGTATTATTCCTCCATTTTTTTCCCTCCTTCCCCCCTCCTCCTCTTCTTCCCCCCCCTCCCCCCCCCCTTTCTCTTTTCACCTTATATAATCTAAATGCATATGTGATATCCTCTCACCACACACAACATTATCCATTTTAATTATACTTCACACGTTTGTTGCTACACACATTCACCCCCCCACATAATCTAGAATTAGTTTTACTTTTATATCCCATATTTTTCTGTATGTATGCACTTCCCTCCAGCCCCTGCCTTTAATTACTTGCCATTATGACGGTCCATTCATCTATCTTTACCAATTCATATTTTGAACTCATGTTACCCTATACATATATACTTATACATATATACTGAGAACGTTACCCTATACATATATACATATATACTTAGAATAAAAAGTAGTTATACTTTATATCTCATATTTATCTGTATGTATGCACTTCCCTCCAGCCCTTGCCTTTAAATTACTTGCCATCATGACGGTCCATTCATTCATCCTTACCAACTCATACTTTAAATTCATGTTACTCTATACATATATACCTATTCCTTAACCCCTCTGAGTTATTCCTGAGGGTTAGAACTGACCCTCTTATTCTTAGTCTACTTTGGGTACACTTGTTGAGACTCATGTATCCTTTTATATATATAATTTTTCTAGATATGCTCATGGACACCTTCATATCACCCACCACACTAGCTCCTGCGGTCCTTGCTGTGCTCCCTGGTTTGTCCTGCAGCGTATTGGTGGTCGCCACTCCCCCTCAGCCCCCGTGCCGGCATTGCCCATTGCCGCCATCCTGAGACCCGGTCTTTTTGGTGACCCAACCCAGTCAAGTGGTAAGTACGGGGTCGTTTATCATGGACCCTTCGTGCCAACCATTTTTTCGTGTCCCGACTTAGTTATTATTTTTCATACTTCCATTACTCTCAATTTTTGTTATAGACATACAAATTATGCATCAGCCCCTGACGAGCGAGAGGAGACTCGCGAAACGCGTAGGGCAATACCGATGCCACATGCATGCCCTTGTTGGGTACTTGAAGTTGATCACTACATGGTCACACACTACTGCTATCTATGCATGTGTAATATGTATTTTACTTATTCATATGATATATATATATTTTGTATAATACTTTTTATGGATGTACTAATCAAGTGCAATGAACTGTATTTGTTTTGTTTTTTACTTATGCTTGAATACTAGGCCACCATGCCGGGTTACGCACACTTATTGCTGATCCCATTACTGTATTGAGCATTTTTGTGAACAATAAACATTTTTGTACTGAACTGATTGTGAAAATGTTCCGAATCTCTCCCACCTCACATAAAGTCCCAAGGCCATCCTTTCTTTTCTTTTGCTGTATTTAGGGATGGAGGTGGCAGAGTGGTTTCTTCAGACCACAACTCTCTTTTTCTGTATGTATTCGGGTGGAAGACACCCATTAGGCCAAAATGTGGTCGGTCTAAACCATTGGTCCATTTTTACCTACATACTTTTTATCAACATACTTAGCTATAATCAGGTTTTACTTCCGGGTTGTGTTGGCTCCCCTCTGCTGTGGTCTGTTTGTTTGGTGACACTGCGCTTCCGGCATTGGGGGCTGCGACGTGTAAAGGGGAGGTCCATCTGACCTCCTGCTGCCCCCGCCTGTCCTCACGGTCGGGCGGGGCCACCTGCACGTCGGCGTCATGTTTTCCACGCCCACTACGCGGTGTCCTCTGACCCCGCGTTCCTGGGCTGTGTGGAACATCCCGGATGGGTGAGCGGCTGGTGTCACGTACATCCGGCTCCTCTGGTTGACGCTGTTAGCATCAGCATACCGCCATCCGTACATGACGCTGGGGGCGTGGCTTCCATTACCGCTGTGGGTATATCCGGGGGCTCGGCGCGGCTGCAGTCTGCATCTGTGGTTCGGCTGGTGTGTTTACATGTTTTAGGTCTGTGAGAGCACCTTCTATGCCTGGGACTCTTTACATTCACTCAGGTATTATTCCTCCATTTTTTTCCCCCCTTCCCCCCTCCTTCTCTTCTTCCCCCCCCTCCCCCCCCCCTTTCTCTTTTCACCTTATATAATCTAAATGCATATGTGATATCCTCTCACCACACACAACATTATCCATTTTAATTATACTTCACACGTTTGTTGCTACACACATTCACCCCCCCACATAATCTAGAATTAGTTTTACTTTTATATCCCATATTTTTCTGTATGTATGCACTTCCCTCCAGCCCCTGCCTTTAATTACTTGCCATTATGACGGTCCATTCATCTATCTTTACCAATTCATATTTTGAACTCATGTTACCCTATACATATATACTTATACATATATACTGAGAACGTTACCCTATACATATATACATATATACTTAGAATAAAAAGTAGTTATACTTTATATCTCATATTTATCTGTATGTATGCACTTCCCTCCAGCCCTTGCCTTTAAATTACTTGCCATCATGACGGTCCATTCATTCATCCTTACCAACTCATACTTTAAATTCATGTTACTCTATACATATATACCTATTCCTTAACCCCTCTGAGTTATTCCTGAGGGTTAGAACTGACCCTCTTATTCTTAGTCTACTTTGGGTACACTTGTTGAGACTCATGTATGCTTTTATATATATAATTTTTCTAGATATGCTCATGGACACCTTCATATCACCCACCACACTAGCTCCTGCGGTCCTTGCTGTGCTCCCTGGTTTGTCCTGCAGCGTATTGGTGGTCGCCACTCCCCCTCAGCCCCCGTGCCGGCATTGCCCATTGCCGCCATCCTGAGACCCGGTCTTTTTGGTGACCCAACCCAGTCAAGTGGTAAGTACGGGGTCGTTTATCATGGACCCTTCGTGCCAACCATTTTTTCGTGTCCCGACTTAGTTATTATTTTTCATACTTCCATTACTCTCAATTTTTGTTATAGACATACAAATTATGCATCAGCCCCTGACGAGCGAGAGGAGACTCGCGAAACGCGTAGGGCAATACCGATGCCACATGCATGCCCTTGTTGGGTACTTGAAGTTGATCACTACATGGTCACACACTACTGCTATCTATGCATGTGTAATATGTATTTTACTTATTCATATGATATATATATATTTTGTATAATACTTTTTATGGATGTACTAATCAAGTGCAATGAACTGTATTTGTTTTGTTTTTTACTTATGCTTGAATACTAGGCCACCATGCCGGGTTACGCACACTTATTGCTGATCCCATTACTGTATTGAGCATTTTTGTGAACAATAAACATTTTTGTACTGAACTGATTGTGAAAATGTTCCGAATCTCTCCCACCTCACATAAAGTCCCAAGGCCATCCTTTCTTTTCTTTTGAAGTTGCATCCAATGTATTTCCATGGCTCAGTCTTAAGGCTACTTTCACACAGGGCGGGCGGGCGCTGGCGGTAAAGCAGCGCTATATTTAGTGCAGTTTTACCGTTGTTTTAGCGGCACTATGCAGCCTCTAGCAGGGCGGTTTTAACCCCTGCTAGCGGCCGAAAAAGGGTTAAAACCCTTTTTCTTTTTAAAGCGGCGCTTTGCCAGCTGGTTTGCGGCGCTGCCCCATTGTTTTCAATGGGAAGAGGCGCTTTAGGAGTGGTGAATACACCGCAACTATAGTGCTGCAAAGATGCGGCTTGCAGGACTTTTTTGACAGTCCCCCCTATCCATACTAGGCCCTTTGGAAAAAATTAAAACAAAGAATGGCATGGGGCCCCCCTAAAATCTATACCTGACCCTTATCTGAGCATGCACCCCAGCAGGCCAGGAAAGGGGGAGGACAAGCGAGCGCCCCCTCCTGAACCAAACCAGGTCACATGCCCTCAACATGGGGGTGTGATTTGAGGTAGGGGGATCCCCCAAAGCACCTTGCCCCCATGTTGAGGAGGACAAGGGCCTCTTCCCCACCTTCATCAGGTGTGCTCGGTGGTAGAGGCAGGCAACGTGATTGATAATGGATCTACACCGAAATATATATTTTTTTAATTTTTATTTTTTATTAAAGGATTTGTCAAAAACTATTGTTTTTATTCACTTTTTACAATTTTTGGTGAATTAGTAGGGGTACAATGAACCCCATACTTATTCACATAGGCAGGGGGTCAAGATCTGGGGCCCCCCTTGTTTAAGGGGCTTCCAGATTCTGATAAGTCACCCCCCCAACCCGACAACTACCAGACCTGGGTTGTGCAGAAGAGGCCCTTGTCCACACCAACATTGGGACAAGGTGCTCAGGGGGGGCTTGCTTGTTCGCCCCCCTTTCCTGGCCTGCCAGGCTGCATACTCAAATAAGAGTCTGGTATGGATTTTGGGGGGACTCCACACAATTTCAATTTAAAATTAGCATGGGGTTCCCCTTAAAATGGATACCAGATCCGAAGGGCGAGATATGTATTGGGAGGGGATCATCACACAGTTTTTTTTCCCCTAATTGTCACGCACTGTACTTTTTTGATTGGACATAGCCAAGTCACAGTACATTGAAATAATCTGAAATCGCATTGAAATCACATTAAAGTCGCATTGAAGTTGCACTGAAGTTGCGCTTAAATCAGACCAAATCACACCACCTTGAAGTAGCACCCGTTGTGAACAGGGGCTTAGTGCACTTGTTTTAGAGGTTGTGTTGTGTCATATCTTGGCTACATACTAGACTAACCTTATGTTTATATTTTTTACCAGATATGCCTCTCCCACTATTTATTTTAAAAATGGCTTTGCAGCAGTCATTGGTGTCATTTCACTAAGACCCCTTTCACGCTGGGGCGGTTTGCAGGCGTTATTGCGCTAAAAATACCGCCTGCAAACCGACCCAAAACAGTTGCTGCTGTTTGTTCAGTGTGAAAGCCCGAGGGCTTTCACACTGAAGCGGTGCGCTGGCAGGAGAAGAAAAAAAACTCCTGCAAGCCGCATCTTTGGAGCGGTGAAGGAGCGGTGTATTCACCGCTCCTAAACCGCTCCTGCCCATTGGAATCAATGGGGCAGCGCGGCTATACCGCGGCAATACCGCGGCTATACCGCGGCAATACCGCGGCCATAGCCGCGCTATGCGAGCGGTTTTAACCCTTTTTCAGCCTCCAGCGGGGGTTAAAACCGCACCGCTAGCGGCCAAATACAGCCGCAAAAACGACGGTAAAACAGCGTTAAAAATAGTATTGTTTTACCACCAATGCCCCCACCGCCCCAGTGTGAAAGGGGCCTAAGAGTTAAATAATGCTGAAAAAATGTGGTAAAATAACTTGTGTGGAAACAAATATGTAAATGTTCAATTCAATCAGAATTCTGCAGTAATTAACTACATGCCGGAAATGAAAAATTATGGAAAAAAACAGTGTTGGGTCCCCCCCATGCACACCAAGCACTTCGGGTCTAGTAAGGATTTTAAGGGGAACCCCACGCCAATTTTTTTTTAGAAACGGCATGGGGTTCCCCCAAGATCCATACCAAACCATTTTCCGAGCATGGAGCCTGGCAGGTCAGGAAAGGGAGGGGACGAGCAAGTGTCCCCTACTGAATCATAGCAGGCTACATGCCCTCAACATGGGGGGGTGTTGAGGGCATGTAGCCTGGGGACAAACCACCTTGTACCCATGTTCCTATGGGCAGAGGACTTATTGGATTCTGAAAGCCCTTTTTAACAAGGGGGCCTCCAGACCCCCCCCCATGTGAATGAGTAGGGGTACATTGTACCCCTACTCATTCACCAAAAAAGTGTCAAAAAGAATAAAAGCACACGCAGTTTTTGATAATTCCTTTAAAAAAAAAAAGAAATGTCCCTTAAAGTAGATCCATCATCAGTCATGACGCCCGCGACATCGCCAGACCCGAAAAATAAGAAAAATTAAAACCTCCAGGATGAAGGCTCCTACCGTCTGCCTTAAATAGCCAAGGGGAGGAGTCACCCAGTAAAGTCCCTGTGACCCCACCCACTTGTGACATCACTAGCCAGAAGCATGCTGGGATGTCCCCCAAAAACACCCCCCATGTTGAGTGCGTGTGGCCTGGTATGGTTTGGGGGGGGCTCGCTTGTCCCCTCCCTTTCCTGTCTGGCTGCTTTTAACTTAATCTTACGCCCTTCAGTTAATTGCATAGATGTTCAAACGCTGAACGAAAATTTTTTTATCGCTGTAATTACCTTTATATTGTACTTTATTGTGGCACTTCCTGTCTCTCCTCCCATGGAAGTAGGTGTGTTTATTGCCTTTCCCCGGCGCCGCACTGTCTCCTGGGAGCTTAGTGTCAGGCTTCCCAAGATTCAGTGCGGGAAACAATAATCATGCGTGTGAATGAACAGCATTCACCGCATCCAGGAAATTAATGCTTGTGGGCTTCACATGCCCACAAGCAAGATGGAAACAGCCAGCATCACATTTTTTAAGCTATTCTTCAGTACGAAAACAGACAGAGGCGGAAATATTACACCCAAACTGTGAGTATTATTTTGGGGTTAGCAAAGTGTCTCAATGACCTAAAAAAAAAAAAAAAAGATTGGTCGCCGGACTCCCGCTTTAAGAGCTTACCGCATTTTTTTGGTGATTTTTAAATGGCACATTTTTCATTTTGCGGTAAATACTGCATAATTGTTATTTTTTTGGGGAATTTGACTTTTTTTTACCGCATGCCATAATTTATGAAAATGAGTCACGTGACCATGTTATCGCATGCAGGAAACATTGGTGAATTGAACCCATTGTCAACTGTAATGCCCCGTACACACGGTCGGACTTTGTTCGGACATTCCGACAACAAAATCCTAGGATTTTTTCCGACGAATGTTGGCTCAAACTTGTTTTGTCTACACACGGTCGCACAAAGTTGTCGGAAAATCCGATCATTCTGAACGCGGTGACGTAAAACACGTACGTCGGGACTATAAACGGGGCAGTGGCCAATAGCTTTCATCTCTTTATTTATTCTGAGCATGCGTGGCACTTTGTCCATCGGATTTGTGTACACACGATCGGAATTTCCGACAACGGATTTTGTTGTCGGAAAATTTTATCTCCTGCTGTCCAACTTTGTGTGTCGGAAAATCCGATGGAAAATGTCCGATGGCGCCCACACACGGTCGGAATTTCCGACAACACGCTCCGATCGGACATTGTCCATCGGAAAATCCGATCGTGTGTACGGGGCATAATACCAAAATACTTGACTCAAGCTGCAACATGCATGTTCAGTAGAATTCAAAATTACTAGTGACAACTAAGGTCCAACCAGTAGCCCAAGCTGAATAGTTTAGCTCAGTGTTCCCTGAACTGCGTCCCATGAGCCTGATGTGCACCGTTGCATGTCTTCGACCAGTTATTGGGGCACCATTTGTCCCTATGACAGAAACAGTGGGGTACAATTCCTCCCTCTGGCACAAGCAATGGGGTACAACTCCACCCACTGATGGAAATGATAGGACACTATATTTCCCACTGACAGAAGCAAAGGGGCATTATTCTTTCCACTGACATCTTTTTGCATTAATTCTTCCACTGACATCAATGATGGGGAACATTTTCTCTCACTGACACTAACCATGGGTCACTATTCCTCCCACTGACACCAATGATGGGTCACTATTCCTCCCACTCCCAATGAAAAGGCATAATTCCTGCCACTTATACTAACAATGAAGCACTATGCCTTCCACTCTGACACTATTCCCCCATTAACATTAGTAACGGAACACTATTGCTCCAAAAAGGGCATAATTTCTTCCACTAACGGCATTGATGGGACACTATTCCTTTCACTAATATCATTGATGGGGCACTATTCCATCCTCTGACACTAGAGATGGGGCACTAAATTTTCCGACCGACACCAATGATGTGGCACTTTATCTTCCCTCTGATACCAATTGTGAGGCACCGTGTCTTAGCTTAGTAAGTGAGGTGAAGCATTGCTGACTATAATCATCCAATCATGTACAAGCAAAAATGCTGTTTTTTTCTCCCTGCACATGATTCTTTGCCAAGTGAAATTTCACCACATTCACCAAGGTCTGGAGAAAATTTGCTCCCAATGTGCTATTTCCCCTGCAAAGTGAACAGTCTATTTGTCTTTAGTAAATCAACCCCATTATGTCATTGGCCATGTCCAATAATATTGATGGCTACTATGTGCGCATAAAACATGTGTTTTTTATGATCAAAACCTACAATAACAATGCCCCATTTTTATCTTCATAGTGACATTCCAATACTGTATACTATATGCTATATACAATACTAGTATACTATATACTCTATACATTAGGTATTATGTCTCCTTTGCATTATGCCATTTTGTTGTGGCTTCTGCACACACAACAATGTGGCATTTTGCACAATAACATGCATTGCTTTAAAGAGGAGCTCCAGTCCCCCCTCCCCCAAAAAATGTAAAATTAAGCAGCTACAAATACTATAGCTGCTGGCTGTTAATATAAAAACACTTACCTGTCTTTGGGTCCAGATGTCGGCATCCTGATTAAGGGAAGCCGATAGTGAAGTCTTGCGGCTTTACAACTGGTTTCCCACTGAGCATGTGTGAGCCCACAGTCTTCCGGGACCGGTGATGTATCAAGTATGAGTGGAAGACAGCGCTGGACTTATTCCACTCAAAGCTGCCTAGCAGCAAGTTACACTGTGGGGGGTCTAGAAGGAATTGCTTCCAATGGGTTGTATCCCAGTTGTAGGAGGTAAGTGATAGACTCCATTGGGGGACCTGTGATGTGCCCCAGAAGGTCGCGGGAGGAAGGAGGGGGGCAAACTTCTTCTTGGATCACTGAGGCAACCTGACCCGCAGTGGGAGCAGGTACCTGTCAAAACCAGGTACCCACTCGCCCAAAAAAGTGCCAAATGTGGCACAGGAGGGGGTGGGAGATGCAATTAAGCTGAACTTTCCCTTTTGGGAGAAGTTCCGCTTTAAGGCAGTTCACTTATTTATAACAACAACAAAAGAAAAACCCTACCTGCACCTTTTTACTGTAACACACCACCTCACAATGTATGGTATATGTGCTGTTGTGTACTACAGAGTGGGTCTGTTGGCCCCTACTGTACTTGTGCATTGGAGTGTCATTATAAATGAATGGTACAACAAAGCACCAAATGGGATGCCTTATATTACCAGGTGTTATAGTAAAGCACTAGTTTGATGTCAGCTTTAAAGGAATGAGAATATTTTAAAGCTAATATTTCTGGGTATGCTTAGTACATAAAACAAGCTAGATAGATAGATAGATAGATAGATAGATAGATAGATAGATAGATAGATAGATAGATAGATAGATAGATAGATAGATAGATAGATAGATAGATAGATAGATAGATAGATAGATAGATAGATAGATAGAGATATATATCACTATTGCCTTCTAAATAAAATAATTCACATATAAACATAATTATTCCAATATGTTAACAAATTAAATTACTATTAGTCCTGCAAAAAAAGATCATATTTTAGGATGGTACAAAGACAAAAGCTCATTTGGCACAAAACTGTCCGATAACAAAATATTTTTGTCTTTTTTAGGTAAAAGCTGTAAGAGTGTAAGGGTTAACCAGTTTCTTTATGATGGAAAATGTTCTTGATGCCAATGTGTATTCAGTCTTTATTTATGCAAATGAAATGAGAGATTCACTTTTCTTTTCTCAGTCTGCCTCCTCCGTTGAGGTACAATAATAGCAAAATTACACTTTTCTGGCTGCTAAAATGTACTGAGTTTAATTATCACAAATAGTCTATTTATGGTCAGCAGTTTTTTTCTATGTGCAGAAAAAAAGAAAAAAGAAAATACTCTGAGATTCTCATTCTATGTGGATATGCTGACTTTTTGTATACTGAAATCTCATTTTAAATGTATAAAAATCCAACTTTGTTCCATGTTAATGCCAAGGGATTTAATAAAAGAAAAACAAGAGCTAATTTTGTGTAAACTGTGCTTCCATTATATTGAATATAAGTTGGTGCAAGACCCTTCTTCTTATGCCGCGTACACATGAGCGGACTTTACGGCAGACTTTGCACGGCGGACTTTTCGACGGACTTTATGACGGACTTTCCGAATGAACGGACTTGCCTACACATAATCCACCAAAGTACGTCGAATTTGTACGTGATGACTTACGACCGGACTAAAACAAGGAAGTTCATAGCCAGTAGCCAATAGCTGCCCTAGCGTGGCTTTTTGTCTGTCGAACTAGCATACAGACGAGCGGACTTTTCGACTGGACTCGAGTTTGACGGATAGATTTAAAACATGTTTCAAATCTAAGTCCGTCCAACTTTTGAGAAAACAAAGTCCGCTGGAGCCCACACACGATCGAATTGTCAGACGACAATGGTGGATTGTGTGTAGGCAAGTCCGTTCATTCGGAAAGTCCATCATAAAGTCCGTCGAAAAGTCCGCCGGGCAAAGTCTGCCATAAAGTCCGCTCATGTGTACGCGGCATTACTTTCATTGCTAAATTAAAATTGGCATGTTTTTAAGAAGTAGAATTTGCAAGTGGCCATAATCTTAAATAACATGATTTTGTTCATGGTTTGCAAATTATAGTCTTTGCAACAGTGCAACCAGTGAACACATTTACCTACTTTGATTGCACGTTTAAGACATTTTTCTGACATTTATCCAAGCTAGCTGTGCATTTGGGAGCTTTGCTGCCATTTGCAGAATTTTTTTGGCATGTACTACTAATATGGAAATGTTTGCACCTTACGCTTCTTATAATTACATAGTTGTTATGTAAATAAGTTTGAAAGAGTCAAATTGTATTTTAATGGGTCAATGGGAATTTGACTCTTATAAGGTATCTGTTAAGTTAAAAATAGGACAGTTGTATTGCTAAGTCAAGGGTCAGAGGTCAACTGAAGTCTCACAGATATTAGCTTCTCCACTGTTTCACCTCAAACATTGGGGTTGGTTTACTAAAGGCTGCACTTTGCAAGGAAACTTTCCCCAAAGCTTAGTTATTGTGTTGAAGCTCTGATAATTTTCATCATCCATTTTGCAAGCAAAATTTAGTTTTTTAAAATTTTCCTTGCACTAGGTTGGGAATTCTTTGCAATGTGAAATTACCTACTTGAAATTCCCTTACATAGTGCAACTTCCCTTGCAAAGTGAACAGCCTATTTGTAAATCAACCCCATGTCTCCAAATTCTTGCATGTGCAGTGTTTATCAGGCCAGGTAGTTGACAGACCAAGAACTGTTGATGTGAAGTGACCTTAGACACCCCAAAACATTAAGTAAATCTTTTTGTAGGTGTTATGCCAAATTGTCCTTTTAAAAAGAGAATTTCCTCCTGACCCCAAGTCCACATAATAAATCAACCTAATTGGGCTGGTTTCTTCATAGTCAAATGCACATGTTGTGTACTGTCAGTAACCTGTATGTAATAAGAGGGTCCAGGCTGTCATCTTACATGCCAGTGAAATCCAACTGGCACAATTTGTGCATACTTTTTAGTGGATTACAGTTTACCCAGGCTGAATCCTGACATCTAGAAAGCATGTACTAATAAAATAGAGAGAACGTGTGACCCGTCCTTCTTGTAGCTGGTTGTATGTGTACTGACTAGGAATTTGTTTCTTTCAGCCTCCCAATTCACAGCATGGCATCAACATGGCTTGTTAGGCTATGTTATGAGATTTTTGTGAATAATGCTGAGGTTAACCAGGGTTAGTAGTGGTTGGCACAAGATATTTGGCCTAGGGAGGCAGGAAGTATAAATCTGGCCCGTGATATATTAGGGGGGGGCACATAAAGCGTGTCATAGACACCTTTTGCAATTCTGTTTGTGTGGAGAACTTAAAGTTTTGATGCTTGCCCCCAATTTAGGTACCTGTCACAGACAGGTACATACATTTGTCCATGTCTGCACTGGGAAAGCAGTGTCCACACTGGAATCTCCTTCCCCAGTACAGTCATTACCGCCCTCCCTTCCTCCCTTAGGCACTGTACCATTATACTGACAGACGCTTGGCTGAGGAGTCTTGTACCAGGAGTGGGAGAAGTCTGGGGGGAACTGTAGGACTCTTGCCCCAACAGGTCCATTCCAATGGGTGTGGGCACATGGGAGTGGGCTTATCCCTAGTCACTTTTCCAGTCCAATAGCAGCTTGTGAATTAGCCTACTCAAAAATTGTTACCTAAAAGTGAAGTAGACCTGATGGAAAACTAGTCTCTCAGTTTGTCATCAGGCTCCACCCACTCAGTGACAAGTCATTTCTCAAATATGGGCATTGTCTATATCTGGGTTATGACATTAGCTGCATCCCCCACCTGATAAGTTACATTTAGTTTTTGGCCAGAGAATCTTCTGGCCAACGGCTAAAACTGAGAACTGGTGGTAACTCTTAAAGAATTTTTTGCTGCCACTGCAATAGATTCTTAAAGTGGTGATAGTAAGAACTACCCACATTTGCCACATGAGTCTGCAATGCTACTGACACTGAGGCAAATGCTTGCCTAATTTAGGTGCATGTAGTTTTTAACCAGTTGCCGACCGCCTCACAACGATATACGTCGGCAGAATGGCACGGGCAGGCAGAATCACGTACCTGTACGTGATCTGCCTCCCGCGGGCTGGGGGTCTGATCGGACCCCCCCGGTGCCCGAGGTGGTCGGCTTCTGTCCAGCAGCGATGAGAGGTGATGGGGAGGCCATCCATTCATGGCCCCACCTCGCGATCACTCCCAGCCAATGAGAATCTTCCTCTGCCTCTGTATAGTAAACAGAGGCAGAGGAAGTGATGTCATCGCTCCTCGGCTCGGTATTTTCCGTTCCGGCGCCGAGGAGAGAAGACATCCGAGTGAGTGTAAAACACACACACAGTAGAACACGCCAGGCACACATTACACTCCCCATCACCCCCCCGATCACCCCCTGATCACCCCCTAATCATCCCTCCACGTCACACTGACACCAAGCAGTTTTTTTTTCTGATTACTGCATTGGTGTCAGTTTGTGACAGTTAGTGTGGTAGGGCAGTTAGTGTTAGCCCCCTTTAGGTCTAGGGTACCCCCCTAACCCCCCCTAATAAAGTTTTAACCCCTTGATAACCCCCCCGTCACCAGTGTCACTAAGCAATCGTTTTTCTGATCGCTGTATTAGTGTCACTGGTGACGCTAGTTAGGGAAGGAAATATATAGGTTCGCCGTCAGTGTTTTATAGCGACAGGGACCCCCATATACTACCTAATAAAGGTTTTAACCCCTTGATTGCCCCCTAGTTAACCCTTTCACCAGTGATCACCGTATAACTGTTATGGGTGACACTGGTTAGTTTGTTTATTTTTTATAGTGTCAGGGCACCCGCCGTCTATTACCTAATAAAGGTTGAGCTCCCTGATCGCCCGGCGGTGATATAAGTTAGGTTCTAGGGTCAGATAGGGTCTGCGTCGCCCCAGGCAGCGTCAGGTTAGCACCAGTACCGCTAACACCCACGCATGCACCATACACCTCCCTTAGTGGTATAGTATCTGAACAGATCAATATCTGATCCGATCAGATCTATACTAGCGTCCCCAGCAGTTTAGGGTTCCCAAAAATGCAGTGTTAGCGGGATTAGTCCAGATACCTGCTAGCACCTGCGTTTTGCCCCTCCGCCCGGCCCAGCCCACCCAAGTGCAGTATCCATCGATCACTGTCACTTACAAAACACTAAACGCATAACTGCAGCGTTCGCAGAGTCAGGCCTGATCCCTGCGATCGCTAACAGTTTTTTGGTAGCGTTTTGGTAAACTGCCAAGCACCAGCGGCCTAGTACACCCCGGTCGTAGTCAAACCAGCACTGCAGTAACACGTGGTGAAGTGGCGAGTCCCATAAGTGCAGTTCAAGCTGGTGATGTGGCAAGCACAAGTAGTGTCCCGCTGCCACCAAGAAGAAGACAAACACAGGCCCGTCGTGCCCATAGTGCCCTTCCTGCTGCATTCGCCAATCCTAATTGGGAACCCACCACTTCTGCAGCACCCGTACTTCCCCCATTCACATCCCCAACCAAATGCAGTCAACTGCATGAGAAGCATTATCTTTATGTCCTCCCGTGTACCCCTACCCAACGAACCCCCCCAAAAAAGATGTTGTGTCTGCAGCAAGCGCGGATATAGGCGTGACACCCGCCATTATTGTCCCTCCTGTCCTGACAATCCTGGTCTTTGCGTTGGTGAATGTTTTGAACGCTACCATACACTGGTTGAGTATTAGCGTAGGGTATAGCATTGCACAGACTAGGCGCACTTTCACAGGGTCTCCCAAGATGCCATTGCATTTTGAGAGACCCGAACCTGGAACCGGTTACAGTTACAAAAGTTACAGGTGATATAAGCCAAAGCATGGGGGCAGCAGGGGTGGAGGAGCGATTTGCTCCTATCTTTTGCGGGAGGATGCCCCCCTGCTTCGGCATATATAAATGGTGCATGTATGCCCATCATTAGAAGTGGGTGGATGAAGGGAGGTATTCTAATGGTGGGCATACCCACCGATCAATCTCTTTTTTTCGTTCACCCCACAGGCTGCATGAAAAAAAAAGATTACAATATATGCCCAACAAGGACCAGCAACGTACTGGTATGTTGCTGAACTTTTAGTGGTTATACCAGAATGATGCCTGCAGGTTTAGGTATCATCTTGGTATCATTCTTTTCAGCCAGCGGTCAGCTTTCATGTAAAAGCAATCCTAGCGGCTAATTAGCCTCTAGACTGCTTTTACAAGCAGTGGGAGGGAATGCCACCCCCCACCGTCTTCCATGTTTTTCTCTGGCTCTCCTGTCCCAACAGGAAACCTGAGAATGCAGCCGGTGATTCAGCCAGCTGACCATAGAGCTGATCAGAGACCAGAGTGGCTCCAAACATCTCTATGGCCTAAGAAACCGGAAGCTACGAGCATTTCATGACTTAGATTTCGCCGGAAGTAAACAGCGCCATTGGGAAACTGGGAAGGCATTTTATCACACCGATCTTGGTGTGGTCAGATGCTTTGAGGGCAGAGGAGAGATCTAGGGTCTAATAGACCCCAAATTTTTCAAAAAAGAGTACCTGTCACTACCTATTGCTATTATAGGGGATTATATACATTCCCTGAGATAACAATAAAAATGATAAAAAAAATGAAAGGAACAGTTTAAAAATAAGATAAAAAAGCAAAAAATAATAAAGAAAAAAAATAAAAGCACCCCTGTCCCCCCCTGCTCTCACGCAAAGGCGAACGCAAGCGTCGGTCTGGCGTCAAATGTAAACAGCAATTGCACCATGCATGTGAGGTATCACTGCGAAGGTCAGATCGAGGGCATTAATTTTAGCATTAGACCTCCTCTGTAAATCTAAAGTGGTAACCTGTAAAGGCTTTTAAAGGCTTTTAAAAATGTATTCAGTTTGTCGCCACTGCGCGTTTGTGCGCAATTTTAAAGCATGTCACGTTTGGTATCCATATACTCGGCCTAAGATCATCTTTTTTATTTCATCAAACATTTGGGCAATATAGTGTGTTTTAAAAAATTAAAATTTAAAAAAGTGTGTTTTTCCCAAAAAAATGGGTTTGAAAAATTGCTGCGCAAATACTGTGTGAAAAAAAAATGAAACGCCCACCATTTTAATCTGTAGGGCATTTGCTTTAAAAAAATATATAATGTTTGGTGTTCAAAGTAATTTTCTTGCAAAAAAAAATAATTTTTTCATGTAAACAAAAAGTGTCAGAAAGGGCTTTGTCTTCAAGTGGTTAAAAGAGTGGGTGATGTGTGGCATAAGCTTCTAAATGTTGTGCATAAAATGCCGGGACAGTTCAAAACCCCCCAAAAGACCCCATTTTGGAAAGTAGACACCCCAAGCTATTTGCTGAGAGGCATGTTGAGTCCATGGAATATTTTATATTGTGACACAAGTTGCGGGAAGAAGACATTTTTTTTTTTTTTTACACAAAGTTGTCACTAAATGATATATTGCTCAAACATGCCATGGGAATATGTGAAATTACACCCCAAAATACATTGTGTTGCTTCTCCCTTCTCCTGAGTATGGGTATACCACATGTGTGAGACTTTTTGGGAGCCTAGCCGCGCACGGGACCCAGAAAACCAAGCACCGCCTTCAGGCTTTCTAAGGGCGTAAATTTTTGATTTCACTCTTCACTGCCTATCACAGTTTCGGAGGCCATGGAATGCCCAGGTGGCACAAACCCGCCCCTATTTTGGAAAGTAGACACCCCAAGCTATTTGCTGAGAGGTATAGTGAGTATTTTGCAGACCTCACTTTTTGTCACAAAGTTTTGAAAATTGAAAAAAGAAAAAAAACTTTTTTTTTCTTGTCTTTCTTCATTTTCAAAAACAAATGAGAGCTGCAAAATACTCACCATGCCTCTCAGCAAATAGCTTGGGGTATCTACCTTCCAAAATGGGGTCATTTGGGGGGGGGGTTTGTGCCACCTGGGCATTCCCTGGCCTCCGAAACTGTGATAGGCAGTGAAGAGTGAAATCAAAAATGTAAGCCCTTAGAAAGCCTGAAGGCGGTGATTGGTTTTCGGAGCCCCGTACGCAGCCAGGCTCTGAAAAAGTCCCACACATGTGGTATCCCCATACTCAGGAGAAGCAGCTAAATGTATCTAGGGGTGCAATTCAACCTATGCCCATGGCCTGTGTGAGCAATATATCATTTAGTGACAACTTTGTGCAAAAAAAAAAAGTGTCACTTTCCCGCAACTTGTGTCAAAATATAAAATATTCCATGGACTAAACATGCCCCTCAGCAAATAGCTTGGGGTGTCTACTTTCAAAAATGGGATCATTTGGGGGGGGGTTTGAGCCATCTGGGCATTTTATGGCCTTCAAAACTGTGATAGGTAGTGAGGAGTGAAATCAAAAATTTACGCCCTTAGAAATCCTGAAGGCGGTATTTGGTTTTCGGGGCCCCGTACACGGCTAGGCTCCCAAAAAGTCCCACACATGTGGTATCCCCGTTCTCAGGAGAAGCAGCTGAATGTATTTTGGGGTGCAATTCCACATATGCCCATGGCCTGTGTGAGCAATATATCATTTAGTGACAACTGTTTGTAATTTTTTTTTTTGTCATTATTCAATCACTTGGGACAAAAAAATTAATATTCAATGGGCTCAACATGCCTCTCAGCAATTTCTTGGGGTGTCTACTTTCCAAAATGGGGTAATTTGGGGGGTTTTGTACTGCCCTGCCATTTTAGCACCTCAAGAAATGACATAGGCAGTCATAAATTAAAGGCTGTGTAAATTCCAGAAAATGTACCCTAGTTTGTAGGCACTATAACTTTTGCGCAACCCAAAAATTTTTTTTTTACCAAAGACATGTGGCTGAATACATTTTGGCCTAAATGTATGACTAAAATTGAGTTTATTGGATTTTTTTATAATAAAAAGTAGAAAATATCATTTTTTTTCAAAATTTTCGGTCTTTTTTCGTTTATAGCGCAAAAAATAAAAACGGCAGAGGTGATCAAATACCATCAAAAGAAAGCTCTATTTGTGGGAAGAAAAGGACACAAATTTGTTTGGGTGCAGCATTACATGGCCGCGCAATTAGCAGTTAAAGCGAGGCAGTGCCAAATTGTAAAAAGTGCTCTGGTCAGGAAGGGGGTAAATCCTTCCGGGGCTGAAGTGGTTAAGGGAACTACAGCCAAAAAAGTGTTGTTGGGGAAATTTTAAATTCTCCTAATTATGTATGGTTACTTTTGAAATATCATTAAAATGTTTGTGAATTAAAGTCAGCACAATCAGGTTAACACAGTACTGTATTAATAAATGTATGTAAACACAATATTACTAATGAAAAAAATGGTTTTACCTAGAGGTCACATATCGACAGTCACTCAATATATCCCTTTAGAAGGACAGGTAAGGGGTCCTACACTCAGCTTCCACCACAGTGCTGTAATGACAGGATGAGTTTTCACATCGTGACTCTCCTGCCAGTCATTCCAGGGGGTTTCTTCAGAATGTGATCTCACGGGCTGTCTTCATAACTACCAGCACAGTATGCATCTGCACAACATCCTTTTGTTCCCATTACTGGTAAGGAGTGCGTATGCCTGTCAACACTAGAAAAGTGGGTTTGGATAAACAAAACCGACAGGATCACCAGGGATTTTGCATGTTTTAAACAGTACACAAGAAAACATATACACAGCAACTATTATTGATATGAGGGAAAGATTAATTAAATTATCTTAAATAGAATTAAATAAGGACAATTGCTTAAGGACTTGCAATTTAGGTTATGGGCCAATTCATATGCCCTGTACACACGGTCGGACTCTCCGAAAACAAATGTTCAATGGGAGCTTGTTGTCAGAAATTCCAACCGTGTGTAGGCTCCATCGGACATTTTCCATCGGAATTTCCGACAAACAAAATTTGAGATCTGGATCTCAAATTTTCCGACAACAGAATCTGTTCTGGTATATTCCGATCATGTGTACACAATTCCGACGCACAAAGTTCCATGCATGCTCTGAATCAATTATGAGACGGTAGCGCTCAGTCTGGTAAAACTAGCATTCGTAATGGAGATAGCACATTCGCCACGCTGCAAATTTTTAAATCTTTTAATGCAGCACATTCTCTTTTTCTTTAGAATGCTAGAATAATGAAGTTGTTTTGCTGAGTTCTGACAACCTGATTTCTTTATTATTTCTCATGATCTCATGAATAATTGTTTGTTTGTTTTTTTTCTGTCAGATCTCCATAATAATGTTTAGAATTTTTGGTTATAGTGGGGTTTTTTTTGTTAATTTGACATTGTATTTTTGAAATGTACCTGCCTACTCACAAACAAACTGTCCTTTTTGAAGTTAAACACATAGGCAAGTATTTGTGAAAAATAAATAGCCATTTATTATTTTTTTTTTTTACAGAATCATGTTTATTGTCATTAAAAAGTCAAGTTATACAGAAGCATAACATAATGAATATACATAAGATTGTGTTGTTGTATAAGATGTGATACAGTGAACATCTCATTCAATACAATACATCCAATTCAGCTGTGTGAACATAAAGATAAAGAACGAAACAGAAAATTTTTTATGTATGGTATGAACTTGAACCAACAAACTTCAGTCATATACAATGGGACAGGCGGGTCTGTGCCCAGAGGCATATCTATGAATATGTGTTCTTTTGGGGATCTTGAGATGTCCTCTTATGATTCGAGTGATGGCCCTGAGCATTGTGTAATTGAATCCATCGAGTAGATTGTAAGTTATCTCTTATCTCAGATCGGGATCCTAAGAAGGGCGTGGATAAAGGCTTAGTGCTGTTAAGTGTGTGCGAAGATATTCATGGGTCCGCTCCTTCTTGCTTTCAAATTGTCAGTTTTTAGAGTGGAGTCCTGGGTACATCTTCATGTAAAGTGTTACTTTGTATTGTAATTTGCCTCTGGGTTTGTTGACTTGTGATAGGATTGCGGTCACCGGACCACAAGCAATCCTAATCTTAGTTGGGTAGGGAGGAATGATATTCCTATCGTGAGGGGATGGGGTGATTGGGAGGTTCGGAGTATGAAGTAGGTGAGGAAGGATTCGAGTAAGATAAGGGTATTCAATATGACTCGGTTGTCTGTAAGAAGGGTCCTAAGTGTTTAACGGGGAGACATGAAGTAGGGTGGAATATAAGATGGGGGGGAGAGTATAAGTGTATGAAAGGTAAGAAAGGAAAGAGAATATCTTGAGTATATTGAGTATGAGTATTTTGAGTCCTCCTCCGACAGAGTCCCAGGCATTGTTATAAGTTCTCAGGACAGGAGATCTTTATATTCAGTTGTCGTTTGGAAATGTTGCCAGCAGGACCAAATAGTTCTGAATTTGGTGGATGTATCTTTGGCTTGGTGGATCAGTTCCTCCATTTCGGCTATTTTAGATATACGCTTGAGCCAATCTGCAATAGTCGGGGGTTTAGTAGATTTCCAGAGAGTCGGGATGCACATTTTTGCTGCATTTATCATATGTAGTGCGAGTGAGCGATGGTAGTGTTTTTTTGGTATAGAGAAGTGGTGTAATAACATTTGGGCAGGGGTAAATTCAATCTGATAGGTGGTTATATTAGTGGTGATACATTGGACTTCTTTCCAGAAGGGTTGAATAAGTGGGCACGACCACCATAAATGGACCATGGAGCCCTCTGCATCTGAGCATCTCCAGCATGTCGGAGGTATAGAGGGGGACATTTTGTGTAGTTTAAAGGGGGTTTTGTACCACTTAGAAAAGATCTTAAATCCGTTTTCTTGTGCTGACACATTAATCGTACCTTTGTGTATATAGGAGTATATGTTTTCCCAATCTTGGTTTGAAAGATCCAAGTCTAAGTCTCTTTCCCAAGCACGCGTGGCTATGTTGGATTTAGGGGTGTGTTCCGAGAAAAGGAGCGCATATAATTCTGAGATTACATGTCTCTGCTGTTCTGTCTGGGAGCATAGCACTTCAAAAGGGGTAAGTTGTCTGGAATAATCTGTATTTTTGGGGGGATGGTCAAGAAAGTGTCGTATTTGATTATATATCCAAGGCGGAAAGGGCTTTCCAGACACGTGTGTGGGTAAGTTTGTAATTGCTTGGAAGGTATTTCCTGAAAAGAAGTGTTTTGCGCGTATATCGTCTTGGGGCCAGTATCCCTTAAGGAATGTGGTGCATAAACCCGGTGGAAAGTCTGCATTGTTTCGGATTGGTGTTAAGGGGCTTGGGTTGGAGGAAATGTGGTGTTTTTGGCACATTGATTTGAATGAGTGAAGTGTGGAGGAAATCAAAGGGTGTTGTGAGCATGTCTGGGGAATCTGTCTTGTGGGCGCCCAAGGTAGTGATTTAACGGGGATCTGTGCGAATTCATTTTCAATTTGCGTCCAGGCTTTAGTGTGGGAATGGACAGACCAGTCAACTATTCTGGACAATTGGCATGCTTGGTGATATTTCGCAATGTCTGGGAGGGCTAGTCCTCCTTTTAACTTGGGCAGGGAAAGTCTTTCGAAACTAATCCTAGGGTGGTTTGTTCCCCAGATAAACTCGTTGCAAGCCCTGCGGTATGAAGCGAAGAAGGCTTGCGGTTATCGTATGGGGACTGTTTGCATAACATATAGTATTCTTGGGAGAATGTTCATTTTTATTATTGCTGTTCTCCCAAACCAGGAAAAGAGTCCCGTTGACCAGGACTTAAGGTCTTTTTGAATTTGTTGGAGAATTGGTAAGTAGTTTTTAAGATACAGGTCAGAAAGGCGGGTTGGTAAGCGGATCCCTAGGTAGGTAATCGCCTCACGAGTCCACTTGAAGGGGAAGTTAGACTGACATGCTTCAAGGGTTACTTTTTGTAAGGAAACGTTCAGGGCTTCGGATTTTTTGAAGTTGATTTGTAGGTTGGTCAGGAGGTTGAACATATTGAGGTCCTTAAGTAAGTTAGGTAGTGTAATGTGGGGTTCAGTCAGAAACAAGAGAATGTCGTCTGCGAAAGCAGATAGCTTGTATGTAGTCCCTGATATGGATACTTCTTTGATGTCCGGGTTGGATCTGAGGCGTTGGAGGAGTGGTTCTAAGGTAAGGATGAATATTAACGGGGAAAGCGGGCATCCCTGACGTGTCCCGTTTGACATGGAGAAGGCATTCGATAGGAGTCCATTAACACGGACCTGTGCGGTGGGGGAGGCATAGAGGGCCATTATAAATTGTAACATACGATCTCGTATACCGATTTTTTAAGTACTTCCTCCATATAGTCCCACGCCACCCTATCGAATGCCTTCTCCGCGTCCAGCGACAAGAAGAATCCTTGCTGTTGTTGTGAAGTTAACCATTTGTGTATGTTGATGGCCTTAATAGTGTTGTCTCTAGCCTCTCTGCCAGGTATAAAACCCACCTGGTCCAGTGAGACGAGGTTGGGCAGGAGAGGTAAGAGACGATTGGCTAATATCTTGGCGTATATTTTTAGATCAACATTCAATAAGGATATCGGGCGGGAGTTCGATACCGTAGAAGCATCTTTATTGGGCTTAGGTATCACCGTTACATGTGCCGCAAGTAGGTCTCTAGGTGGGGGATTATCCGAGGAAAGGGAATTGAATGCCTGCAGGAAGTGTGGTTTGAGTGTTTCAATGTAGGTTTGGCAATATCCGGTCGTTAGACCGTCTGGGCCAGGGCTCTTCCCAGGCTTCAATTGTTTTAGAACAACGTCCAGTTCAGTTGGGGAAATGGGTCTTTCTAGATCAGTTGCTTCATCAGTAGGTATGTGCTTGGGGCAATATTTCGTGAGAAAATCCTGGATGGCTTTTGTTCTGTGGCTGCCTACCTTCTGTGTGTCGTGAGGATGTAGGTTATAAAGCTGGGAATAATAGTCAACAAATTGTTTGGCTATTTGATCATTGGAAACTAGTCTTTTCCCAGTAGGGTCTATTATTGAGTGGATCGTTGTTTTTGCTTTTTTGGCATGTAGAGCTCTGGCCAAGATTTTGCCCGATTTGTTGCCATACTCGTAGAATATTTTTTGGGAAAGTATATAATTGCGTTTTGTTTGCTTGTTGAGAGCCTCTAAAAGCTCAGATCTAGCTTTGAGCAATTCCGGGAGAGACGTCACTGCTAGGGAGGTTTTGTGTGCTGTTTCTAAGGATTGTATCCGTGAAGTCAATGTATTTATGTGTTCCTGACTGTCCTTCCTACGTTTGGCTGAGAGTGCAATTAGTTCTCCTCGAATGGTGCTTTTATGTGCTTCCCATCTCATCATAGGTGAGATCTCCGGGGAGTCATTCTCCTTAAAGTAAAGCAAGAGGCGTTTTTGTATGGCTGTCATGGTTGCGGTGTCCGTGAGAAGCGAGGGGTCCAGACGCCAAATATGGTGTCTGGGCTGAGTGTGTGAAAAGGCTAGCGTCATGGAAATTGGGTGGTGATCTGAAAGGTACATGGGGTCTATGGTGGTAGTCGTTAGCATCGGCAGGTCCCTTTGCGAAAGGAATAGATAGTCCAATCGGGAGTATCTGTTGTGGGGAGTCGAGAAAAAAGTGAAATCTTTCTCGTTCGGGTGGAGAGTGCGCCAGGAGTCGTGTAGTGATAGTTCTGTCAGTTGCGTTTTAATTGCACGTAGCGCGCTATATGGTAAGCTGGATGAACCGGTCGAGGTATCGTGTAGTGGGTTTAGAGGGACGTTGAAGTCTCCTCCTAGTATAAGAATGCCGTCTTGGAATAAAGTGAGTTTTCGTAAGGTGGACCTGAAGAAGGGTACTTGTTTCATGTTGGGTGCATATATGTTGGCTAGGGTTATTCTTTTACCGTGAAGTGTGCCCTTGACAAAAAGATATCGCGCTTCCGAGTCTATGCATGTTTCTGTAACGTGAAACGGGCAATTTTTAGCAAATAGGACGGAGACTCCTTTCGATTTTGTTCAGTTGTTAGTTGCGTGTATGGAAGTTGGGAATCGGTAGTTGAAGAGTTTGGGGATGGAGCTTGTTCTAAAGTGAGTCTCCTGGAGAAAGACAATGTCCGCTTTGTTTTTATGTAGGGAAAGTAGCAACTGAGAGCGTTTTTCAGGGATGTTAAGTCCCCTTGTATTTAGAGATATTATCTTGATTGTTTTGTTGTTGGCTGATGGTGTGCGTGGCATATTGCTGGTGTGTTTAAAATTTGGATGAGCTGGTAAAGGATGGCGTGAAGATTCCTTATACCTGAGCGTCTCTGTCGGAGGAGGACGAGGAGGGAGATGGAGAGGGGATTAGAATGAGGTATCAGAGAATTTGTGTCTTTGGCGAGGGTTTCGATAACAATTAGGGGTTTGAGAAGGTGTATGGGGGACTAGGAATGCAATACTATTATGTTGAAACGTGATGTGGGAATGAGAGTAAATAGTTGGGTATCTTCGCTTATGGACGTGGATATTTCCGGTGATCAGCGAAATCCTGCTCGCTGATCCGTAGGGAATAACTACCTATGTTTAGGTAGAACCGGAATGAGTCTGCGGCGCGTAATGAGATCTGAGATATATATCAGCTGAAGTGCTTATGGGCGCCACTGAGGTGAGGAGCGACTGACGTCGGTTTGAAGGGGTGTGTTTTCGAAGAGGAGAGGCTACCCGCTTGACAGGGAGGAGGAATGAGCTTATGGGGGAGGTGTAAAATTATGGTAAACTAGTGTAAAGGTAGAACCTGGGTATTGTATGAGTAGGTTTGAGGAATAATAAATGTTGGGAGCAGAGTTGCTCGTTCAATTACATAGGCATGCATAATATTTGTGTGGAGGTACCTGTATATCTGAGGAAGAGTGCCGTCTGAGGTTTTAATCCGCGTGTCCCTGGTCTGTGATACTCTCTATATAGGGCACCTTCTAGGTAAGAGTGAACTAATGCATGTTTCGTAAGTGTTACATAGGTTTTGATTACCACATGTCGGAAAGAATCCTAGACACATCTTAAAAGTAACAATCGGTTAATATATTAAAGCTAAATAAAGCTCATAACAGTGGAGACCCCAACATATCATGCTGTCGACCTTGGTCTAACAGTTGTGTATTGCATTGGCTACTACCCTTTATGCTGGGTGTGTATGTTCAAGCTCTGTGTCTTGTCTTAACAAGGAACAGTAAGACGTGCGCGTCATCTATGACAAGTCGCGACAAACTGCCGCGCCCCCTGCTGGGCGGTAGGAGACTGGAAATTTGAAGCAAGAGGGAACATGGGCCTCTCATCAACCGTGCCTAGGGTTACATCTAGATGTTTAGTACCGTCCAGAACCCTTATAGGCTTGGTGGAGTCTCAAATCCTATGTGACTATGTGTAGAATAGGGGCCTGCAGATACATCATGCTCCCACGCCACAGGTTAATAGTGCATGCGTCATTGAGGGAACCCTATGCTGGGTATGATGAGATGGGACAATGCGGACAGTAAGCCTCTCAGCCATCTGTGAAGCATGATATTTTGTGGTGATATTTTCCCTGTTAATCAGAGCCTTGTTCATAACGTTTTAATGTAGCCAGGGCTAATCCAGATGGGTGCAACCTGCTTCGCTACTTGAGCAAAGCAGTATATTATTGGATGACGTAGGTACCATGATGCATCCGGAGCCCCCCCCCCTCACCCGTGGGCATAGGATAAATTTATGTGCATGCTGAACGAGCAATTATGAGCCCATCGCTTTAAAAAAGTTGGTACTAGAACCTAAGCCCTTAATTGTATATATTCCAAGTATCATCCATTCAGCATAGGAGGTGACGATCCGCGGGAATCGTATTTCCCTTACTTATATGCAGTAAGTGGGGTAACCGGGATAATGTCTAACTGAGGTGTGCTAGTGTAATCGGCATTCTTAATAACAGCGAGCTATGTGTCGGGCAATAGCCAAGTGCACTCTGAGCAAGCCTGTACTACATTGCACAAAGAATTGTGTGCGGAGCATCGATTGTGTATTGTTCAATTTTAGTAATACCATGTCGGAGAGCATTTAAATCATTCCCGCGAATCATCACCTCCCCCAGCCTTGTCTAGTCAATTCTAGATTAGAGATCTTAATAAATAAAGGCTAACATAAGACAATAAAAGGTTAGTGACATTACGAGAGCTATAACGTATCATTTGAATATTAGAGCCACCCGGTCTCCCTCATTCTCCGCTTAAAGTGCGTGTGAGTGAGGGATCAGAGGAGGAAAGGATACTGTGGCTGTGGGCATATAGCTGACAAGAGTGACCAAAGCCGTGTGAGCTGAAATGTCATGTCTTGCGTGATCTTGGTTTCTTCCTATACTGAAGACAGTGTTGATCCGGGGTTCCTGAATTTATCCTTCACCAGCAATCCGTGTGGTTTCAGTTTCATCAATCGTAGTGTGATGTCTCGAGCAGAGTGGCTAAGGCCGGAGCAGATAGTTAGGACTACAGGGAGCTTGGCGGCTAGCGGCTAGTGTGAACAAAGCGTGACATAAACCAGAGAAAGAGAAATAAAAAAAAACTGGAACAAAACTCACTGGAACCAGTGGAACTCAAGGCAGTGAGCAAATCGAGTCTCCGTGTGTCGTACGATCCGGCTTCGCTGATCAGCGGTCTCGGCGTGCTCTTCTGGTCTGCGGTGTGTCTAGCGGGCTGGGGCCCCTGTCCGTACCAGGCCCATGGAGACGTTGTCTTGCTTCGGATGGAGATCGCTGCCGTCTGTAGCGGTGCGGCTGAGTGTCCATTGGTTCACTGTCAGGCGGGAGTTTTCTGGAGGCCGGAGGGCGGAATTCCGCATACCATTCGGGAACATCCGTGAACGGTAAGTCTAGGGTTTCACAGAAATAGCGCAAATCTTCCGGCACTCTGAGTAGTGCAGTGCGACCCTGGTAGGACGCTGACAAGCCGAAGGGGAATTTCCACCTGGATGTCCTTGGATCGTAGTACTTCCAACAGGGGGCGCAGTTCTCTCCGACGTTGTAGTGTAATTGTGGAAAGATCTTGAAAAATGCGTATGTCGGCGCCATTGTGTGAGAGCTTTGTAGCCATGCGGGCCTTACGAAGCAGTTCTTCTTTCAGATGGTAGTCAATAATATGACAAATCACATCCCTAGGCAGATCAGCTTCTCTCCCCCGTGGGCGTAGGGCGCGGTGTATGCGTTCCATACCTATGGGGGTGGCTGGTGGTTTATCCAGGAGGCTGTTAAAGAAGCTGGATACCTCTGCTTGGAGCCTGTCAGCTTCAATCGATTCCGGCAGGCCTCTCACCCGCAAATTGTGACGCCTACCGCGATTGTCCAAATCCTCCATGTGTCGATTCATATCTCGCAGTTGTAGGGTGTGTGTATCCAGGGCCTGACACGTACGGCGGAGCACAGTAGAATGGGTCGTGGTCGTCTTCTCCACTTCCTGGACTCTGCCTGCAATCGCTTGAATGTCGATCTTGAGATCCGTGATTGCCGCTGTCAGAGCTGCCGTGAGGGTGTTTTTTATATCCTGCGCTACGGAGTGTAGGTCCTGGAGGCTGGGTTGGGAGTTCGGCGTTAGAATCACTGCTCCATTTTCCTCCGTTGGGCCTGTTGTCTGAGGTAAGCCTCGTGTGGGCGCCATGTTGCCAGAATGGGAGCGGAACATTTCTGGTATAATATGGCTATTCCTGCCAGTCAAGTCGCGAGGGGACCTTGATCTGGATGCGGAGGAGCTGCGGGATGAAGTTCCCATGGTTTTTTTGCGTAAAGGCGGGCAAGTAACCTCCGTTTTAGCTAGAAGATCCTCTCTGTCAGCGGGAGCAAAAGATTTAAGCTGCCATCTTCTCCCGAGGTCAGGCCACGCCCCCAGCCATTTATTATGTGTCATAACAAAATAAAGAGGAAGGCAACGCTGGAGAAACTGGTGAAATTTGTGAAGCCTTTGTACCCCAGGGCACACATCAATTATTTTACAGTCAAAACTGGTGGCCTGAGGAGTCCTTATAATAGTGAGCACATTCCGGTCCAGGACTACAAGAGATCAGGAACAGCAGCAGATGACATATCTGTCCCCAGGCTGTGGTCTTGCAACAGCCTGCGTCTTTTGTCAGACCACACCAAACCCAGGCCATCACTCTCTTGTCTTCCATACACGCTTGCTTCCAGGCTGTGGCTCTGGTGTTGTAGTTGTGGCAGGAGGTGGAGGAGGAGGACCATGGTTGAACTCACAAACGTGCCTTTGGCTTGTGAGTTTGCCCTTACATCCCTTATTTAGAAAAAAATAAAAAAAGATGCAACGCTTAAAAATTGGTTTGAGTGAAAACATAAATAAAGGGAAAAAGACTAATGGCAAGTCTTATCCTCATAGAGAACAAAATCGACTAAATATATGCACAAAATAAGTGATGCTACAATATTTAACAATTGAATATAGGAATGAGCACTAATATCCAAAAGAGTAGTAAATAACCATAGGTGAAAAATAAACTAAATATATGCACAAAATGAATGATGCTACAATATTTAACAATTGAATATAGGGATGAGCACTAATATCCAAAAGAGTAATAAATAACCATATGTGAAAAATAACAAATGTGAAAAAAGAGGAAAACCCCAAAAAATAAAGTCCACAAGATGAAGGAATAATCTGTGATTGAAAAGAAAAGTGCCAAAAAAAAGTGCCAAAAAAAAGCAGGTAAAGATGCAGGTAGGGAAATCTTCTGTATCTCGTCACACCCAGGGTGGAATATCAAATGCGCTTACCGGATCCTGGTGACTGCTATTACGGCAGTCTAAATCAGCACAGGGAATTCGGTCTCCCCACAACCTTGGCATACAGCAACCGTAAGCAGCAGATGATTCTCAAGGGTATAAAACAAAAAGACAATCCATAGCGTAATATGTCCGAACAGTTGATTTATTAAAAAGGAATTGTACTTACAAAACCTTGGTGAAAACCAGCGTATTATCGTAGTAAACAAACTTTGGCGTCTCCGTCTGTTGCCTCCACTTCCTAGGTTCGTGTAAAGCCCAACACGAGAACGGAAGTGGTGACGTCGTAGGCTCCTCCCTACGCGTTTCGTCATGATAGGACGTCGTCTGGGGATTGGCCAAGCTCGAACGTCACCACGTGTGGGCATTAAATACACTGCAGACGCCATCTTAACTGATGGCAAATGGAATACAACATTGGAACCGGCCCAATTATCTTAAATACCGGCCGTCAATGCACATAACTAAGCTGAGGAACATCTAAAGTGGAGGAAGGAGAGGCGCCATCTTGTGGTAAAAAAGGATGATAATCGAATATTTTCTCGGATGGTAACAAAAGACAAACCACGAAGGGATTCAACAGACGGCAGACCTTACAAAACATTGGAAATACACTTTGGTAGTGCAATAGAATGCAAAGGCAAAAATTAAAATACCAAACATCTATTGTATCGGCAATACAAAATTAAAAATGTATTATTAAAAATATTTTGTTAAAAATTTAAAATCTTTAATAAAAACCGATTTGAAAAAGAAAAAATATTATCAAAATGAAGGGGAGCTCAGTTTTCAGGAATTGTTTATAAAACAATTAATGTCCCAATCAACGTTTAATCCGAAAGGAACAAAAGATTTCATATGGAAGATCCACCTAGTCTCAAGCCTAGAGATGGACCTGACTTTATTTGTCCCTCTCCAATGAGGGTTTATCTTGTCAAAGGCTAAAAAAAGGGTACCCTTCAGTTTCTTATTGTGGTACTTGGCATAATGCCTAGACAGATTGTGCTTAGTGAAACCCTGCTTTATATTAGCCACATGTTCCGATAGCCGCACATGTAATTCACGTTTGGTTCGACCAATATACTGTTTGGAACATGGGCACTGAATAAGATAGACGACATATTTGGTGGAACATGTGATAAAGGATTGAATGTCGTATATCTTATTCGTGACCGAAGACTGAAAAGTCTCACATTTTCTGCCCGTAAAAATGTTTAATTGGCAAATGCTACATTTACGACAAGGGTAAAAGCTCTGGTGTTGTAGTTGTGGCAGGAGGTGGAGGAGGAGGACCATGGTTGAACTCACAAACGTGGCTTTGGCTTGTGATTTCGCCCTTCCATCCCTTATTTAGGGCTTGTAACATAACTTCCTCACATAAGAGGCCTTGGCCCTCCTCCATTTCCTGCATTTTACAGGCTGCCATGTAGGCATAGTCCTCTTGATTATTGAGGGGGTTCTGAGGGCCTCAGTAGCCTTCTGAAATAGGCCAAGTGCTGCCTACTCCAGGTTACTCCTCTTCCTGGAACTTTTTTGTGGAAGGTGGAGGGGAGAGACCTGGGATTCAGGCAGGCTACTGGGCCCGGTAACCTCCTGGCTGCCACTTACCCCCGCAACCTCCTGGCTGCCACTTTCCACGGCCTCCTTCTGGCTGAGACTTTCCTGTATATGAAAAAGGGACATAGTTTTAGTTTTTGGTTCATCAATCACACACAATTTTCAGCTCATGACTGTTGCAAATTGAATGTTAATAAATAGGAATGACTATCATTCTGACCCCAGCATTTTTCATTCTTGTCCCAATCATTTATCGCTACTACTGTCTATTGATATGTAAAACACTTTGCAAAATCAGAAATTACTGATCAATAATAACATCTAGTTAACATCATTAATTATTTGACTAGAAATATGTTGAACAATGCTATACCTGGCTCAGGTTGGGCTCCTCCACTTCTTCCTGGCTGGAAGGCCCAGGTTGGACGTCAGAGGCCTCAGCTGAGGTGGAAGGAAGCCTTGAAGAAAGATTAGAGAGAGCTGGCCTGGGTTCAGTCTGGCCTGCCAGAAAATGCAGTCTGTCATAGTACCACAGCTTGGGTACATAAATGTCATCTGCTGCAGCTCCTCATCTCTGTGAATCCTGGACCTTCTTGCGCTCCCTATTATAAGTTCTTCTCATGCCACCAATTAGGGCCTTCAAATAGGGGATGTCTGCCATGGGGCTCACCGGCTTCACAAATTCCAGCAACTGATCCAGCGCTGCCTTCCTCTTTGGTTTATTGTTATAAAAGGGGTGGTTTACCTGTCACAGACAGGGCAGCTCCCTGTACATATCAATGAATATGGGGATAAAGTCCTCATCATTGAATAGATCCATTTTCTCTGCAAGACACAACACAAAACAAACCCTAATGTCAGGCTAAACTCTCCTAATCTTGTCCCAATATAGGCCTCAATCTAAAAGCAGTATAGGCCACTGATGCACCAAGTTAAAATTGTACCTTTGTTAGAATGATCGGCGCATCTGTTACTCCTTCCTCCGCTCACAGATCGTACGTACAACACACGCGTGTTACGCTTTATACACACTGCGCCCACTCCGCCCACCCCAGATGTTCTTTCTAGTATATTCCCCGCCCCTTGTCTTTCGGCACAGTGGGAGAGCACATGGCGGAGAGACAACAGGTGCATGAAGACAGCAGCAGCAACGACAAAAGCCCGCAAGAGACCACAGCTTCAGGTAATAGATGGATGCCTGGATATTTATAATACATGGTGTTTTTTTTTTTTTTTAGGTGGTGTGGATGTTGTTGAAGAAGAAACACATTTCACAAGTGCAAGTGCACAAGTCCTCATCGGGAGATCATGGTGTGCAATCGGGATTTACAGAAGATCAAGGAAGACATCAATGATGTTGAAAAAAGACTCATCATTGATGTTTTAGGCAGAATCAAAAACACACCAACATTTATAAAATTCTTTCTATTTTTCTAAATTTTCTCCAAAATTTTGGAAGCCAAATTTTGAAGATTCACACAGTGTGTCAACATGTGCTATCTGCCATCACGGGATATCAAGGTACGTGTTTTGGGGGTGCAACCCCTTCCTCGCAACTAAAGTAGCAGAGAGTAGGGATGAGCTTCGTGTTCGAGTCGAACCCATGTTCGACTCGAACATCGGCTGTTCGGTCGTTCGCCGAATTGCGAACGATATGGGCCGTTCGCGCCAAATTCGTGTGGCGCGTCACGGCCCATAATTCACTGCGGCATCGCAGTGCATTGCTGGCTGATGATTGGCCAAGCATGCACTATGACCCGCATGCTTGGCCAATCACAGCGCCGCCTGAACAGAGAGCCGTAATTGGCCAAAGCCAAGGAGGCTTTGGCCAATTATGGCTCAGGGGATTTAGTACATGCCCCACACTATATAAGGCCGCCTGAACGGCGGCCCTGTGTAGTGTGTGTTCCGGTGTGCTGAGAGATAGAGAGAGAGACAGTGTCATTTGATTTGAGTTAGATAGATTAGGCAGAACAGTCAGTCAGTTAGCTGCACTTACAGTGTATTGTGTATATATATGCATCCCAGGTGTTGCATATATATATATACACTGTATTCAGTTTAGCTAGATCCGTTCCTGTTATCTTCTAGACTATTTACATTTAGTGCAGTGCGTCCTGCTCACAGTGTTCAGCTAGATCCGTTCCTGTTATCTTCTAGACTATTTACATTTAGTGCAGTGCGTCCTGCTCACAGTGTTCAGCTAGATCCGTTCCTGTTATCTTCTAGACTATTTACATTTAGTGCAGTGCGTCCTGCTCACAGTGTTCAGCTAGATCCGTTCCTGTTATCTTCTAGACTATTTACATTTAGTGCAGTGCGTCCTGCTCACAGTGTTCAGCTAGATCCGTTCCTGTTATCTTCTAGACTATTTACATTTAGTGCAGTGCGTCCTGCTCACAGTGTGCAGCTAGATCCGTTCCTGTTATCTTCCTACTGACAGGCAGGCTTGTCTGGTTACAGTATATAAAGCTACCTGAAGAAAATTACAGGTGTTCTATTTGATCCTATTAGTACCACGGTCAGGCAGCTAGACTATTTACATTTAGTACAGTGCGTCCTGCTCACAGTGTTCAGCTAGATCCGTTCCTGTTATCTTCCTACTGACAGGCAGGCTTGTCTGGTTACAGTATATAAAGCTACCTGAAGAAAATTACAGGTGTTCTATTTGATCCTATTAGTACCACGGTCAGGCAGCTAGACTATTTACATTTAGTACAGTGCGTCCTGCTCACAGTGTTCAGCTAGATCCGTTCCTGTTATCTTCCTACTGACAGGCAGGCTTGTCTGGTTACAGTATATAAAGCTACCTGAAGAAAATTACAGGTGTTCTATTTGATCCTATTAGTACCACGGTCAGGCAGCTAGACTATTTACATTTAGTACAGTGCATCCTGCTCACAGTGTTCAGCTAGATCCGTTCCTGTTATCTTCCTACTGACAGGCAGGCTTGTCTGGTTACAGTATATAAAGCTACCTGAAGAAAATTACAGGTGTTCTATTTGATCCTATTAGTACCACGGTCAGGCAGCTAGACTATTTACATTTAGTACAGAGCGTCCTGCTCACAGTGTTCAGCTAGATCCGTTCCTGTTATCTTCCTACTGACAGGCAGGCTTGTCTGGTTACAGTATATAAAGCTACCTGAAGAAAATTACAGGTGTTCTATTTGATCCTATTAGTACCACGGTCAGGCAGCTAGACTATTTACATTTAGTACAGTGCGTCCTGCTCACAGTGTTCAGCTAGATCCGTTCCTGTTATTTTCCTACTGACAGGCAGGCTTGTCTGGTTACAGTATATAAAGCTACCTGAAGAAAATTACAGGTGTTCTATTTGATCCTATTAGTACCACGGTCAGGCAGCTAGACTATTTACATTTAGTACAGTGCATCCTGCTCACAGTGTTCAGCTAGATCCGTTCCTGTTATCTTCCTACTGACAGGCAGGCTTGTCTGGTTACAGTATATAAAGCTACCTGAAGAAAATTACTGGTGTTCTATCCCAGCTTAGTGCAGCTACAGGCAATTAGTATGTCTGGAAGGCTAAGAAGGAGAGGCAGACAGTCACAAGCCAATAAGAGAGGGCAAGCAGGCTCTGTGTCTAGTGCTGGTCATGGAGACGGTGCATCCTCATCAGCACGTGGCCATGGGACACGCTTGGCCTTTTTTTCGGCAGCTGGCCGTGTTGAGCCGCAACATGCGGAAGACTTGGTCGAGTGGATGACCAAGCCGTCCTCATCCTCCTCATCCTCTCTCACCCAGGGTGCTTTGTCTGGCAAAGCAGCGGCCTCTTCCCTCAGCTCAATGTCATCAGTGACTCCTTCCCTAGCTCCACCATGTCCTCCTGAGGATTCCCTCGAACTGTTTGACCACAGTGTTGGGTACATGCTCCAGGAGGATGCCCAGCGTTTGGAAGGCTCTGACGATGATACTGAGCTCGATGAAGGCAGTAACATGAGCACGGACAGAGGGGGTGCCCAAGAAGGACAGCAATCTGGCAGTCATGCTCCCCCTGCTGCAGCATACTGCCAGGTTTGCTCCAGTGATGAGGAGGGAGGGGATGATTAGGTCACTGACTCAATGTGGGTGCCTGATAGGAGAGAGGAGGAGGAGGAGGAGGAGGCGGCACATCACCAACGAGGCAGGATGCCCTCCAGGGGCCAGCCTAAGGGCAGCACATTGACTGCATCACACCCCAAAGCTCCACATGTGCAGGGCGCTGCAGTCTCTGCGCGTTATTCAAAAAGTTCTTTGGTGTGGGCCTTTTTTGAGACCAGTGCATCAGATCGCACCGCTGCTATTTGCAACATATGTCTCAAGCGTATCTCGCGTGGCCAAAACATCTCCCGCTTGGGTACCACATGCTTGACCAGACATATGTTGACCTGCCATGCAGTTCGTTGGCAAGCGTATCTAAAAGACCCACACCAAAGAACAAAGAGGATCTCTCCTTGCTCCTCATCAGCTGAGATTTCCAACCCCACTAGACCTCCAGTCCCCTCTGAGACCTGCAGTGAGAGGAATGAAGGTGTAGAATTAGGTGTGTCACAGCCAAGTACTTGTGGGCAATCTGCTTTTGGTACACCGATGTCAGATTGTACCAGGCAAATTTCCCTGCCCCAGCTGCTGCACCGCCGAAAGAAGTTTGCTCCCAGCCATCCACATGCCCAGCGGTTGAATGCTAGCTTGGCAAAATTGCTAGCACTTCAACTGCTGCCTTTTCAGTTGGTAGACTCTGCCCCCTTCCGTGAGTTTGTGGAATGTGCGGTTCCTCAGTGGCAGGTACCCAAACGCCACTTTTTCTCACGGAAGGCGATTCCGGCTCTCTACCGGCATGTGGAAGGCAATGTCCATGCCTCGCTGGACAGGGCGGTCAGCGGTAAGGTGCATATTACCGCCGACTCATGGTCCAGCAGGCATGGACAGGGACGTTACCTAAGTTTCACGGCGCATTGGGTGACTCTGCTGGCAGCTGGGAAGGATGCAGGACAAGGTGCAGTAGTGTTGGAGGTTGTTCCGCCACCACGCCTCCAAAATGCTGATTGTGACACACCTCTCTCCTCCACCCCCTCCTCTTCTTCTTCCTCCATGGCCTCTTCCTCGGAACCAGCGGTGCTCCGTAGTCGTTCAAGGGGCTACGCAAGTACGCAGGCCAAAAGATGCCATGCGGTGCTTGAGCTGGTGTGCTTGGGGGACAGGAGCCACACTGGGGCAGAGGTTCTGTCAGCTCTGCAGGGGCAGGTTCAGAGGTGGTTGACGCCACGCCAACTTAAGGCAGGAATGGTGGTTTGCGACAATGGCACCAACCTCCTCTCTGCCCCCCGACAGGGACAAATGACCCATGTGCCCTGTTTGGCTCACGTCCTTAACTTGGTGGTGCAGCGGTTCTTGGGCAGGTACCTGAGCTTACAGGATGTCCTGAGGCAGGCCAGGAAAGTCTGTGTGCATTTCCGCCGGTCATATAATGCCAGTGCTCGGCTGACGGACCTCCAAAAGGAGTTTAACCTGCCCAAGAACCGCCTAATCTGTGACATGCCCACCAGGTGGAACTCAACGTTGGCCATGCTGCAGCGGCTGCACACGCAGCAGAGGGCCATCAATGAGTACCTGTGCGACTATGGCACCAGGACAGGGTCAGGGGAGCTTGGTTTTTTTTCCCCACGCCAGTGGGCCATGATCAGGGATGCATGCACTGTCCTGTCACCATTCGAGGAGGCCACGAGGATGGTGAGCAGTGACAGTGCATGCATCAGTGACACTGTCCCCCTTGTCCACCTGTTGGAGCACACGCTGCGTGGAATAATGGACAGGGCACTTGAGGCAGAACAGAGGCAGGAAGAGGAGGACTTCCTTAGCTCTCAAGGCCCCCTTTATCCAGACAGTGTTCCTGCGTGCCCGCCGATCACACAGGAAGAGGACGAGGAGGAGGAGTAGGAGGAGGAGGAGGAAGATTGTGTCAGTATGGAGGTGGAGCCTGGCACTCAGCATCAGCAGCAGTCTTTAAGGGATCAGTCCCAAGAAACACATGGACTTGTACGTGGTTGGGAGGAGGTGGCTGCGGACGTTGTCGTCCTTAGTGACCCAGAGGACTCCGGACCGAATGCCTCAGAAAACCTACGCTGCATGGCCTCCCTGATCCTGCAAAGCCTGCGTAAGGATCCTCGTATTCGTGGTATCAAGGAAAAGGACCAATACTGGCTGGCAACCCTCCTTGATCCACGTTACAAGGGTAAGGTTGCGGACCTTATCTTGCCATCACAGAGGGAGCAGAGGATGAAACATCTTCGGGAGGCCTTGCAGAAAGGTCTGTGCAATGCGTTCCCAGAGACTGGGAGGTTACAAACTCCTGTTTCTGGACAACGTGTTGCTGAGGCTTCGGTCAGTCAAAGAAGGAGCGGTGGAGAAGGTGGCCGTCTGACCGATGCGTTCAGACAATTTTTTGGTCCGCAGCCCCAAGGTATGATCGGTTCCAGCAACCATCGCCAGCGTCTGTTTTACATGGTGCAGGAATACCTAGGGGCAAGATCAGACTTGGACACCTTTCCCACCGAAAATCCTCTGGGTTACTGGGTCTTGAGGATGGATCACTGGCCAGAGCTTGCACAGTATGCAATTGAGCTACTGGCCTGTCCTGCATCCAGCGTTCTTTCGGAACGCACATTCAGTGCTGCTGGAGGCGTGGTAACCGATCACAGGGTGCGTCTGTCCACCGACTCGGTCGATCGGCTGACCTTCATAAAAATGAATCAGTCTTGGATCACCACCAGTTACCAAGCATCTGATGCTGATGTAACCGAATAATTTTTTTTGAAATCTCAGATCCCTTCAAAGACTGCCTATGCTGATGCTGAGTGACTATCCCTGAGTAATTATCCTCTTCCTCCTCAATCATAACGCTGATAGCTTGTAAGAACATTTTTGGTTCTGGGCGCCACCACCAGTGCCTAAGGCACAATTTTTCAGCCCCTGTTTAACAGGGGCGTGTAATTACAATTTTTGATGTAATACTTTGCAGCAGGGCTCGTTCCTGCATTCCAACTAGAGTGTCTGTGAGGGGTTGCAGTGTTGTGGCACCAGCACCAGTGCCTAAGGCCCAATTTTTCTGCCCCTGTCTAACAGGGGCGTGTAATTACAATTTTTGATGCAATACTTTGCAGCAGGGCTCGTTCCTGCGTTCCAACTAGAGTGTCTGTGAGGGGTTGCAGTGTTGTGGCACCAGCACCAGTGCCTAAGGCCCAATTTTTCTGCCCCTGTCTAACAGGGGCGTGTAATTACAATTTTTGATGCAATACTTTGCAGCAGGGCTCGTTCCTGCGTTCCAACTAGAGTGTCTGTGAGGGGTTGCAGTGTTGTGGCACCAGCACCAGTGCCTAAGGCCCAATTTTTCTGCCCCTGTCTAACAGGGGCGTGTAATTACAATTTTTGATGCAATACTTTGCAGCAGGGCTCGTTCCTGCGTTCCAACTAGAGTGTCTGTGAGGGGTTGCAGTGTTGTGGCACCAGCACCAGTGCCTAAGGCCTAATTTTTCAGCTCCTGTTCAACAGGGGCATGTAATTACAATTCTTGATCTAATATTTCACAGCAGGGCCCTGTGAGGGCTTACAGTGTTGTGGCCACAGCAACACCTAAGGCCCAAATTTCTGCTGAGTATATAGGGCAGGACCCTACTTTCAAACATCTAACTTACAAACGACTCCTACTTGCAAACGGAAGGAGACAACAGGAAGTGAGATGAAATCTACCCCTAGGAAGGGAAATTCTCTCCTGTAAGAGTTAATATGGGAAAACAATTTCTCCTTTCCACTGATGCTTTCCAATCCTTGTTCCACAAAAAAACCCAAATTTTCAAAAAACATTTTTCATTGGGACAAAAAGTGAGGTGAAATCTTCTGAAGAGGAGGAAGGACAGCAAAACAAATGTCACAGGGGTGATAACCCTTCCCTATGTTTTCCAAAAAGCTTAAAAAAGATTTTTTTGGCTGGAGCTAAACACGTTAAAAATGTACCCGTTCAAAATTACAAAGAGATTCTACTTAACAACAAACCTACAGTCCCTGTCTTGTTTGCACCGCCTGTATACTGCTGTTCAGAGTATATAGGGCCTTTCTTTATTTTAATTTGGGTGCGGGGTTCCCCTTAATATCCATACAAGACCCAAAGGGCCTGGTAATGGACTGGGGGGGTACCCATGCCGTTTGTCTCACTGATTTTCATCCATATTGCCATGACCCGACATGACATTAAACCCGCAAGCAGTTTTAAATGAGATTTTTTCCTTTAAAAATGACATTTGGTGCAGGGACTGTTCTAAACACGGGAAACACGCGCCACTTTACAGGCATACTATAGACACCCCCCAGGTACGATATTTAAAGGAATATTTCACTTTTTTTTTTACTTTAAGCATCATTAAAATCACTGCTCCCGAAAAAACGGCAGTTTTTAAAAGTTTTTTTTGCATTGATACATGTCCCCTGGGGTAGGACCCGGGTCCCCAAACCCTTTTTAGGACAATACCATGCAAATTAGCCTTTAAAATGAGCACTTTTGATTTCGAACGTTCGAGTCCCATAGACGTCAATGGGGTTCTAACGTTCGTGCGAACTTTCGGTCCGTTCGCAGGTTCTGGTGCGAACCGAACCGGGGGGTGTTCGGCTCATCCCTAGCAGAGAGGAAGGGCTTGCATCCTTGAAACATGTCCATTGATCCCCCATGATGGGAGCTAGCACATGTTGACATTAGGCATGGGATCAGGAGGGAAATCCCCATTTTGAGTGTCAATTTGTGTGCATCTTCAAAATTTGGCTTTCACAGGGGTGACATCACCCCATCTGATGAAGGCAATATCAACACAGTTTGGACATACTAATGTCTGATTTTGCCTTCAATTAGTCAAAGTTGAACTTTGTAAGTTCCTGAGTTGTGTATTGTTTTATTGTTTTAAACATACCTGTTTTAACACCAAAAAAGGCTATTTGTACTGTCCAAAAAAATGTTACTATAATATGTTGGTTTGTTCAAAAACCCTTTTCTAACGCACATGTGAATGTGCACAGGGTAAAAAGTTTTCTACTCAACAATGTGTGGCTTCTTCTTTCAAGGCTCAATATCATTTTGTGGACTAAGTTGGTGTTTACACTGAAATGGGGGTTATTTACTAAAGGCAAATTCACTTTGCACTACAAGTGCACTTTCAGTGCAGTTTCATGTGCACTTTGCAGTGCACTTGGAATGCAAAGTGGATAATCCAGCGTGCAAGGATTATATGGTTAAGTTTATATTCTGCCATGTTGATTGCCGTAAGGAATAGGCGGAAGCGGCTGGCCATTATCCCGAAAGCGTTAGCCACCACTCTTCTGGCTCTGGCCAGCAGATAGTTAAAAACCCTCTGGTCCGGGTGAGGGTCCTCATGGCTTTAAAACAGTTGGCTGGTCAGAACAAACTAACAGAAAGCAATGAAAAACAGAAAGGCCTGAGAAGAGCGAGCTGAAAATCAGAAACGAGCGGACAAGATCGCACTGCAAAATCAAATACGTACTATAAAATACGCACTGAAAAACAAATGCGAAATGACTACACGCACTAAAAACCAGATACGAACCCACAAACACAAACTGAAGAGCAGTAACGATTGGAAAAGCACAAGGCTGAAAAGCACGGATCGTCTCTCACCAAACTTCTACTAACACAAGATTAGCAGAAGGGTGGGGCAGAGCCCAAAGAGTGGGGCACTTGGTATTGAACTTTCCTTTTCTAGTGCCGTGTTCTTGACGTTCGGAATTTCCGACAAGATTTGTGTGACCGTGTGTATGCAAGATAAGTTTGAGCCAACATCCGTCGGAAAAAATCCATGGATTTTATTGTCGGAATGTCAGATCGTGTGATGATCAATACTGTTCATACACGTCCGTGCACATAATACCGTTCTCATTGATGTATTCTAAATGGCACTCCAGTACACCTGCCCATTGCACTACCGTGCATTGTTGGGTGCTGTGTTGTGGAAAATGCCTCATATACTATTTTTGGTCTGTTGAGGTGCATGATGAATGGGCTGCCCTAATGACACCCATTTTAATGTTTCCCAGGACCACACCAATATAGTGAATCACAAAACAAATTATCGCAAAATGGCTCATAGAGGCCTTTATGATTAAGCCTTTCATTGGAGAAACATGTTAGAGGGGCTCTCCTGATGGGTGGAGAACCAGCTGAAGGCATTTTGTGACCATTTGTTTTGTGATTTACTATAGTGAGGTGGTTGTATGGACAGACTTGATGTGTTCTTATAAGTGAACCCAGCAACAGTGTTTGAACTGGTGGTATATCTGACAGGAGTATGTGAGCGGTTCTGCTTTTTAACCATAGTAATGTGCACCATACTTTACACACAGGAATGGTGTAAATTAGCCCTAAAATACATTTCAACAATTTTGAATTGCATAGTGCAGAGCCCATACCAACCGAACATTACAGTTTGCTTTCTGCTCCTTGTATTTTTATGGAACAAACCTGCACATGAGAGTTCACAAATCATAGTAGATGTTACATTTTACTTTTTGTATTTTCTAGTGGCCCTTATTTATCCCCTACAAAGGCAGCAAAACGGTTAAATGTCACTGGAAAAATATGAAGGAATACTGTGAGTGTAATATGTCACAACTCCACATGGAGTGTAGACAAGCCAGTCTCCTGTATGTAAGCTGCACATTGCAATGAAAGGATAATTGTACGGTAGTTTAATGCTAACTTAACTGAAATGGAGTCTGAATGGAATACACATTATTATTTTCATGCATCAACTGTTTATAAAATTATAGGCCTGAAGTAATAGCGAACAGAGCAGACTCTATCTCCCTCCAACAGAGCTTATACTGCCATGTATAGAGAAACCATAAGGACTCCATCTGCTAGGACAATGTGCATTATAATCGGATTGTCTGACGGCTGTACACACAATAAAGGGGGTATAATAAGTAGGAAAATAGAAACATTGGTAATTATTATAGCAATGGCTTAGAAGAAACAACAGACAGTTACGGATTGGGTAATTGTAAATTGTAAATCAAAGGAAAATTTCCTGACTTTTTTTTTTTTCAGTTTCACACTTGAAATTCTCAGTGTGTTATTTCTATTGCCAGTGAAACTTTAGAGAATAAACATAATAGTATACAAACATTTTTGTGCCTAGGAAATCCATGCAATTTTATACAAAGCAGAGCTCATTTCCTTATGATTCCTTTGCAACTCCGGACCATGATATTAACAATTTTTCGATCTCACACTACATAAAATAAATATTTACAGCCTCTTTCATTTTCTCATGAAATGTTGTACTTATAAAAGACCCAGCAGACCTTTAGCACAGGGTTTGACTACCTGTTAAAGTGGACCTTACAGTAACTTAACAAGCGTGCATGCAACAAATCCTGATATGTACAGTATAATTCTTGTACACACGTGTGTATACATGTATTCACACAGCCAAGGATATAAAGACTGTTGTACAGGCACCGGTAGATACTTAATCTCTGACTCAGCATCTCAGTCCAGAAAGTAGATTCTGAAATTGATGGTCTTTTGGGGAGAAAGGCAGATGACATAAGTGTCATAAGGAGTATTGGGATCTTAATAAAGCAGACCTTTAACCATTTTTTTACTTTGTCTCTCACATAATCACATATTGGTATTGTTTTTGGTGTGAACTAAAAGTGGGTAGGGAGCTGAGGAGGGGTTGCAGCCCCCTCTCCTTTGTATGAAACAGGTTTTCTGATTGGAACTGTTCAAAGAGGTATGCCACATCCCAATGAAATATGAAAAAGGAGGAACCCCTAAGGGTGGGACTTTGAAGGCACTACCGCATCAAGTTATAGAAAAAATATATAAAATTTATTGAAAGAGGCATAATATAAAATACATATATAACACATGACCAAAGATGCAATACAATGTACAAAGAAATGGCAAAGAGGAATGATACAACTTCCTTAACCCGGGTTCCTCTTTGCCATTTCTTTGTACATTGTATTGCATCCTTGGCCATGTGTTATATGTGTTAAATATGTATTTTATATTATGCCTCTTTCAATAAATGTAATATATTTTTTCTATAACTTGATGTGGTAGTGCCTTCAAAGTCCCACCCTTAGGGGGTTCCTCCTTTTTCCTTTGTATTATGTCACACCCTTCTGAATGCAGCTCATTCCCAGCATTAATTCAGGAAAGCTGATCTGACAGGCTGAGGCACAGTGTGCAAGTGTGCATAGAGAGAGCATGCATCTACTCAGCCAAAAGTAAAATATATCAGGTAAATAGATAAACAGTAGTAGCATGTAGCTACCTTTGTGAGAAAAGAATCAGTGGATTTACAGAGACAAGGATCAGCTGGTTCTTTCACTATTAAAGCCGCGCACTGCTTTGCTTACCTTTAGCCCCGATTCACACTGATGCCGGGTGAATTTAAAGTTACTTATTTTATGTTACACATTACTTATGTTAGAATTTTATGTTACCTTCTCCTGACTAGGGATGAGCCAGATGTTCGAGTCAAACGTGTTCCCCTGTTCGCCACACAGCGAACATTATGCAGTGTTTGCGGCAAATTCGAAAGCCGCGGAACACCATTAAAGTCTATGGGACACTAACATGAAAAAATAAAAGTGCTAATTTTAAAGGCTTATATGCAAGTTATTGTCATAAAAAGTGTTTGGGGACCCGGGTTCTGCCCCAGGGGACATGTATCAATGCAAAAAAAAGTTTTAAAAACGGCTATTTTTTTCAGGAGCAGTGATTTTATTAATGCTTAAAGTGAAACAATAAAAATGAAATATTCCTTTAAATATTGTGCCTGGGGGGTGTCTATAGTATGCCTGTAAAGTGGTGCATTGTTCCCGTGTTTAGAACATTACCACAGCAAAATGACATTTCTAAAGAAAAAATTGTCATTTAAAACTGATCGTGGCTGTAATGAATTGTCGGGGATTGGCAATATAGATAAAACTCATTGAAAAAATTGGCATGGGTCCCCCCCACGGTCCATTACCAGGCCCTTTGGGTCTGGTATGAATATTAAGGGGAACCCTGAACCAAAATTAAAAAAAAACAAATTGCATGGGGGTCCCCCCAAAATCCATACCAGGCCCTTCAGGTCTGGTATGGATATTAAGGGGAACCCTGTACCAAATTTAAAAACAAATGGCGTAGGGGTCCCCCTAAAATCCATACCAGACTGGTATGGATTTTAAGGGGAACCCTGCACCAAAATTTTAAAAAATGCCATAGGGGCCCCCTAAAATCCATACCAGACCCTTATCTGAGCACGCAACCTGGCAGGCCGCCCCCCTCCTGAACCGTACCAGGCTACATGCCCTCAACATGGGGAGGATGCTTTGGAGTAGCCCCCCAAAGCACCTTGTCCCCATGTTGATAGGGACAAGGGCATCATCCCCACAACCCTTGCCGGGTGGTTGTGGGGGTCTGCGGGTGGGGGGCTTATCGGAATCTGGAAGCCCCCTATAACAAAGGGGACCCCCAGATTCTGCCCCCCCATGACTTTTTTTCCTTTAGAAATGTCATTTTGCTGTGGTACTGTTCTAAACACGGGACAAATGCGCTACTATACAGGCATACTATAGACACTCCCACCCGGCCCATAGCAGATGATGGCCGGGCGGTGGTTCAGTTATCCTGACTGGGCATCATATGATGTCTAGCAGGATAACATGCCGCCACGCACCCGTGGGGGCGCGCATCACGGCAATCGGTGTAGTGGTGTGTCAGTCTGACACACCGTTACACCGATCTTGGTAAAGAGCCTCCGGCGGAGGCTCTTTACCACGTGATCAGCCGTGTCCAATCACGGCTGATCAAGATGTCAATAGGAAGAGCCGTTGATCGGCTTTTCCTCACTCGCATCTGACAGACGCGAGTAGAGGAGAGCCAATCGGCGGCTTGTTTATCAGCGCAGCCCCCCCTCAGATGACCACACTGGACCACCAGGGATCGCCACTAGGACCACCAGGGAAGGGAGCAACATGTGGATGGCCAGGTATGTACCCCATGGCCATCCACATGTGCCCAATGTGCCCAGTCAGTGCCCAATGTGTGCCAATCAGTGCCCACAAATGAGCACCATTATATTGCAGTGATGCCCAGCAATGCCACCCTTAGGGGCATCAGTGCCACGAATCAGTGTCATCAGTTCCACCCATCAGTGTCCATCTGTGCCACCTGTCAGTGCCCATCAGTGCCCATCAGTGCCCACCTATCAGTGCCACCCATAAGTGCCCATCAGTGCCACCCATAAGTACCCATCAATGCCACATACGAGTGCCCATCAGTGCTGCCTATGAGTGTCCATCGGTGCCACCTATGAGTGCCCATCAGTGCTGCACACCAGTGCCACCTTTCAGTGCCCATCATTGCCACCTATCAGTGTCCATCAGTGCCACCTATCAGTGCCTATCATCAGTGCCCTTTAGTGCCACCTCATCAGTGCCACCTCATCGGTGCCCATCAGTGCCACCGTATCAGTGCCCATCAGTGCAGCCATATCAGTGCCCGTCATTGAAGAAAAAAACGTACTTATTTACAAAAAATGTTAACAGAAACAAAGAAAAAACTTGTTTTTTTTCAAAATGTTCGGTCTTTTTTTATTTATTGCGCAAAAAATAAAAATCGCAGAGGTGATCAAATACCACCAAAAGAAAGCTCCATTTGTGGGAACAAAATGCTAAAAAAATTGTTTGAGTACAGTGTAGCATGACCGCGCAATTGTCATTCAAATTGCGACAGCGCTGAAAGCTGAAAATTGGCCTGGGCAGGAAGGTGTCTAAGTGCCTGGTATTGAAGTAGTTAAAAGGAATATTTCATTTTTGTTGTTTCACTTTAAGCATTATTAAAATCACTGCTCCCGAAAAACTGCCATTTTTAAAACTTTTTTTTGCATTGATACATGTCCCCTGGGGTAGGTCCCGAGTCCCCAAACACTTTTTATGGCAATAACTTGCATATAAACCTGTAAAATGAGCACTTTTGATTTTTCATGTTCGTGTCCCATAGACTTTAACAGTGTTCGCGTGTTTGTGCAAGTTTTTGGCCTGTTCGCAAGTTCTGGTGTGAACCGAACTGGGGGGGTGTTCGGCTCATCCTTACTCCTGACCCCTGTGCCCTGCTTTGTTTTTCCGACTCCTGACTGTGAAATGCCAAAAACTGAGCTCTGGAAATGGCCTATATTTGGTTACATCCACTTTGCCCTCATTCCTTCTCTGTTTCCCAGTTCCTCTGGTAAAAGAAGCATCCCCACAAAATGATGCTACCACTACCATACCATTCCACATTAGACCAGTGAACTTTATTCCATAAGTTTGTTGTGTTTTCCACGTGACTTTCTGCAAACTCTAAGTTGATAAAATATGGTAATTATTCAAGGCTTTCCTCTCTTCCATAAAAAGGTGTCTAATTTTTTTAATGTTTTGAAATAACTGAACCCCAATTCTCCGGAAATATTTTCTAGATTTGTTTTGATGGCTTATCAGTCTTCATGATGCTGTTTGTTTTCTCTGCGACACTCTGGGTCCTTCCAGGGATCATATGACACTTTATTTTCACACATAAAGATTCAATTCCTATGCCGCGTACACACGATCGGACTTTCTGGCATACTTGGTCCGGCACACTTTCTGATGGACTTTGTCCGCCAGGTGTGCCGGACTTTAAAACGGACGGACTCGCCCACACACGACCGGACTTTCTGGCGGGCTAAGTCCGCCCGTCTTTCCGACGGACTTTAGCCGGAGTTACGGCGGACTTTCAGAATGAACGGGCTTGCCCACACACAGACAAGTCCGTTCATTTTGAACGTGACTCAGGTGCGACGGGACTAGAAAAGGAAGTCAATCTTGCCGCTTTTATCGGCAAGATTGACACCTTGCGAGCTCCGTCGCGGTGCATACCAGGCCCTTAGGTCTGGTATGGATTATAAAGGGAAGCCCCTACGCCGAAAAAACCAGCGTGGGGTCCCCCGTAAAATCCATACCAGACCCCGATCCGAGCACGCAGCCTGGCCGGTCAGGAAAGGGGGTGGGGATGAGCGAGCGCCCCCCCCCTCCTGAACCGTACCAGGCCGCATGCCCTCAACATGGGGGGTGGGTGCTTTGGGGGAGGGGGGCGCCCTGCGGCCCCCTCACCCCAAAGCACCTTGTCCCCATGTTGATGAGGACAAGGGCCTCTTCCCGACAACCCTGGCCGTTGGTTGTCGGGGTCTGCGGGCAGGGGGGCTTATCGGAATCCGGGAGCCCCCTATAAGAGGGCCCCCAGATCCCGGCCCCCCACCCTATGTGAATGAGTATGGGGTACATGGTACCCCTACCCATTCACCTAGGGAAAAAGTGTCAATAATAAAACACACTACACAGGTTTTTAAAATAATTTATTAAACAGCTCCGGGGGGGGATCTTCCTCCGGCTTCGGAGGTCTTCTTCCGACTTCGGGGGTCCCTCTGGTTCATCTTCTCCCGGCGTCCGGTTGGTTCTTCTCCGCTCTCTCCGGCCTCTTCTCCCGGTGTTCCAGTTCTTCGGCCGGCCCCTCCGCTGTCTTCAGGTAGCTCTCTTGCCAGCGGAGGTCCGGACTTCTGGGCTTCTTGTCTTCTCTTCTCTTCTCCAGATGTTGACACGACGCTCTCTCCGGCTGGACTGAATTAGTTTTTCCTATTGCAGCGAGCACGAGATGCAATACCCTGCCCTCGCGTCGTATCTGGTCCGTTGGACCAGCATACGCACGAGCGGGCTTTCTGTCAGACCAGCACACAGACGAACGGACTTTCCGCCCGAAACTGAGTCTGATTAAAAACATGTTTCAAATCTAGGTCCGGCGGGCTTTTGGGAAAAAGTCCGCCGGAAAAGTCCGCCGGAGCCTACACACGGGCGGATTGTCCGGCACACTCTGGTCCGCCGGACCAAGTATGCCGGAAAGTCCGACCGTGTGTACGCGGCATTATACTTTTTGGATAAATCTGGAAGCACCACAACTTACGCAGAGTTTTCTTGTACAAGGGAGATCATGTATAACCAGCAAGAGGTTATTGTCACCTTATGAGACCTGGGGATATGACAGCACTCTGCACCAGGTGTAAGTAATAATGATCTTAAAGAGTCATAAGTGAAGCGATTATCAGGAGATATCTACAGAACCTGTCTTTTCTCAAGAAATAATATATCTTTTTGTCAAAACGAGTGCTTTTTACCATGTAACCATCACATCCAGGGGTGAGCCTGGTGGGCCAGAGAAATACGAAGAAAAGCGAGGAAGAAAAAGGAGGTGAGGAGGAGGAAAGGAGAGGTGATAGGATAGGAGTGTAGAACAGAAAAAGAGAGTGAGGAAAGGGGGTGAGGAGGGTGGGGAGGGGGGGGAGGCATTCTAGAGTGAAAGGAGCGCTGGATCAAATCTTGAAGGGTGATTATGAGCCACCCAAGGTTGCCATACCCGGAGAAATTTATCATGGGTGTCTGATACTATGGCTGTCAATTATAACACTACAAACTTGGAGCTTACCATCTGCTGGTGGAAAGGGGAAAAAAGAAGTACATGAGAAACTGTGGCAGGGGGCACAAAGCCTCAGAACTAAACTGTCACATTTCTTCTATAGAATAGATACAGTATATATTAATATTGAAGTGATACTTTACAACTACACTCTGTTAGACATGTGCAGAATGAAAAAAAATGTTTTTTGTTTTGTTTTTCGTTATTTACAAAAATTTGTTTAGTTAAATTTGTTTACGGAATTCATTTTTTGTTTATTTGTGTTCAAATCGAATCAAATTTTCCAAATTCCAATCTATTTGAATTTTCCAAATTCAAATCAAATTGAATTCCATTTCAGTTCCATTCAAATTATGGTTATGTTTTTTATTTTCCAGTATATTCTATTGTTTATTTATATGTTATTATTTTATTTTATTTTATTTTATATTCTATTTGTTTTTTATATTCTATTCTATTATTTTCTATTTTATTTTGCATTCTATTCTTTCCTATTATATTCTATTTTTTTATATTCAAATTTCAATTTATACTATTCAAAGTTTGAATTTCAGAAGATGTTTTTTTTTTATATTCTATTCTATTCTGTTGGTTTTTTCTGTACTATTCTGTTATTTTCTATTCTACTCTAATCTATTCTTTTTTTGTTCAAATTCTTGATTCTATTTGAATTGATTCTATTTTAATTGGGGGAAATTGTTATATTCTTTCTATTCTATTCTATTCTATTGTTTTAGGAATTTTTTTCTATTCTATTCTTTTTTTCTCTTTCTATTCTTTTCTTATGTATTCAAATTTGAATTTATTCTTTTTGAAATTTGAATTTCAGAAGATGGTTATATTCTTTTTATTTTATTCTATTCTTTTCTGTTCTATTTTATTCTCTTTGGAAATTGGAAAACAAATCCAATACTATTCGAAATCGAAAACTTCTCGATTTCGAGTTTGAATTCAAATTTTGTCCAAATTTTTTTTTTCCAATATTTCGGATTTGTTTAAATTTGTTACTACTGTAATTCAGAAATTCGGATGCATCCACATTTCTATTTGGAAAAAACAAACTGCACATGTCTAACTCCTGATTTTAAGCTTTCAGTGTTTAATAAAATAGTAGCTACTGTATATTTAAAATATGTTATTTTTCTAAAACGTAACTTTTACAGCCTGATTCCTAGCCCTTGTTATAAGCAAGTCGGACCTAAAAATGAAAACAGCCATCACATCAAAGAATTGGTAAGCTGCAATATATAATAAATGTTTGCTTTTGGGTTTATCACTACTTTAATTTTCACAAGGGACAGTTTTTGCATTAAGCTGGCCATACATTATACAATTTTTCTTTAGATTTACCAAAACCATATAATATGAGGTCAAACCTAAACACTTTTAATTTGTATGCAATCAGGCAGGCCCTTGCACTACATAGTTGAAGGTAAATCTTCAACTAATCTTTCTGTGTTGTTTGGATTTATACAGTCAGCTAGACTTGTCACAAGCACTTGTCAAGTGTGCCAACTATACCCACCCCTTCCACTCTGCATTCAAAGAAGCTGTACCAAAGTTTCCATCAGTGAAAAGTGCTCTATAAATTGAAGCAATAGGACAGCTTTTACGAATGGAGATGGGGGGGGGGGGGGTTGTCAAACATCTTCAGATTTCAGCTAAGATAGCAGCCAGCAGCACAATGGACACTTTGCACTGAATGTAGGCACCATCCCTTGTGCTGATTTTCTTTTTATTTAATTAGGCTCTTTCATTTAAAAATATTGGAAACACATGTATCAACTGCTTATTTCACTCAGCATCATTTATTATTTGATTAAAGAATGATGTGGAAATGAACATGCAAAATGGAACAACAGTGTAATACCCCGTACACACGGTCGGACATTGATCGGACATTCCGACAACAAAATCTATGGATTTTTTCCGACGGATGTTGGCTCAAACTTGTTTTGCATACACACGGTCGCACAAAGTTGTCGGAATTTCCGATCGCCAAGAACGCGGTGACGTACACCCACGTACGACGAGACTAGAAAAGGGCAGTTCAGAACAAAGCGCGGCACCCTTTGGGCTCCTTTTGCTAATCTCGTGTTAGTAAAAGATTTGCGCTTTTTCAGACTCGTGGTTTTCAGATCGTTTTCTGTTGTTCAGTTTGTGCTTGTGGGTTTGTATCTGGTCTTCAGTGCATGCAGTCAGTTCGTATTGGAGTTTTCTGTACGATCTTGTCCGCTCGTTGCTGTTTTTCAGGTCGCTCTTCACAGGCCTTGCTGTTCTTCAGTGCGTTCTGTTACTTCGTTCTGAGCAGCCGACCATTCTCTAGCCATGTTGTGTATACGTACTCCTCGTAGAGTTCGTGCTGTGCGGGGGCTTGGTGTTGGGGTCCTTACCTTGACACAAGCCCAGTCCATGAACAGGGTGGGGAGGAGTTCATGGACCAAGAATTGGTTCCTTCAGCGTGACCAGTTCTGTCATATGCCATTGCTCCGTGAGATCTGTGTGAATAATCCTGATGATTTCAGAAACTTTCTCAGGATAACGGACACCATATTTCACTGTTTGTTGGCTTTGCTGACCCCCTATATCAGCAGGCAGGATACCTGCATGAGGCAAGCCATCACTCCGGAGCAGAGGCTCGTCGCCACCCTGCGGTACTTGGCGACGGGGAGAAGCCTGCAGGACTTGAAGTTCTCAACAGGCATCTCCCCCCAAGCTCTGGGGATCATTATCCCAGAGACCTGTTCTGCTATCATCCAGGTCCTGCAGAAGGAGTATATTAAGGTAAGATTTATCCTTTAATATCACATTTTATTGTATTTAATGTTTGATAATATAGTGTATTTCTTTCCTCATTCCCTAATTACCATGATTGTAATATGCTGTGAATGTCCCGTTTGTCCTCATGCATGCTGGATTTTTATGTAATTATTTTTTTTGTCCTTCATACATATTTGCCTTCACTTACCTCCCTAGCATGGTCTCCTGGCCCTATATTCACCTCATGTAGTCACTTAACAATGTATTTTATCAGCTCCATAGTAGTGCTTTACCCCAAACACCCCCTAAAATGTTTTAAAATGTGATTTGTGCTTAAAATTCAGGCAGAGTGCCAGAGGCTTTTTTGGGGGGTCTCCAAATCATTTTGAACCCTCCCTCCCCCCAACTGCTAAGTCAGCTGATACCAATTCACTATCTATCCCCAATCATCTATCTGCTGACTTTGCCTAATCCATACACACTATACCCATCTCTTTTGTGGTCAGATGTATGGATGAATTACCCAAAGCATGTAGTGTAAGGGCCTGCCTGAATACTTTCAAATGGTACTGTTTAAAGTTTTGGTATACTATTATTATCTTGATAGGTAATAGCAGAATGTCCAAATGTGCTCAAATGTGTACAATGTGTATTTATATCTTTGTATTCTGACACTTCTTACCTGTCCAGTGGGCTGTCAATAGTGTAACTAAGGAGGGGCTGGCCAAAGTAATACACATTATTTAGGCATTCATCTCTCAATGAAGTGGAGAGGGTTACCTGTCCAAGAGCTCCCCCCTATAATGTTAGAAATGGCCTATGAGGGGGGGTCTGATAGGTGTACCTTATACCTTGGTCTTTAAAAACTCCCTCAAATAAATGTTATCTTGATGTTGGCCAAGAATGTTTGTGTCTAATCTGCTTTCCCTGTTTATGTGCAAAATGAATATTTTTTTTTTCTTGTTTGACTCCACAGTTTCCTTCCAACCCACAGGAATGGCAGACTGTGGCCTCCCACTTTGCCTAGCGGTGGGACTTTCCTAACTGCGGAGGGGCAATTGATGGGAAACACGTCCACATCATTCCACCACCCAACTCGGGGTCATACTATTTCAACTATAAGGGGTTCAATAGTATTGTGATGTTGGCAGTGGTGTCGGCTACTTATGAGTTCCTGTATGTGGACGTGGGGAAGAATGGCCGGATGTCCGATGGTGGAGTCATCTCCCTGACGGAGTTCTACAGGCGTCTCCAGAATGGCAGCTTGGACTTGCCACCTCCAGAAGACAATGCGGAAGGACTCCCATTCGTCTTCATTGCGGATGAAGCGTTTAAGCTGGGGGACCATCTTATGCGGCCATTCCCGATGAGGACCCTCACCCCGGACCAGAGGGTTTTTAATTACCGGCTGGCCATAGCTAGAAGAGTGGTAGAGAACATGTTTGGAATCATGGCCAGCCAGTTCCACCTATTTCTTACACCCATACACATGGCGGAGTACAAACTGAATCATATCATCCTGGCGTGCTGTGTTCTACACAACTTTTTATGGCACCATTCTGCCAACTATGCTGGCTCAGTTGGGCCTGAGGCTGGAATTCCGAATGAACCAACCCTGACGGCGCTTGAAAGTGGCCGTCCTGGCTTGCCCCCCCTGAGTGCCCGTGAGGTCCGTCTAAGATACCTTGAATACTTTGCGGCAAGGGGGGGCTATCAATATGCCAGACAATGTCTGAAACCTTTTTCAAATAAAAAAATCATTTTAATTACTAAAATCTTTGGTGACATTTACTGCTTGTGTTTCTTTTAACTGACCCTGACTGAAATGTGGGTAGTCCTGAAAATGGCGTGATTGTGTAACATTACAAAGCACTGTTGGGTGTCATTTACTAAAGGCAAAGACACTTTGCACCACAAGTGCACTTGAAACTGCACTGAAACTGCACTTGTAGTGCAAAGTGCATTTTCCCTTAGGAAATAGCCCCCATTGTCACAGAAAACACCAATTAGAGCACAACAAAAGTTTTGGAGCGTTTAAACAATAATCCACACATTCTTGATTATCAATCTTTTTAATACCAGCACAATCACATGTGCATTTGTAAAAGGTTTTTAAAACAAACCAACATGTTTGTTGTATAACAATTTTTTGGGTCACATTAGAAAAAGTAGAAATGTCCATTTAAGATAAAACAGGCATGTTTAAAACCAACAAGAAAGACACAAATCTTGAACTTACAAAGATCAACTTTTGTAGAACTTGAAGGCAATATCAGACATGAGTATTTACAAACTGTGTTTGATATTGCGTTCAGATGGGGTGAAGTTACCCCAGGAAAAGCCAAATTTTGAAGATGCACACAAATTGCCGAATGTCAACATGTGCTACCTGCCATCACGGGGGATCAAGGGACGTGTTTTGTGGGTGCAACCCCTTCCTCCCAGCTACTTTATTATTGAGGAAGGGGTTGCACCCCCAAAACGCGTCCATTGATCTCCCGTGATGGCAGATAGCACATGTTGACACACTGTGTGCATCTTCAAAATTTGTCTTTTCGCAAATATGTCAAAAAATGTTAGAAATTTTTAGATCACAAAAAGCACAAAAAACCAAAGGGATTTGGAGGGGTTTTTAACTCTCCCTAAAACATCATTGATGTTCTTCATTTTGATGTTCTTCATTTTTTTCTGGATGTTTTCCAAGTCCCTATTACACCCCATGATCTCCCCGATCAGGATCTGTGCACTTTCAGAGGTGAAATGATCTGGATCCACAACATCACGATCACCTAAAAAGATAGAAACAAAAACACACCATGTATTATAAATATGCCGGCATCCATCTCTTACCTGAGCCTGTGGTTGCAGACACTCAGCTGTTGTGGTGACTATTTCCACCACGTCTCCTTCCTCCTCCCCCTGTTGTCTTTGTGGGATTTCCCCTTCTTCCAGAGGTGGGGGGTTTGTGGTCTCCTCGGATGAGGGGTGTCCTCCAAATCTTTTATCCCCTTTGTAAAAAAAAATAGGTATACTTAGCACACAGATATTTCATGGCAGAAATAGAAATATGAAACATTGCTTGGAAGTTGGGTACAATTGTCTCTTTTGACAGAGTTCCAAGATGAAGAAATATTTTTGTCCTTTGTCAAGCTTGAATACTTACCTGTTTTGTACAAGCTTCACAGATGGAAACACCCCTATAGTATACACTGGAGCACCTGTGTGGGACCCCCTAATAAAAAGGGTGTTCTTGTGTCCCACACTAGTGCTCCAGCATCCAGATGTGTAAACAGCTGCTGAGTGTCCTCTCCTTACACAGAATCTAGTTTGCATTACATTCTAGTTACAAACCCATCTACACAACCAAATTATTTTAAGACAAGTAGGCCATAAAAAATGTATTCAAATGCATATGACCAAAACAATGGTGTTTCTAGGCCTAACGAACAATGTTTCATATGAACGAATAATGTGCCCATGAACATGAAAGTTGCCATTTTAAACTGGACAACAATTAAGAAAAGCACATGGAGCAGCACGCACATAATGAACATAAAGAATAGGAACACAAGACAACTACTTACTTTTTTGCAGCACTCTCCGGATCCTTCTGTACTGCTCTTGCTCCCTTAATTTCAGGTCCAACCACTGCTTTCTGAGCTGATCTTTGGATCGCCGTACCCCGAAATTCCGGTGCAGACTTTTGACCACTTTCGCCATGATCTTGGCCTTTTGGACATTGGGGTTGGGGTAAGGTTCATACTTCCCATCATAGTCGGCCTTCTTCAGGATGTCGACCATCTCCACCATCTCCACAAAGGACATATTTTATGCCTTAAATCGTCTCCTTCTGGATCGGGACGTTTCAGGCTCCGGGCTTTCCTCCTCCTCCTCCTCATTGCTGTAATTAACAGACACCTGCTCTGTCTCCACCATGTGCTCTTCTCCTACTGCGCCGAACGAGAAGGGGCAGGGAATAGACTAGTAAGAACGTCAGGGGCAGGCGGAGTTTCACGCATGCGCAGTGTACATACGATCTGTGAGCAGAGGAAGGAGTAACGGAGGCACCGATCGTGATAGCGAAGGTAAGATTTAACATTGGGCCTATACTGCTTCTAGATTGAGGCCTGTATTTGCACAAGTTTAGAAGACTTTAGGCTGACATTAGGGTCTGTCTTGTGTTGTGTCTTGCAGTTAAAATGGATATCTTGAAGGATCATGACTTTATGCCAATCTTCATAGATATGTTCAGGGAGCTGCCCTGTCTGTGGCAGATGAACCACCGTGATTATAAGAACCAAACAAAGAGGAAGGCAGCGCTGGATAAGTTGATGCAATTTGTGAAGTCGGTGATCCCCACGGCAGACATCACCTATTTGAAGATCATAATGGTGGCCCGAGGAGCACTTATCTAAGGGAGCACAAGAAGGTCCAGGATTCCCAGAGATCAGGAGCTGAAGATGACATTTATGTCCCCAGGCTGTGGTACTATGACAGGCTGCATTTTCTGGCAGGTCAGACTGAACCCAGGCCAGCACTCTCCACTCTTCCTTCCACGCTTCCTTCCCCCCCAGCTGAGGCCTCTGATGCCCAACCTGGGCCTTCCAGGCAGCAACATGTGGAGGAGCCCAGCTTGAGTCAGGTATAGCATTCTTCTAAATATTTCTGGTTGTCCAATCAATGATGTTAAATAGATGTTATTTTGGAGTACTAATTTATGATTGTGATTGATGAAGCAAAAACTAAAACCATGTCCCTTTGTCATACACAGGGAAGTCTCAGCCAGGAGGTGGCCGGGCCAAGCAGGTTGCCTGATACCCAGGTCCCTCCCCTCCACCTTCAAAGACAAAGTGGCAGGGGCGCATGCGCGGCACCGAGGAAGATGGATGCCTGACTCTGTAGCTCCGCTCCACCCGGGACTATAACGGCTTCCTGAGGGCCATTAACAGCACATTGAGCTTCAATTCTTGCACCCCTCAAGCCATCAACACTCGGTGCATGCCGTTGAGGAGAAAGAAATCCAGAGGATGCTCTCAAAACACCCTGACCCACTATCTCCTCCGCACCTGGGAGCGGTTCAGCATGCCTCAAGATGGCGCGGCCGGGGAAAGGGGAATCTCCTGCTCCAGCTTCTCCACCACGATCAAATCCCTCTCCGTCCGCAAGCACGGCGGGTGAGTACCATGCCACCCTTTCTAAGGCGGATCTAGATGTCAGCCTGGAAGCCATGTACACCAGACTAGCTACGAAATTTCAAACGGAGCTGCACAAGACATCTCACACTCTGTCACAGGAGATTGCGGCCTTAGGCTCACGTACCGAGCTCCTAGGAACTAAACACAATGAACTGGCCCTGGCTTACAATGACCTCAGTCGTGAGCATGAATCCTTAGCCTTAGCTCTGATGGCGATTCAAGCACAAGTCGAAGATCTCGACAATAGAAATAGACGCAATAATTTACGTCTGAGAGGCATCCCTGAGACTGAAACTGACCTAATCCCGACCGTGATTAGACTGTTTAAATCACTCCTTCCAGAACATGACTCCGCGGCTTTTAAATGTGACGCAAACCCACGGATGATAAACCCCCTAGAGACGTAGTCCTCTGCATGAAGGACTTTCTCACCAAGGAGGAAATTCTGAGAGCTGCCCGGAATAAACCACAGATAACACTTGATGACCATCTTATCCAGATCTACCCAGATATCTCCCCAGCCACCTTGGACAGGAAAAGGGGCCTGAAGGAAATCACCACTGCACTTCAATCTGCACACATTCGTTACAGATGGGGATTTCCATTTAAGTTACAGGTTCCACACAATGGCACCACCTTCTCAGCTACTACCTTACAAGAGGGTCAAGAAATTCTAGTAAAACTTGGTCTCCTAGATGCAGCTGCAATCCGCCGCCCCCCCTCAACACCCCGCCCAGCCCCCCATCTGGCAAACACCACCACCCAGGAGAGATAGAAGGAGAATCCGTTATGACATCGGAGAGGACCTCGGCATTCAACCACGCTGAAAGCGTTGCTGACTACCACTTTTTGTTTCCTTAAGACACTCTGCACTTACCTCGCTCTATATCTATTAAGAGTGGCTGTCCCTCAGAGCCACGCTATGTCCACCCCACCCAGCAAAGGTTTTTTTTTCAAGTTCCTTTTTTTTTCTTTTTGGGGCGTTGTATAACCAGTTATCTTTTAGTTAATCAGCCCCACTAGTTTTTCACTCTGCAACCCTCCAGTGGGTTTTTGCAGAACTGCTGGGAACGAGACCTAGTTGTCTCGCTTGTAACTGAATTTTTTGTCAGGTAAAGTTCCTTTTTACTTTTTCTTTACCTGATCCAGTTTGGACATTGATCTCCATGTCCTTTTCTTGTTCTCTTCGCTGTTTTTTTCTTTTTTGGTTCATAATTGTTTATTGTTTTTCTTTTTTTGCTGGTCAGCCAGTTTACAGCCTGGAATCTTTTTTCAGCATCTGCCCTCTATGTAAAACTCCCAAACCTACCCCTGTATATATCTTCTATGGGAAAAATGTACACTGTATCTACAATGTGTTAGGTGGGATTGTGGCGGTACCCCTGCTGGGTATGGTAAGTCTTAGTTTGAGAATACATTCTGACTCCCAAGTATGGTTTATTTTGAACCCTCTCACATACGATAGAGTTAATATAACTAAGAATGGTAATTACTTGTATTTCACATAATGTGAAGGGATTCAATTCCCCCCATAAAGAGGCGTAAGGCCTTTGATTTGTATGGTCATCTTGGTGCCAAGATTCTCCTGCTACAGGAGACACATTTCTCCCATTCCTCACACCCTAAATTCTTCCATAGGAACTTCCCTCAGTCGTTTTACTCCCTTTACTCAACCAAGAGCAGGGGTGCCGTCATATTTTTACATGCTTCCCTCCCCATGGAGGTAAAACAATGCTTCAAAGAAAGGGATAGCAGGTTTGTTATTATCAAGGATGTGTTACACAATAGAGAAATCACAATTGCCAGTGTATACGCCCCCAATGACACACCTGCATCCTTTTTCAAATCCTTTTTTGATAGGTTGGTCTCCTTGAACTCTCCCCATATCATAATAGGAGGTGATTTCAACTCAGTGGCTAACCCTACACTTGATAGATCCTCCTCCACAAAGGTCTCCAAAGCTTTCCCCAGGTCTCTTACCCAAGGCCTTTTGGACCACCAGCTGGTAGACACCTGGAGAACGCACAATATGGGGCTTAAGGAATTCACCTTTTACTCTCACCCTCACAATAGTTACGCCAGGTTAGATTACATTTACACCACCCCCATTATATTGGCAAACTCCACCGAAGCCACGATCCACCCCTGTGTTTGGTCAGACCATCACGTAATGTCCTTTACTACTAAATTTATAGGATTGGCCCCCACACCATATACATGGAGACTGAATGAAGCTTTGCTCTCAGACCTAGTGGCCGAATCTGAGACAGCTAAATCTATTGAGGAATACTTTTCTCTGAATGCTCTCCCTGACACTCCTCCTTCCATTTTATGGACTGCCTATAAGGCAGTCCTGAGGGGTAAACTAATCAGCATTGCCTCATCCCACAACAAAACACACAGACAGAAAATTTTAACCCTCACTACTGAACTGAACTGAACTGAACTTCACATAGGTTGGACTTGATGGACGTGTGTCTTTTTTCAACCTCACCTACTATGTAACTATGTAACTGGACCGCATATACAAAAATACTAACATGTTGGGCCTAGATTCGACTAGAAAATTGATAGACCAAAGTGCCTTGAATTGGACTCCCTCCTGTCCTCTAGGATTGAAAAAGACCTACGTTGGTCCAAGGCCAAATCTTTACTACACAACAACACCGCTTCCACTTTATTTGCAAGAAAGCTAAATCAGACATTCCGTCCCACACATGTATATAAACTTACCTCAAGTACGGGTCTGCCCACCTCCCATCCCAAAGAGGTACTTCAAATTTTTGAACAATTTTATTCCTCCCTATTATCTCCGACCCCAAATCCCCCTACTCCAGCGGATGATACCTGGTTCCAGGACATTCATATACCCACTCTCTCACCAACCCAAATAGAAAAGCTCAATGCCCCCATCACTTCCTCAGAGGTTCTTAATGTCATCAAGTCCCTCAAGACAGGCTCTGCCCCTGGCCCAGACGGCTTTTCGGCCATATACTACAAAAAAATTGCCACCCTACTCTCCCCTGGCCTAGTTCAATTGTTTAATTGGATCTTACAAGGAGGTAACTTTCCAGATGAGATGCTGCTGGCAAATATGTCCCTGATCCCCAAACCTAACAAAAATCATTTACTCCCCCAAAATTATAGGCCGATTTCGGTCATGAACAATGATGTAAAAATTTTCAGCAGAATCCTAGCGGACAGGTTGGCTTCTATTATATCCTCTCTTATTTCACCCTTCCAGTCAGGATTTATACCCCATAGATTCATAACAGATAACATTAGATTAGCCTCTAACATTATACAAGACTCCAACTTAAATTCCCGTAAACTCTTTTTACTTAGCCTGGACATACACAAGGCGTTTGATAGCGTCTCCTGGAGCTATCTATCTACACTTCTACAACGCATGGGTTTTTGGGAGGAATTTCTACATGGGTTTCGAGCCCTTTATGTAAACCCTAAAACTCGGATCAAAATCCCAGGCTGTAGTTCCGAATTCTTTTCCATAGGGAGGGGCACTAGGCAAGGATGCCCACTTTCCCCACTAATTTTTGCCCTGGCCCTTGAACCCCTGGATATTGCGATTCTTAACAACCAAAATATATCGGGTTACACCAAAGGCTCCTCTTCCTACAAATTCTGTATGTACGCAGATGATGTCCTCTTGTTCCTAACGAATCCCCACATTTCCCTGCCAAACCTCCTACAAACCTTATCGTATTTTGCGGGAGTCTCCGGCCTCAAGATCAATGTCTCGAAATCAGTCGCCCTCCCTGTGGGCTTTTCTCCGGTGGAAGTACAACAATTTAAAAGTGCCTTTCACTTTGTGTGGAGGGAAACCTGTCTATCATATCTGGGCATTGATCTGGCGGGAGACTTTAGCAGACTTTTTGAACACAACTACCCCTCCATGCTCTCTAAACTGAAGAAAACACTTAAATCATCGTCTCAACTCCATATCTCTTTTCTTGGCAGAGTCACAGCCCTATAAATGATAATACTTCCCAGGTTGCTATACCTTTTTCGTTCCCTTACAATTAGAGTGTCTAAATCTTACCTCCTCACCCTTCAAGCCCACATTAATAAATTTATCTGGCAAGACAAACCTCCCAGATTTGCTAGAGAAATCCTCTATCGGTCTCCAAGGAGGGGGGGCCTGGGGGTTCCCCGTATTTTGTTATACTATATTGCTTGTAGATTTGCACAACAGGCCCAGTGGAACATAAGAGACTCCAAGGTCCCATGGGTCAAATTTGAACAGGACTCTATTGCCCCACTGTACTTACCTGGATTAATGTGGACCTCCAGCCACCCCCCCCCCCCCCCTCACAGAAATATCTAACAAAAACCTCATAGTCACTATAGGTTTGAAACTCTGGAATACTTATAAGAGGAAATACAATCTCTCCTCTCAGCCCCCCTTGGTGCCTCCTATATTGGCGACCCCAGATTTCCCACAGCCTATGCTTACCCGGAGTTATTTGAGGGGTGGACCCAACATAACCTGATCACATTAGGGGATTTCCTAGAGGATTCCAAATTTATTTCATTTTCATCCTTTAAATCCCGCTTTCTTATTCCAGACAGAGAATTCTACCATTTCCTTCAGATCAGACATTTTTTTCAACACCATTACCCCACCCCCCCAGCCGACCACACGACATTATATGAGGACTTGTGTCATACGGCCCCCCGTCAAAGGGGCCTTGTCTCACAGATCCATAGCTCATTAGGATTGGTGTATGACTCTCTGGCCTTGAAATACAGATCTCAATGGGAACAGGAACTAGCCTTGGACCAAGATGATATAGACTGGGATAGGGGATGGTTGAACATACGTAAATGTTCAAAATACCTCACAATAAGAAAGACAGCCATTAAACTCATAACGAGATGGTATTATACCCCAGCCCGTATACACAAGATTTATCCGCAGACTTCACCTAATTGGTTTAGGGGTTGCACCCACTTAGGCTCATACATACACATTTTCTGGGAATGTGAGAAGTTACAACCCACCTGGAAAGAAATACTAAAATTGATTGACAAATTAGTAGGAAATCCCATTAATCTCACTTTCCATCACTGCATCCTATTTCAAGATATTCCGGATATCACCAAACCCCTGATGAGGTTAAATCACTCAATATGTGTCGCCATGCTTTGGGGTATCGCCCTTCATTGGAAATCCTCTTCGATCCCCTTTGCACAAATCATATCTTGTATAGATTCTATGAGGGTTACCGAGAAAATATTTCACACCTTACATGACTCCATACCTGTATTTGATGCTAAATGGAACCCTTGGTTCCTTCTCAGGCTTCAAGACTGACCGTGTTACATCATGTTTGATTATGCTACACTTCTTTTCTGTTCACATTTTATTGTGTGTTTCTGGCTTCTTCCCCTTTTGGTTTTTAGTACGACATTTTTTCTGAATTAGGATATCCTTCTAGAACTGAATGTAATTCAAGTAGCCATAATGGTGACATATTGCTCATACGCCCAACTATGAATGTGCATTCTTTATATGACCTCCCATGATTGTTATATTACCCTGAAGGATATTGTTTCTAATGCTACTTTCTATGTACTTGTTCTTTTCTTTACTATTTCCAATAAAAACCTTTTGAAAACAAAAAAAAAGACAAAGTGGCAGGAAGAGGAGTAACCTGGAGGAGGCTGCAATTGGCCTATTTTGAAAGGCTACTGAGGCTCTCAGAACACCCCACAGTGTGGAGGAGGATTTTGCTGCCATAACTGCATGCAAAATGATGCAGATGGAGGAGGGCCAACGACTCCTATGTGAGTTTTTCATTTTGGAAGCTCTAAATAAGGGGTTGAGGGGCCAACTCACATGTGCAACCCACATTTGTCACCTCACCCATAGTCCTCCTCCAGGTCCTACTCCTCCTCCTCCTCCTTCAGGTCCTACTCCTCCTCCTGCCACATCTCCAACACCAGAGCCACAGCCGGGAAGGAAGCGTGGAAGGAAGACCAGAGAGTGATGACCTGGGTTCAGTCTGGTCTGGCAAAATATGCAGTCTCTTGTAGTACCACAGCGTGGGGACACAGATGTCATCTGCTGCTTTCATGATCTCTGGGACTTCTGGACCAGACTGCACTCCCTTAGATATGGACTCCTCAGGCCACCAATTTTGCAGGAAAATAATTGATGTCTGCCCTGGGGGTCAAAGGCTTCACCAATTTATGATGTTTATCCAGCGTTGCCTCCCTCTTTGTTTGGTTCTGAGCCCTTAATAAAGGCATTTTTGGTTCAATTATACTCTCCTATGTGTGTTTTCCTTCAAAAAGGACAGTTTGTTTGTGAGGAGGCAGGTACATTTGTAAACTAAGCAACCTCCTTGAGATTAAATAATACAAGATAATAATGGTGTTGTGGTAATTTGACACACAAAACACACACAAAAATATTCTGGAGTAAAAAAAAAAATACAAAACAAAAAAAAAAAAGATTTTTGGTCAGATGTGACAAATCAAAATATATTGAGGGAATCACAATAAATAATAAAGAAATAAGTTTGTGAGAAGTCTGTGCCTTGCAAAAGTATTCATTTTTAATCTGAATTATATGTGATGGATCAGAAAACAATAGTCTAAGTTGGTGAAGTAAAATTAGAAAAGCATATACATTAACGATTTTTCAGAAATAAAAAATGATAATTGGCATGTGCATATGTATTCACCCCTTTGTTATGATGGTGCAACCAATTACCTTCAGAAGTCACATAATTAGTGAAATGATGTCCACCTGTGTGCAATCTAAGTGTCACATGATCTGTCATTACATATACACACCTTATACACACAAACTTAAGAAAGGAACTTTGTCCCTGGGGGGCTTTTGAGAAGTCTGGGGTGTGGGGGACCGTGTCTCTAAACTTTCCTTCAGTGCGTCTTGTAGGTCTGAGTGGCGCATCTGGCTTGATGATATTATCTCCCATCTTTTGGAACATCCGCCTTGCCAAGCGTAGAGTAATGGTGGACATCAGTATACATTACATTGACGGAGTTTGAGTTTAATTTGCAGTAAGCATCCATCAGACAGCTTGTCTACGATTCGCCGCTTCCTCCTGAATGGAGCGTTCCTCACTATCCAACCATTGCGACACCAGCTGCGGCCTTTCGAAGAAATGGACCTGGTCTCTTGCCACCACGCGGATGGTGGGAGGGGTATAGCATGGAGTATAGTACGTTGAGGGCCTTTATGCATTTCTTTACTTCATTGAATTGTGCTCTCTGTTTCTGTACTTCTGCAAAGAAGTCAGGGAATAGTGAGATTTTAGCCTTAGCCATCTTTAGGTCGTCTCCCATATTCCTGGCTTTTGAGAGGATAACGTTTCTATCTTTGTAGTTAAGTAGCTTGCATAGAAACGTACAGGGGGGGTTGTTGTCTGGTGGTAGTGGTCTCAGAGGTACTCTATGGGTTCTTTCGACACAAAACATGGGAGAAAAGGATTATTACCCGTAGATTTGAAGGAGCCACTGTTCGATAAATTGTACCAGGTTCTTCCCTTCTGTCTTTTCAGGAATGCCGATGGCCCAGACATTATTCCTCCTCATCCTGTTCTCCATGTCATCTAAGCGTGCAGCCTGCTTATCAACCACTACTGTATTGTAGAACACTTCTCATTGTACAGGGGCCCAGTCATCCTCCAATGTGCTTAGTCTACCCTCTAATGCTGTAGTGTGGTCCCGCAGTTTTTGCATGTCCTGTCTAAGAAAGGACAGCTCAGTTTTACCTACTTTAATTTCAGATGTTAGGGCCAATATGGAGGTGTTGCAGGATAAAACTGCAGCCATAATGTCTCTAAGGGTTGGTTCAGGGCTGTCATTGTCAGAGTAAAGGACAGACCGCATGTCAGATCCACATACAGGGGTACTCACACTGTCCCATGGAAGAAGCGGTGTGTCAGGGTCCTCCAGCAGGACTGTGTCATCTTCCTCATTGCGGGTATCATCTGTGTCTACCTGGAGAGCTGTGGGCTGAGAGGAGTCCTTGGGTGCCGTTTTGGCAAAGAATTTTTAGGGCAGCTGCCTTATAGTTCCCTTTGGCTGTATGAGGCGGCCCGCCGCCATCTTGGCCAGCTTGGTCCAGAGCGTAGCGGGGATGCTGATCCACGCTTTGATATGCTGTGTTGAGGGGCCAAAGACACCACTGTGTAGATGGGGATGTGGGCTATCAGGTCCGGTATTAGAATCTGCAGAGAGAAGCGGAAAAAGAACCGTCCACAGAATTATAGAAAGGATCTTCGGCGGAGCAGAGAGCCAGAGCTTCCAAATACATCTGCTGCTAATCCACGCCCCAACCATACAGCCGTTTAACAGAACAGGTTCCACTCAGAACAGGCCTCGCCTTGGTCGACGAAAGAAGTTGAGTGCACGTGCTCAGCGCCATATCCAGAGGTTGTCCAGAGGCATCAAATTGGTCTGCATGGCTGTCGTCCCAGAAGGAAGCCTCTTCTGAAGATGATGCACAATAAGGCCCTCAAACAGTTTGCTGAAGACAAGAAGACTAAGGACATGGATTACTGGAACCATATCTTGTGGTCTGATGAGACCAAGATAAACTTATTCGGTTCAGATGGTGTCAATTGTGTGTGGTGGCAATCAGATGAGGAGTACAAAGACAAGTGTGTCTTGCCTACAGTCAAGCATGGTGGTGGGAGTGTCATGATCTGGGGCTGCATGAGTGCTGCTGGCACTGAGAGGCTACAGTTCATTGAGGAAACCATGAATGCCAACATGTACTGTGATATATTGAAGCAGAGCATGATCCCCTCCCTTCGGAGACTGGGCCCTAGGGCAGTATTCCAACATGAGAACGACCCCAAACACACCTCCAAGAGGATCACTGCCTTGCTAAAGAAGCTGAGGATAAAGCAATAATGTCACTGTTTTATATTGAGAGACTAGATACCATAGTTTTGAACTTCCGTTCTATTACCCGATTCTTTACCAGATGGAGAAAATATATTGAACATACGTTCACTACCGAAGAACTATCCTCTATCATCCGTCCATTCCGATATACCGACTGGTATCTGAAAAATGATCTCACCAACACCTTGGGAAATCTCAAAATAAGTGACCTGCCCCATCCTTTTAACCCCCTGTCGCCTAGAGCACCTCTCATGGTGCCGTTGCTCTAGAACTATCCATTGTTCACAGCCCCCTAACCCAGGAAAGACAACTCCAGTTACTAATGTTTCTTGATTTGTCATTCTTTTTTTCTCTCCTGTTTTTTTTTTTGTATTCACTGTATATGACAGTCTTCGCTCTAGTTTAGATTAGGAAGCTTCCACTCCTGAGAGTTACATAATACACAATTTGATAAGCTGCCACTGTATTCTCTAAGATTTAAACTCGTTTCGTATTACTACTATTACTTTATTTACAGGTAATTATACTCTTATTTTCCTCTTCCCCACTCTCTCCTCTTCCCCTCCCAACCTTTTATTCCCTTATTACTTATATTCTACATTGAACTACTACTCTGTGTTAGAACTACCTAACTGGATATTTTCATTGTCAGCTGGAATATACTCTGTATCGTAGTAATCCAATAAAAATTTTACAAAAAAAAAAAAAGAAAGAAGCTGAGGATAAAGGTGATGGACTGGCCAAGCATGTCTCCAGACCTAAACCCTATTGAGCATCTGTGGGGTATCCTCAAACAGTAGGTGGAGGAGCGCAAGGTCTCTAACATCCACCAGCTCTGTGATGTCATCATGGTGGAGTGGAAGAGGACTCCATTGACAACCTATGAAGCTCTGGTGAACTCCATGCCCAAGAGGGTTAAGGCAGTGCTTGGAAATAATGTTGGCCACACCAAATATTGACACTTTGGGCCCAATTTGGATATTTTCACTTACGAATGTACTCACTTTTTTTGCCAGCGGTTTAGACATTAATGGCTGTGTGTTGAGTTATTTTATGGGGACAGCAAATGTACACTGTTATACAAGCTGTACACTAACTACTTTACATTGTAGCAAAGTGTAATTTCTTCAGTGTTGTCACATGAAAAGATATAATAAAATATTTACAAAAATGTAAGGGGCGTACTCACTTTTGTGAGATACTGTGTATATATATATATATATATATATATATATATATATATATATATATATATATATATATATATGTAGATATCTAACCTTGTAAATACCTTTTTTGCACTTTTTTATAAGTAATCACATTCCCTCTGTTATCAGCCGCATAAGAGCCGTGGGAGAAACAGCACACTGAGCTTCCCAGTGCAAGGCTGTGCGGGGTGGGGGGGGGGGGGGGGCGTTTCAGGACAGGTCTGATCATTGGAGGAGAAAAGGCTCAGTTCCCAGCATAGCTAGAGAACTGACCATGGTGTGTTCTCCTGCTTAGTATGGTCAGTTGTTAATAGAAAAGCAGAGGCACTGGCAGGAACACCAGGGATTTCACATAAAGGTAGCAATACAAAGAGAACAGGATCCTTTTTCGTACAAGTACATGGTACAGCAGGCTCATATTAGGAATATGAAATGTTGGGGTAACAAACACTTTAAGCAGAAAAGCTTTCATCCAATTCAAGAGCAACCAAGTAAAGAAAATGTTTGCCAACTAACTGGATATCCATATGTTCATATCTTTCGCAGAATAAATTAGTCTAAAACATTCACATCATTGCCCCAATACAGTTCTTAATAGCCATGCAGAAGCATGATAGGAACATTATTTTTTGAAGTTCAGATAAACCGTTGAGTACATCTTCTAGAACACCACTGTGGCCAAAAAATGGGGTACCTTCCCAACATGCTTTGCTATCTGGTCTATGGCCTAACCTCATTCCTGACCCTGATAAAGAGTGTATACTGTGCACACAGACATATGCCGCATTTTGACATCACATAAAATGCACCTGTTCTAAGGTAATTACAAAAAAGAGATCTTTATTTCTATCAATATATCAATCTATCTATTTGTATATTATCTAATTTATCCACCTGCCTGATCATAATGAATTTCTAGTCTCTTTTCTGTAATGTGGATGAGCTGAACGGAGTTGATTAGTGGTGTCTTTGTCACCCTGTGTTAGTGACATACTGCATACTGGTTGACAGGTCTCATCCACTCTGCTGTTCTTTGCAATAATTCCGCCTGAGTATGTGACTCTCTTCCTCTGACAGCTCATATATTTTACATCACTCACCTCTCATGGCTCATTTTTGCTCCTAAACCCAAATCGTCTGCTCTCTTTTTTTTAACTATTTCAGGAAAAAAAAAAAAAACATCCTAAGTTGATGTTCTTAGAAAACACACAAACACGTGCACACACATGCACGCAAGCTCATAATATGTCCGTACAAAGCAATGCAGGTGAAATTATAATAGAAAAGTGTATTTTGCTAATGGGGCTCAAGCATGCACAAGGTCAATTCAAAAAATAATAATAGCAGCAGGTTGCCTATGGCACTGGAGTTGTGAGCACTGAGCACCCAGGGCAAGTACCCCACATCTCCTGTGGGGTGCTCCGGGTCTGTGACACCAGGAATGGCCACTAGGGATGGGCCGAACACCCCCCTGTTCGGTTCGCACCAGAACGTGCGAACAGGCAAAAAATTTGTTCGAACGCGCAAACACTGTTACAGTCTATGGGACACGAACATGAAAAATCATTAGTGCTAATTTTAAAGGCTTATATGCATGGTATTGTCTTAAAAGGTGTTTGGGGACCTGGGTCCTGCCTCAGGGGACATGTATCAATGCAAAAAAAGTTTTAAAAACTGACGTTTTTTCAGGAGCAGTGATTTTAATAATGCTTAAAGTGAAACAATAAAAGTGTAATATTCCTTTAAATTTTGTACCGGGGGGGGGTGTCTATAGTATGCCTGTAAAGTGGCGCATGTTTCCCGTGTTTAGAACAGTCTGACAGCAAAATGACATTTCTAAAGGAAAAAAATCATTTAAAACTACTCGCGGCTATAATGAATTGACGGTCAATACATATAAAAGTTAATTGATAAAAATGGCATGGGATTCCCCCACAGGGGAACCCCGAACCAAAATTGTTTAAAAAAAATGCGTGGGGGTCACCCGAAAATTCCATACCAGGCCCTTCAGGCCTGGTATGGATATTAAGGGGAACCCCATGACAAAATAAAAAAAAATGGTGTGGGGTCCCCCCAAAAATCAATACCAGACCCTTATCCGAACATGCAACCTGGCAGGCCGCAGGAAAAGAGGGGGGTGAGAGAGCGCCCCTCCTCCTGAACCGTACCAGGCCACATGCCCTCAACATTGGGAGGGTGCTTTGGCATAGCCCCCAAAGCACCTTGTCCCCATGTTGATGGGGAGAAGGGCCTCATCCCCACAACTCTTGCCCGGTGGTTGTAGGGGTCTGCGGGAGGGGGGCACGTAAACGGGTCACCCGGTGGCCCCGCCCTCTGTTATATATGAGAGCTGTCACCTAAACAGAAGCGTCACACAGCGGGAGACTCACATTGAGGCGGATCGGAGGACGAAGCAGAGAAGCTGGAGGAAGATGCAGGATGAGAAGACCGGAGGAAGAAGTGGAGGAAGATAGAGGAAGAAGCTGGGGAAGAACAATCTGGAGGAAGAAGAAGAACACTGAAGGAAGGTCAGAAGAAAACGGAAGAAGAAGCGGGGAAAGAAGAAAGCATTAATAAAGGAGTTGTCAAAAACCGTCTATTGTCTCTTAACATTTTTGACACTTTTTTGTGAAATGGTAGGGGTACATTTGTACCCCATTACCAATTCACACAGGGGGGGCTGGGATCTGGTGGTCCCCTTGTTAAATGGGGCTTCCAGATTCCGATAAGCCCACCGCCCGCAGACCCCCACAACCACCGGGCAAGGGTTGTGGGGATGAGGCCCTTCTCCCCATCAACATGGGGACAAGGTGCTTTGGGGGGCTACCCCAAAGGACACTCCCAATGTTGAGGGCATGCGCTCTCTCCCCCCCCCCTCTTTTCCTGTGGCCTGCCAGGTTGCATGCTCGGATAAGGGTCTGGTATGGATTTTTGGGGGTACCCCACACCATTTTTTTAATTTTGGCTCAGGGTTCCCCTTAAAATCCATACCAGACCTAAAAGGTCTGGTATGGATTTTGAGGGGAACCCCCATGCCATTTTTGAAAAAAATTTTGGCGCGGGGTTCCCCTTGATATCCATACCAGACTTGGAGGGCCAGGTAATGAATTTGGGGGGACCCCCACGCATTTTTTTTTAAATTTTGGTTCGGGGTTCCCCTGTGGGGAAATCCCATGCCGTTTTTATCAATGAACTTTTATGTGTATTGCTGGACCGACAATTCATTATAGCCGTGAGTAGTTTTAAATGACTTTTTTTCCTTTAGAAATGTCATTTTGCTGTCAGACTGTTCTAAACACGGGAAACATGCGCCACTTTACAGGCATACTATAGACGAAATTTAAAGGAATATTACACTTTTACTCTTTCACTTTAAGCATTATTTAAATCACTGCTCCCGAAAAAACGGCCGTTTTTAAGACTTTTTTTTGCATTGATACATGTCCCCTGGGGCAGGACCCTGGTGCCCAAACACTTTTTCTGACAATAACTTGTATAGTAACATCTTCTTCTCTTCATCTTCCTGTCTTCATCTTCTTGTCTTCATCTTCTTTTCGGGCCGATCCGCATCTATGATGGCATGGAGGGAGGCTCCTCCTGTGTGTATATTGATAAATGTCCCCTGGGGCAGGATCCAGGTCCCCAAACACTTTTTTATGACAATACCATGCATATAAGCCTTTAAAATTAGCACTTTTGATTTCTCCCATAAACTTTTAAAGGGTGTTCCGCGGCTTTTGAATTTGCCGCGAACACCCCAAATTGTTCGCTATTCGGCGAACTGGCGAACAGCCAATGTTCGAGTCCAACTCATGTTCGACCCGAACATAAAGCCCATCCCTAATGGCCACCACTGAGGCAGAATCTGTAATGGAATAGTTTCATTTTTTTAAATAAGTGTGCTGAGGTTTATACCTGTCTGACAGACTATTGCTTGTGGCATACCAATTAAATTGTATCGGTACAAGAAGGCTTGGGTTTTATTTAACTATGCCTCTCCCACTGTTAATGCAATTTGATTACATACACTATTCCTTGCAGTACACTAGATGACCTGCACTATTACTCTCTTTGGGGAGTCCAAAAGTGCCCCAGTCTTTTACAATCCGGTAATACCCTGGCCTATGGACAGGTAGCTAGTGCTATATTTTGTGTGCAGTATAGGTATGCCACATACCTCAAACATTCATTATATCACATGACAATTGTATGTTAGAGGCAATTCATATATTCAGTTTCTTCTCCCTCTCATTCGTCTAACAAAAATGATTATGGCCTTTCCAATCTTCCTTCATTTGCTACTGCATGAATGTTTTTACTTTTAGCCTAGAAATGTAACTAAAATTTAAAATACACAAAAGTATTTTTTCACAAGATCTCCTTTCACACCGACCATATGCGAATATGTGGTCTCACTGGACTGGGCTTTTTTTCATGGGGCTGGATATTTGCATATCTCCATTTGTGTTGGGACCAACACAGAGACCGGGGTCTCACCGAGAGCCCTGGGTCCCGTTCAAGCAATCGAGACCCGGAATGTCCGATTCCAGGTCACTTGATCGCTGTGATAGCCTCTGATTGGCTATCACAGTGATCAGTCAGTGTGAAGCCCGCCCTGTGTCTTCTACAGTTGTGCTCATAAGTGTACATACCCTGGCAGAATTTTTGATTTCTTGGCCATTTTTCAGAGAATATGAATGAGAACACAAAAACTTTTCTTTCACTCATGGATAGTATTTGGCTGAAGCCATTTATTATCAATCAACTGTGTTTACTCTTTTTAGATCATAATGACAACAGAAACTAGCCAAATGACCCTGATCAAAAGTTTACATACCCCAGTTCTTAATACCGTATATTGTCCCCTTTAACATCAATGACAGCTTGAAGTCTTTTGTGTATTTGTGGATGAGGCTCTTTATCTTCTCAGATGGTTCCTGTAAATTCTTGGGCTGTCTTGTATGAACTGCACATTTGAGATCTCCGCAAAGTGGCTCAATGATATTGAGGTCAGGAGACTGAGATGGCCACCCCAAAACCTTCACTTTATTCTGCTGTAGCCAATAACAGGTCAACTTGGCCTTGTGTTTTGGATCATTGTCATGTTGAAATGTCCAAGTTTGTCCCATGCGCAGCTTCCTGGCTGATGAATGCAAATGTTCCTCCAGTATTTTTTGATAACATACTGCATTCATCTTGCCATCAATTTTGACCAAATTTCCTGTGCCTTTGTAGCTCACACATCCGCAAAACATCAGCGATCCACCTCTGTGTTTCACAGTAGGAATGGTGTACCTTTCACCATAGGCCTTGTTGACGCCTCTCCAAATGTAGCATTTATGGTTGTGGCAAAAAAGCTAAATTTTTATCACTCCAAATGACTTTGTGCCAGAAGGTTTGAGGCTCGTAACCATGCTGTTTGGCGTATTGTAAGCGGGATACTTTGTCGCATTTGCGTAGTAATGGCTTTCTTCTGGCGATTCGACCATGCATCCCATCTTTCTTCAAGTGCCTCCTTATTGTGCATCTTTAAACAGCCACACCACATGTTTTCAGAGAGTCCTGTATTTCACCTGAAATTATTTGTGGGTTTTTCTTTGCATCCCGAACAATTTTCCTGGCAGTTGTGGCTGAAACCTTAGTTGGTCTACCTGACTGTGGTTTGATTTCAACAGAACCCCTCATTTTTTTTTTTTTTTATAATTTTTTATTTTTCAAAAAGTTTTTGTAACAAATATATATCAACATAACAGAAAGTCATGACAGTTTGCATAGAAACAATCACAATATAAGTAGTGCAAACATTGTGAAAAAAAAGAAACATGGTGAGGATATCTGTATAGGTAGAAGTCAGCTTCTTCCCGAATTGGGACATATATAGTAAGAAAAAAATAAATCCATACAGTATCTATATTGCTATCGCAGTAACATGTTCAAAACACAAGGATGCTCAGGAGGACATGTAATTTGGAATCAAAAAGGAGCAGAAATGGAAGGTACCGAGCAATATTTTGAATCATCCCAAGGTTTCCAAATTTTTTCGAATTGGGGAATTTTACCTTCAATTTTTGCTGTTAAATGTTCCATTTTACGTATATCTGCAACAATGGCAAGAGCGTGGTGTAAAGTGGGAACGTTGGTAGAGAGCCAAAGTCTAGGGATAGACCTAGTAGGAAATGTATGGGATTCAATTGAATAGGCGTAGCGAAAAGTGATTGCAATATATTTTGTATCTCAATCCAATATGCACTTAGGACATGACAATCCCAGAAAATGTGAAGATGTGTACCTACGGACTGCCCACATCTCCAGCACAAATCAGAAAGAGACGCATTTTGGGCATGTAGCAACTCAGGAGTTTTGTACCAAAGAAATATTATCTTAATAGCGGTCTCCTTTTGTGCCACGCATCTGGAGACTTTAAAAGCCGACTCCCAGATTTTACCCCAATCTAATAGTGAAATTGATCTGTTTAGCATCTTGGACCATTTAGTCATGTATCTATGTATGGAGTCATTTAAGGGGGGTGTTGTCTGGAGTATTTTATATATGGATGAGATTAGGTTTGGTTCGTAAGGACCATTTGTACATAGTAATTCAAAAGCAGTAGGATTTTCTAAGGATAAGGAGGGGAAGCAAGATTGGAAAAAGTGTTTAACTTGTAGGTAAAAGTATTCTGTAGATTTCGGTAGGGCGTGTTTTTCTTTAAGGGTTGAGAAAGGTAACAGTTTGTGTGTTACTGGGTGAACTAAATGTCGCAGCTGAAACATCTCCGCGTGTGTCCACGAAATTGTTCGCAGGTATGATAATCCGTCCGGGATTTCTGGGTTAAAAAGGAAATTCTGGAGAGGGGAACAGGGTGAGGATAGATTAAATTTGTCCCTGCACCTTTTCCAGATTGAAAGCGTAAAAAGCATCGGGGAGAGACACAGAGACCGTAGTTGGGGTATGAATTTCTGAGAGGAAGGCCATAATAGATAGCATAAATGTACAGGGGCAGTAATCCCCATTTCAATTTCGGCCCATCTATTTGCAGCCTTCCTTGAGGTCCATGTTGTCAATACTCTAAGATGAGAGGCATAGTAATATTTAATAAAATCGGGGGAGGCTAGTCCTCCTCTTGTTCTAGAAGAAAGGACTACCGATTGAGCAATTCTATGGGATGCATTGTTCCAAACAAAGTTAAGGCACTTTCTCTGGAGACTTCTCAGCTGCGACATAGGGACCGGGACTGGAAGTGTTTCAAAAAGGTACAGTAATTTGGGCAAGACCGACATTTTGAGAACGTTAATCCTACCAAGAAGGGAAATTGGGATGGAAGACCAATGTTGTAGGAGTTTAGCAATTTCTGCGAACATAGGGGGAAAGTTGGCTTGATAAAGAGAGTGGTATGAAGGAGTAAGATGAATTCCTAAATATTTTAGTGAAGTCTGGCACCATCTGTATTTAAACTTGTTTTGTAAGGAGCTGAGTATATCTGAGGGTATATTGATGGGGAGGGCTTCTGTTTTGGTCTGGTTAATACAAAATCCTGATAAGGACCCAAATGTGGAGAGGGTTTCATGTAAGAAGGGTAATGAAATCTCGGGGTGTGTGATGGTTAGCAGAATGTCATCTGCGAAAAGAGAAAGTTTGTAGTCCTGATGTCGTAGTGGGATTCCTCTGATATTAGGATGGGATCTGATAGCCGCTGCTAAGGGTTCTAGGCTTAATATAAATAATAGGGGTGACAAAGGGCAGCCTTGTCTCGTACCATTACTGAGAGTAAATCGTTGCGAGGTATAAGAGGACAGCTGGACTTGAGACGTGGGGAGGGAGTATAGGGTATGTAGGGCTCGTATAAAGGGGCCTGAGAATCTGAATCGGGTTAAGACTGCGAACATGAAGGGCCAGCTTAACCGATCGAAAGCTTTTTGAGCATCTAAGCTCAGGACTATGGTGGGGCGTTTAGTTCTAGTTACTAGGTCTATCAGATCTATGGTTCTTCTTGTATTATCTCCAGCATGTCTCGAGGGAACAAATCCCACTTGGTCTCTGTGGATCAGGGACGTTAATAGTGGGGATAATCTATTGGCTAGTATCTTGGTGAAGATTTTGTAGTCTGAGTTTAATAAAGCAATTGGGCGGTAGTTGTCGGGTAGTGCAGGATCCTTACCTGGTTTAGGGATTACCGTTATATTGGCATGTAAGAATTGTGAATGTGGGATGGATCCCTGAAAAAAGGAGGAGAATAGGGATTGTAGATAGGGGGTTAAAATATGTGTAAAGGTTTTATAGTAGATGTAAGGGAGACCATCGGGGCCCAGAGATTTGTGGGTTGGAAGATTTTTAATCACCTCTCCTATTTCCTCTCCAGTAATCGGAGCGTTAAGAGAGGATAGATGATCAGCAGATATCTTCGGTAGTGGAAAGGAATTTATAAATTTATCAAACTCTGATTGCGAGAACTGAGGATGTGAATCGGGGGCTAAACAGTTATAAAGTTGCTTATAAAAATCACCAAAGACCTTTGACATAGTTTTCGGACAGTATGTGGGGGTGCCATCGGGTTGCATCAAGTGGTCGGGTATAGATAGAAGGGGCCGAGGTTTTAATTTGTTCACTAGCATCCTATGTGGTTTGTTTGCATAGTCGTAAAATTTTTGCTTAGCCCATAACATGGATTTGGAAATTTGATTCATATCGAAAGACTTGATTCGATCTCGGATTGAGATGACATTTCTCAATTTTTCCACCGTGGGGGAGGCCAGCAGATTTTTTTCTGCTGTTTGCAGTTGGATAATAAGATCTTCTTTAAGTTGTACAGAATCTTTCTTTAGGTGTGAGCTTATAGCTATGCATTCACCTCTAAAAAAGGCTTTATGGGCCTCCCACAGGGTGGAAATCTCCGGGACCGAGCCATCATTAAGCTGAAAAAACTCAACTAATTTCTGCTGTAATTGAGTTTGAGATAAAGGATTTTTAAGTAGGGATTCATTAAGTCGCCAGTGGCAGGTCTTAGTAAAAGGCTTCGCCAGTAATACTTTGAGTTCAATAGGCGCATGATCCGACCAGGTAATAGGATTTATTTCAGAAGATACTACATAGGGCAATAGGGGACCAGTAATAAGGAAGTAATCTAGTCTAGAATAAGACTTGTGGGGATGAGAGTAGAATGTATAGTGTTTTTGGGTCGGGTGTTTTATCCTCCAAGAATCAAATAGATTATGGGATCTAACTAGTTTGCGAAAGGATGTTGATAATTTCTTAGAGGAAGATTGTGAGGCGGTTTGAAATAGAGTTTTCCTGTCCCTGGTCGGGGACATGCACACATTGAAGTCGCCTCCCATGATCATGAACGGCTGGGAGAAGGGTTGTAATTTCTCAAAAACTTTTTCAAGGAAACCGATCTGTCCTACATTTGGTGCATAAATGTTGATTAAGGAAAAGGAGGTAGATAGGTGACTACACTTCAGGAATATGAACCTACCGTGAGGGTCTAGGTAGGAGGAAAGTATTTTTATTGGGCTTGTGCGTTTAAAAAGGATTGCCACTCCCGCTTTTCCAGAGGGGTCAGAGGCAGTATATGCTATGGGAAAGTGTCTAGAGGCGAACTTGAAGGAGCCATTGGGCTTGAAATGGGTTTCCTGAACCATAATCACCTCTGCTTTGGATGATTTAAATTCTTTTAAGGCCTGCCACCTTTTGCCTATGGAATTTAATCCCTTAACATTACAAGAATAGATTTTGAGGGCCATATTCGGTTAAACAAAAAAGAGCTAATGCAGTATGAAGACTGGGTACATGTATCTGAGCATCCTTAAAAAGGAACATTTGAAAACAAACATTTCTTACATTTGATATAATAATGTAAGTGCAACCTTGAAAAAACATATATAGGTCAGAAGGAAAAAAAAGGAATAAAGACCTGCATATGGAAACTCCAAAGGAGACAAAAAAATTAGGAACTAAATTGCATTGGAAGACAAAAAATGTTAAAAAAGTAAAAAAGAAAAAATAATTTTTGAAAAGCCTGAGAAAAAATTTCAGGCTGCCCAGGCAGAAGCCTTGGGTCATGAGGGGGGGCATGTTAGCCTGCAGGGATTATTAGAGGAGGAGGGGAGGTGTGTAGATCCTCGTCTCTGTTTTTGTAAAACCAAAAAAGAACAAACAGACAGGAGGAGCAAGGGTGTTTGGCATGGTACTATAAACATGTAGATAAATCTTAAGACAAACTGGTATGTGACATAGAGGTAGATATCAATAAGAGGTGTGACCTCTCAAACAAGGTGACCTAAGCACTATGAGGTCACTGGGATATCCATGGTAAATATTTCCTGGCCATGGAAAAAAGAGCAAAAATATTGAGAAAAAAGAAAGTAGGAAAAAGAAAAATAATAAGTCACATCAGGTTGGATATCTGTGACGATTGGCTCGTTGTGGGGTAGAAGAGTTCTTCTGGGATCTTCGTTGGACTGGGGTCCAAATTTTAGCTGGTGTGGTAAGTGGTCTGAGGCTTGGAGCTTGGGGTATAGAGTCTTCTTCAGGCAGTGGGGGAAGACCTAGGTTACGAATAAAGGCTTCACTTTCGTAAAGATCTCTCAGGGAATGTTGAACACCATCTTTGGAAGCGGTTAGACGGAAGGGGAATCCCCAGCGGTAGGGAACTTGATGGTTTTGTAGGTTGGTAGTGACAGGACGGAAACTGCGTCTTTTGGCCAGAGTGATTGGAGACAGATCGTTAAATATCTGGATTTTGTGTTGTTTATAGTCAATCCGTGACTTGTTACGCGTTGCAAGTGTGAGGGCCTCTTTGCTCTCGTAGAAGTGGAAGCGGACAATAATATCTCTGGGGTTGGCAGTAGGAGGAGGTTTTGGAGCCAGAGATCTATGCGCCCTGTCCATACGCCAGTCTATGTCCGGTATATGTGGGGCTAAAGTGACGAATAGGCCTAGGAGGTAGGGACGTATTTCCTTGTCACTCACCGTCTCAGGGATTCCCCTTATCCTCAGATTCTGGCGTCTTTCACGATTTTCCAGATCTTCCTGTTGGAGTTGAAGCAGGGAGACTGTATGTTTCAGGTTGGAATTGTCCTCTTCGAGAACATGTACATATTGGGTCAGTTCGTCAAATTTGTTCTCCAGTGTGTTGGTGCGTTCACCTAATTGGTCGATTTCACCCCGTAACTCATGTGCTATTTTGCTCACTTCTTTAGCGATGCTGCGGGTTAATTCGTGTAGTAATGAGTTCAACTTTGTGTCTAGAACAGCTACTGTCACCACATCCACGGGGTGATCGGGTGGAAGAGAATGCAGGGAGGATTGAGATCTGTTATCATCTTGGGTCATGCCTTCCGGCAGAAAATGTGGGTCAGCAGTATCCGAGGGTCTCGGCTGTTCACTGGAGGTTGGGGATCTCTGTTTATATAAGAAGCGCTCCATGGTATTAGGGGTCTGCGACGATGGCGGTGGGATAAAACCTCTGTATATTGCCTTCTGGAAACCAATCTTCCCCATGCAGTGTTTGGGAGGGTCTGATGTCTTGTTATGATATTGCTCCTGCGATTAATGGGGGACTGTTAGCTTTGTAGGAGCATCTCTTAAAGAGACGGGGATCAAAGGACTCCTCTTACATGTCTGCTTCCCTGCACGCCGGTCTGGAGGTGGTCACATTAGGAATCAGGGGGAGTTGAGGTGGCAACTGTAAGGTTTGCAGGTGTGAGGCAGGGTATAGTGTCTACAGGCAGTCAATAGGTGATTCAATTGCAGGAAAGTCCCAAGAGGAGGACCCGATCGTCCCCCGCTCCGCAGCACAGGTGAGCGTCAGGCTCCGGGCAGGCCGTAGGCCTCAATATGGCGGCGGTAGTTGGTAGGCCAGGGCAGTCAGGAGGCCTAAAGAGGCTCAGATGAGCCGGGTTTCAGGCAAGATCCAGCCGGATCTGTAGCGGGGAAGGTTGGGGTCGGTCTCAGCGGTGGATGAGCTTTATCCCAGGGAAAATAAGGCAGGGATGGCAATGGATGTAATATGCCTGGACGGAGCACAGCATTCACACGTCCTCCCTGTATCACGTCCGGCCACGCCCCCCCAGAACCCCTCATTTTATACTTCTAGTTTGAACACTGCTGATTGGCATTCCCTATTCCTTGCATATCTTTGTTATATCTCTTTCCTGTTTTATACAATTCAACTACATTTTCCATCAAATCCTTTGACAATTCTTTTGCTTTCCCCATGACTCAGAATCCAAACATGTCAGTGCAGCACTGGATGAAAGATGCAAGGGTCTGTCAGGAGTCCATAAACTCAATGACCTTTTATACACACACACTAATTACAAGCAAACAGATCACAGCTGAGGATGGTTACATTTAATAGCCATTTAAACCCCTTTTGTGTCAACTTGTGTGCATGTTATCAAGCCAAAATCACCAGGTTATGTAAACTTTTGACAAGGGTTATTTGGGTAGTTTCTGTCATTATGATTTCAAAAGAGTAAACACAGTTGATTGATAATAAATGGCTTCAGCCAAACACTAACCATGAGTGAAAGAAAAGTTTTTGTGTTCTCATTCATATTCTCTGAAAATGGCCAAGAAATCATAAATTCTGCCAGGGTATGTAAACTTATGAGCACAACTGTAACTCTGTGAATGGATGAGACAGATACATTGTATCTTTCTCTGTCTATGCAGAGATAGAAAAAAAAGTATGTGCAGATTTTTTTTAATTAATATTAATAATAATAATAATAATAATAATAATAATAATAATAATAAAGAATTAAAAAATACCTAGATCAAGGTTAAATTCTAGGTCAGCCCCTGGGTTAGTGTTTGGATCAAGGTCAAATGTCAAGGTCAGGGTCAACGGTTAGGGTCGGTATTTTTTTTGAACAGGATTTTTTTTTATTAGTATCCGTGTCAGTTAGTGTCAGTGTGTTTTAGGTAGGATTTAACAAAATAACAAAATGATCACTATTGTTTCTGGGCTGTACTACGGGTAGAAACAAAAACTAACATACACATGTGGTATCACTGCAATCATCAGGAGCAGGAGAATTTATTTTGTATTTGTTCTTTGGTGGTAGGTTATGAAACAAAAAGAGGGGAGTTTGGGACTTTAAATGAGGTGTGTGGGATCACACAGCTCCATCCCTATCTATATGGAAGAAAAAGAGGGTTTGGTACTTTAAATGATGTAGATCTAGCATGGCTAAAAGGTGAGTCAATGTAACAAGACATGTTTTATTCATTAAAAAAACATGACATGGCAATCTGACTACATACATAGTAAATAAGCATAACAATCACATATTATTTACCAGATATTCATAAAAACAATATAGCAATTTGAAGTTGACATATTGAGGTATCGGACAATTGTCCATAGTAAAGAATCACTTGAAAAGCAGCATGGTGGCCTAAAGCTAACTAAACAAAATTAATGGTGTTCTTCTGATCCTATTAGTACAGTACCGCAGGCAGCTGCAGCATTTACAAGTTAGTGTAGTGCGTCCTGTACACAGTGTGCACCTAAAACTATCTGAAGAAAATTAGTGGTGTTCTTCTGATCCAATTAGTACAGTACCGCAGGCAGCTGCAGTATTTACAAGTGTAGTGCGTCCTCTGCACAGTGTGCACCTAAAGCTACTTGAAGAAAATTAGTGGTGTTCTTCTGATCCTATTAGTACAGTACCGCAGGCAGCTGAAGTGTTTACAAGTTAGTGTAGTGAGTTCTCTGCACAGTGTGCACCTAAAGCTACCTGAAGAAAATTAGTGGTGTTCTTCTGATCCTATTAGTACAGTACCGCAGGCAGCTGTAGTATTTACAAGTTAGTGTAGTGCGTCCTCTGCACAGTGTGCATCTAAAGCTACCTGAAGAAAATTAGTGGTGTTCTTCTGATCCTATTAGTACAGTACCGCAGGCAGCTGCAGTATTTACAAGTTAGTGTAGTGCATCCTCTGCACAGTGTGCACCTAAAACTACATGAAGAAAATTAGTGGTGTTCTTCTGATCCTATTAGTACAGAACCGCAGGCAGCTGCAGTATTTACAAGTTAGTGTAGTGCGTTCTCTGCACAGTGTGCACCTAAAGCTACCTGAAGAAAATTTGTGGTGTTCTTCTGATCCTATTAGTACAGTACTGCAGGCAGCTGCAGTATTTACAAGTTAGTTTAGTGCGTCCTCTGCCCAGTGTGCACCTAAAGCTACCTAAAGAAAATTAGTGGCGTTCTTCTGATCCTATTAGTACAGTACCGCAGACAGCTGCAGTATTTACAAGTTGGTGTAGTGCGTTCTCTGCACAGTGTGCACCTAAAGCTACCTGAAGAAAATTAGTGGTGTTCTTCTGATCCTATTAGTACAGTACCGCAGGCAGCTGCAGTATTTACAAGTTAGTGTTGTGCATCCTTTGCACAGTGTGCACCTAAAGCTACCTGAAGAAAATTAGCGGTGTCCTTCTGATCCTATTAGTACAATACCGCAGACAGCTGCAGTATTTACAAGTTAGTTTAGTGCGTCCTCTGCACAGTGTGCACCTAAAGCTACCTAAACAAAATTAGTGGTTTTCTTCTGATCCTATTAGTACAGTACCGCAGGCAGCTGCAGTATTTACAAGTTAGTGTAGTGCGTTCTCTGCACAGTGTGCACCTAAAGCTACCTGAAGAAAATTAGTGATGTTCATCTGATCCTATTAGTACAGTACCGCAGGCAGCTGCAGTATTTACAAGTTAGTGTAGTACGTCCTCTGAACAGTGTTCACCTAAAGCTACCTGAAGAAAATTAGTGGTGTTCTTCAGATCCTATTAGAACAGTACCGCAGGCAGCTGCAGTATTTACAATTTGGAGTAGTGCGTCCCCTGCACAGTGTGCACCTAAAGTTACCTGAAGAAAATTAATGGTGTTCTTCTGATCCTATTAATACCACAGGCAGGCAGCTTCAGTATTTACAGTTAGTGTACTGTGTCCTCTGCACAGTGTGCACCTAAAGATACCTGAAGAAAATTAGTGGTGTTCTTCTGATCCTATTAATACCACAGGCAGCCAGGTACAGTATTTACAGTTAGTGTAGTGCGTCCTCTGCACAGTGTGCACCTAAAGCTACCTGGGGACAATTGATGTTGTTCTGCTCCTATTAATACCACAGGCAGGCAGCTACAGTATTTACAGTTAGTGTACTGTGTCCTCTGCACAGTGTGCACCTAAAGCTACCTGAAGAAAATTATTGGTGTTCTTCTGATTCTATTAGTACAGTACCGCAGGCAGCTGCAATATTTACAAGTTAGTGTAGTGAGTCCTCTGCACAGTGTGCACCTAAAGCTACCTGAAGAAAATTAGTGGTGTTCTTCTGATCCTATTAGTACAGTACGGCAGGCAGCTGCAGTATTTACAATGTGGAGTAGTGCGTCCCCGCACAGTGTGCACCTAAAGCTACCTGAAGAAAATTAGTGGTGTTCTTCTGATCCTATTAATACCACAGGCAGGCAGCTACAGTATTTAAAGTTAGTGTACTGTGCCCTCTGCACAGTGTGCACCTAAAGCTACCTGAAGAAAATTAGTGGTGTTCTTCTGATCCTATTAATACCACAGGCAGACAGCTACAGTATTTACAGTTAGTGTAGTGCATCCTCTGCACAGTGTGCACCTAAAGCTACCTGGAGACAATTGATGTTGTGCTGCACCTATTAATACCACAGACAGGCAGCTACAGTATTTAGAGTTAATGTACTGTGTCCTCTGCACAGTGTGCACCTAAAGCTACCTGAAGAAAATGTGTGGTGTTCTTTTTGATCCTATTAGTACAGTACCGCAGGCAGCTGCAGTATTTACAAGGTAGTGTAGTGCGTCCTCTGCACAGTGTGCACCTAAAGCTAAATGAAGAAAATTAGCGGTGTTCTTATGATCCTATTAGTACAGTACCGCAGGCAGCTGCAGTTTTTTACAAGTTAGTTTAGTGCGTCCTCTGCACAGTGTGCACCTAAAGCTACCTACACAAAATTAGAGGTGTTCTTCTGATCCTATTAGTACAGTACTGCAGGCAGCTGCAGTATTTACAAGTTAGTGTAGTGTGTTCTCTGCACAGTGTGCACCTAAAGCTACCTGAAGAAAATTAGTGGTGTTCTTATGATCCTATTAGTACAGTACCGCAGGCAGCTGCAGTATTTATAAGTTAGTGTAGTGCATCCTCTGCACAGTGTGCACCTAAAGCTACATGAAGAAAATTAGCGGTGTTCTTCTGATCCTATTAGTACAGTACCGCAGGCAGCTGCAGTATTTACAATTTAGAGTAGTGCGTCCCCTGCACAGTGTGCACCTAAAGCTATCTGAAGGCAATTGATGTTGTTCTGCTTCTATTAATACCACAGGCAGGCAGCTACAGTATTTACAGTTAGGGTACTGTCTCCTCTGCACAGTGTGCACCTAAACCTACCTCAAGAAAATTAGTGGTGTTCTTCTGATCCTATTAATACCACAGGCAGGCAGCTGCAGTATTTACAATTTAGTGTAGTACGTCCCCTGCACAGTGTGCACCTAAAACTACCTGAGGAAAATTAGTGGCGTTCTTCTGATCCTATTAGTACAGTACCACAGGAAGCTGCAGTATTTACAAGTTAGTGTAGTGCGTCCTCTGCACAGTGTGCACCTAAAGCTACCTGAAGAAAATTAGTGATGTTCTTCTGATCCTATTAGTACAGTACCGCAGGCAGCTACAGTATTTACAGGTTAGTGTAGTGCATCCTCTGCACAGTGTGCACCTAAAGCTACCTGAAGAAAATTAGTGGTGTTCTTCTGATCCTATTAATACCACAGGCAGGCAGCTGCAGTATTTACAATTTAGTGTAGTACGTCCCCTGCACAGTGTGCACCTAAAACTACCTGAAGAAAATTAGTGGTGTTCTTCTGATCCTATTAGTACAGTACCACAGGAAGCTGCAGTATTTACAAGTTAGTGTACTGCGTCCTCGGCACAGTGTGCACCAAAAGCAACCTGAAGACAATTGCTGTTGTTCTGCTCCTATTAATACCACAGGCAGGCAGTTACAGTATTTGGAGTTAGTGTACTGCATCCTCTGCACAGTGTGCACCTAAAGCTACCTGAAGACAATTGCTGGTGTTCTCATACTAATAATACTACAGGCAGGCAGTTAATTCTGCTAGCTACATTATCAGTATATATATATACATCCCAGCTTTTTGCAGCTACATCATACTGCAGGCCATTAGTATGTCTCGAAGGCCAACATGGAGAGGCAGACAGTCACAAGCCAATAAAAGAGGGCAAGCAGGCTCTGTGTCTAGAGGCAACAGTGCTGGTCGTGGACACGGTGCATCCTCATCAGCACGTGGCCGTGGGACACGCTTGTCCTTTTTTTCATCAGCTGGCCGTGTTGAGCCGCAACATGCGCAAGACTTGGTAGAGTGGATGACCAAGCCATCCTCATCCTCCTCATCCTCTTTCACCCAGGCTCAGGGTACTTTGTCTGGCAAAGCAGCTGCCAACGCGGCCTCTTCCCTCAGATCAATGGCATCAGTCTCTCCTTCCCTAGCCCCACCATGTCCTTCTGAGTAGTCCCCTGAACTGTTTGACCACAGTGTTGGGTATATGCTCGAGGAGGATGCCCAGCATTTTGAAGGCTCCGATGATGGTACCCAGCTAGAGGAAGGCAGTAACATGAGCTCAGAGAGAGGGGGTGCCCAAGAAGGACAGCAATCTGGCAGTCATGTTACCCCAGCTGCAGCATACTGACAGCTTTGCTCCAGTGATGAGGAGGGGGGGATGATGAGGTCACTGACTCCACGTGGGTGCCTGATAGGAGAGAGGAGGAGGCACATCACCAACAAGACAGGATGCCCTCCAGGGGCCAGCTTAAGGGCAGCACACCGACTGCATCACACCGCAGAGCTCCGCATGTGCAGGGTGCTGCTGTCTCTGCACGTTATTCCAAAAGTTCTTTGGTGTGGGCCTTTTTTGAGACAAGTGCATCAGATCCCACCACTGCTATTTGCAGCATATGTCTCAAGCGTATCTCGCGTGGCCAAAACATCTTCCGCTTGGGCACCACATGCTTGACCAGACATATGTTGACCTGCCATGCAGTTCGTTGGCAAGCGTACCTAAAAGACCCACACCAAAGAATAAAGAGGATCTCTCCTTGCTCCTCATCAACTGGGATCTCCAACCCCACTATACCTTCAGTCCTCTCTGAGACCTGCACTGAGAGGAATGAAGGTGTAGAATTAGGTGTGTACGTGGGGGCAATCTGCTATGGTACACCGACGTCAGATTGTACCAGGCAAATTTCCCTGCCCCAGCTGCTGCACCGCCAAAAGAAGTTTGCTCCCAGCCATCCACATGCCCAGCGGTTGAATGCTAGCTTTGCTAAATTGCTAGCACTTCAACTGCTGTCTTTTCAGTTGGTAGACTCTGCCCCCTTCCATGAGTTTGTGGAATGTGCGGTTCCTCAGTGGCAGGTTCCCAAATGCCACTTTTTCTCACGGAAGGCGATTCCGGCTCTCTATCGGCATGTGGAAGTCAATGTCTTGGCCTTGCTGGACAAGGCGGTCAGCGATAAGGTGCATATTACCGCTGACTCATGGTCCAGCAGGCATGGACAGGGATGTTACCTATCTTTCACCGCGCACTGGGTGACTCTTCTGGCAGCTGGGAAGGATGCAGGACAGGGTGCAGTAGTGTTGGAGGTTGTTCTGCCAGCACGCCACCAAAATACTACTAGTGGTGATTCTTCCACACCTCTCTCCCCCACCCTCTCCTCTTCTTCTTCCTCCATGGCCTCTTCCTGTGCTGATTTGACTTCAGAACCAGCAGTGCTCCGTAGGCGTTCAAGGGGCTACGCAAGCACGCAGGCCAAAAGATGCCATGCGGTGCTTGAGCTGGTGTGCTTGGGGGACAAAAGCCACACTGGGGCAGAGATTCTGTCAGCTCTGCAGGGGCAGGTTCAGAGGTGGTTGATGCCACGCCAGCTTGAGGCAGGTATGGTGGTTTGCGACAATGGCACCAACCTCCTCTCCGCCCTCCGACAGGGACAACTGACCCATGTGCCCTGTTTGGCTCACGTCCTTAACTTGGTGGTGCAGCGGTTCTTGGGCAGGTACATGGGCTTACAGGATGTCCTGAGGCAGGCCAGGAAAGTCTGTGTGCATTTCTGCCAGTCATATAATGCCAGTGCTCAGCTGGCTGACATCCAAAAGGAATTTAACCTACCCAAGAACCGCCTAATCTGTGACATGCCCACCAGGTGGAACTCAACGTTGGCCATGCTGCAGCGGCTGCACATGCAGCAGAGGGCCATCAATGAGTACCTGTGCGACTATGGCACCAGGACAGGATCAGGGGAGTTTGGTTTTTTCCCCCACGCCAGTGGGCCATGATCAGGGATACATGCACTGTCCTGTCACCATTTGAGGAGGCCACGAGGATGGTGCGCAGTGACAGTGCATGCATCAGTGACACTGTCCCCCTTGTCCACCTGTTGGAGCACACGCTGCGTGGAATAATGGACAGGGCACTTGAGGCAGAACAGATGCAGGAAGAGGAGGACCTCCTTAGCTCTCAAGGCCCCCTTTATCCAGACAGTGTTCCTGCGTGCCCACCGATCACACAGGAAGAGGATGAGGAGGAGGAGGAGGAAGAGGAGGATTGTGTCAGCATAGAGGTGGAGCCTGGCACTTAGCATCAGCAGCAGTCTTTAAGGGATCATTTACAGTCCCAAGAAACCCATGGACTTGTACGTGGCTGGGAGGAGGTGGCTGCGGATCATGTCGTCGTTAGTGACCCAGAGGACTCCGGGCCGAATGCCTCAGCAAACCTACGCTGCATGGCCTCCCTGATCCTGCAAAGCCTGTGGAAGGATCCATGTATTCGTGGTATCAAGGAGAGGGATCGATACTGACTGGCAACCCTCCTTGATCGACGTTACAAGGGTAAGGTTGCGGACCTTATCTTGCCGTCGGAGAGGGAGCAGAGGATGAAACATCTTCGGGAGGACTTGCAGAAAGGTCTGTGCAACGCCTTCCCAGAGGCTGGGAGGTTACAAACTCCTGTTCCTGGACAACGTGTTGCGGAGGCTTCGGTCAGTCAAAGAAGGAACGGTGGAGAAAGTGGCCGTCTGACCAATGCGTTCAGACAATTTTTTAGTCCACAGCCCCAAGGTATGATCGGTTCCACCAACTATCGCCAGCGTCTGTTTTACATGGTGCAGGAATACCTAGGGGCAAGATCTGACTTGGACACCTTTCCCACCGAAAATCCTCTGGGTTACTGGGTCTTGAGGATGGATCACTGGCCAGAGCTTGCACAGTATGCAATCGAGCTACTGGCCTGTCCTGCATCCAGTGTTCTTCCAGAACGCACATTCAGTGCTGCTGGAGGTTTTGTAACTGATCACAGGGTGCACCTGTCCACCGACTTGGTCAATCAACTGACCTTCATAAAAATGAATCAGTCTTGATCACCACCAGCTACCAAGCACCTGATACTGATGTAACCGAATAATTTTTTTTGAAATGTCAGATCCCTTCAAGACTGACTATGCTGATGCTGAGTGACTATCCTTTTATGCTGAGTGACTATCCTCTTCCTCCTCAATGATCATGCTGATAGCTTGTAAGAATGTTTTTGATTCTGGGCACCAGCACCTGTGCCTAAAGCCCAATTTTTCAGAACCTGTTTAACAGGGGCGTGTAATTACAATTTTTGATGCAATACTTTGCAGCAGGGCTTGTTCCTGCGCTCCAACTAGAGTATCTGTGAAGGGTTGCAGTGTTGTGGCACTGGCACCAGTGCCTAAGGCCCAATTTTTCAGCCCCTGTTTAACAGGGGCATGTAATTATAATTTTTGATGCAATACTTTGCAGCAGGGCTCGTTCCTGTGCTCCAACTAAAGTATCTGTGAGGGGTTGCAGTGTTGTGGCACCAGCATCAGTGCCTAAGGCCCAATTTTTCAGCCCCTGTTTAACAGGGGCGTGTAATTACAATTTTTGATGCAATATTTTGCAGGAGGGCTCATTCCTGCGCTCCAACTAGAGTAACTGTGTGGGGTTGCAGTGTTGTGGCACCAGTGCCTATGGCCCAGTGCCTAAGGCCCAATGTAATTACAATTCTTGATCTAATATTTCACAGCAGGGCCCGTTTCTGCGCCCACCAAGAGTAACTGAGGACTTACAGTGTTGTGGCACCACCACCACCAAAGGCCCAATTTTTCTGACCCTGTTCAACAGGGGCATGTAATTACAATTCTTGATCTAATATTTCACAGTAGAGCCCGTTCCTGCGCCCACCAAGAGTAACTGTGAGGGCTTACAGTGTTGTGGCAACACCAACACCTAAGGCCCCAATTTCTGCAGAGTATATAGGGCAGGCCCCTACTTTCAAACATCCAACTTACAAACGACTCCTACTTGCAAACGGAAGGAGACAACAGGAAGTGAGATGAAATCTACCCCTAGGAAGGGAAATTCTCTCCTGTAAGAGATAATATGGGAAAAACGTGTCTCCTCTCCACTGATGCTTTATCACCAATCCTTGTTTCACTAAAAACCCCAAATTGTCAAAAAACATTTGTCATTGGGACAGAAAGTGAGGTAAAATCTTCTGAAGAGGTGCACAGACAGCAAAACAAATGTCACAGGGGTGATAACCCTTCCCTATGTTTTCCAAAAAGCTTAAAAATAGATTTTGTGTCTGGAACTACACTTTAAAAATGTGCCAGTTCAAAATTACAAACAGATTCTACTTAACTACAAACCTACAGTCCCTGACTTGTTTGCACCGCCTGTATACTGCTGTTCAGAGGGCCTGGGGCCCCACGCCTTTCCTTTTTTTAATTTGGGTGCGGGGTTCCCCTTAATATCCATACAAGACCCAAAGGGCCTGGTAATGGACTGGGGGGGTACCCATGCCGTTTGTCTCACTGATTTTCATCCATATTACCAGGACTGGACATTACATTAAAGCCGTAAGCAGTTTTAAATGACTTTTATTACTTTAAAAATGTCACTTTGTGCAGGGACTATTCTAAGCATGGGAAACACACGCCACTTTACAGGCATACTATTGACACCCCCCAGGTACGATATTTAAAGAAATATTTCACTTTAAGCATCATTAAAATCACTGCTCCCGAAAAAACAGACGTTTTTAAAACTGTTTTTGCATTGATACATGTCCCCTGGGGCAGGACCCGGGTCCCCAAACCCTTTTTACGCAACCTGGCAGGCCCCCCCCTCCTGAACCGTACCAGGCCACATTCCCTCAACATTGGGAGGGTGCTTTGGGGTAGCCCCCAAAACACCTTGTCCCCATGTTGATGAGGACAAGGGCCTCATCCCCACAACCCTGGCCGGTGGTTGTGGGGGTCTGCGGGCGGGGGGGCTTTTTGGAATCTGGAAGCCCCCTTTAACAAGGATACCCCCAGATCCCGTCCCTCCCCATGTGTGAAATGGTAAGGGGGTACAAAAGTACCCCTACCATTTCACAAAAAAACTGTCAAAAATGTTAAAAATGACAAGAGACAGTTTTTGACAATTCCTTTATTTAAATGCTTTTTCTTTCCTCTATCTTCTATCTTCCTTCAGTTTCTTCCTCCATCTTCTTCTTCTTCTGGTTCTTCTTGTTCTTCCTCCGGTGTTCTCGTCCGGCATCTCCTCCGCGGCGTCAGCATTTTCTTTCCTTCTTCTCCTCGGGCCGCTCCGCATCCATGATGGCATGGAGGGAGGCTCCCGCTCTTCTCTTCATCTTCTTCTCTTCATCTTCTTCTCTTCATCTTCCTGTCTTCATCTTCTTGTCTTCATCTTCTTTTCGGGACGATCCGCATCTATGATGGCATGGAGGGAGGCTCCTCCTGTGTGTAAATTGATACATGTCCCCTGGGGCAGGATCCAGGTCCCCAAACACTTTTTTATGACAATACCATGCATATAAGCCTTTAAAATTAGCACTTTTTATTTCTCCCATAGACTTTTTAAGGGTATTCCGCGGCTTTCGAATTTGCCGCGAACACCCCAAATTGTTCGCTGTTCTGCGAACAGCTGATGTTCGAGTTGAACATGAGTTTGACTCGAACTCGAAGCTCATCCCTAGTCCAGAGGTTGTCTTTGGAAAATAGATGTATGAGTGCTGCCAGCATTGCTGCAGAGGTTGAAGGGGCAGGGGGTCAGCCTGTCAGTGCTCAGACCATATGCTGTACATCAAATTAGTCTGCATGGCTATCATCCCAGAAGGAATCCTCTTCTAAAGATGATGCACAAGAAAGCCCACAAACAGTTTGCTGAAGACAAGCAGACTAAGGACATGGATTACTGGAACCATGTCCTGTGGTCTGATGAGACCAAGATAAACTTATTTGGTTTAGATGGTGTCAAGCGGCAACCAGGTGAGGAGTACAAAGAAAAGTGTGTCTTGCCTACAGTCAAACATGGTGGTGGGAGTGTCATGGTCTGGGGCTGCATGAGTGCTGCTGGCACTGGGGAGCTACAGCTTATTGAGGGAACCATGAATGCCAACAAGTACTGTGACATACTGAATCAGAGCATGATCCCCTCCCTTCGGAGACTGGGCCGCAGGGCAGCATTCCAACATGATAACGATCCCAAACACACCTCCAAGATGACCACTGCCTTGCTAAAGAAGCTGAGGGTAAAGGTGATGGACTGGCCAAGCATGTCTCCAGACCTAAACCCTATTGAGCATCTGTGGGGCATCCTCAAACAGAAGGTGGAGGAGCGCAAGGTCTCTAACATCCACCAGCTCTGTGATGTCATCATGGAGGAGTGGAAGAGGACTCCAGTGGAAACCTGTGAAGCTCTGGTTAACTCCATGCCCAAGAGGGTTAAGGCAGTGCTGGAAAATAATGGTAGCCACACAAAATACTGACACTTTGGGCCCAATTTGGACATTTTCACTTAGGGGTTTACTCACTTTTGTTGCCAGCGGTTTAGACATTAGTGGCTGTGTGCTGAGTTATTTTGAGGGGACAGCAAATTTATCTCACTAGTTTACATTTTAGCAAAGTGTCACTTCTTCAGTGTTGTCACATGAAAAGATATAATAAAATATTTACAAAAATGTGTGGGGTGTACTCACTTTTTTGAGTTACTGTATGTGTGTGATGTTATGTCAGTATTACATTGTATATCACTGTATGTTGCAGTCATTCAGGTGTTTATCTAATAGTTTTTTGAAATTATCAATGCTCCCCACTGAAACCACTGCCTGTGGAAGAGAATTCTACATCCTAACTGCTCTTACAGTAAAGAACCCTCCATGCAGTTTAAGGTTAAACCGCTTTTCTTCTAGTTTTAGTGAATGGCCACGTGTTTTATTAAAATCCTTTTCAAGGAAAAATTTTATCTCTATTGTGGGGTCACCAGTACGGTATTTATACATTGAAATCATATCCCCTCTCAAGCATCTCTTCTCCAGAGAGAATAAGTTCAGTGCTCGTAAGCTATCCTCATAACTAAGGTCCTCTAGTCCCTTACTTACTTTTGAAAATAAAAGTAAATAAAGTGCGCTAACAGTATGAGAATATACACATAAATGTGAATGCATATGGGTGGTAGTGAAAACCACAATCTACTGAGAGCAAATAAATGACTCAATGGGTGGTGGAAAAATATACGTGCCAATCATAAAAACTCAAATAAAAAGAAAAAAGTGTACATGTGAAGTACAACAATAATAATAACAACGTGAAAACATGATAATCAAACAGACTTAGTCCATGAGTTCAAACATAAAACGTTCATCAGTGAAAAAATGCTTCCATCCACTATACAGCTTAGCATCTGCGGGCTTTGTTAGCGGCTCCGGGACCTCTTCTTCTCCCAGGGACCCCCTCTCCTCTCCGGGACCTCCTCTTCTCTCCTCCCCGGGCGGATGGCTGGATGAAGCGGAGCAACCATGCAGAAGTACTGCAGAGTCTAACCTTTAACGGACGGACCGGACCGGAGACAGCATTCCTGACAGCTGCTGGGGAGATCTTCTCATCATACGGTCCCTGCAGAGGGCAAAATCTGCATGCCTGATAGACCCTGCCAAGGAGGGGATCCAACACGGAGGGTAAGAGTCCACCTTTACCACTTTTCTCACTTATTGGGTCACCGCCAGTGGAATTGTACCATCCTGCACATCCCTCTCCTTTGTCGATCCACTCATAGGGAGATTGGTTGCTGCTAAGCTGTATAGTGGATGGAAGCATTTTTTCACTGATGAACGTTTTATGTTTGAACTCATGGACTGAGTCTGTTTGATTATCATGTTTTCACGTTGTTATTATTATTGTTGTACTTCACATGTACACTTTTTTCTTTTTATTTGAGTTTTTATGATTGGCACGTATATTTTCCCACCACCCATTGAGTCATTTATTTGCTCTCAGTAGATTGTGGTTTTCACTACCACCCATATGCATTCACATTTATGTGTATATTCTCATACTGTTAGCGCACTTTATTTACTTTTATTTTCCATGGTATACACAGATATTGGTGTATTTTATGTGCAGCTTCTACCTTGACTTTTTGCTCTGTAGCGCAGTTTTTCTTTTTATTTTCGATCCTTACTTACTTTTGTTGCCCTTCTCTGGACTCTCTCCAGTTCCAGCACATCCTTTCTGAAGACGGGTTCCCAAAACTGGACAGCATACTCCAGGTGCGGCCGGACCAGAGTCTTGTAGAGTGGGTGAATTATTGTTTTATCCCTGGAGTGAATCCCCTTTTTAATGCATGCCAATATTCTGTTTGCTTTGCTTGCAGCAGATTGGCATTTCATGCCATTGCTGAGTCATCTACTATGACCCCCAGGTCCTTTTCCATCCTAGATTCCCCCAGAGGTTCTCCCCCTAGTGAGTAGATTGCATTCATATTTTTGCCACCCAAATGCATTATTTTACATTTTTCTACATTAAACCTAATTTGCCATGTAGTTGTCCCCTCCATTAATTTGTTCAGATCTTCTTGAAAGGTTTCCATGTCCTGCGGGGAAGTTATTGCCCTGCTTAGCTTAGTAACATCCGCAAATACAGAGATTAAGCTGTTTATCCCATCCTCCAGGTCATTTATGAATAAATTAAATAGGATTGGTCTCTGGACAGAACCCTAGGGGACCCCACTTTCCACCCGGACCATTCCGAGTACTCCCCATTTATCACTACCCTCTGAACTTGCCCCTGTAGCCAGTTTTTAATCCATGTACTCACCCTATGGTCCATGCCAACGGGCCTTACTTTGTACAGTAAAATGTATGGGGACTGTATCAAATGCTTTTTCAAAATCCAGATACACCACGTCTACGGGCCTTCTTTTATCTAGATGGTAGCTCACCTCCTCATAGAAGGTTCATAGATTGGTTTGGCAAGAACGATTCTTCATGAATCCATGCTGATTACTACTAATGATACTGTTGTCATCACTAAAATCTTGAATGAAGTCCCTTATTACCCCCTCCAAGAGCTTGCATACAATTGATGTTAGGCTAACTGGTCTAATTCCCAGGGATGTAACTTGGCCCTTTTTTTTAATATTGCTGCTACATTGGCTTTTCTCCAATCAGCTGGTACCATTCCTGTAAAAATTAGGAACAATGGTCTGGCAATTACTTGACTGGGTTCCTTAAGGACTCTTGGGTGCAAGCCATCTGGTTCCTGAGACTTATTAATGTTAAGTTTTTCAAGTCTAATTCTAATTCTGTCCTCTGTTAGCCATGAGGGTGCTTCTTGTGACATGTCATGAGGATAAGCAGTTTTGGTTACTGAAACCCCCTCAGATTCCCTTGTAAAGACTGAGAAAAAGAATAAATTCAATACCTTCGCCATCTCTCCATCCTTAGTAACCAGATTCCCTTCATCATTCTTTATGAGACCAATATGATCTGAACTTCCTTTCTTACTATTTATGTACTTAAATAATTTCTTGGGATTTTTTTATACACTCCTCCTGTGCCTTTCGTGTTCTATCTTAGCCACCCTGATTGCACCCTTACATTTCTTGTTGCATTCTTTGTAGACTTGGAATGCTGACGATGATCCCTCGGCCTTGTATTTTTTGAAGGCCTTCTCCTTTGCTTTTGTATGCATTTTTACATTGGAGTTAAGCCACCCAGGACCTTTATTAGCTCTTCTAAATGTATTTCCTATTGGGATGCACTGGCTAATGCACTTATTTAATATGCTCTTAAAGCATACCCATTTTTCCTCCGTGTTCTTTGTTGCTAAGATTTTATCCCAATTATTATTATCTTCTAGATTATCTTCTAGCAAGGATCGTAGTTTAAGAGAGTTGGCTCTTTTGAAATTCATTGTCTTTGTATTCCCCTTATGTTTCCTATTTGTGTGATTTATACTAAAACTAATTAACCTGTGATCACTGTTTCCTAAATTTCCCCTTATTTCCACATACGTGATCAGGTCTGTATTGTTGGTAATCAGTAGGTCTAGTATCGCTTTGTTTCTAGTTGGTGCATTTACCGTCGGACCCATGAAATTGTCCTGCAAGACATATAGGAACTGTCGAGCCTTATGCCCCGTACACACGGTCGGATTTTCCGACGGAAAATGTGTGATAGGACCTTGTCGTCGAAAATTCCGACAGTGTATAGGCTCCATCACACATTTTCCATCGGATTTTCCGACACACAAAGTTTGAGAGCAGGCTATAAAATTTTCCGACGACAAAATCCGTTGTCAGAATTTCCGATCGTGTGTACACAAATCCGACGCACAAAGTGCCACGCATGCTCAAAATAAATAAAGAGATTAAAGCTATTGGCTACTGCCCCATTTATAGTCCCAACGTACGTGCTTTAGGTCACCGCGTTCAGAATGATCGGATTTTCCGACAACTTTGTGTGACCATGTGTATGCAAGACAAGTTTGAGCCAACATCCGTTGGAAAAAATCCTAGGATTTTGTTGTCGGAATGTCCGATCAATGTCCGACCGTGTGTACGGGGCATTAGATGAATGTGCGGTTCCTTCCACCCAGTCTATGTCTGGATAATTAAAATCCCCCATTATAATGACACTTCCCATTCTTGCCGCTAATCCAAATTGTGATAGGAGGTCCGTCTCCACCTCCTCCCTCTGGTTTGGGGGCCTACAGCATACTCCCAGTATTACTTTCCCCTTAGTTTCCTCCATTTGTAGCTCTACCCACAAGCATTCCACCTCCTCCCTTGCTCCCTTAGTGATGTCATCTCTCACATTCACTTGCACATCATTTTTGATATACAGGGATACACCTACTCCTTTTTTTACCCTCTCTAGCCATGCCAAATAGGGAATACCCTTGAATGGGTACCAGCCAATCATGAGAACTGTCGAACCAAGTGTCTGTATATCCTGCAAAAGCTAAATCCTCCTCGTACAACAGTAGTTCTAGTTCTCCCATCTTGTCCGCCAGACCCATGGCATTGGTGAACATGCAACGTAGTTTAGACCGGTAACATACTATTTCCTTATTGGGTGCTCTGGGGTTGCAAATTGGACTTGTTACCATACTTGCTTTGAGTTAAGGTCAACCTACCACTAATGCCCCCAATACTACCCCCTGAAATATGTTCTGCGCCGACTATCTCTACCTCTGGACCCTCCCCCCATAACCTAGTTTAAAAGCCCCTCTAACTTTTCGGCCATCTTCACTCCCAGCAGATCTGCACCTTCCCCATTTAGGTGCAGTCCGTCCCTTCTATAGAACTGGTAACCGACTGAGAAGTTGCCCCAGTTCTCCAGAAACCCAAACCCCTCCTTTCTATACCAGCTCCTCAGCCACTTGTTTACTTCCCTAATCTCCCTCTGCCTTTCTGTTGTGGCTCGATGTACCGGTAGTATTTCTGAGATGGTTTGGATACCACATCGTGACCACTACTACTGAGGTATACCAAGCTCTTGATCAGTTCAAAAGGATTTTATGTTGCAAAGGTGCTGTTGAGCCCTAAGAATTACTATTGTTGATATGTTGCTATCAGGGCTAAAGGCCCATTCCCAAACCCCTTCCCTTCTATCCTTGCAAATAGAGGAGGGGGGCTACTAAAGTTGAAATTACTTCACCACTCAGGAGAAAAGAACTTCTACTGAAGAGGACTTCTCCTATTCAAGTCAGGGGCTGCTACCTAGAGGGGTAAACCCCTAGTTACTAAAGACACTTTGCAAAGATACCTTCAGTTGTTGGAAGAAATTTGTGTAAGTTGCTACCAAGTTGAAAGGGCAATGTCTCATTGTTCTTTAGAGGGGGGCGCCAGAGAGAAGGGCTTCCTTGAAGAATTTCTACAACTACAAATGCCCACAAGTAGTCAAGCTATTGCTAAGGCTCCAGCAATGGTGGCTGGTCACAAGGAGAAGATGTGTTGCCCCGATGCTGCATAAAGAGGGTCACTGCAGGCATCAGTCAGATGGACTCCACACTTCATTATCCTGATTTGTGGGATGGGCTAATAGGAAAGAGTCAGTACCCTGGTATGTTGTTTTTTTTTATCTTATCCACATACAAAAACAAATTCCGTAGATTTCAACTTGATTACATTTAATGTATACATTTAAACCCCCCCATGCATCCTCCCCGCTCTCCCCCCCATTCCTTATTCTGTCCTCTTCCCTCAACTCCCCATCAATCTCTTATCGGATTTTTCTTTGCTTCTCCCAGTTCTCCCGATTCACCCTGTCGTATCCTCCTACAGCCTCCACATATCTCATCGTCTTCTTAAACGACTTCCAATCTTTCCATCTGTTTATCATTCCCTCCATCCCTTCCTCTCCACAGTATCTCAGATATTCCATGTTATATGTCTCTTCTACCCTTCTGAACCAATCCTTTATTGTGGAACAAATGTAGAATGTATTTAGTTATCTAGACTGGTAGGTTGTAGGTTGTTCTGTTTGTCTTTTACAGGAACACAACAGCTAAATGAGTCAAGCGTTTCCCTTAGGTGGCTGGATACACCAACTATCTCTAACGTTAGCGATAGGTGTCTGTTTAGAGGATAAAGTCACCTTTGCCGAGAGGACAGTCTCACTGTAAGTATGAAAGACTGTACAGTTGCGATATGTTTGTGCTTTCTTTGCAGGCTTTCAAGGAGTCCTTATGCCTCAGCGGAGGTTGACCATGGAAATACTTTTTGTATATATGTTGTAGTATAGTTAGTTAGGGTACTTAACCTTTCCCCTACCAATCAGTTTATGTTTGGCGGGGGGTGCGTTCATATAGTGCTCTTGGTAGATGCTTCTTTGAAAACATTTGTAAATATCTTTGTAAAGCAGATGCTTTCTATTTTTTCACTCTAATTGTGTTAATTGGCCACTTATGGGACATGCCCCATGGCTCTATAGTGCACTTGGTAGATGTTTCTTTGAAAACATTTGTAAATATCTTTGTAAAGCAGATGCTTTCTATTTTTTCACTCTAATTGTGAAAATTGGCCACATATGGGACATGCCCCATGGCTCTATACATATGTTACATTCCCTTTTCCCCTTTTCCAAGTTTGTGGGATACTCCTTGTAATTTTTGTACAGGTATTTTGTAGGAGTGGCTGCCCAAAGCCAGTGAGGACATGGCTTATTTTGGCTGAGGGGGAATGTAGCACCCTCCTAGGTTTCACACTGGTTCAATAGGATGGGGCATATTGCACAGTGGGAGGAAACCTGACAAATGAAAGCACATACATAGTTACAGCCCTGGCCACTGGCAGAGGAAAGGGCATCAGTACATGCTGGGTTACTGTATATATGCCGAGGGCACATGTGCTTGGCGTCTTCGGCTGAAGAGTGGGGTCCCGGAGGGAGGGGGCGGCTGCCCTTCCACTGTAGAAGTTACCATATGGCCTCAGGGGGTTGACCTAAGGGCTTGAAGTTGAGTATAGCTGCAACCCAGATGTCCTGCACAACTGACTGTAAGGGAGACACACCGGGAAGGATCTGTTTCCGCCTACAATGAATACAGATCTGTGTTATGGGGCCTGTCCTGTGAGGGCCACCCCTTAAGCTAGTAGAGTCAGTGGACTGGTGTCAGTCAAAGGGGATGCTGGTGAGTGACCTGAAGATAAACATTTTCATCAAGTCTGCTTCCAGAGCAATCAAAGGACTTAATGTTACCATACAAGTGTTGTATGGTATAACAGAAAGTCTGTGCGGTTGTTGTGTGAAAACCCCTGGTACCTGGCTGTAGGATAAGAAGTGGAAAAGCCCAGGGAAGTCTACACACAGCAACCCCTACAAGGGAAGTGCTACACTTAGCTGTGCAATGGTTTTGCACAGAGCACCACTGAACCTCCTCTTCTGGGGTCCCCTCTCTGCTCCTTCTCTTCTCCATGTGCTACCATGGAATATGGCTTCCTATAGTGACACATGTGCCAGCTCAACTCTGAGTTGGACAGTGTGCGTCCATAGACACACACAGTGCAGCTCAGCCCCCTCCCCCATTCTTTCCTTACAGGATTTGACTGACAGCAGCAGAAGCCAAAGACCCCCACTGCTTTCAGCTAAGCCTGTGAGAGAGGGGATAGGGGAGAGAGCTGCTGCAGGTGGACACAGTGCCGGATCGATACAGGACTCAGGTAAGTCCTGGGTAGGGATGAGCCGAACACCCCCCTGTTCGGTTCGCACCAGAACATGCGAACAGGAAAAAAGTTTGTTCGAACACGCGAACACCGTTAAAGTCTATGGGACACGAACATGAATAATCAAAAGTGCTCATTTTAAAGGCTAATATGCAAGTTATTGTCATAAAAAGTGTTTGGGGACCTGGGTCCTGCCCCAGGGGATATGGATGAATGCAAAAAAAAGTTTTAAAAACTGCCGTTTTTTCAGGAGCAGTGATTTTAATAATGCTTAAAGTCAAACAATAAAAGTGTAATATCCCTTTAAATTTCGTACCTGGGGGGTGTCTATAGTATGCCTGTAAAGGGGCGCATGTTTCCTGTGTTTAGAACAGTCTGAGAGCAAAATGACATTTTGAAGGAAAAAACCCATTTAAAACTACCCGCGGCTATTGCATTGCCGACAATACACATAGAAGTTCATTGATAAAAACGGCATTGGGAATTCTAAACTGCTGGAAACAAAAGTGAGTACACCCCTAAGTGAAAATATCCATATTGGGCCCAAAGTGGCAATATTTTGTGTGGCCACCATTATTTTCCAGCACTGCCTTAACCCTCTTGGGCATGGAGTTCACCAGAGCTTATCACTCCTCCATGACTACATCACGGAGCTGGTGGATGTTAGAGACCTTGTACTCCTCCACCTTCCATTTGAGGATGCCCCACAGATATTCAATAGGGCTTAGGTCTGGAGACATGCTTGGCCAGTCCATCACCTTTACCCTCAGCTTCTTTAGTAAGGCAGTGGTCGCCTTGGAGGTGTATTTGGGGTCATTGTCATGTTGGAATACTGCCCTGCGGCCCAGTCTGCGAAGGGAGGGGATCATGCTCTGCTTCAGTATGTCACAGTACATGTTGGCATTCATGGTTCCCTCAATGAACTGTAGCTCCCCAGTGCTGGCAGCCATGCAGCCCCAAACCATGACCCTCCGTCTCCCCCCACCATGCTTGACTGTAGACAAGACACACTTGTCTTGGTACTCCTCACCTGGTTGCCGCCACACACACTTGACACCATCTGAACCAAATAAGTTTATCTTGGTCTCATCAAACCAAAAGGACATGGTTCCAGTAATCCATGTCCTTAGTCTGCTTGTCTTAAGTTGTTTGCGGGCTTTCTTGTGCATCATCTTTAGAAGAGGACTCCTTCTGGGACGACAGCCATGCAGACCAATTTTATGCAGTGTGCGTATGGTCTGTATGTATGGTCTGAGCACAGGCTGACCCCCCACCCCTTCAACATCTGCAGCAATGCTGGCAGCACTCATACATCTATTTCCCAAAGAACATCTGGATATGATGCTGAGCACGTGCACTCAGCTTTTTTGGTCGACCATGGCGAGGCCTGTTCTGAGTGGAACCTGTCCTGTTAAACCTCTATATGGTCTTGGCCACTGTGCTGCAACTCACTTTCAGGGTCTTGGCAATCTTCTTATAGCCTAGGCCATCTTTATGTAGAGCCACAATTCTTTTTTTCAGATCCTCAGAGAGTTCTTTGCCATGAGGTGCCATGTTGAACTTCCAGTGACCAGTATGAGAGCGTGAGAGCGATAACACCAAATTTAACACACCTGCTCCCCATTCACACCTGATACCTTGTAACACTATCGAGTCACATGACACCAGAGCAGGAAAATGGCTAATAGGGCCCAAGTTGGATATTTTTACTTAGGGTGTACTTACTTTTGTTGCCAGCAGTTTAGACATTAATGACTGTGCGTTGAGTTATTTTGAGGGGGACAGCAAATTTACACTGTTATACAAGCTGTACACTCACTACTTTACATTGTAGCAAAGTGTAATTTCTTCAATATTGTCACATGAAAAGATATAATAAAATATTTACAAAAATGTGAGGGGTGTACTCACTTTTGTGAGATACTGTATATATATATATATATATATATATATATATATATATATATTGTGTGGAGTCTCCTAGTTCTTTCGTACAAAAATCATCTTTCCTGACTTTTAAGTTTTATTTCTACAGTCAATAAACTCCCCATTATGTTATCCTCTGTGTCCATGCACACATAGGGGGTGATTTACTAAGAAGAAGGCACTGCACCAGTTCATACATTAAATGGTGCACCGGAAAAGTCATTAATTGAACGTGCGAACCGGCGCATATTGAAGCACAAATAGCGATAATAAATACCCGCATATGTAAACTACAACTGTCACTAGGGAAACTGCGGTTTTCTCATTGATAATAGCGCATGCCCAATACAATTTGTTAATTTAATCTCATTGGATGTGTCTTGTTAGGCAATTAGTAGGTGTTCTCAGTTAATTTACCCTTTTGATGCTTATTTCATTCCTATCATTTCTAATATATCTTTGTAGTGAAAGGCAACTGGTTGTTTTATCTAAAGGTCTAAATGGGCCATTGACATGCATTACAGTTGAACTTAGGAATGTGTCTTTGCAAAGTTAAACTAAATGAAATCCTTTCTTATTTTTGCTTGGGGATAGAGTGCAGAGGGATTAGTAGTCTTGCAGAAAAAAGGGGGGGAATTGGGACTTTAAATGAGGCGCACTAGTCGACTCCATCCCGAAATCAGGTATATATAACAGGGAGTTTGGGACTTTAAATGAAGCAATTTGAAATGCGGAGGATTAACATTGTAATTTTATTAATATTAGTAAATATATAGTAAAGAAATTTCATGTGTATATACAGACATACATATATAATTGGCATAAAATTATAGGCATATTAGATGGAAAAGTATAAGCAGTAGAATACATAATTGCACTAGATAAGTCATGGTCAAAGTAATGTTGATATAAATAGCATATAGCCTATAGGTGCCAGGGATGGCATACCCAGTAACTGATAAAAAAATTGCATAGCGAGATGATATAATCATGATATTAATGAATTGGTAACATCAAGGTAACAATGGATAGAATTCTGGCATCAATTGTAGCTCGACGCGTTTCGTGGATGATTTTGTCCACTCATCAGGAGCTGATGCATAGTAATCCTGTAGGATATATGCATAAAGTCAACCTCAATCCGTATAGAAAGGAATAAAACAAAAAATAAAAGATACTGGAAAGATTTTGGCCAGACAAGCACTTACTGACACTGAGTGTGGCACGTGGCAGATGGCATGGAGTGGGCCGGGGGCAACAAACCCCGTGGCGGGAGCTGAGGCAGCATGTAATGTCTGAATGGCATCAGGTAATAAAATGACAATGTATAGGTAGTGAAATGATCTCCATGTGGCAGCAATGATAAAAATGAATTGTCAAAGTAAAAATACCTGAGGATAAATGTTAAGAAATATAGTATATCAGTATTCATTCAAAACAGAGTAGGTATATTGAGTATTATATAGTATAAATAATGTATACAAAGATACTTGTATATGAAGATTACTGATAAGTAATACAATAGAAGTCATATAGTAAAGGAGGTCTGATTGAGGGAATGAATGTAACAATAATGGGGCATAGCTTGTCAGAAAAGGATATCTGGGAATAAATATTGAAAATAGTGTATAATTGTATATTAATGTAAATAGAGCAAATTGCGTTGGGAAATAATATAAATGATGTGTCCAGAAATACCCATGTATGGAAAGTGCTCGTAGATAATGCTGTGAAGATTGTATAATAAAAAAGGGATCTGATAGAAGAAATAAATAGTGGAAAATCTGGGTATGTGTGAATTAATGGGTAGGGGGAATGTGAAAAAATTGTGTAAAAAACTAGTACAAAAAACAAGATGTAGAGTGCAACAGAGCAGAAAGCATGACAGTGAGGGTAAGCATAGACATAAAAGGGTTTACCTGATGCTGCATAACATGCACAGCTAGCGAGATGAAATCAGCTAGTGTGCAGAGACCTCAAGGGGAGACTGGCCGTGTAAGCAGCTGGCTCCGATTGGGGGACCTATATACACATGCCGCCAACGCCACGTGCGTGAGCCTGCGGGAGGAGGGGAGCGGCGTCCGCACCTGAGCTGAATGACTGCTCAGTGTTTGGCGCCACAAACCTCCCCCCAATGGTAACCACGCAGATGACGCTCCAGACGTCGGCGCGGTGACGTCATGATCGACGTCCCGCGTAAGACGCAGGGAACGTGGCGCCGATGTGCCGAGGGGTATCCACCCAGATCTCCTAAAGGGGAGGGGGAGGAAGGATCCACAGGGCGCATCGCAGCTCCCGCGCCGAGGAGAGACAAGCCCCAACGCAAAACCACGCCAAATGAATTTTTTGCCCCCGGCCCACTCCATGCCATCTGCCACGTGCCACGCTCAGTGTCAGGGTTGGTAAGTGCTTGTCTGGCCAAAATCTTTCCAGTATCTTTTATTTTTTGTTTTATTCCTCTCTATACGGATTGAGGTTGACTTTATGCATATATCCTACAGGATTACTATGCATCAGCTCCTGATGAGTGGACAAAATCATCCACGAAACGCGTCGAGCTACAATTGATGCCAGAATTCTATCTATTGTTACCTTGATGTTACCAATTCATTAATATCATGATTATATCATCTCGCTATGCAATTTTATTATCAGTTACTGGATATGCCATCCCTGGCACCTATAGGCTATATGCTATTTATATCAACATTACTTTGACCATGACTTATCTAGTGCAATTATGTATTCTACTGCTTATACTTTTCCATCTAATATGCCTATAATTTTATGCCAATTATATATGTATGTCTGTATATACACATGAAATTTCTTTACTATATATTTACTAATATTAATAAAATTACAATGTTAATCCTCCGCATTTCAAATTGCTTCATTTAAAGTCCCAAACTCCCTATTATATATAAGGGATTAGTAGTCTTGTCAGTTTTTGGGGATGTCTGCACCCCTGATAGGGTGCAGACACCTCCCATATTTTGCCAGTTTCTCCTTCAAATGTATTCACTTTCTGTCACATAGGGAAACAGGAAGTGAGGGTAAAACCCTACCAATATCTTTCCTTGGGGACACACAGGTCAATCTAAATAGTTACCCCATTAGATAAATTGCACTCTAGCATTGTGCTGTGTACACCCTAAATTATTAGGTATCTTGGACTTTGGGGTTTATTTACCAAAGGCAAATCCACTTTGCACTACAAGTGCACTTGGAAATGCAGTTGCTGGAGATCCGAGGGGGACATGCAAAGAAAATAAAAAAACAGCATCTTTGCTTCTACATGATTGGATGATAAAATCACCAGTGCTTCTCCTCAGATTTACAGCGAGTACACTTGTAATGCAGAGTGGATTTGCCTTTAATAAACTCCAAAGTACCTAATAATTTGGGGTGTACACAACAAAGTGCTCGAGTGCAATTTGTCTAATGGGGACACTAGTTAGATTGGCCTGTATGTCTCCAAAGAAAGACATTGGTAGAGTTTTACCCTAACTTCATGTTTGGCTATGTGACAGGAAGTGAAGGCAATTTTCAGAAAAGGGACACAAAGCCCAACCTAAAAAATACAAGCAGGGGTTCTAACATTCACTTGGTTTCCCTCAAATGTCCACAATTAGAATAGGATTGTCTTGAGCTAGATTTTAGCTCAGTGTTCTAAATCAGTGATTCTCAACCCTACCCTCAAGTACCCCCAACAGGTCATGTTTGCAGGTTTACCTTCATCTTGCACAGGTGCTTTAAATCAGAGTCAATGGCTTGGTATTTTGGACAGCTATTTTAGCTAAGATAAATTCCCAAAACATGTCCTGTCGGGGGTACTCTTGTCTCCCATACACACCCAAACTTCACTTATTAGTGGGACTGCTTTAGCAGTCCCACTATTGTTATTCGATCTTATTTAGTGGGACTGCATTAGCAGTCCCACTATTGTTATTCGATTTTATTAGTGGGACTGCTTTAGCAGTCCCACTATTGTTATTCGATTTTATTTATTAGTGGGAATGCTTTAGCAGTCCCACTATTGTTATTCGATTTTATTTATTAGTGGGACTGCTTTAGCAGTCCCACTATTGTTATTCGATTTTATTTATTTTTAATCGTCTTAATTAGTGGGAATGCTTTAGCAGTCCCAATATTGTTATTCAATTTTATTAGTGGGAATGCTTTAGCAGTCCCACTATTGTTATTCGTTTTTTTATTTATTAGTGGGAATGCTTTAGCAGTCCCACTATTGTTATTCGATTTTATTTATTTTTAATTAGTGGGAATGCTTTAGCAGTCCCACTATTGTTATTCGTTTTTTTATTTATTATTCTTATTATTCCGTACGTTTTTTGGCTCTGCATAACTTCTGCATACTTTCAGCTATTAAAACCATTCAACTATTAAAATGTCCGTCTCTTTTAGCTGATGTGTGCTCTCTTTCAACTTTTTTTCTACCATTTATACTTTTTGAAATATTAAGCTTTTTAACACTTTTTTTTAACATTGAAGTCAATGGGAGCATGCTTGAAATCCCTAAATTCTTCTTCCGCTCCCAAAAGTTTCAGCTCCTTCATACTTTCACCTACAGACGCCAAACAAACTTTAAAATGTTCACAAATTATTCAGCTATCTGGCTATATCTTTTCAGTTTGCTATCTTTTACAGTTTTTGAGAAAAAGCTTTTTGTTTAGAGGTCATTTCAGGAAATTTTAGCCATTAATCAGAGTGTACTGTGTTTGTTTTGTTGCCATGGTTACCAAAGCTTCTGTTATACACAGGGGGGAGGTGGCTGGAGCATCTCAGCTCTGATTACAGAGCCCGGGGGAGGGGACAGACACACCATGTACTGATTTATAATAGAGGAATATGATGGGGCAGTTTTGATGGGTTAATTCTGATGGGGCAGTTTTGATGGTGGCAATATGATGGGGCAGTTTTGATGGGGCAATTCTGATGGGGCAGTTTTGATGGTGGCAATATGATGGGGCAGTTTTGATGGGGACAATTTTTATGGAGCAGTTTTAAAGGTGGCAATATGATGGGGCAGTTTTGATGGGGGCAGTTTTGATGGTGGCAATATGATGGGGGCAGTTTTGATGAGGCAATTCTGATGGGGCAGTTTTGATGGTGGCAATATGACGGGGCAGTTTTGATGGTGGCAATATGATGGGGCAGTTTTGATAGGGCAATTCTGATGGGGCAGTTTTGATGGGGCAATTTTGATGGGGCAGTTTTGATGGGGCAGTTTTGATGGTGGCAATATGATGGGCCAGTTTTGATGGGGAAAATTTTGATGGGGCAATTCTAATGGGGCAGTTTTGATGGCAATATGATGGGGGCAGTTTTGATGGTGGCAATAGGAGGGGGCAGTTTTGATGGTGGTAATATGATGGGGCAATTCTGATGGGGCAGTTTTGATGGGGCAATTCTGATGGTGGCAATATGATGGGACAATTTTGATGGAGCAATTCTGATGGGGCAGTTTTGATGGCGGCCGTTTTAGAAATTTAGCTATTCAGCATTCCCACGCATTTTCCCCAGGAAATGCATTTTCTAGTTTTAATTTTAATTTTATTCCGTACGTTTTTTGGCTCTGCGTAACTTCTGCATACTTTCAGCTATTAAAACCATTCAACTATTAAAATGTTTGTCTCTTTTAGCTGATGTGTGCTCTTTTTCAACTTTTTTTCTACCATTTATACTTTTTAAAATATTAAGGTTTTTATCACTTTTTTTAACATTGAAGTCAATGGGAGCATGCTTGAAATCCTTAAATTCTTCTTCCGCTCCCAAAAGTTTCAGCTCCTTCATACTTTCACCTAGAGACACCAAACAAACTTTAAAATGTTCACAAAATATTCAGCTATCTGGCTATATCTTTTCAGTTTGATATCTTTTACAGTTTTTGAAAAAAGCTTTTTGTTTAGAGGTCATTTCAGGAAATTTTAGCCATTAATCAGAGTGTACTGTGTTTGTTTTGTTGCCATGGTTACCAAAGCTTCTGTTATACACAGGGGGGGAGGTGGCTGGAGCATCTCAGCTCTGATTACAGAGCCCGGGGGAGGGGACAGACACACCATGTACTGATTTATAATAGAGGAATATGATGGGGCAGTTTTGATAGGGCAATTCTGATGGGGCAGTTTTGATGGGGCAATTATGATGGGGCAGTTTTGATGGTGGCAATTATGATGGGGCAGTTTTGATGGTGGCAATTATGATGGGGCAGTTTTGATGGTGGCCATATGATGGGGCAGTTTTGATGGGACAATTCTGATGGGGCAGTTTTGATGGTGGCCATATGATGGGGCAGTTTTGATGGGGCAATTCTGATGGGGCAGTTTTGATGGTGGCAATATGATGGGGCAGTTTTGATGGGGCAATTCTGATGGGGCAGTTTTGATGGTGGCAATATGATGGGGCAGTTTTGATGGGGACAATTTTAATGGAGCAGTTTTAAAGGTGGCAATATGATGGGGCAGTTTTGATGGGGACAATTTTAATGGAGCAGTTTTAAAGGTGGCAATATGATGGGGCAGTTTTGATGGTGGCAATATGATGGGGCAGTTTTGATGGGGCAATTCTGATGGGGCAGTTTTGATGGTGGCAATATGATGGGGCAGTTTTAATGGGGACAATTTTGATGGAGCACTTTTAAAGGTGGCAATATCATGGGGCAGTTTTGATGGGGGCAGTTCTGATGGTGGCAATATGATGGGGCAGTTTTGATAGGGCAATTCTGATGGGGCAGTTTTCATGGTGGCAATATGATGGGGCAGTTTTGATGGGGCAATTCTGATGGGGCAGTTTTGATGGTGGCAATATGATGGGGCAGTTTTGATGGGGACAATTTTAATGGAGCAGTTTTAAAGGTGGCAATATGATGGGGCAGTTTTGATGGTGGCAATATGATGGGGCAGTTTTGATGGGGCAATTCTGATGGGGCAGTTTTGATGGTGGCAATATGATGGGGCAGTTTTAATGGGGACAATTTTGATGGAGCACTTTTAAAGGTGGCAATATCATGGGGCAGTTTTGATGGGGGCAGTTCTGATGGTGGCAATATGATGGGGCAGTTTTGATAGGGCAATTCTGATGGGGCAGTTTTGATGGTGGCAATATGATGGGGCAGTTCTGATGGGGACAATTTTAATGGAGCAGTTTTAAAGGTGGCAATATGATGGGGCAGTTTTGATGGGGGCAGTTTTGATGGTGGCAATATGATGGGGCAGTTTTGATGGGGCAGTTTTGATGGTGGCAATATGATGGGGCAGTTTTAATAGGGACAATTTTGATGGGGTAATTCTGATGGGGCAGTTTTGATGGCAGTATGATGGGGCAGTTTTGATGGCAGCCATTTTAGCAATTTAGCTATTCAGCATTCCCACGCATTTTCCCCAGGAAATGCATTTTCTAGTTTTTAGTGGGAATGCTTTAGCAGTCCCACTATTGTTATTCGATTTTATTTATTAGTGGGAATGCTTTAGCAGTCCCACTATTGTTATTCATTTTTTTATTTATTAGTGGGAATGCTTTAGCAGTCCCACTATTGTTATTCGTTTTTTTATTTAGTGGGACTGCTTTAGCAGTCCCACTATTGTTATTTGTTTTTTTATTTATTCTTATTCCGTACGTTTTTTGGCTCTGCGTAACTTCTGCATACTTTCAGCTATTAAAACCATTCAACTATTAAAATGTTCGTCTCTTTTAGCTGATGTGTGCTCTTTTTCAACTTTTTTTCTACCATTTATACTTTTTAAAATATTAAGCTTATTAACCCTTTTTTTTAACATTGAAGTCAATGGGAGCCTGCTTCAGATCCTTAAAATCTTCTTCAAAAAAGCGCTTACTCAATCATGGCATAACAGGCATATCAGACCCACTGATATGGGTCTGATATGCCTGTTATGCCATGATTGAGTATGCGCTTTTTTAGAGATTTTACCCGTTTTTGTACCCTGGCCTCTGTTGTTGTCTATGAGCCATTGTACTTTATCATACCCGGTCTCTGCTGCGGTTCATGAGCCAGTGTAATTCTTTGATTGTTAAAACTTTGATTAAAGTTTTTTGGAAGCAGTTTTACGCTATGTGGAGTTTCCTCTCTGATTTTTGTATCTGAGGATCTGTATATTCAATTGAGCAGTGGAGTTCGTGAGGCCGTGCTGTGGAGATCTTCACCTTCCAGCGTCCCTACTAACGGATGCAGCAGCATTTCAACCACCACCATTCGTTTAATCTTAAGCTCATTCTGACTCCAAAGCCACTGGCTGGCGAGTCCATCACCTTTGGTAAGAGTATTTTTTTACATACCTATATCCACAGTTGCAGTTTACCATTTGAGTACATGGGAACCATCCTGGTCATCCGAAGGAAGTCCTAGAGGCCTAATTTCCAAGTGTACCTCCATAGGACTAACATTTGGACCCACACCTGATCTTATTTGAGTTTGTGCATGGACTGTATTTATATATATTTGCATCTATAACAAGATAACTTCTTTTTGTTCATGTACATGCCTTTCAAACATATACGCATCTGTATAGTACCTGTTTTAAGCAGGCCCACACGTTTGCATAACTGTCCACTAACACAATAGTTGTTGATTCACAATCTTATGGTTATATACACCTGATCCAATTTAAGTTCTTATGTTTTTCCTTTTTTCTCTTTTTCTCACGTTTGATTAGCACATTCATCAAACTCTATACCATTATCCCTTTGGGGGCAATATAACCAATTTTCCATCTGGTAGTTATCTATCGGATCTTATTCATAATATTTCACACATGGGAATATAAGGGTAATGACCTTGTTATTTTAGTTTTTCTTCACTCATTTCTTAGATATGGGATTTGATAAAAACTCACTTCACTAAATACCTCACTGGGCTGGATCAGGCCCTCAGATTGATATTCTGGTGGGTCCTGCCCAATAAGGAACAAGTTTATTTTAGCGCCACACTTTATTCTTTATTTCTGTTTTACAATTTGTCTGATTGTTGTGTTGGCAGCTTTCCATACATTGTTTGGGATTGGTGCAATATTATTTTATTTTCTATTTCTCATGTACTGATTTATAATAGAGGAATATGATGGGGCAGTTTTGATGGGACAATTCTGATGGGGCAGTTTTGATGGTGGCAATATGATGGGGCTGTTTTGATAGGGCAATTCTGATGGGGCAGTTTTGATGGTGGCAATTCTGATGGGGCAGTTTTGATGGTGGCAATTAGGGATGAGCCGAACACCCCCCGGTTCGGTTCGCACCAGAACCCGCGAACGGACCGCAAGTTCGCACGAACGTTAGAACCCCATTGACGTCTATGGGACTCGAACGTTCGAAATCAAAAGTGCTCATTTTAAAGGCTAATTTGCATGGTATTGTCCTAAAAAGGGTGTGGGGACCCGGGTCCTACCCCAGGGGACATGTATCAATGCAAAAAAAACTTTTAAAAACGGCCGTTTTTTCGGGAGCAGTGATTTTAATGATGCTTAAAGTAAAAAAAAAAAAGTGAAATATTCCTTTAAATATCGTACCTGGGGGGTGTCTATAGTATGCCTGTAAAGTGACGCGTGTTTCCCATGTTTAGAACAGTCCCTGCACCAAATGTCATTTTTAAAGGAAAAAATCTCATTTAAAACTGCTTGCGGGTTTAATGTCATGTCGGGTCCTGGCAATATGGATGAAAATCAGTGAGACAAACGGCATGGGTACCCCCCAGTCCATTACCAGGCCCTTTGGGTCTTGTATGGATATTAAGGGGAACCCCGCACCCAAATTAAAATAAGGAAAGGTCCCTATATACTCTGAACAGCAGTATACAGGCGGTGCAAACAAGACAGGGACTGTAGGTTTGTTGTTAAGTAGAATCTGTTTGTAATTTTGAACATTTTTAACGTGTTTAGCTCCAGCCAAAAAATCTTTTCTAAGCTTTTTGGAAAACATAGGGAAGGGTTATCACCCCTGTGACATTTGTTTTGCGTCTTTCCTCCTCTTCAGAAGATTTCACCTCACTTTTTTGTCCCAATGAAAAATGTTTTTTGAAAATTTGGGGTTTTTTTGTGGAACAAGGATTGGAAAGCATCAGTGGAAAGGAGAAATTGTTTTCCCATATTAACTCTTACATGAGAGAATTTCCCTTCCTAGGGGTAGATTTCATCTCACTTCCTGTTGTCTCCTTCCGTTTGCAAGTAGGAGTCGTTTGTAAGTTAGATGTTTGAAAGTAGGGTCCTGCCCTATATACTCAGCAGAAATTTGGGCCTTAGGTGTTGCTGTGGCCAAAACACTGTAAGCCCTCACAGGGCCCTGCTGTGAAATATTAGATCAAGAATTGTAATTACATGCCCCTGTTGAACAGGAGCTGAAAAATTAGGCCTTAGGCACTGGTGCTGGTGCCACAACACTGCAACCCCTCACAGACACTCTAGTTGGAACGCAGGAACGAGCCCTGCTGCAAAGTATTGCATCAAAAATTGTAATTACACGCCCCTGTTAGACAGGGGCAGAAAAATTGGGCCTTAGGCACTGGTGCTGGTGCCACAACACTGCAACCCCTCACAGACACTCTAGTTGGAACGCAGGAACGAGCCCTGCTGCAAAGTATTGCATCAAAAATTGTAATTACACGCCCCTGTTAGACAGGGGCAGAAAAATTGGGCCTTAGGCACTGGTGCTGGTGCCACAACACTGCAACCCCTCACAGACACTCTAGTTGGAATGCAGGAACGAGCCCTGCTGCAAAGTATTACATCAAAAATTGTAATTACACGCCCCTGTTATACAGGGGCTGAAAAATTGTGCCTTAGGCACTGGTGGTGGCGCCCAGAACCAAAAATGTTCTTACAAGCTATCAGCGTGATGATTGAGGAGGAAGAGGATAATTACTCAGGGATAGTCACTCAGCATCAGCATAGGCAGTCTTTGAAGGGATCTGAAAAAAATTATTCAGTTACATCAGCATCAGGTGCTTGGTAGCTGGTGGTGATCCAAGACTGATTCATTTTTATGAAGGTCAGCCGATCGACCGAGTCAGTGGACAGACGCACCCTGTGATCGGTTACCACGCCTCCAGCAGCACTGAATGTGCGTTCCGAAAGAACGCTGGATGCAGGACAGGCCAGTAGCTCAATTGCATACTGTGCAAGCTCTGGCCAGTGATCCATCCTCAAGACCCAGTAACCCAGAGGATTTTCGGTGGGAAAGGTGTCCAAGTCTGATCTTGCCCCTAGGTATTCCTGCACCATGTAGAACAGACGCTGGCGATGGTTGCTGGAACCGATCATACCTTGGGGCTGCGGACCAAAAAATTGTCTGAACGCATCGGTCAGACGGCCACCTTCTCCACCGCTCCTTCTTTGACTGACCGAAGCCTCAGCAACACGTTGTCCAGAAACAGGAGTTTGTAACCTCCCAGTCTCTGGGAACGCGTTGCACAGACCTTTCTGCAAGGCCTCCCGAAGATGTTTCATCCTCTGCTCCCTCTGCGATGGCAAGATAAGGTCCGCAACCTTACCCTTGTAACGTGGATCAAGGAGGGTTGCCAGCCAGTATTGGTCCTTCTCCTTGATACCACGAATACGAGGATCTTTACGCAGGCTTTGCAGGATCAGGGAGGCCATGCAGCGTAGGTTTGCTGAGGCATTCGGTCCGGAGTCCTCTGGGTCACTAAGGACAACAACGTCCGCAGCCACCTCCTCCCAGCCACGTACAAGTCCATGTGTTCCTTGGGACTGATCCCTTAAAGACTGCTGATGCTGAGTGCCAGGCTCCACCTCCATACTGACACAATCTTCCTCCTCCTCCTCCTCCTCGTCCTCTTCCTGTGTGATCGGCGGGCACGCAGGAACACTGTCTGGATAAAGGGGGCCTTGAGAGCTAAGGAAGTCCTCCTCTTCCTGCCTCTGTTCTGCCTCAAGTGCCCTGTCCATTATTCCACGCAGCGTGTGCTCCAACAGGTGGACAAGGGGGACAGTGTCACTGATGCATGCACTGTCAGTGCTCACCATCCTCGTGGCCTCCTCGAATGGTGACAGGACAGTGCATGCATCCCTGATCATGGCCCACTGGCGTGGGGAAAAAAAACCAAGGTCCCCTGACCCTGTCCTGGTGCCATAGTCGCACAGGTACTCATTGATGGCCCTCTGCTGCGTGTGCAGCCGCTGCAGCATGGCCAATGTCGAGTTCCACCTGGTGGGCATGTCACAGATTAGGCGAGCACTGGCATTATATGACCGGCGGAAATGCACACAGACTTTCCTGGCCTGCCTCAGGACATCCTGTAAGCCCGGGTACCTGCCCAAGAACCGCTGCACCACCAAGTTAAGGACGTGAGCCAAACAGGGCACATGGGTCAGTTGTCCCTGTCGGAGGGCAGAGAGGAGGTTGGTGCCATTGTCGCAAACCACCATTCCTGCCTTAAGTTGGCGTGGCGTCAACCACCTCTGAACCTGCCCCTGCAGAGCTGACAGAACCTCTGCCCCAGTGTGGCTCCTGTCCCCCAAGCACACCAGCTCAAGCACCGCATGGCATCTTTTGGCCTGCGTACTTGCGTAGCCCCTTGAACGCCTACGGAGCACCGCTGGTTCCGAGGAAGAGGCCATGGAGGAAGAAGAAGAGGAGGGGGTGGAGGAGAGCGGTGTGTCACAATCAGCATTTTGGAGGCGTGGTGGCGGAACAACCTCCAACACTACTGCACCTTGTCCTGCATCCTTCCCAGCTGCCAGCAGAGTCACCCAATGCGCCGTGAAACTTAAGTAACGTCCCTGTCCATGCCTGCTGGACCATGAGTCAGCGGTAATATGCACCTTACCGCTGACCGCCCTGTCCAGCGAGGCATGGACATTGCCTTCCACATGCCGGTAGAGAGCTGGAATCGCCTTCCGTGAGAAAAAGTGGCGTTTGGGTACCTGCCACTGAGGAACCGCACATTCCACAAACTCACGGAAGGGGGCAGAGTCTACCAACTGAAAAGGCAGCAGTTGAAGTGCTAGCAATTTTGCCAAGCTAGCATTCAACCACTGGGCATGTGGATGGCTGGGAGCAAACTTCTTTCGGCGGTGCAGCAGCTGGGGCAGGGAAATTTGCCTGGTACAATCTGGCGTCGGTGTACCAAAAGCAGATTGCCCACAAGTACTTGGCTGTGACACACCTAATTCTACACCTTCATTCCTCTCACTGCAGGTCTCAGAGAGGACTGAAGGTCTAGTGGGGTTGGAAATCTCAGCTGATGAGGAGCAAGGAGAGATCCTCTTTGTTCTTTGGTGTGGGTCTTTTAGATATGCTTGCCAACGAACTGCATGGCAGGTCAACATATGTCTGGTCAAGCATGTGGTACCCAAGCGGGAGATGTTTTGGCCACGCGAGATACGCTTGAGACATATGTTGCAAATAGCAGCGGTGCGATCTGATGCACTCGTCTCAAAAAAGGCCCACACCAAAGAACTTTTTGAATAACGCGCAGAGACTGCAGCGCCCTGCACATGTGGAGCTTTGGGGTGTGATGCAGTCAATGTGCTGCCCTTAGGCTGGCCCCTGGAGGGCATCCTGCCTCGTTGGTGATGTGCCGCCTCCTCCTCCTCCTCCTCCTCCTCTCTCCTATCAGGCACCCACGTTGAGTCAGTGACCTCATCATCCCCTCCCTCCTCATCACTGGAGCAAACCTGGCAGTATGCTGCAGCAGGGGGAGCATGACTGCCAGATTGCTGTCCTTCTTGGGCACCCCCTCTGTCCGTGCTCATGTTACTGCCTTCATCGAGCTCAGTATCATCATCAGAGCCTTCCAAACACTGGGCATCCTCCTGGAGCATGTACCCAACACTGTGGTCAAACAGTTCGAGGGAATCCTCATGAGGACATGGTGGAGCTAGGGAAGGAGTCACTGATGACATTGAGCTGAGGGAAGAGGCCACTGCTTTGCCAGACAAAGCACCCTGGGCATGGGTGAGAGAGGATGAGGAGGATGAGGACGGCTTGGTCATCCACTCGACCAAGTTTTCTGCATGTTGCGGCTCAACACGGCCAGCTGCCGAAAAAAAGGCCAAGCGTGTCCCATGGCCACGGGCTGATGAGGATGCACCGTCTCCACGACCAGCACTAGACACAGAGCCTGCTTGCCCTCTCTTATTGGCTTGTGACTGTCTGCCTCTCCTTCTTGGCCTTCCAGACATACTAATGGCCTGTAGCTGCACTAAGCTGGGATAGAACACCTGTAATTTTCTTCAGGTAGCTTTATATACTGTAACCAGACAAGCCTGCCTGTCAGTAGGAAGATAACAGGAACGGATCTAGCTGAACACTGTGAGCAGGACGCACTGCACTAAATGTAAATAGCAGGAACGGATCTAGCTGAACACTGTGAGCAGGACGCACTGACTGCACTAAATGTAAATAGCAGGAACGGATCTAGCTGAACACTGTGAGCAGGACGCACTGACTGCACTAAATGTAAATAGCAGGAACGGATCTAGCTGAACACTGTGAGCAGGACGCACTGCACTAAATGTAAATAGCAGGAACAGATCTAGCTGAACACTGTGAGCAGGACGCACTGCACTAAATGTAAATAGCAGGAACGGATCTAGCTGAACACTGTGAGCAGGACGCACTGACTGCACTAAATGTAAATAGCAGGAACAGATCTAGCTGAACACTGTGAGCAGGACGCACTGCACTAAATGTAAATAGCAGGAACAGATCTAGCTGAACACTGTGAGCAGGACGCACTGCACTAAATGTAAATAGCAGGAACGGATCTAGCTGAACACTGTGAGCAGGACGCACTGCACTAAATGTAAATAGCAGGAACGGATCTAGCTGAACACTGTGAGCAGGACGCACTGCACTAAATGTAAATAGCAGGAACGGATCTAGCTGAACACTGTGAGCAGGACGCACTGCACTAAATGTAAATAGCAGGAACAGATCTAGCTGAACACTGTGAGCAGGACGCACTGACTGCACTAAATGTAAATAGCAGGAACAGATCTAGCTGAACACTGTGAGCAGGACGCACTGACTGCACTAAATGTAAATAGCAGGAACGGATCTAGCTGAACACTGTGAGCAGGACCCACTGACTGCACTAAATGTAAATAGCAGGAACGGATCTAGCTGAACACTGTGAGCAGGACGCACTGCACTAAATGTAAATAGCAGGAACAGATCTAGCTGAACACTGTGAGCAGGACGCACTGCACTAAATGTAAATAGCAGGAACGGATCTAGCTGAACACTGTGAGCAGGACGCACTGACTGCACTAAATGTAAATAGCAGGAACAGATCTAGCTGAACACTGTGAGCAGGACGCACTGACTGCACTAAATGTAAATAGCAGGAACGGATCTAGCTGAACACTGTGAGCAGGACGCACTGACTGCACTAAATGTAAATAGCAGGAACGGATCTAGCTGAACACTGTGAGCAGGACGCACTGCACTAAATGTAAATAGCAGGAACAGATCTAGCTGAACACTGTGAGCAGGACGCACTGCACTAAATGTAAATAGCAGGAACGGATCTAGCTGAACACTGTGAGCAGGACGCACTGACTGCACTAAATGTAAATAGCAGGAACGGATCTAGCTGAACACTGTGAGCAGGACGCACTGCACTAAATGTAAATAGCAGGAACGGATCTAGCTGAACACTGTGAGCAGGACGCACTGACTGCACTAAATGTAAATAGCAGGAACGGATCTAGCTGAACACTGTGAGCAGGACGCACTGACTGCACTAAATGTAAATAGCAGGAACCGATCTAGCTGAACACTGTGAGCAGGACGCACTGCACTAAATGTAAATAGCAGGAACAGATCTAGCTGAACACTGTGAGCAGGACGCACTGCACTAAATGTAAATAGCAGGAACGGATCTAGCTGAACACTGTGAGCAGGACGCACTGACTGCACTAAATGTAAATAGCAGGAACAGATCTAGCTGAACACTGTGAGCAGGACGCACTGCACTAAATGTAAATAGCAGGAACAGATCTAGCTGAACACTGTGAGCAGGACGCACTGCACTAAATGTAAATAGCAGGAACGGATCTAGCTGAACACTGTGAGCAGGACGCACTGCACTAAATGTAAATAGCAGGAACGGATCTAGCTGAACACTGTGAGCAGGACGCACTGCACTAAATGTAAATAGCAGGAACGGATCTAGCTGAACACTGTGAGCAGGACGCACTGCACTAAATGTAAATAGCAGGAACAGATCTAGCTGAACACTGTGAGCAGGACGCACTGACTGCACTAAATGTAAATAGCAGGAACAGATCTAGCTGAACACTGTGAGCAGGACGCACTGACTGCACTAAATGTAAATAGCAGGAACGGATCTAGCTGAACACTGTGAGCAGGACGCACTGCACTAAATGTAAATAGCAGGAACGGATCTAGCTGAACACTGTGAGCAGGACGCACTGCACTAAATGTAAATAGCAGGAACAGATCTAGCCTAATCTAGCTAACTCAAATCAAATGACACTGTCTGTCTCTCTCTCTATCAGCACACCGGAACACACTACACAGGGCCGCCGTGCAGGCGGCCTTATATAGTGTGGGGCGTGTACTAAATCCCCTGAGCCATAATTGGCCAAAGCCACCCTGGCTTTGGCCAATTACAGCTCTCTCTACTGACGGCGCTGTGATTGGCCAAGCATGCGGGTCATAGTGCATGCTTGGCCAATCATCAGCCAGCAATGCACTGCGATGCCGCAGTGAATTATGGGCCGTGACGCGCCACACGAATTTGGCGCGAACGGCCCATAACGTTCGCAATTCGACGGACGGTCGAACAGCCGATGTTCGAGTCGAACATGGGTTCGACTCGAACACGAAGCTCATCCCTAGTGGCAATATGATGGGGCAGTTTTGATGGTGGCAATATGATGGGGCAGTTTTGATGGTGGCAATATGATGGGGCAGTTTTGATGGGGCAGTTTTGATGGGGCAGTTTTGATGGGGAAATTCTGATGGGGCAGTTTTGATGGTGTCAATATGATGGGGCAGTTTTGATGGGGCAATTCTGATGGGGCAGTTTTGATGGGGCAGTTTTGATGGGGCTATTCTGATGGGGCAGTTTTGATGGCAATATGATGGGGGCAGTTTTGATGGCAATATGATGGGGCAGTTTTGATGGCAATATGATGGGGGCAGTTTTGATGGCAATATGATGGGGGCAGTTTTGATGGCTGCTGTTTTAGCAATTCAGCATTCCCACGCATTTTCCCCAGGAAATGCATTTTCTAGTTATTAGTGGGAATGCTTTAGCAGTCCCACTATTGTTATTCAATTTTATTTATTTTTAATTAGTGGGACTGCTTTAGCAGTCCCACTATTGTTATTCGATTTTATTTATTAGTGGGAATGCTTTAGCAGTCCCACTATTGTTATTCGATTTTATTTATTAGTGGGAATGCTTTAGCAGTCCCACTATTGTTATTCGTTTTTTTATTTATTAGTGGGAATGCTTTAGCAGTCCCACTATTGTTATTCGATTTTATTTATTATTTTTAATAATTTTAATTTTATTCCGTACGTTTTTCGGTAATGCGTAACTTCTGCATACTTTCAGCTATTAAAACCATTCAACTATCAAAATGTTCGTCTCTTTTAGCTGAGGTGTGCTCTTTTTCAACTTCTTTTCTACCATTTATACTTTTTAAAATATTAAGCTTTTTATCACTTTTTTTTAACATTGAAGTCAATGGGAGCATGCTTGAAATCCTTAAATTTTTCTTCCGCTCCCAAAAGTTTCAGCTCCTTCATACTTTCACCTAGAGACACCAAACAAACTTTAAAATGTTCACAAAATATTCAGCTATCTGGCTATATCTTTTCAGTTTGATATCTTTTACAGTTTTTGAGAAAAAGCTTTTTGTTTAGAGGTCATTTCAAGAAATTTTAGCCATTAATCAGAGTGTACTGTGTGTGTTTTGTTGCCATGGTTACCAAAGCTTCTGTTATACACAGGGGGGAGGTGGCTGGAGCATCTCAGCTCTGATTACAGAGCCCGGGGGGAGAGGACAAAAGCTGAAAAATCAGAACATGATTTCTAAACTGCTGCCACTCCCTCATTTTCAAGCCCACCTACACAAATCTTATATCAAAACGTTCAGCTATCCCTGCTGCCACTAAACATGTCCACGGCTAAGCCATAGTCCTGATAGTTTTCACAATATGACCATTTGTTTGCAACTCACACCGTCCATTGACATTCATTGAAACTACACTCTAGCCCCTTCAAATTTGAAGGGCAATTTCTAAACTGCGACCGTGCCTTCAATTTTAATATTTCAGAGACATACTATGTATCAAAATCTAGGTCTGGGTCTTGTGATTCTCACAATATAAAGATCTTCGCTGTAGGATGTATAGTTTTTAAAATACGGCCATTTGTTTAGAGGTCATTTCAGGAAATTTTAGCCATTAATCAGAGTGTACTGTTAGTGTTTGTTTTGTTGCCATGGTTACCAAAGCTTCTGTTATACACAGGGGGGGAGGTGGCTGGAGCAGCTCAGCTTTGATTACAGAGCCCGGGGGAGGGGACAGACACACCATGTACTGATTTATAATAGAGGAATATGATGGGGCAGTTTTGATGGGGTAATTCTGATGGGGCAGTTTTGATGGTGGCAATATGATGGGGCAGTTTTGATGGTGGCAATATGATGGGGCTGTTTTGATAGGGCAATTCTGATGGGGCAGTTTTGATGGTGGCAATATGATGGGACAGTTTTGATGACAATATGATGGGGGCAATTTTGCTGGGGGCCGTTTTAGCAATTCAGCATTCCCACGCATTTTCCCCAGGAAATGCATTTTCTAGTTATTTTTAATAATTTTAATTTTATTCCGTACGTTTTTCGGTAATGCGTAACTTCTGCATACTTTCAGCTTTTAAAACCATTCAACTATCAAAATGTTCGTCTCTTTTAGCTGAGGTGTGCTCTTTTTCAACTTTTTTTCTACCATTTATACTTTTTAAAATATTAAGCTTTTTATCACTTTTTTTTAACATTGAAGTCAATGGGAGCATGCTTGAAATCCTTACATTTTTCTTCCGCTCCCAAAAAAAAATATTTTTGAAAAAAAAAAATATTTTTGAAAAAAAAAAAATCATTTTTGAAAAAAAAATTTTTTGAAAAAAAAAATAATAGATGAATATGATGGGGCAGTTTTGATAGGGCAATTCTGATGGGGCAGTTTTGATGGGGCAATTATGATGGGGCAGTTTTATTGGTGGCAATTATGATGGGGCAGTTTTGATGGTGGCAATATGATGGGGCAGTTTTGATGGTGGCAATATGATGGGGCAGTTTTGATGGGGCAATTCTGATGGGGCAGTTTTGATGGTGGCAATTTGATGGGGCAGTTTTGATGGGGACAATTTTTATGGAGCAGTTTTAAAGGTGGCAATATGATGGGGCAGTTTTGATGGGGGCAGTTTTGATGGTGGCAATATGATGGGGGCAGTGTTGATGGGGCAATTCTGCTGGGGCAGTTTTGATGGTGGCAATATGACGGGGCAGTTTTGATGGGGCAATTCTGATGGGGCAGTTTTGATGGGGCAATTATTTTTGAAAAAAAAAATATTTTTGAAAAAAATATATATATTTTTGAAAAAAAAAATTATTTTTGAAAAAAAAAATTATTTTTGAAAAAAAAAAAATATTTTTGAAAAAAAAAATTATTTTTGAAAAAAAAAAATATTTTTGAAAAAAAAAATTATTTTTGAAAAAAAAAATATATTTTTGAAAAAAAAAAATTATTTTTGAAAAAAAAAAAATATTTTTGAAAAAAAAAATTCATTTTTGAAAAATATGATGGGGCAGTTTTGATGGGGCAATTCTGATGGTGGCAATATGATGGGAAAATTTTGATGGAGCAATTCTGATGGGGCAGTTTTGATGGTGGCAATATGATGGGGCAGTTTTAATGGGGACAATTTTGATGGGGCAATTCTGATGGGGCAGTTTTGATGGCAGCATGATGGGGCAGTTTTGATGGCGGCCGTTTTAGCAATTTAGCTATTCAGCAATTATTTTTGAAAAAAAAAAAATATTTTTGAAAAAAAAAAAAATTTAAAAAAAAAAGAAATTATTTTTGAAAAAAAAAAAATTATTTTAAAAAAAAATATTTTTGAAAAAAAAATATATATTTTTGAAAAAAAATATATATTTTTGAAAAAAAAAATATTTTTGAAAAAAAAATAAATTACTTTTGAAAAAAAAAAATACTTTTAGTTTTGATGGGGCAATTCTGATGGGGCAATTCTAATGGGGCAGTTTTGATGGCAATATGATGGGGGCAGTTTTGATGGTGGCAATATGATGGGGCAGTTTTGATGGTGGTAATATGATGGGGCAATTCTGATGGGGCAGTTTTGATGGTGGCAATATGATGGGGCAGTTTTGATAGGGCAATTCTGATGGTGGCAATATGATGGGACAATTTTGATGGAGCAATTCTGATGGGGCAGTTTTGATGGTGGCAATATGATGGGGCAGTTTTAATGTGTACAATTTTGATGGGGAAATTCTGATGGGGCAGTTTTGATGGCAGCATGATGGGGCAGTTTTGATGGCGGCCGTTTTAGCAATTTAGCTATTCAGCATTCCCACGCATTTTCCCCAGGAAATGCATTTTCTAGTTTTAATTAGTGGGAATGCTTTAGCAGTCCTACTATTGTTATTCGATTTTATTTATTAGTGGGAATGCTTTAGCAGTCCCACTATTGTTATTCGATTTTATTTATTATTTTTAATAATTTTAATTTTATTCCGTACGTTTTTCGGTAATGCGTAACTTCTGCATACTTTCAGCTATTAAAACCATTCAACTATCAAAATGTTCGTCTCTTTTAGCTGAGGTGTGCTCTTTTTCAACTTTTTTTCTACCATTTATACTTTTTAAAATATTAAGCTTTTTATCACTTTTTTTTAACATTGAAGTCAATGGGAGCATGCTTGAAATCCTTAAATTTTTCTTCCGCTCCCAAAAGTTTCAGCTCCTTCATACTTTCACCTAGAGACACCAAACAAACTTTAAAATGTTCACAAAATATTCAGCTATCTGGCTATATCTTTTCAGTTTGATATCTTTTACAGTTTTTGAGAAAAAGCTTTTTGTTTAGAGGTCATTTCAAGAAATTTTAGCCATTAATCAGAGTGTACTGTGTGTGTTTTGTTGCCATGGTTACCAAAGCTTCTGTTATACACAGGGGGGAGGTGGCTGGAGCATCTCAGCTCTGATTACAGAGCCCGGGGGGAGAGGACAAAAGCTGAAAAATCAGAACATGATTTCTAAACTGCTGCCACTCCCTCATTTTCAAGCCCACCTACACAAATCTTATATCAAAACGTTCAGCTATCCCTGCTGCCACTAAACATGTCCACGGCTAAGCCATAGTCCTGATAGTTTTCACAATATGACCATTTGTTTGCAACTCACACCGTCCATTGACATTCATTGAAACTACACTCTAGCCCCTTCAAATTTGAAGGGCAATTTCTAAACTGCGACCGTGCCTTCAATTTTAATATTTCAGAGACATACTATGTATCAAAATCTAGGTCTGGGTCTTGTGATTCTCACAATATAAAGATCTTCGCTGTAGGATGTATAGTTTTTAAAATACGGCCATTTGTTTAGAGGTCATTTCAGGAAATTTTAGCCATTAATCAGAGTGTACTGTTAGTGTTTGTTTTGTTGCCATGGTTACCAAAGCTTCTGTTATACACAGGGGGGGAGGTGGCTGGAGCAGCTCAGCTTTGATTACAGAGCCCGGGGGAGGGGACAGACACACCATGTACTGATTTATAATAGAGGAATATGATGGGGCAGTTTTGATGGGGTAATTCTGATGGGGCAGTTTTGATGGTGGCAATATGATGGGGCAGTTTTGATGGTGGCAATATGATGGGGCTGTTTTGATAGGGCAATTCTGATGGGGCAGTTTTGATGGTGGCAATATGATGGGACAGTTTTGATGACAATATGATGGGGGCAATTTTGCTGGGGGCCGTTTTAGCAATTCAGCATTCCCACGCATTTTCCCCAGGAAATGCATTTTCTAGTTATTTTTAATAATTTTAATTTTATTCCGTACGTTTTTCGGTAATGCGTAACTTCTGCATACTTTCAGCTATTAAAACCATTCAACTATCAAAATGTTCGTCTCTTTTAGCTGAGGTGTGCTCTTTTTCAACTTTTTTTCTACCATTTATACTTTTTAAAATATTAAGCTTTTTATCACTTTTTTTTAACATTGAAGTCAATGGGAGCATGCTTGAAATCCTTACATTTTTCTTCCGCTCCCAAAAGTTTCAGCTCCTTCATACTTTCACCTAGAGCCACCAAACAAACTTTAAAATGTTCACAAAATATTCAGCTATCTGGCTATATCTTTTCAGTTTGATATCTTTTACAGTTTTTGAGAAAAAGCTTTTTGTTTAGAGGTCATTTCAGGAAATTTTAGCCATTAATCAGAGTGTACTGTGTGTGTTTTGTTGCCATGGTTACCAAAGCTTCTGTTATACACAGGGGGGGGGGGAGGTGGCTGGAGCATCTCAGCTTTAATTACAGAGCCCGGGGGGAGGGGACAGACACACCATGTACTGATTATAATAGAGGAATATGATGGGGCAGTTTTGATGGTGGCAATTCTGATGGGGCAGTTTTGATGGCGGTCATTTTAGCAATTTAGCTATTCAGCAATTATTTTTGAAAAAAAAAAATTATTTTTGAAAAAAAAAAAATATATTTTTGAAAAAAAAAAAATATTTTTGAAAAAAAATTATTTTTAAAAAAAAAATATTTTTGAAAAAAAAAAATATTTTTGAAAAAAAAAAATATTTTTGAAAAAAAAATTATTTTTGAAAAAAAAAAATTATTTTTGAAAAAAAAAATATTTTTGAAAAAAAAAATTATTTTTGAAAAAAAAAAATCATTTTTGAAAAAAAAATTTTTTGAAAAAAAAAAAATTTTTTTGAAAAAAAAAATATTTTTGAAAAAAAAAATAATTTTTGAAAAAAAAATTATTTTTGAAAAAAAAAAAATATTTTTGAAAAAAAAAAATATTTTTGAAAAAAAAAATATTTTTTGATGGGGCAGTTTTGATGGTGGCAATATGATGGTGCAGTTTTGATGGGGCAATTCTGATGGGGCAGTTTTGATGGTGGCAATATGATGGGACAGTTTTGATGGCAATATGATGGGGGCAATTTTGCTGGGGGCCGTTTTAGCAATTCAGCATTCCCACGCATTTTCCCCAGGAAATGCATTTTCTAGTTATTTTTAATTTTATTCCGTACGTTTTTCGGTAATGCGTAACTTCTGCATACTTTCAGCTATTAAAACCATTCAACTATCAAAATGTTCGTCTCTTTTAGCTGAGGTGTGCTTTTTTTCAACTTTTTTTCTACCATTTATACTTTTTAAAATATTAAGCTTTTTATCACTTTTTTTTAACATTGAAGTCAATGGGAGCATGCTTGAAATCCTTAAATTTTTCTTCCGCTCCCAAAAGTTTCAGCTCCTTCATACTTTCACCTAGAGACACCAAACAAACTTTAAAATGTTCACAAAATATTCAGCTATCTGGCTATATCTTTTCAGTTTGATATCTTTTACAGTTTTTGAGAAAAAGCTTTTTGTTTAGAGGTCATTTCAGGAAATTTTAGCCATTAATCAGAGTGTACTGTGTGTGTTTTGTTGCCATGGTTACCAAAGCTTCTGTTATACACAGAGGGGGGGAGGTGGCTGGAGCATCTCAGCTTTAATTACAGAGCCCGGGGGAAGGGGACAGACACACCATGTACTGATTATAATAGAGGAATATGATGGGGCAGTTTTGATGGTGGCAATTCTGATGGGGCAGTTTTGATAGCGGTCATTTTAACAATTTAGCTATTCAGCAATTATTTTTGAAAAAAAAATATATATTTTTGAAAAAAAAAAAAAATATTTTTGAAAAAAAAAAAATTATTTTTGAAAAAAAAAAAAAATCATTTTTGAAAAAAAAAAAATTTTTGAAAAAAAAATTTTTGAAAAAAAAAAAAATATATTTTTGAAAAAAAAAAAATATTTTTGAAAAAAAATTATTTTTTAAAAAAAAAATATTTTTGAAAAAAAAAAATATTTTTGAAAAAAAAAAATATTTTTGAAAAAAAAAAAATCATTTTTGAAAAAAAAATTTTTTGAAAAAAAAAATAATAGAGGAATATGATGGGGCAGTTTTGATAGGGCAATTCTGATGGGGCAGTTTTGATGGGTCAATTATGATGGGGCAGTTTTATTGGTGGCAATTATGATGGGGCAGTTTTGATGGTGGCAATATGATGGGGCAGTTTTGATGGTGGCAATATGATGGGGCAGTTTTGATGGGGCAATTCTGATGGGGCAGTTTTGATGGTGGCAATTTGATGGGGCAGTTTTGATGGGGACAATTTTTATGGAGCAGTTTTAAAGGTGGCAATATGATGGGGCAGTTTTGATGGGGGCAGTTTTGATGGTGGCAATATGATGGGGGCAGTGTTGATGGGGCAATTCTGCTGGGGCAGTTTTGATGGTGGCAATATGACGGGGCAGTTTTGATGGGGCAATTCTGATGGGGCAGTTTTGATGGGGCAATTATTTTTGAAAAAAAAAATATTTTTGAAAAAAATATATATATTTTTGAAAAAAAAAATTATTTTTGAAAAAAAAAATTATTTTTGAAAAAAAAAAATATTTTTGAAAAAAAAAATTATTTTTGAAAAAAAAAAATATTTTTGAAAAAAAAAATTATTTTTGAAAAAAAAAATATATTTTTGAAAAAAAAAAATTATTTTTGAAAAAAAAAAAATATTTTTGAAAAAAAAAATTCATTTTTGAAAAATATGATGGGGCAGTTTTGATGGGGCAATTCTGATGGTGGCAATATGATGGGAAAATTTTGATGGAGCAATTCTGATGGGGCAGTTTTGATGGTGGCAATATGATGGGGCAGTTTTAATGGGGACAATTTTGATGGGGCAATTCTGATGGGGCAGTTTTGATGGCAGCATGATGGGGCAGTTTTGATGGCGGCCGTTTTAGCAATTTAGCTATTCAGCAATTATTTTTGAAAAAAAAAAAATATTTTTGAAAAAAAAAAAAATTTAAAAAAAAAAGAAATTATTTTTGAAAAAAAAAAATTATTTAAAAAAAAAATATTTTTGAAAAAAAAAAATATATTTTTGAAAAAAAATATATATTTTTGAAAAAAAAAATATTTTTGAAAAAAAAATAAATTACTTTTGAAAAAAAAAAATACTTTTAGTTTTGATGGGGCAATTCTGATGGGGCAATTCTAATGGGGCAGTTTTGATGGCAATATGATGGGGGCAGTTTTGATGGTGGCAATATGATGGGGCAGTTTTGATGGTGGTAATATGATGGGGCAATTCTGATGGGGCAGTTTTGATGGTGGCAATATGATGGGGCAGTTTTGATAGGGCAATTCTGATGGTGGCAATATGATGGGACAATTTTGATGGAGCAATTCTGATGGGGCAGTTTTGATGGTGGCAATATGATGGGGCAGTTTTAATGTGTACAATTTTGATGGGGAAATTCTGATGGGGCAGTTTTGATGGCAGCATGATGGGGCAGTTTTGATGGCGGCCGTTTTAGCAATTTAGCTATTCAGCATTCCCACGCATTTTCCCCAGGAAATGCATTTTCTAGTTTTAATTAGTGGGAATGCTTTAGCAGTCCCACTATTGTTATTCGATTTTATTTATTAGTGGGAATGCTTTAGCAGTCCCACTATTGTTATTCGATTTTATTTATTATTTTTAATAATTTTAATTTTATTCCGTACGTTTTTCGGTAATGCGTAACTTCTGCATACTTTCAGCTATTAAAACCATTCAACTATCAAAATGTTCGTCTCTTTTAGCTGAGGTGTGCTCTTTTTCAACTTTTTTTTCTACCATTTATACTTTTTAAAATATTAAGCTTTTTATCACTTTTTTTTAACATTGAAGTCAATGGGAGCATGCTTGAAATCCTTAAATTTCAAAAAAAAAATTTTGAAAAAAAAAAAATTTTGAAAAAAAAAATATTTTTGAAAAAAAAATCATTTTTGAAAAAAAAAAATATTTTTGAAAAAAAAAAATATTTTTGAAAAAAAAAAATATTTTTTGATGGGGCAGTTTTGATGGTGGCAATTCTGATGGGGCAGTTTTGATGGTGGCAATATGATGGGGCAGTTTTGATGGCAATATGATGGGGGCAATTTTGCTGGGGGCCGTTTTAGCAATTCAGCATTCCCACGCATTTTCCCCAGGAAATGCATTTTCTAGTTTTTATTTTTAATTTTAATAATTTTATTCCGTACGTTTTTTGGTTCTGCGTAACTTCTGCATACTTTCAGCTATTAAAACCATTCAACTATTAAAATGTTCGTCTCTTTTAGCTGAGGTGTGCTCTTTTTAAACTTTTTTTCTACCATTTATACTTTTTAAAATGTTAAGCTTTTTATCACTTTTTTTTAACATTGAAGTCAATGGGAGCATGCTTGAAATCCTTAAATTCTTCTTCCGCTCCCAAAAGTTTCAGCTCCTTCATACTTTCACCTAGAGACACCAAACAAACTTTAAAATGTTCACAAAATATTCAGCTACCTGGCTATATCTTTTCAGTTTGATATCTTTTACAGTTTTTGAGAAAAAGCTTTTTGTTTAGAGGTCATTTCAGGAAATTTTAGCCATTAATCAGAGTGTACTGTGTTTGTTTTGTTGCCATGGTTACCAAAGCTTCTGTTATACACGGGGGGGAGCATCTCAGCTCTGATTACAGAGACCGGGGGAGGGGACAGACACACCATGTACTGATTTATAATAGAGGAATATGATGGGGCAGTTTTGATAGGGCAATTCTGATGGGGCAGTTTTGATGGGACAATTATGATGGGGCAGTTTTATTGGTGGCAATTATGATGGGTCAGTTTTGATGGTGGCAGTTTTGATGGGGCAGTTTTCATGGTGGCAATATGATGGGGCAGTTTTAATGAGGACAATTTTGATGGGGCAATTCTGATGGGGCAGTTTTGATGGCAGAATGATGGGGCAGTTTTGATGGCGGCCGTTTTAGCAATTTAGCTATTCAGCAATTATTTTTGTAAAAAAAAAAAAAATATTTTTGAAAAAAAAAAAAATATTTTTGAAAAAAAAAAAATATTTTTGAAAAAAAAAAAATTATTTTTGAAAAAAAAAAATATTTTTGAAAAAAAAATATATATATTTTTGATAAAAAAAATTATTTTTGAAAAAAAAAAATATTTTTGAAAAAAAAAAATACTTTTAGTTTTGATGGGGCAATTCTAATGGGGTAGTTTTGATGGCAATATGATGGGGGCAGTTTTGATGGTGGCAATATGATGGGGCAGTTTTGATGGTGGTAATATGATGGGGCAGTTTTGATGGTGGCAATATGATGGGGCAGTTTTGATGGGGCAATTCTGATGGTGGCAATATGATGGGACAATTTTGATGGAGCAATTCTGATGGGGCAGTTTTGATGGCAATATGATGGGGGCAGTTTTGATGGTTTCCATTTTAGCAATTCAGCATTCCCACGCATTTTCCCCAGGAAATGCATTTTCTAGTTTTTAATTTTAATTAGTGGGAATGCTTTAGCAGTCCCACTATTGTTATTCGATTTTATTTATTTTTAAACTTAATTTTAATTTTAATTTTATTCCGTACGTTTTTTGGTTCTGCGTAACTTCTGCATACTTTCAGCTATTAAAACCATTCAACTATCAAAATGTTCGTCTCTTTTAGCTGATGTGTGCTCTTTTTCAACTTTTTATCTACCATTTATACTTTTTAAAATATTAAGCTTTTTATCACTTTTTTTAACATTGAAGTCAATGGGAGCATGCTTGAAATCTTAAATTCTTCTTCCACTCCCAAAAGTTTCAGCTCCTTCATACTTTTACCTAGAGACACCAAACAATCTTTAAAATGTTCACAAAATATTCAGCTATCTGGCTATATCTTTTCAGTTTGATATCTTTTACAGTTTTTGAGAAAAAGCTTTTTGTTTAGAGGTCATTTCAGGAAATTTTAGCCATTAATCAGAGTGTACTGTGTTTGTTTTGTTGCCATGGTTACCAAAGCTTCTGTTATACACAGGGGGGGTGGCTGGAGCATCTCAGCTCTGATTACAGAGCCCGGGGGAGGGGACAGACACACCATGTACTGATTTATAATAGAGGAATATGATGGGGCAGTTTTGATAGGGCAATTCTGATGGGGCAGTTTTGATGGGGCAATTATGATGGGGCAGTTTTATTGGTGGCAATTATGATGGGTCAGTTTTGATGGTGGCAATATGATGGGGCAGTTTTGATGGGACAATTCTGATGGGGCAGTTTTGATGGTGGCAATATGATGGCAGTTTTGATAGGGCAATTCTGATGGGGCAGTTTTCATGGTGGCAATATGATGGGGCAGTTTTGATGGGGCAATTCTGATGGGGCAGTTTTGATGGTGGCAATATGATGGGGCAGTTTTAAAGGGGACAATTTTAATGGAGCAGTTTTAAAGGTGGCAATATGATGGGGCAGTTTTGATGGTGGCAATATGATGGGGCAGTTTTAATGGGGGCAGTTTTGATGGTGGCAACTCTGATGGGGCAGTTTTGATGGTGGCAATATGATGGGGCAGTTGTGATGGGGACAATTTTAATGGAGCAGTTTTAAAGGTGGCAAGATGATGGGGCAGTTTTGATGGGGGCATTTTTGATGGTGGCAATATGATGGGGCAGTTATGATGGGGACATTTTTGATGGTGGCAATATGATGGGGCAGTTTTGATGGGGACAATTTTTATGGGGCAATTCTGATGGGGCAGTTTTGATGGCAATATGATGGGGCAGTTTTGCTGGGGGCCATTTTCGCAATTCAGCTATTCAGCATTCCCACACGGGGGGGAAGGTGGCTGGAGCATCTCAGCTCTCATTACAGAGCCCGGGGAGGGGACAGACACACCATGTACTGATTTATAATAGAGGAAAATGATGGGGCAGTTTTGATGGGGCAGTTTTGATGGGGCAGTTTTGATGGGACAATTCTGATGGGGCAGTTTTGATGGTGGCAATATGATGGGGCAGTTTTGATGGGACAATTCTGATGGGGCAGTTTTGATGGTGGCAATATGATGGGGCAGTTTTGATAGGGCAATTCTGATGGGGAAGTTTTCATGGTGGCAATATGATGGGGCAGTTTTGATGGGACAATTCTGATGTGGCAGTTTTGATGGTGGCAATATGATGGGGCTGTTTTGATAGGACAATTCTGATGGGGCAGTTTTGATGGTGGCAATATGATGGGGCAGTTTTGATAGGGCAATTCTGATGGGGAAGTTTTCATGGTGGCAATATGATGGGGCAGTTTTGATGGGACAATTCTGATGTGGCAGTTTTGATGGTGGCAATATGATGGGGCTGTTTTGATAGAACAATTCTGATGGGGCAGTTTTGATGGTGGCAATATGATGGGGCGGTTTTAATAGGGCAATTCTGATGGAGCAGTTTTGATGGGGGCAGTTTTGATGGTGGCAATATGATGGGGCAGTTTTGATGGGGCAATTCTGATGGGGCAGTTTTGATTGTGGCAATATGATGGGGCAGTTTTGATGGGGCAATTCTGATGGGGCAGTTTTGATGGTGGCAATTTTGATGGGGCAATTCTGATGGGGCAGTTATGATGGCAATATAATGGGGGCTGTTTTGATGGTGGCAATATGATGGGGCAGTTTTGATGGGGACAATTTTGATGGGGCAATTCTGATGGGGCAGTTTTGATGTCAATATAATGGGGGCAGTTTTGATGGTGGCAATATGATGGGGCAGTTTTGATGGGGCAATTCTGATGGTGGCAATATGATGGGGCAGTTTTGATGGGGCAATTCTGATGGTGGCAATATGATGGGGCAGTTTTGATGGGGCAATTCTGATGGGGCAGTTTTGATGGGGCAAATCTGATGGGGCAGTTTTGATGGTGGCAATATGATCGGGCAGTTTTGATGGCAATATGATGGGGGCAGTTTTGCTGGGGGCCGTTTTAGCAATTCAGCATTCCCACACATTTTCCCCAGGAAATGCATTTTCTAGTTTATTTTTAATTAGTGGGAATGCTTTAGCAGTCCCAATATTGTTATTCGATTTTATTTATTTTTAATTTTAATTTTTATTTTATTCCGTACGTTTTTTGGCTCTGCGTAACTTCTGCATACTTTCAGCTATTAAAACCATTCAACTATTAAAATGTTTGTCTCTTTTAGCTGATGTGTGCGCTTTTTCAACTTTTTTTCTACCATTTATACTTTTTAAAATATTAAGCTTTTTATCACTTTTTTTTAACATTGAAGTCATTAGGAGCATGCTTCAGATCCTTAAAATCTTCTTCCGCTCCCAAAAGTTTCAGCTCCTTCATACTTTCACCTACAGACGCCAAACAAACTTTAAAATGTTCACAAATTATTCAGCTATCTGGCTATATCTTTTCAGTTTGCTATCTTTTACAGTTTTTGAGAAAAAGCTTTTTGTTTAGAGGTCATTTCAGGAAATTTTAGCCATTAATCAGAGTGTACTGTGTTTGTTTTGTTGCCATGGTTACCAAAGCTTCTGTTATACACAGGGGGGAGGTGGCTGGAGCATCTCAGCTCTGATAACAGAGCCCGGGGGAGGGGACAGACACACCATGTACTGATTTATAATAGAGGAATATGATGGGGCAGTTTTGATGGGACAATTCTGATGGGGCAGTTTTGATGGGACAATTCTGATGGGGCAGTTTTGATGGTGGCAATATGATGGGGCTGTTTTGATAGGGCAATTCTGATGGGGCCGTTTTGATGGTGGCAATATGATGGGGCAGTTTTGATGGCAATATGATGGGGGCAGTTTTGCTAGGGGCCGTTTTAGCAATTCAGCATTCCCACACATTTTCCCCAGGAAATGCATTTTCTAGTTTTAATTTTAATTTTATTCCGTACGTTTTTTGGCTCTGCGTAACTTCTGCATAATTTCAGCTATTAAAACCATTCAACTATTAAAATGTTTGTCTCTTTCAGCTGATGATGGGACTTTTTCAGCTTTTTTTCTACCATTTATACTTTTTAAAATATTAAGCTTTTTATCACTTTTTTTTTAACATTGAAGTCAATGGGAGCATGCTTCAGATCCTTAAAATCTTCTTCCGCTCCCAAAAGTTTCAGCTCCTTCATACTTTCACCTACAGATGCCAAACAATCTTTAAAATGTTCACAAAATATTCAGGTATCTGGCTATATCTTTTCAGTTTGATATCTTTTACAGTTTTTGAGAAAAAGCTTTTTGTTTAGAGGTCATTTCAGGAAATTTTAGCCATTAATCAGAGTGTACTGTGTTTGTTTTGTTGCCATGGTTACCAAAGCTTCTGTTATACACAGGGGGGAGGTGGCTGGAGAATCTCAGCTCTGATTACAGAGCCCGGGGGAGGGGACAGACACACCATGTGCTGATTTATAATAGAGGAATATGATGGGGCAGTTTTGATAGGGCAATTCTGATGGGGCAGTTTTGATGGGGCAATTATGATGGGGCAGTTTTGATGGTGGCAATATGATGGGGCAGTTTTGATGGGACAATTCTGATGGGGCAGTTTTGATAGGACAATTCTGATGGGGAAGTTTTCATGGTGGCAATATGATGGGGCAGTTTTGATGGGGCAATTCTGATGGGGCAGTTTTGATGGTGGCAATATGATGGGGCAGTTTTGATGGGGACAATTTTAATGGAGCAGTTTTAAACGTGGCAATATGATGGGGCAGTTTTGATGTTGGCAATATGATGGGGCAATTCTGATAGGGCAATTCTGATGGGGCAGTTTTGATGGTGGCAATATGATGGGGCAGTTTTGATGGGGGCAGTTTTGATGGGGACAATTTTTATGGGGCAATTCTGATGGGGCAGTTTTGATGGCAATATGATGGGGGCAGTTTTTCTGGGGGCTGTTTTAGCAATTCAGCTATTCAGCATTCCCACGCATTTTCCCCAGGAAATGCATTTTCTAGTTATTTTTATTTTTTTATCTCTTTATTATTCCGTACGTTTTTTGGCTCTGTGTAACTTCTGCATACTTTTAGCTATTAAAACCATTCAACTATTAAAATGTTCGTCTCTTTCAGCGGATGATGGGACTTTTTCAACTTTTTTTCTACTATTTATACTTTTTAAAATATTAGGCTTTTTAACACTTTTTTTAACATTGAAGTCAATGGGAGCATGCTTCAGATCCTTAAAATCTTCTTCCGCTCCCAAAAGTTTCAGCTCCTTCATACTTTCACCTACAGACGCCAAACAAACTTTAAAATGTTCACAAAATATTCAGCTATCTGGCTATATCTTTTCAGATTGATATCTTTTACAGTTTTTGTGAAAAAGCTGTTTGTTTAGAGGTCATTTCAGGAAATTTTAGCCATTAATCAGAGTGTACTGTGTTTGTTCTGTTGCCATGGTTACCAAAGCTTCTGTTATACACAGGGGGGAGGTGGCTGGAGAATCTCAGCTCTGATTACAGAGCCCGGGGGAGGGGGCAGACACACCATGTACTGATTTATAATAGAGGAATATGATGGGACAATTTTGATAGGGCAATTCTGATGGGGCAGTTTTGATGGGGCAATTATGATGGGGCAGTTTTGATGGTGGCAATATGATGGGGCAGTTTTGATGGTGGCAATATGATGGGGCAGTTTTGATGGGACAATTCTGATGGGGCAGTTTTGATGGTGGCAATATGATGGGGCAGTTTTGATAGGGCAATTCTGATGGGGAAGTTTTCATGGTGGCAATATGATGGGGCAGTTTTGATGGGACAATTCTGATGTGGCAGTTTTGATGGTGGCAATATGATGGGGCTGTTTTGATAGAACAATTCTGATGGGGCAGTTTTGATGGTGGCAATATGATGGGGCGGTTTTAATAGGGCAATTCTGATGGAGCAGTTTTGATGGGGGCAGTTTTGATGGTGGCAATATGATGGGGCAGTTTTGATGGGGCAATTCTGATGGGGCAGTTTTGATTGTGGCAATATGATGGGGCAGTTTTGATGGGGCAATTCTGATGGGGCAGTTTTGATGGGGCAATTATGATGGGGCAGTTATAATGGCAATATAATGGGGGCAGTTTTGATGGTGGCAATATGATGGGGCAGTTTTGATGGGGACAATTTTGATGGGGCAATTCTGATGGGGCAGTTTTGATGTCAATATAATGGGGGCAGTTTTGATGGTGGCAATATGATGGGGCAGTTTTGATGGGGCAATTCTGATGGTGGCAATATGATGGGGCAGTTTTGATGGGGCAATTCTGATGGTGGCAATATGATAGGGCAGTTTTGATGGGGCAATTCTGATGGGGCAGTTTTGATGGGGCAATTCTGATGGGGCAGTTTTGATGGTGGCAATATGATCGGGCAGTTTTGATGGCAATATGATGGGGGCAGTTTTGCTGGGGGCCGTTTTAGCAATTCAGCATTCCCACACATTTTCCCCAGGAAATGCATTTTCTAGTTTATTTTTAATTAGTGGGAATGCTTTAGCAGTCCCAATATTGTTATTTGATTTTATTTATTTTTAATTTTAATTTTAATTTTATTCCGTACGTTTTTTGGCTCTGCGTAACTTCTGCATACTTTCAGCTATTAAAACCATTCAACTATTAAAATGTTTGTCTCTTTTAGCTGATGTGTGCGCTTTTTCAACTTTTTTTCTACCATTTATACTTTTTAAAATATTAAGCTTTTTATCACTTTTTTTTAACATTGAAGTCATTAGGAGCATGCTTCAGATCCTTAAAATCTTATTCCGCTCCCAAAAGTTTCAGCTCCTTCATACTTTCACCTACAGACGCCAAACAAACTTTAAAATGTTCACAAATTATTCAGCTATCTGGCTATATCTTTTCAGTTTGCTATCTTTTACAGTTTTTGAGAAAAAGCTTTTTGTTTAGAGGTCATTTCAGGAAATTTTAGCCATTAATCAGAGTGTACTGTGTTTGTTTTGTTGCCATGGTTACCAAAGCTTCTGTTATACACAGGGGGGAGGTGGCTGGAGCATCTCAGCTCTGATTACAGAGCCCAGGGGAGGGGACAGACACACCATGTACTGATTTATAATAGAGGAATATGATGGGGCAGTTTTGATGGGACAATTCTGATGGGGCAGTTTTGATGGGACAATTCTGATGGGGCAGTTTTGATGGTGGCAATATGATGGGGCAGTTTTGATGGGACAATTCTGATGGGGCAGTTTTGATAGGGCAATTCTGATGGGGAAGTTTTCATGGTGGCAATATGATGGGGCAGTTTTGATGGGGCAATTCTGATGGGGCAGTTTTGATGGTGGCAATATGATGGGGCAGTTTTGATGGGGACAATTTTAATGGAGCAGTTTTAAACGTGGCAATATGATGGGGCAGTTTTGATGTTGGCAATATGATGGGGCAATTCTGATAGGGCAATTCTGATGGGGCAGTTTTGATGGTGGCAATATGATGGGGCAGTTTTGATGGGGACAATTTTTATGGGGCAATTCTGATGGGGCAGTTTTGATGGCAATATGATGGGGGCAGTTTTTCTGGGGGCCGTTTTAGCAATTCAGCTATTCAGCATTCCCACGCATTTTCCCCAGGAAATGCATTTTCTAGTTATTTTTATTTTTTTATCTCTTTATTATTCCGTACGTTTTTTGGCTCTGTGTAACTTCTGCATACTTTTAGCTATTAAAACCATTCAACTATTAAAATGTTCGTCTCTTTCAGCGGATGATGGGACTTTTTCAACTTTTTTTCTACTATTTATACTTTTTAAAATATTAGGCTTTTTAACACTTTTTTTAACATTGAAGTCAATGGGAGCATGCTTCAGATCCTTAAAATCTTCTTCCACTCCCAAAAGTTTCAGCTCCTTCATACTTTCACCTACAGACGCCAAACAAACTTTAAAATGTTCACAAAATATTCAGCTATCTGGCTATATCTTTTCAGATTGATATCTTTTACAGTTTTTGTGAAAAAGCTGTTTGTTTAGAGGTCATTTCAGGAAATTTTAGCCATTAATCAGAGTGTACTGTGTTTGTTCTGTTGCCATGGTTACCAAAGCTTCTGTTATACACAGGGGGGAGGTGGCTGGAGAATCTCAGCTCTGATTACAGAGCCCGGGGGAGGGGACAGACACACCATGTACTGATTTATAATAGAGGAATATGATGGGGCAATTTTGATAGGGCAATTCTGATGGGGAAGTTTTGATGGGGCAAATATGATGGGGCAGTTTTGATGGTGGCAATATGATGGGGCAGTTTTGATGGGACAATTCTGATGGGGCAGTTTTGATGGTGGCAATATGATGGGGCAGTTTTGATAGGGCAATTCTGATGGGGAAGTTTTCATGGTGGCAATATGATGGGGCAGTTTTGATGGGACAATTCTGATGTGGCAGTTTTGATGGTGGCAATATGATGGGGCTGTTTTGATAGAACAATTCTGATGGGGCAGTTTTGATGGTGGCAATATGATGGGGCGGTTTTAATAGGGCAATTCTGATGGAGCAGTTTTGATGGGGGCAGTTTTGATGGTGGCAATATGATGGGGCAGTTTTGATGGGGCAATTCTGATGGGGCAGTTTTGATTGTGGCAATATGATGGGGCAGTTTTGATGGGGCAATTCTGATGGGGCAGTTTTGATGGTGGCAATTTTGATGGGGCAATTCTGATGGGGCAGTTATGATGGCAATATAATGGGGGCAGTTTTGATGGTGGCAATATGATGGGGCAGTTTTGATGGGGACAATTTTGATGGGGCAATTCTGATGGGGCAGTTTTGATGTCAATATAATGGGGGCAGTTTTGATGGTGGCAATATGATGGGGCAGTTTTGATGGGGCAATTCTGATGGTGGCAATATGATGGGGCAGTTTTGATGGGGCAATTCTGATGGTGGCAATATGATGGGGCAGTTTTGATGGGGCAATTCTGATGGGGCAGTTTTGATGGGGCAATTCTGATGGGGCAGTTTTGATGGTGGCAATATGATCGGGCAGTTTTGATGGCAATATGATGGGGGCAGTTTTGCTGGGGGCCGTTTTAGCAATTCAGCATTCCCACACATTTTCCCCAGGAAATGCATTTTCTAGTTTATTTTTAATTAGTGGGAATGCTTTAGCAGTCCCAATATTGTTATTCGATTTTATTTATTTTTAATTTTAATTTTAATTTTATTCCGTACGTTTTTTGGCTCTGCGTAACTTCTGCATACTTTCAGCTATTAAAACCATTCAACTATTAAAATGTTTGTCTCTTTTAGCTGATGTGTGCGCTTTTTCAACTTTTTTTCTACCATTTATACTTTTTAAAATATTAAGCTTTTTATCACTTTTTTTAACATTGAAGTCACTAGGAGCATGCTTCAGATCCTTAAAATCTTCTTCCGCTCCCAAAAGTTTCAGCTCCTTCATACTTTCACCTACAGACGCCAAACAATCTTTAAAATGTTCACAAAATATTCAGGTATCTGGCTATATCTTTTCAGTTTGATATCTTTTACAGTTTTTGAGAAAAAGCTTTTTGTTTAGAGGTCATTTCAGGAAATTTTAGCCATTAATCAGAGTGTACTGTGTTTGTTTTGTTGCCATGGTTACCAAAGCTTCTGTTATACACAGGGGGGAGGTGCCTGGAAAATCTCAGCTCTGATTACAGAGCCCGGGGGAGGGAACAGACACACCATGTGCTGATTTATAATAGAGGAATATGATGGGGCAGTTTTGATAGGGCAATTCTGATGGGGCAGTTTTGATGGGGCAATTATGATGGGGCAGTTTTGATGGTGGCAATATGATGGGGCAGTTTTGATGGGACAATTCTGATGGGGCAGTTTTGATAGGGCAATTCTGATGGGGAAGTTTTCATGGTGGCAATATGATGGGGCAGTTTTGATGGGGCAATTCTGATGGGGCAGTTTTGATGGTGGCAATATGATGGGGCAGTTTTGATGGGGACAATTTTAATGGAGCAGTTTTAAACGTGGCAATATGATGGGGCAGTTTTGATGTTGGCAATATGATGGGGCAATTCTGATAGGGCAATTCTGATGGGGCAGTTTTGATGGTGGCAATATGATGGGGCAGTTTTGATGGGGACAATTTTTATGGGGCAATTCTGATGGGGCAGTTTTGATGGCAATATGATGGGGGCAGTTTTTCTCTTGGCCGTTTTAGCAATTCAGCTATTCAGCATTCCCACACATTTTCCCCAGGAAATGCATTTTCTAGTTATTTTTATTTTTTTATTTCTTTATTATTCCGTACGTTATTTGGCTCTGTGTAACTTCTGCATACTTTTAGCTATTAAAACCATTCAACTATTAAAATGTTCGTCTCTTTCAGCGGATGATGGGACTTTTTCAACTTTTTTTCTACTATTTATACTTTTTAAAATATTAGGCTTTTTAACACTTTTTTAACATTGAAGTCAATGGGAGCATGCTTCAGATCCTTAAAATCTTCTTCCGCTCCCAAAAGTTTCAGCTCCTTCATACTTTCACCTACAGACGCCAAACAAACTTTAAAATGTTCACAAAATATTCAGCTATCTGGCTATATCTTTTCAGATTGATATCTTTTACAGTTTTTGTGAAAAAGCTGTTTGTTTAGAGGTCATTTCAGGAAATTTTAGCCATTAATCAGAGTGTACTGTGTTTGTTTTGTTGCCATGGTTACCAAAGCTTCTGTTATACACAGGGGGGAGGTGGCTGGAGAATCTCAGCTCTGATAACAGAGCCCGGGGGAGGGGCCAGACACACCATGTACTGATTTATAATAGAGGAATATGATGGGGCAGTTTTGATAGGGCAATTCTGATGGGGCAGTTTTGATGGGGCAATTATGATGGGGCAGTTTTGATGGTGGCAATATGATGGGGCAGTTTTGATGGGACAATTCTGATGGGGCAGTTTTGATGGTGGCAATATGATGGGGCAGTTTTGATAGGGCAATTCTGATGGGGAAGTTTTCATGGTGGCAATATGATGGGGCAGTTTTGATGGGACAATTCTGATGTGGCAGTTTTGATGGTGGCAATATGATGGGGCTGTTTTGATAGGACAATTCTGATGGGGCAGTTTTGATGGTGGCAATATGATGGGGCGGTTTTAATAGGGCAATTCTGATGGGGCAGTTTTGATGGGGGCAGTTTTGATGGTGGCAATATGATGGGGCAGTTTTGATGGGGCAATTCTGATGGGGCAGTTTTGATTGTGGCAATATGATGGGGCAGTTTTGATGGGGCAATTCTGATGGGGCAGTTTTGATGGTGGCAATTTTGATGGGGCAATTCTGATGGGGCAGTTATGATGGCAATATAATGGGGGCAGTTTTGATGGTGGCAATATGATGGGGCAGTTTTGATGGGGACAATTTTGATGGGGCAATTCTGATGGGGCAGTTTTGATGTCAATATAACGGGGGCAGTTTTGATGGTGGCAATATGATGGGGCAGTTTTGATGGAGGATCAAGGATTAGGGATGAGCTTCGAGTTCGAGTCGAACCCATGTTCGACCCGAACATCGCCTGTTTGACCGTTGCGAATTGCGAATGATATGGGCCGTTCGTGCCAAATTTGAGTTTCGCGTCACGGCCCATAATTCACTGCGGCATCGCAGTGCATTGGTGACTGATGATTGGCCAAGCATGCACTATGACCCGCACTATTTGAACCGCGATTTGAAAATGGCGGCGCCGCCGAAATACACAGAGCCGGTCCTTGGCTCTTCTCGGCGGCTCTCGTTCACTTTCGGCTCCACTCGTAGTCCCGCCCGGGATGGGCGTGACTGTGAGTGCAGCTATCCGAACCTAGCCGAGTACACTCGGCTAGGTTCGGGCGGCGCTCGAGTGAAGCCGAAAGTGGCCGAGAAGAGCCGAGGACCGGCTCTGTGTATTTCGGCGCCGGCGGCGCCATTTTTAAATCGCGGTCGGCGATTTTGAACATCTGTCAGCTCAGGATCGCAGGGGATCGGTGTATAACACGCACCCGCGATTTCCCCCTTATTTTAAGGGAAAAAAAGTGCGTGTTATACGCCGATAAATACGGTATATATATATATATATATATACATCCCAGTTTTGTGCAGCTACATCTCACTACAGTGCAGGCCATTAGTATGTCTGGAAGGCCAACAAGGAGAGGCAGACCGTCACAAGCCAATAAAAGAGGGCAAGCAGGCTCTGTGTCTAGAGGCAACAGTGCTGGTCATGGACACGGTGCATCCTCATCAGCACGTGGCCGTGGGACACGCTTGTGCTTTTTTTCGGCAGCTGGCCGTGTTGAGCCGCAACATGCGGAAGACTTGGTAGAGTGGATGACCAAGCCGTCCTCATCCTCCTCATCAACTCTCACCCAGGCTCGTTGTCTGGCAAAGCAGCAGCTTCTTCCCTCGGCTCAATGTCATCAGTCACTCCTTCCCTAGCCCCACCATGTCCTCCTGAGGAGTCTCCCGAACTGTTTGACCACAGTGTTGGGTACATGCTCCAGGAGGATGACCAGCGTTTTGAAGGCTCCAATGATGGTACTCAGCTAGAGGAAGGCAGTAACATGAGCCCAGACAGAGGGGGTGCCCAAGAAGGACAGCAATCTGGCAGTCATGTTCCCCCAGCTGCAACATACTGCCAGCTTTTCTCCAGTGATGAGGAGGGAGGGGATGATGAGGTCACTGACTCCACGTGGGTGCCTGATAGGAGAGAGGGGGAGGAGGCACATCACAAACGAGGCAGGATGCCCTCCAGGGGCCAGCTTAAGGGCAGCACACCGACTGCATCACACTGCAGAGCTCCGCATGTGCAGGACGCTGCTGTCTCTGCCTGTTATTCCAAAAGTTCTTTGGTGTGGGCCTTTTTTGAGATGAGTGCATCAGATCCCACCGCTGCTATTTGCAGCATATGTCTCAAGCGTATCTCGCGTGGCCAAAACATCACCCGCTTGGGCACCACATGCTTGACCAGACATATGTTGACCTGCCATGCAATTTGTTGTCAAGTGTACCTAAAAGACCCACACCAAAGAACAAAGAGGACCTCTCCTTGATCCTCCTCAGCTGGGATCTCCAACCCCACTATACCTTCAGTCCTCTGTGAGACCTGCACTGAGAGGAATGAAGGTGTAGAATTAGGTGTGTCACAACCAAGAACTTGCGGGCAATGTGCTATCCATACACTGATGTCAGATTGTACCAGGCAAATTTCCCTGCCCCAGCTGCTGCACCACCGAAAGAAGTTTGCTCCCAGCCATCCACATGCTAGCTTGGCTAAATTGCTAGCACTTCAACTGCTGCCTTTTCAGTTGGTAGACTCTGCCCCCTTCCATGAGTTTGTGGAATGTGCGGTTCCTCGGTGGCAGGTTTCCAAACGCCACTTTTCCTCATGAAAGGCGATTCCGGCTTTCTACCGGCATGTGGAAGGCAATTTCTTGGCCTCGCTGGACAGGGCGGTCAGCGGTAAGGTGCATATTACCGCTGACTCATGGTCCAGCAGGCATGGACAGGGATGTTACCTATCTTTCACGGCGCATTGGGTGACTCTTCTGGCAGCTGGGAAGGATGCAGGACAATGTGCAGTAGTGTTGGAGGTTGTTCCGCCACCACACCTCCAAAATGCTACTACTGGTGATTCTGACACACCTCTCTCCTCCATCTCCTCCTCTTCTTCTTTCTCCATGGCCTCTTCTTGTGCTTTGTCCTCGGAACCAGCGGTGCTCCGTAGGCGTTCAAGGGGCTACGCAAGTATGCAGGCCAAAAGATGCCATGCGGTGCTTGAGCTGGTGTGCTTGGGGGACAGGAGCCAAACTGCGGCAGAGATTCTGTCAGCTCTGCAGGGGCAGGCTCAGAGGTGGTTGACACCATGCCAGCTTCAGCCAGGAATAGTGGTTTGCGACAATGGCACCAAACTCCTCTCTGCCCTCCGACAGGGACAACTGACCCATGTGCCCTGTTTGGCTCACGTCCTTAACTTGGTGGTGCAGCGGTTCTTGGGCAGGTACTCGGGCTTACAGGATGTCCTGAGGCAGACCAGGAAAGTCTGTGTGCATTTCCGCTGGTCATATAATGCCAGTGCTCGGCTGGCTGACCTCCAAAAGGAATTTAACCTGCCCAAGAATCACCTAATCTGTGACATGCCCACCAGGTGGGACTTAACGTTGGCCATGCTGCAGCAGCTGCACACGCAGCAGAGGGCCATCAATGAGTACCTGTGCGACTATGGCACCAGGACAGGGTCAGGGGAGCTTGTTTTTTTTCCCCACGCCAGTGGGCCATGATCAGGGATCCACAACTAAAGCTACAAAATGACCATGGAATTACTCACACTCTAATAATTATAAAGCTGTAGCGTGCTCTCTGCCACTCCTCCACTTTGAAGGTTCTGGCCGTAGCCTATAACATATACTTGTATGAAGAGCTATCCCTGGGAGGTCCACAGCATGGGCGTCCCTGGGGTAAAAAGACAGCTACTTCTGGTGAGAAAGGGCAGTCAGAGAGATAGTGAATAAAAATAAAAATAAATATCAAATTTTATTAATGGTTTAGACACCTGACATACTGGTATAAAAGACACTTATTTACTTTCCATTGAGGTTATTAACCTAATATTCTCTGGAAACCAATCGTAAAATGATACTTCAGATGTATTTCATAACAGGTGATGTATCAATGTAACATATGACAATACTAACAATTGACAGTACACATACAGTAACAAACCAACAAATAACAAAAAGTGCAGGCGCCTGAAGTGATCCACATTTGCATAACAATCCCAATGGCTAATTGCCAGTATATTTAAATTAAATCAACTAATTAGATAGTAAGTAAAGGGGTTCTTATGCAAAGGTGGTCCCCGGGGGTACTAATGACCTAAAATAGGCTGGATGGATAAGATCCTAAATAGAGCCATATATCTGGGAGCGGCTAATGAAGCAGTGAGGGGCTAAAATAGCTGACCCAAACCCCAGTCCTTCTGAGATTATTCTCTAGTCCTCAAGTTGTTTGTTATATCCAGGTTACTGTCCCATATTAATGATTGCGGAATCTAGACTCCGATATAGGAGGAATCTCTATAGGTTAACCTCGCGACCCAGGTCAGACTGGTCAAATACAGCTGGAGACAATTACATGTGTGTGAATAGTCAGTGATAGTGAAAGCACTGAGTTAAAAGTCTCTTAAGCCACGTACACACGGTCGTACTTTTCGTCTACAAAAGTCCGACGGACGCCGATGGACTAAAGCCGGCTGACAATCCGATCATGTGTGGGCTTCCCCGGACTTTCAGCAGACTTTCAGCGGACTTTTCCAGCCGCAAATCTGACGGACTTTAGATTTGAAACATGCTTCAAATCTTTACGTCGTAACTACGCCGGACAAAGAAATCCGCTCGTCTGTGTGCTAGTCCGACGGACAAAAACCCACGCTAGGGCAGCTATTGGCTACTGGCTATCAACTTCCTTATTTTAGTCCGGTGTACGTCATCACGTACGAATCCGTTGGACTTTTGTGTGATCGTATGTAGGCAAGTCCGTTCGTAAGAAAGTTTGCCGCAAGTCCGCCAAAAGTCTGCCAAAAGTCTGACAAAAGTCCGTCGAAAGTCTGTCGGACAGGCTGTCGGACTTTTGTAGCCGAAAAGTCCGACCGTGTGTACGTGGCATTAGTGTTTTTTCTCACAAGTATTCCCAGGCTAACAACAGTTCATGAACCATTCAAGATATTATATATACATCTACCATATTGCTGAATTGGTGTGCTGTTGAGTGAATACGTTAATCGCTTATTTTACATTACCGCCTTCCTTCCTGGTGTGGATTCAGGTACTTCAGGGATAAAGCAGGCTCCTCGCCTTTCCCGATTGCCAGCGCGGATGGTTTAAGCAGCTGCTGACGGGTATTGCATTCTGATAATGTGGCTGTTACATATCCCGCTGCGCTAAGTAACCAACCGGTTACAGATAGATCGGGTACCCTGGTGGTTAGGCGGTTAACTATTCGTTTCTCCACAGCCCTCCGGTTCAATACCGGCTAGCACTGGACGTGATTTAGGCTCAGCTCATGATCTCGCTTCATGCGCGGTAGGTTCCCAGCTGCTCCGCTTCTCCGCTACCATAAGGTGCTTCGGGGATCACTGAAGCCGCGTCCCTGCACGTAGCTTACGTCAACGCGTTTCGCAACATTTGAGTTACGTAGCTTCAACTGGACGTTGAAGGGCTGATCTACACCTCTCCTTTGTAGTAACTCCGGGTGTGATCGCTCCTCCTTCTAGTATTTTCATTCAGTAAAAGTTAAGACAAGCTTGAGTGACAGCTTGGATGATTGTCTTACGTTCATCTGTAACATCTCCATGTTAGCCTTATATTTCTTACAGATTACAATACTCTTTCTTCTCTACTAGTAAGTTTTTTCCCCCACTGCTTCATATATTTCTAGTTATGAAAACATTAAACATATAAGCATAGACATTACATTTTGCTTAAAGGAGAGGTTTGCTGAAGGATTCAGAACGCTAGATATATAGTAGAAGTAAGATACACTCAGACAAGGGACTAATGAGCATATCAGCCCATACAGTCAATCTAGTCCCACGTTTGAGGCTACCATTCCAAATTCTTAACGACATGTGGCAGAATAGGGGAACTCAATATTTTCTGACGGGTCTCCACGACATAAACATATGATAGGGAGAGGAAAGGGAGGCTAGGATGGGGAAAAGAAAGGGGGGAGGGGAAGAAAAGGGGAAGGGGAAAAGGGAAAAAGGGAAAAAGGGAAAAAGGGAAAAAGGAAAATGGGGGGGGGGGTGGGAAATGGGGAGAAAAGTGATGGGAGGGAGAAGGGGAAGGGGGGGGAGGGGGGGAAGGAAAGAAGAAACGGGAAGGGGGAAGGAAAAGAAAAGACGGGGGAGAGGGGGGAGGGAAAGAGGGGTGGGGGAAAGGAAGGAGGGAAGGCCAAGAGAGGAACAGAATGGGATATATAGAGAGCAGGGTGGGTATGTATGTAAAAAATATTGCGAGAATATAGTTTTGGGTCTAAGATATCTCACTGGCTTAAAAATGGTTGCATATTTAGTTCTGTGCTCATACCGAGGGGTGCTAAAGACTTCAGGGTATATATCCACCATTTTTCCTTTTGTAAGAGGATACGATCAAAGTCTCCTCTTCTCTCTGGTAGTTTCAAAACATAAATGCCTTTTACTTTCAGACCTTCTATTTTACCATGGTGGTACTGTGCAAAATGTTTAGCTACTGGTCGTTCTTCTTTTTTCTCTCTTTGCTCCCCCTTTAATGCTCTCTCCCTTTCCTTTTTAATATCTCTGAGATGTTCCCCTATTCTGACCTTAAGGGGCCTTTTGGTCTTCCCTATGTAGATTTTGGGACATGGGCAAGTGAACATATATACCACCTTAGGGGTGGAACAATTTATTAAGTCCCTAAATTCATATTCTCCTTTCCTTTTGCATCCCTAAATGTGTCTGTTCTTTCTACAAATGGGCATATTTGGCAGTTTGTACATGGAAACATTCCCCTACTGCGCGGGAATTCAGACAACCAGGTGGAGTTTTGTTGTTTAGTGAATTCGGAATGTATAAGTATGTCCCTGAGACTTTTCGATCTCCGGGCCACCATCTTGGGCCTATCCCCAACTATTTTGGCTATACTTTTATTTTTCAACAGGACATTCCAGTTTTTCTCTAATGCTTTCCGTACTGAGCCCCACTGTGCTCCATTTGTAGTTATGAGTCTCACTGGGCCTGGTTCAGATGTTTTTGATGTTTCAGATTTTTGATTCATGGTTAGTAAACTTTCTCTGGTTTGTGCTGCTGCTCTTTGTCTCGCCCTGCGAATCTGTCGATGGGAGTACCCCCTTTCCCGGAATCTTTTGTACAGTTCTTTCGATTCCCTATTTAGATCTTTAACATTAGAGCAATTTTGCTTTATTATAATGAACTGTCCTGTGGGGATTCTGTTTTTCAGCCGGGGGGGTGGTGGCTATCGGCTCTAAGTAATGTATTTGCCACCGTCTGCTTACGATAGGTGCAGGTACTTACCCTGCCATCTTCAAGTGTGATGGTCAGGTCTAGAAAAGACAGCTTATGCTGGTCGTATGCGTAGGTTAAACGTATGTTGCATTGGTTGATGTTTAGTTCAGCGACAAACTCATCAAGAGAGTCAATATCACCCACCCACACGACCAGCACATCATCGATGTACCTCAGCCACGTGTGTACGTGGCTGAGGTACATCGGATGGCCGAACACCTCCTCTTCCTCCCAACTCCCCAGGTGGAGGCATGCATAGGCCGGTGCCCATGCTGCCCCCATTGAGGTACCTTTAGTTTGTTGATAGAATTTTTTGGAAAATTGAAAGAAGTTATTATTTAACGCAAATTCCAGAAGCTCAATTAAAAATTCATTTTGGGGCCCAAATTGTGGGAATCTTTTTTCCAGGAATCCTTTGACTGCCGTTATTCCCCAGTTATGTGGTATTGATGTATATAGTGACTCTACATCAATACTTACCAGCCATGCTTCCTCTGTGATTCTTAGATCTGCAACCTTAGCCAACACGTGGCGTGTATCCTGTACAAATGATTTTAATTCATTCACCATGGTTTTTAGGAGGGAATCCAGGTATTTTCCTATTCTATCCAAGGGTCCTCAGATAGCGGAAACAATTGGTCTCCCTGGAGGTTTTTCCAGGGATTTATGGACTTTTGGGATGCAGTAGAAGGTAGGGATATTATAGTCATTTACCGAAAGGTATTCAAATTCTTTTTTGGTTAATAAGCCCGCTTCTACTGCATCATCCAGTTTACTATTTAGTTCTCAAACTACCCTGGGGAAGGGATCATGGTCTAATCTTCGATAGGTATTGGGGTCTCCCAAGAGGCGTTTAGCTTCCCTTTCATAGTCCTCGTCGTCCATAAGGACGATATTTCCGCCCTTGTCACTTCTTTTAATTATGACTTGTCTTGCTTCTTTAGGTTCCTTTAAGGCCTGGCGTTCTGTTGGGGTGAGGTTATCTTGGCCAAGTTGTTTCCAAGGAATTTCTCCCAGGTCTACCTGGACCATTTCTAGGAACATACTCAGCCATTTATTTTTACCTAGCGGTGGCATCTTTGTAGATCTTATATTTAAATTTGCTGGTCGCCTAGTTGGGGAGTTTATTGTTTCTGGCTTTTATCTTTCCTCTAGTAGGGAATTGAGGATGTCAATTGCATTTTGATCATCCTCGTCTAAGTCACCTTTATTAAGTTCCATGGGTGCGTCTTGTTCATAAAGTGATCTAAAAAATACTTTCCTCAGATATAATACTACATCCTTGTAGACGGTAAATTCATCCATGGAGCTTACTGGTGAGAAAGACATCCCATGTTGCAATAATTGAATATGTTTTTTAGCTAGGGGGCTAGCTCTGAGCCTCCCTCTGGGATGCATGCATTGTCCTGTCACCATTTGAGGAGGCCACAAGGATGGTGAGCAGTGACAGCACATGCATTAGTGACACTGTCCCCCCTTGTCCACCTGTTGGAGCACACGCTGCGTGGCATAATGGACAGGGCACTTGAGGCAGAACAGAGGCAGGAAGAGGAGGACTTCCTTACCTCTCAAGGCCCCCTTTATCCAGACAGTGTTCCTGCGTGCCTGCTGATCACACAGGAAGAGGACGAGGAGGAGGATTTTGTCAGCCTGGCACTCAGCATCAGCAGCAGTCTTCAAGGGATCATTTACAGTCCCAAGAAACCCATGGACTTGTACGTGGCTGGGAGGAGGTGGCTGCAGATCATGTCCTCCTTAGTGACCCAGAGGACTCCAAACTGAATGCCTCCGCAAACCTACGCTGCATGGCCTCCTTGATCCTGTAAAGCCTGTGGAAGGATCCTCGTATTCACGGTATCAAGGAGAGGGATCGTTACTGGCTGGCAACCCTCCTTGATCCATGTTACAAGGGTAAGGTTGCGGACCTTATCCTGCCGTCGCAGAGGGAGCAGAGGATGAAGCATCTTCGGGAGGCCTTGCAGAAAGGTCTGTGCAACACGTTCCCAGAGACTGGGAGGTTACAAACTCCTGTTCCTGGACAACATGTTGCTGAGGCTTTGGTCAGTCAAAGAAGGAGCGGTGAAGAAGGTGGCCGTCTGACCGATGCATTCAGACAATTTTTTGGTCCACAGCCCCAAGGTATGATCGGTTCCAGCAACAGTTGCTGTTTTACATGGTGCAGGAATACCTAGGGGCAAGATCTGACTTGGACACCTTTCCCACCAAAAATCCTCTGGGTTACTGGGTCTTGAGGATGGATCAGTGGCCAGAGCTTGCACAGTATGCAATTGAGCTACTGGCCTGTCCTGCATCCAGCGTTCTTTCGGAGCGCACATTCAGTGCTGCTGGAGGCTTTGTAACCGATCACAGGGTGCGCCTGTCCACCGACTCGGTGGATCGACTGACCTTCATAAAAATGAATCAGTCTTGGATCACCACCAGCTACCGAGCACCTGATGCTGATGTAACCGAATAATTTTTTTTGAAATGTCAAATCCCTTCAAGACTGCCTATGCTGATGCAGTGACTATCCTGTTATGCTGAGTGACTATCCTCTTCCTCCTCAATGATCATGCTGATAGCTTGTAAGAATATTTTTGTTTCTGGGCGCCGCCACCAGTGGCTAAGGCCCAATTTTTCAGCCCCTGTTTAATAGGGGCGTATAATTACAATTTTTGATGCAATATTTTACAGGAGGGCTCATTCCTGCACTCCAACTAGAGTGTCGGGTCACCTTGAGGCTGGGTGACAGATGCACACTGTTGGGATCAGGAGTGCACCGCAAGGTAGTGGACCCTACGGCTGACTGCTGCGGATGGGAGTCCAGGTGTAAGGAAGGCAGGGCCGCTGGAACACCAACACGGATCCCACCGGGGTTAGAGCGTAGGATTCCCTGGGGCACGGAGTCTAAGAGCCAGCAGGTGTTCACCAGAGACTCTAGTGGTGAGGATGGACTGGGCTGCAACTGGCTCTAGGTCACGACCCCCAGGGTCCCCCAGCTCACACCCACAGTAGGCAACAGGAGGATTGGGATAGTAAAGGATTAAGCCAAGGTCAGGGCCACAAGCAGACAAGGACAACAGAGTACACGCCAAGGTTCAGGGTCACAGGCAAACAGGGATGGTCGGGGACACGCCAAAGGTCAGGGTCACGAGCAGACAGGAATAGTAGAGAACACGTCAAGGTTGGTAACAGAAACAAACGTAGAGCACACGGCAGGCAGGAACAGGAAGCCAAACACACAAAGGTTGATCAGCAGGGCTGGCCTGCAGTGCAGAGCTTAATATAGAGTTCTCTGATAGGAGCTGGGGTGGAGCCATGCTAGAGGAGAGTTAATAAAAGCAGTCAGGTGAGAGACAGCTGGTCTTTAGAGATGAACACATGGAGACAGGTAAGCTGACAAACAAACTCTATTGCATAACCATGACAGTACCCCCCCCTCTTACGAGGCCTCCCCCTTCCCCGCCTGGGACCAGGTTTAGAGGGGAACTTCAAATGAAACTTCCTCAACAGACGAGGTGCAAAGACCTCAGAAGCCTTGATCCACGACCTCTTCTCAGGACCAAACCCCTTCCAATGCACGAGGTACTGGAGAATGCCTCTACAGAGTCGGGAATCCAAATTTTGGCTAACCTCGTACTCCTGATTATCCTCAGAGACCGGCGCTGAGGTAGAGAGAGGACGAGAGAACTTATTGAGGACTAAAGGCTTCAGAAGGGCAACATGGAAGGAGTTAGAGATTTTGAGGCTTTTGGGAATCTGGAGCTTGAAACAAACGGGATTCAGTTTAGAAGTTATGGTGTACGGACCAATGAATCTTGGGGCAAATTTGAGAGAAGGAACCCGGAGCTTTATGTTCCTGGTGGAGAGCCAGACTTTGTCTTCTGGCTGAAGAGAAGGCGGCTTACGCCTGCGACGGTCAGCAAAACTCTTGAAATTGTTGGCAGCTTTCTGGAGGGAATCATGAACGTCAGCCCACATGGAATTGAATGATTCCTGAACAGTAGCCAAGGCTGGAATGTTGGAAGAACAGGTCATAGGAAGAGGGAGTTGAGGATGTCTTCCATAAACAGTGATAAAGGGTGTTTTCTGAGAACTGACCTTGACATGATTATTGTGGGAGAACTCTGCCCACTGGAGTAGTGATGCCCAATCATCGTGATGAGCCGAGACCAAGGTACAGAGAAAGCCCTCCAACTCCTGATTAACCCTCTCAGTCTGGCCATTGGATTGGGGATGGTAAGAAGAGGTAAAATCCAAGGTAATATTGAGGGATTTGCAAAAGGCTCTCCAAAAACAGGACGTAAACTGAACACCCCTGTCCGAAACGACATGGGAAGGAACACCATGAAGGCGGAAAATCTCTCGTACAAAAATGAGAACCAATGCAGAGGCAGAAGGGAGACCAGGAAGAGGAACAAAATGAGCCATCTTGGAGAACCGATCGATTACCACCCAAATGGCTGTATTATTCTCCGACAGTGGAAGATCGGTGATAAAATCCATGGCGATGTGAGACCAGGGTTCCTTAGGAATGGGCAAGGGCATGAGAAAACCAGCAGGGGCTTGTGTGGAAGATTTAGACTGAGCACAGACATGACAAGCCTTAACGTAATCTTTAACATCCGAGCGGAGGTTAGGCCACCAGTAGAGACGACTAAATGAGCAGGAAGGATCGGAGGAACCCAGCATGACCTGCCACCTTGGAATCATGTCCCCAATGAAGGATCTTAGCTCTAGCTCCGTGGGAACAAAGGTCTTGCCAGGAGGAATTTTTGATTCCAGGGTGGTAGAATAGGCAACAATGCATGAGGTCAGAATGATCGGCTCAGGGTCAGGGGTGGACTCCTCGTCCAAAGTGTCAAATGACCTAGAGACTCCACCTGGCCTGTCTGGGGTTCAGACGTTTAGCATTCTGTAGATATTGTAGATTCTTGTGATCAGTAAAGATCGTAATGGAGTGAGGGGAACCCTCCAAGAGATGACGCCACTCTTCCAACGGCAATTCAATTGCGAGAAGTTCCCGATCACCAATAGCATAATTTCTCTCTGCCTGAGAAAATTTTTTGGAGAAGAACGCACATGGTTGATATCTCTTCTCAAAGAACTGAAGAAGCACAGCTCCCACCCCCATCGAAGAAGCGTCTACTTCAATAAAAAATGGGTCCCCAGGATTTGGTCTCCTCAAGAGAGGTCCAGAAACAAAGGCATGTTTCAGATCGTGAAACGCAGAGACAGCCTCGGAAGGCCAGTCTTTGGCATTCGCACCCTTCTTGGTTAAAGCGATAATAGGCGCGGCAATGGAGTAATTCCTTATGAACTGCCTATAATAATTTGTGAAGCCAAGAAAGCGCTGTGTGGCCTTGAGGCTAGCAGGAACGGGCCAGTTGGTAATGGTGAGGCGACCTGCAAGTCGTGCCGTCCCTGTGTGAACCGGGGCTAAGGCGCTGAAGAACGGTGCGGACATGGTTTCTGTGAGCAAGCAGATTTTCGGAAAAGATGAGAATGTCATTCAGATAGATGACAACAAACTGATACAGTAGATCCCTGAAGATTTCATTGACAAAGTTCTGGAACACAGCTGGAGCATTACACAAACCAAAAGGCATAACCAGGTATTCGTAATGCCTGTCCCTAGTGTTAAACGCAGTCTTCCATTCGTCACCTTCCCGTGTTCTAATGAGATTGTATGCACCTCTGAGATCCAACTTGGTGAAAATGGAAGCCCCCTTCAACCCGTCGAATAGCTTAGATATTAGAGGTAAGGGGTATCGTTTTTGATGGTCACTGCGTTTAACCCTCGATAGTCGATGCAGCATCTGAGGGTACCATCCTTTTTAGCAACGAAAAGGAACCCTGCTCCTGCAGGCGATGAGGATTTCTGGATGAAACCTCTCTCCACATTCTCTGCGACATACTCAGACATGGCCTGGGTCTCTGGAATGGACAGAGGGTAGGTACGACCCCTGGGCAGAGTTGCTCCAGGAACAAGGTCAATGGCACAGTCAAAAGATCTGTGGGGAGGAAGCACCTCAGCAGACTTCTTACAGAACACATCCCGGTAATCGCTGTATGCTGCGGGAAGATCAGAAGATACGGATGTGGTAGCAATGGGAAGTCTCTCCTTGGGGACCACCTTGAGAAGACAGGACAAGAAACACGAAGGACCCCAAGCCAGGATTTGCCCCGAGACCCAGTCCACATGTGGAGAGTGGAGCTGTAGCCAAGGAAGGCCCAATACAATGGGGGAAGAGGCCTTGGGTAGAATGAGGAAGGAAATCCACTCCTGGTGGAGTATCCCTACCGACATCCTAATAGGTAGCGTCTGGAAACGTACAGGGCCCCCTGGGAGCACAGTGCCATCAATTGCCGAGACTACCAGTGGTGTAGCGAGAGGAGAAAGGGTAAGCTTCATAGAAGAAGCAGTTCTCCAGTCCATAAAATTGCCGGCAGCCCCGGAGTCCAGATATGCTAGGACCGATTGGGGAGAAGGGCCTACATGGAGGAAAACCGGAAAAAGAAGACGAGAAGGTGATGTTTCTGGGTCTAATACTCCACCTTCCAAATGTATTAGAAGCGAGCATTTCCCGGACGAAGCGAGCAGGAGTCACGAAAATGACCCTTGCCCCCACAATAAAGACACAAGCCTAGAGTTCTGCATCTAGCACGTTCTTTGGGGGTTAGTCTGGTCCGGCCCAGCTACATAGGTTCCTCAGCAGGCAGAGGATGCTCCACAGAGCGACGGAGGGGGTGCTGGCGTCTTTTTTCTAGGAACCTCTCCTGGAAACGAATGTCAATCTGATTGCACAAGGAAATTACATCGTCCAGACCGGCGGGGATGGCTCTTCCTGCTAATTCTTCCTTCACTTGGTCAGAGAGGCCATGCAAAAAGGTTGCGACCAGGGCCTCATTGTTCCAGCTCAATTCAGCTGTGAGGATACGGAACTGAAGCGCATATTGTCCCACTGAACAAGATTCTTGGCGAAGGCGTAAAAGTGCACTAGCCGCTGAAGAAACCCGAGCTGGCTCCTCGAAGATATTACAAAAAAGCTTTAAGAAGTCGGACAGGCTGGAAACCATCGGGTCATTCTTCTCCCACAGGGGGGCAGCCCAAGCTAGAGCTTCACCGGAGTGGAGGGAAATGATATAGGCTACCTTAGCCCGATCAGACAGAAAGTTTTGAAGCTGGAGCTCAAAATGAATGGTGCATTGGCTGAGGAAGCCCCTGCAGGCCTTGGAGTCCCCAGAGAAACGGGACGGAGCTGACAGTAAATATGAAGGTGTGGCTGCGACTGGTGCGATAGGTGCAGCTGCTGATTGTACTTGAGGCTGCAGGTTCGGGTTTCCCAAGGAGGCCTGGAGCTGCTCGAAGCGGGAAGCCAGATCCTTAAAGAATAGCATCACCTGAGTCTGATTAGATTCCTGGGTCTCGAGTCTGCAAACTATGCCCTGCAATGGATCGGCTGCAGGAAGCGGCATGTGAGCCGGGTCCATGGCTGATCAAACTGTCAGGTCACCTTGAGGCTAGGTGACAGATGCACACCGTTGGGATCAGGAGTGCACCGCAAGGTAGTGGACCCTACGGCTGACTGCTGCGAATGGGAGTCCGGGTGTAAGGAAGGCAGAGCTGCCGGAACACTAACACGGATCCCACTGGGGTTAGAGCGTAGGATTCCCTGGGGCGCGGAGTCTAAGAGCCAGAAGGTGCCCTGGCACCTTCCATCAAAGTTTTCAAGGAGGTGGTATTGAGGGATCTAGAAAAGATGCCCGTCAAAAGAGCTAAATTAGATCGTGAACTCCTTACTGGCCTTGATTCCCTTTGCAATAACAAAAATTTGGTTATTAGACCCGCGGACAAAGGGGGTGGTATTGTGGTCCTTAATAGAGAAGATTATTTTCAGGAGATGTATAGGATTCTCGGAGATAGGGAGACGTACACCCCCCTTGGATCAGACCCCAAAATTCCATATCTTAGAGAACTTAAAAAGGTGGTTGAGTATGGGTATAGCCAAGGGATTCTAAATAAAAAAGAAAAGACCTATTTGGTACCCAAGGCCCCCCGCACTCCCCTTATCTACTACCTACCGAAAGTACACAAACACCCTACCTTCCCCCCGGGACGCCCCATTGTAAGTGGAATTGATTCCCTTACGTCCCGGGTGGGCAGGTATATCGATTTTTTCCTACAACCCTTGGTGGGAAAAATGCCCTCCTATGTTAGAGATTCTAAATACATTATTAATTTACTTACCAATTATACCCCCACCCCTACCATGTGGATAGTTACAGCGGATGTAACGTCCCTATACACGATCATTCCCCACGAGTTAGGTCTTTATGCAGTGGAATACTACTTAAGAAGGGATTCAGGTTTATATGATGAACAAATCAATTTCATCATGATACTTTTAAGATACGCTGCGTCCCATAATTATTTTTGGTTCAACCAATGTTTTTACCGACAGGACCGTGGAGTCGCAATGGGGGCTAAATATGCCCCCAGTCTTGCGAACCTGTTAATGGCCCTGTGGGAGGAGGATGTCGTCCATGTTTGCCAGAGGCCCCAGCTCAAGCTGTGGGCTAGGTACATCGACGACATCCTCCTCCTCTGGGATGGGAATCGCAGCGATCTTGACCTCTTTATGGAGGAACTTAACCAGAATAATAGGGGTATTGTACTCAACTTTGAGGCTAGCCAATCTAATGTCCAATTTTTAGACCTCAATATCACCATTCAGGACGGCCAGTTTATGACCTCTACGTTTTTTAAGAAAACGGATCGTAACTCCTATATCCCTCTAAGTAGTTGCCACCATAGGTCCTGGCTTCGGTCTATACCTAAGAGTCAATTTATGCGACTTAAACGCAACTGTTCTGACGATTCCCAGTTTTTACAACAGGCCGGAATTTTGACCAATAGGTTTATTGAAAAGGGGTACACCAGAGAATCTCTGACTCATGCTTTGGAGGGGGTTAAAGCTATAGATAGGAGACAACTATTGAGTGAGAGGGTGGGCCCTAGAGAGAATTCTGTCACCTTGCCCTTTATTACCACTTATTCTATCCAACATGATAACATTAAAGGCTTGTTTAATAAACACTGGCACTTATTGGGCAATGACCCCATTTTAAGAGGGGTTATCCCAGATAAGCCACAAGTGATCTTTAAGGGAGCACCATCCCTCAGGAATAGATTAGCCCCAAATGCTCTTGACCCCCCCCGTTAGGGGGATTCAAGGCCTTTTTGACAATCTGAAGGGGTATTAAAAATGTGGGAGGTGCCGGGTCTGTAAGCTAAATTCTGTGCCATCCAGACGTACCCTCAAATTTACCTCCTCCAGTACACAAGAGGAGCATGATATAAAACCCTTCATCACCTGTACCACAGAGGGGGTCGTCTACCTACTACAGTGCCCTTGTGGCCTACAGTATGTGGGTAGGACTAGACGACCCCTTTCTGTTCGCCTGAATGAGCATATTACCAACATTATCAATGGCTTTCCCAAACATTCTGTTTCAAAGCACTATCTGATTTCTCATAACAAAGATCCCTCTAAAACTTTGTTTTTAGGGATCGATAGGTACCGGCCCCACTGGAGGGGGAGTTCCCTGACCAGGAGCATTTCTAAACTTGAAATGCTGTGGATACATAAAATCAGGTGTTACGTCCCATATGGACTTAATGTCGATACTGACACCAATGCCTTTATCGACAACTCCTAACAATACTCTTTTGTGTAGTTCATTGGTTCTATTATCGATTAATAACTATTGCTGTTTTTATTCTTATGGGCTTATACTTCGCTTGAATGACCTTTTAGGTTGTTGCTTATCCCAAGTAGGCAGGTTCTGGTGTTTGTGTACTCTCTCTATATACTTATTTTTTTGACCCCCTATATTTTATGTGTGTGGTTCAAGCTCTCTTTGGGTTGGTTCACATCTCAATGGGCTGGTTCTGCTGTTTATTGAATTTACCATAAGCTCTGTCCCCAATTTCAAATTTTAAGTGATGGGTTTTTTTTGCCATTTACTATGTTTATATATATTTTTATTCCTGCTTTTCATATGTATTCAATTAATATGTAATAATAGAGTTACTGGTTAATAGTACCCAATTTCGAACTGTTTGGTATATGAGGCCGAGAAATCATCTTTCCCTCCGGCTGTACTATCTGAAATTTGTCCTTGATTATGCCAACATCATTGGGATTAATTAATATATCCACTGATCTTGACGTCGTAACTGTGCCCAGGTATGCCCCTCACTGGTGTAAGCTGGGCCCTCGTAAAACCAATACAATTGAATCCAATTTGTATTTAGCCTGACTTAATTTAAATTGGCATCTGTTTCCATATATGTTATCGATGAGCTTATTGTGTTTCTTTTTTGTCTGCTCCCGTTTCCCCTTCTACTCCCATTAATTTGCAACGTTTACTATATTAACTGAACGGTATCCGTTAGAATATGGGATCCCCTAACTAAGATGGCGTTTCTATATCTTCCGCCCTTACTTGGCGGAGCGCAAGGTGATTTCCGGCCTTTGTTGATTTCGAGGCTTGGTTGTATTTGTTTGGTATATATGTGCGACACGTCAGTGCGTCGCCCGTGCCCCAGACGACGTCAGAAGTGTGACGAAACGTACGTCGGGCGTGCTGACGTGCTGACGTGCCGTATCCACCGTCTGTAGGACGGGTGTTCGTGCTAGCCGGCCGGCTTTCCATGCTGTTTTTTATCCAACACACTGTAAGTGTAATTTTAAGTCTTTTAATAAATATCCATCCAGGATTACGCTATGTTGCTCTTCCTTCTTTTTTGGGGCATTGTTTGTGAGATTAACTCCAGGTTATGGGCATAGCCTTCCCTGCATCCTGGTTTCCTTTGCGGAGGATAGTGAGCCATCCACGGTCTGAGGAAGTGTCCAAACGGTGTCCCCTTCTCAAGAAAGGCCCCGACCGGGTTAAGGTCACAAGCTCTTTAAGCTTGCCATTTGGTAAGCGCCCATTTTATACTTAACACTGTGGTGTGGTGAAGGTCCATCCAGTTCCACCTTATTTGCCTATCAAGGGGCTCAGTTGCCCGGTTTATCCATTGCACTTTGAAGATTTCCTTTCACCTATTGGACTTTATTTGGCACTTGATTGTTTTGGACCTTTATTTATCACTATTCACTATTTGTGATCTATTTATATATTTCAAATTACAGCGCTGCTTTCTTTTGTTTATTTAGGTGTTCACCAGAGCCTCTAGTGGTGAGGATGGACTGGGCTGCAACTGGCTCCAGGTCGCGACCCCCAGGGTCCCCCAGCTCACACCCACAGTAGGCAACAGGAGGATAGGGATAGTAAAGGAATAAGCCAAGGTCAGGGCCACAAGCAGACAAGGACAACAGAGTACACGCCAAGGTTCAGGGTCACAGGCAAACAGGGATGGTTGGGGACACGCCAAAGGTCAGGGTCACGAGCAGACAGGAATAGTAGAGAACACGCCAAGGCTGGTAACAGAAACGTAGAGCACACAGCAGGCAGGAACAGGAAGCCAAACACACAAAGGTTGATCAGCAGGGCTGGCCTGCAGTGCAGAGGTTAATATAGAGTTCTCTGATAGAAGCTGGGGTGGAGCCATGCTAGAGGAGAGTTAATAAAAGCAGTAGGTGAGAGACAGCTGGTCTTTAGAGATGAACACGTGGAGACAGGTAAGCTGAAAAACAAACTCTATTGCATAGCCATGACATAGAGTATCTGTGAGGGGTTGCAGTGTTGTGGCACCAGCACCAGTGCCTAAGGCCCAATTTTTCAGCCCTGTTTAACAGGGGTGTGTAATTACAATTTTTGATGCAATACTTTGCAGCAGGGCTCGTTCCTGCGCTCCAACTAGAGTATCTGTGAGGGTTTGCAGTGTTGTGGCACTAGCACCAGTGCCTAAGGCCCAATTTTTCAGCCCCTGTTTAACAGGGCCGTGTAATTACAATTTTTGATGCAATATTTTGCAGGAGGGCTCATTCCTGCGCTCCAACTAGAGTATCTGTGAGGGGTTGCAGTGTTGTGGCACCAGTGCCCAAGGCCCAATTTTTCTGCCCCTGTTCAACAGGGACATGTAATTACAATTCTTGATATAATATTTCACAGCAGGGCCCGTTTCTGTGCCCACCAAGAGTAACTGTGAGGACTTACAGTGTTGTGGCACCAGCACCACCAAAGGCCCAATTTTTCTGCCCCTGTTCAACAAGTGCATGTAATTACAATTCTTGATCTAATATTTCACAGCAGGGCCCGTTCCAGCGCCCACCAAGTGTAACTGTGAGGACTAACAGTGTCGTGGCACCACCACCACCACCACCACCACCAAAGGCCCAATTTTTCTGCCCCTGTTCAACAGGTGCATGTAATTACAATTCTTGATCTAATATTTCACAGCAGGGCCAGTTTCTGCACCCACCAAGAGTAACTGTGAGGTCTTATGCCCCGTACACACGGTCAGACTTTGTTCGGACATTCCGACAACAAAATCCTCGGATTTTTTCCGACGGATGTTGGCTCGAACTTGTTTTGCTTACACACGGTCGTACAAAGTTGTCGGAATTTCCGATCGACAACCACGCGGTCACGTACACCACGTACAACGAGACTAGAAAAGGCCGGTTCAGAACCAAGCGCGGCACCCTTTGGGCTCCTTTTGCTAATCTCGTGTTAGTAAAAGTTTGGTGAGAGACGATTCGCGCTTTTTCAGACTCGTGGCTTTCAGATCGTTTTCTGCTGTTCAGTTAGTGCTTGTGGGTTTGTATCTGCTCTTCAGTGCGTGCAGTCAGTTCGTATCAGAGTTTTCTGTGTGATCTTGCCTGCTCGTTGCTGTTTTTCAGGTCGCTCTTCACAGGCCTTGCTGTTCTTCAGTGCGTTCTGTTACTTCGTTCTGAGCAGCCGACCGTTTTCTAGCCATGTTTCGTATGCATACTCCTCGTACACTTCGTGCTGTGCGGGGGCTTGGTGTTGGGGTCCTGACCTTGACACAAGTCCAGTCCATGAACAGGGTGGGGAGGAGTTCATGGACCAAGAATTGGTTGCTTCAGCGTGACCAGTTCTGTCATATGCCTTTGCTCCGTGAGATCCGTGAGAATAATCCTGATGATTTCAGGAACTTTCTCAGGGTGACGGACCCCGTGTTTCACCGTTTGTTGGCTTCGCTGACCCCTTATATTAGCAGGCAGGATACCTGCATGAGGCAAGCCATCACTCCGGAGCAGAGGCTCGTCGCTACCCTGCGGTATTTGGCCACAGGGAGAAGCCTGCAGGACCTCAAGTTCTCGACAAGCATCTCTCCAGGCTCTTCTTTGTGGACATTTACTGCTTGTGTTTCTTTTAGCTGACCCTGACAGAAATGTGTGGAGTCCCGAAAATGTTGTGATTGTGTAACCTTACAAAGCACTGTTGGCTGTTATTTACTAAATGCAAAGACACTTTTCACTACAAGTGCACTTGCAACTGCACTGAACCTGCACTTGTAGTGCAAAGTGGATTTCCCCTTAGGAAATAACCCCCATTTTCTCATAAAACAACAATTACATCACCCCAAAAGTGTTGTAGCGTTGAGACAATAATCCACACATTCTTGCTGAACAATCTTTTTAATACCAGCACAATCACATGTGCATTTACCAAAGGCTTTTCTGACAAACCGACATGTTTGTTGTCTACCAATTTTTGTGGTGTCATTATCCAAAATCAAAATGTCCATTTTATAGAAAACAGGCCTGTGTAAAACCCACAAGAAAGACACAAATCTTGATCTTACAAAGTTCACATTTGGTAGAACTGGAAGGCAATATCAGACATGAGTATTTAGGAACTGTGTTTGATATTGCGTTCAGATGGGGGGAAATCACCCCTGAAAAAGCCAAATTTGGAAGATGCACACAAATTTCACAATGTCAACATGTGCTATCTGCCATCACGGGGGATCAAGGGACGTGTTTTGGGGGAGAAAGCCCTTCCTCACCGCTACTTTATTATTGAGGAAGGGGTTGCACCCCCAAAACGCGTCCATTGATCTCCCGTGATGGCAGATAGCACATGTTGGCACACTGTGTGCATCCTCCAAATTTGGCTTTGGGAAAAATCACAAAAACATTTCGCACATTGTAGCACACAAAAGAAGAAAGTGATTTGGAGGGGCTTTAAACTCGCCCCAAAACATCAATGATGTTTTTATATTTTGGAATAACATCATTGATGTTTTGCTTGATGTTTTCCAATTGTAAATTACACCCCATGATCTCCCCGATCAGGATCTGGGCACTTTCAGATGTGAAAGGATCTGGATCCACAACCTCACGATCACCTAAAAAGAGAGGAACCCCAAAATAAATTAGGTTTCAAAAAAATGCTGCAATCCATCTCTTATCTGAGCCTGTGGTCGCAGACACTCACCTGTTGTGGTGACTATTTCCACCACGTCTTCATCCTCCTGCTCAGCTTGTGTTGGTATTTCCCCTTCTTCCAGAGGGGGGGCTCTGGTCTCCTCGGATGAGGGGTGTCCTCCGAGTCTTTTATCCCCTATGTAAAACAAAAATGGTATAATTAGCACACAGATATTTAATGTCAGAACTATAAAGATGAAACATTGCTTGGAAGTGGGGTACAATTGTCTATCTTAGCCGAGTTCCAAGATGTAGCTTTTTTAGTGTCCTTTGTCAAGCTGCAATACTTTACCTGTTTGTTAAAAGCTTCACAGATGGAGACCCCCCCTATAGTATACACTGGAGCACCTGTGTGGCCCCCCCTAATAAAAATGGTGTTCCTGTGTCCCACACTAGTGCTCCAGTGTCCAGATGTGAAAACAGCTGCCCAGTGTCCTCTCCTTACACACAATCTAGTTTGCATTTCATTCTAGTAACAAAGCCATCTACACACCCCAATTCTTTGAAGACAAGTATAGGGCGTCAAAATGGTGGCCAAATGCATATGGGCTAAATAATGGTATTTTTTCGTCCGAAATAAAAATGTGTGATCCGAACGAATAATGTGCCCATGAACATGAAAGTTGCCATTTTAAACTGTACAACAGTTCCTAAAAGCACATGGAGCAGCACGAACGTAATAAACACAAAGAAGAGGAACACAGCACAACTACTTACTTTTTTGCAGCACTCTCCAGATCTTTCTGTACTGCTCATGTTCTCGTAATTTCAGGTCTGACCACCGCTTCCTGAGCTGATCTTTCGATCGTCGTACCCCGAATTTCCGGTGCAGACTCCTGACCACTTTCGCCATGATCTTGGCCTTTCGGACATTGTGGTTGGGGTAAGGCCCATACTTTCCATCATAGTCGGCCTTCTTCAGGATGTCCACCATTTCCAACATCTCCCCAAAGGACATATTTGAGTCCTTTAATCTCCTTCTGGATCGGGACGTTTCAGGCTCCAGCCTTTCCTCCTCCTCGTTGCTACAATTAGCACGATCCTGCTGTCTATCCGCCATGTGCTCTTCCCCCACTGCGCCGAACGAAAAGAGGCGGGGAATAGACTAGAAAGAACGTCAGGGGCGGGCGGAGTTATACGCATGCGCAGTGTGTATAAATCGTAACGCGCGCGTCTTACGTACGATCTGTGAGCGGAGGAAGGAGCATCGGAGACGCCGATCGTGCTAACGAAGGTAGGATCTAAACTTGGGCCTATACTGCTTTGAAATGGAAGCCTATATTGTAACAAGATCAGGGGAGTTTGGCCTGACATTAGGGTTTGTCTTGTGTTGTGTCTTGCAGAGAAAATGGATGGGTTCAACGACCACAATTTCCTGCCCCTGTTCATAGACAAGTACAGGGAGCTGCCCTGTCTGTGGCAAGTGAGACATCCCCACTATAACCACAAACAGAAGAGGCAGGCAGCGCTGGAGAAACTGCTGGAGTTGGTGAAACCGGTGGTCCCCACAGTAACCATCCCTTATTTGAAGGCTAAAATTGGTAACCTGAGGAGCACTTATCTGAGGGAGCGCAAGAAGGTCACAGATTCCCAGAGGTCCGGAGCTGCAGCAGATGACGTTTATGTCCCCAGGCTGTGGTACTATGAGAGACTGCGATTTCTGTCAGACCACACTGAAGTCAGGGAATCACTCTCTACTCTTCCTTCCACGCTTCCTTCCATACCAGCTGAGGCTTCTGATGTCCAACCTGGGCCTTCCAGCCAGGAAGAAGTGGAGGAGCCCAGCTGGAGTCAGGTATAGCATTCTTCTACAGATTTCTGGTCAATAAATAAATGATGTTTATTAGATGTTATTATTGATCACTAATTGCTGCTTGAAAGTGTTTTACATATCAATAGACAGTAGTGGGCACCCAAAATTGGGACAAGAATGCAAAATGCTGGGCTCAGAAGGATAGTCTGTTATATTTGTTAACATTCAATTTGCAGCAGTGAGGAGCTGAAAATTGTGTGTGATTGATGAATAAAATACTAAAACTATGTCCCTTTTTCATACACAGGAAGACCTCAGCCAGGAGGAGGCTGTGGAATGTGGCAGTCAGGAGGAGGCAGGGATTAGTGGCAGCCAGGAGGAGGCGGGGCTAAGTGGCAGTCAGGAGAAGCCTGGGACCAGTCGCAGCCTGACTGAGTCTCAGGTCCCTCCCCTCCGCCTGCCATATAAACGAGCCAGGAAGGCCACTCCCAGTCCTGTGCAGGATTCAGCGTACAGGCTGATCCAGGAGGCTTTGGCGTCCCTCCGAGCCTTCCCCAGTCCTGAAGAGGCCTTTGCCTGCATGGCTGCCACAAAATTGCAGGGCATGCAGGAGGGCCAACGCAGGCTCTGTGAGGACCTGCTTTATAAAGTCCTTCGTAAGGGGGAGAGTGGGGAACTGACACCCAAGACGGATGTCATGGAGAGGGACGATCCTCCTCCTCCTCCTCCTGCTGCCACAACTCCACCACCACAGCCAAAGCCTGGAAGGAAGCGTGGAAAGAAGACCAAAGAGTGATTGCCCTGGGTTCAGTCTGGTCTGACAGAAGATGCAGTCTCTCGTATGACCACAGCCTGGGGACACAGATGTCATCTGCTGCTTTCCGGATCTCTGGGACTTCTGGACCAGACTGCCCTCCCTAAGATAAGGACTCCTCAGGCCACCAATTTTGCTTTTAAATAATTGATGTCTGCCCTGGGGGTCCCAGGCTTCGCCCACTTCTGCAGTTTCTCCAGCGTTGCCTCCCTCTTTGTTTAGTTGTGAGCCCTTAATAAAAAATTTTTGGGTAAATTCTACTCTCCTGTGTGTGTTTTCATCCAAAAAGGACAGTTTGTTGGTGAGGATTCAGGTACATTTCTAAAAACATAAAATGTGAAATTAACAAGGGACAACAACACCAAACAATTTCCTACAGATTAAATAGAACAACATATTAGTGGTGTTGTGGGAACTTGTCACAAAAAACACACGAACATTTTCGGGAATACAAATCAAAATCACCAAAAAAAAAATAATAAAAAAAAGAGAAACACAAAAAAATAATCTACATTAAAGTCCAAAAAAAATAACAATTTTGTTGTCAGATGTGAGAAATCAAAATATATTGAGGGAATCCCGATAAATAGTAACGAAATAAGTTTGTGAGAAGTGTGTGTGAATATGAGCATTAGGGATGAGCCGAACACCCCCCGGTTCGGTTCGCACCAGAACCCGCGAACGGACCGCAAGTTCGCACGAACGTTAGAACCCCATTGACGTCTATGGGACTCGAACGTTCGAAATCAAAAGTGCTCATTTTAAAGGCTAATTTGCATGGTATTGTCCTAAAAAGGGTGTGGGGACCCGGGTCCTACCCCAGGGGACATGTATCAATGCAAAAAAAACTTTTAAAAACGGCCGTTTTTTCGGGAGCAGTGATTTTAATGATGCTTAAAGTAAAAAAAAAAAAGTGAAATATTCCTTTAAATATCGTACCTGGGGGGTGTCTATAGTATGCCTGTAAAGTGACGCGTGTTTCCCATGTTTAGAACAGTCCCTGCACCAAATGTCATTTTTAAAGGAAAAAATCTCATTTAAAACTGCTTGCGGGTTTAATGTCATGTCGGGTCCTGGCAATATGGATGAAAATCAGTGAGACAAACGGCATGGGTACCCCCCAGTCCATTACCAGGCCCTTTGGGTCTTGTATGGATATTAAGGGGAACCCCGCACCCAAATTAAAATAAGGAAAGGTCCCTATATACTCTGAACAGCAGTATACAGGCGGTGCAAACAAGACAGGGACTGTAGGTTTGTTGTTAAGTAGAATCTCTTTGTAATTTTGAACATTTTTAACGTGTTTAGCTCCAGCCAAAAAATCTTTTCTAAGCTTTTTGGAAAACATAGGGAAGGGTTATCACCCCTGTGACATTTGTTTTGCGTCTTTCCTCCTCTTCAGAAGATTTCACCTCACTTTTTTGTCCCAATGAAAAATGTTTTTTGAAAATTTGGGTTTTTTTGTGGAACAAGGATTGGAAAGCATCAGTGGAAAGGAGAAATTGTTTTCCCATATTAACTCTTACATGAGAGAATTTCCCTTCCTAGGGGTAGATTTCATCTCACTTCCTGTTGTCTCCTTCCGTTTGCAAGTAGGAGTCGTTTGTAAGTTAGATGTTTGAAAGTAGGGTCCTGCCCTATATACTCAGCAGAAATTTGGGCCTTAGGTGTTGCTGTGGCCAAAACACTGTAAGCCCTCACAGGGCCCTGCTGTGAAATATTAGATCAAGAATTGTAATTACATGCCCCTGTTGAACAGGAGCTGAAAAATTAGGCCTTAGGCACTGGTGCTGGTGCCACAACACTGCAACCCCTCACAGACACTCTAGTTGGAACGCAGGAACGAGCCCTGCTGCAAAGTATTGCATCAAAAATTGTAATTACACGCCCCTGTTAGACAGGGGCAGAAAAATTGGGCCTTAGGCACTGGTGCTGGTGCCACAACACTGCAACCCCTCACAGACACTCTAGTTGGAACGCAGGAACGAGCCCTGCTGCAAAGTATTGCATCAAAAATTGTAATTACACGCCCCTGTTAGACAGGGGCAGAAAAATTGGGCCTTAGGCACTGGTGCTGGTGCCACAACACTGCAACCCCTCACAGACACTCTAGTTGGAACGCAGGAACGAACCCTGCTGCAAAGTATTGCATCAAAAATTGTAATTACACGCCCCTGTTAGACAGGGGCAGAAAAATTGGGCCTTAGGCACTGGTGCTGGTGCCACAACACTGCAACCCCTCACAGACACTCTAGTTGGAACGCAGGAACGAGCCCTGCTGCAAAGTATTGCATCAAAAATTGTAATTACACGCCCCTGTTAGACAGGGGCAGAAAAATTGGGCCTTAGGCACTGGTGCTGGTGCCACAACACTGCAACCCCTCACAGACACTCTAGTTGGAATGCAGGAACGAGCCCTGCTGCAAAGTATTACATCAAAAATTGTAATTACACGCCCCTGTTATACAGGGGCTGAAAAATTGGGCCTTAGGCACTGGTGCTGGTGCCACAACACTGCAACCCCTCACAGACACTCTAGTTGGAATGCAGGAACGAGCCCTGCTGCAAAGTATTACATCAAAAATTGTAATTACACGCCCCTGTTATACAGGGGCTGAAAAATTGTGCCTTAGGCACTGGTGGTGGCGCCCAGAACCAAAAATGTTCTTACAAGCTATCAGCGTGATGATTGAGGAGGAAGAGGATAATTACTCAGGGATAGTCACTCAGCATCAGCATAGGCAGTCTTTGAAGGGATCTGAAAAAAATTATTCAGTTACATCAGCATCAGGTGCTTGGTAGCTGGTGGTGATCCAAGACTGATTCATTTTTATGAAGGTCAGCCGATCGACCGAGTCAGTGGACAGACGCACCCTGTGATCGGTTACCACGCCTCCAGCAGCACTGAATGTGCGTTCCGAAAGAACGCTGGATGCAGGACAGGCCAGTAGCTCAATTGCATACTGTGCAAGCTCTGGCCAGTGATCCATCCTCAAGACCCAGTAACCCAGAGGATTTTCGGTGGGAAAGGTGTCCAAGTCTGATCTTGCCCCTAGGTATTCCTGCACCATGTAAAACAGACGCTGGCGATGGTTGCTGGAACCGATCATACCTTGGGGCTGCGGACCAAAAAATTGTCTGAACGCATCGGTCAGACGGCCACCTTCTCCACCGCTCCTTCTTTGACTGACCGAAGCCTCAGCAACACGTTGTCCAGAAACAGGAGTTTGTAACCTCCCAGTCTCTGGGAACGCGTTGCACAGACCTTTCTGCAAGGCCTCCCGAAGATGTTTCATCCTCTGCTCCCTCTGCGATGGCAAGATAAGGTCCGCAACCTTACCCTTGTAACGTGGATCAAGGAGGGTTGCCAGCCAGTATTGGTCCTTCTCCTTGATACCACGAATACGAGGATCCTTACGCAGGCTTTGCAGGATCAGGGAGGCCATGCAGCGTAGGTTTGCTGAGGCATTCGGTCCGGAGTCCTCTGGGTCACTAAGGACAACAACGTCCGCAGCCACCTCCTCCCAGCCACGTACAAGTCCATGTGTTCCTTGGGACTGATCCCTTAAAGACTGCTGATGCTGAGTGCCAGGCTCCACCTCCATACTGACACAATCTTCCTCCTCCTCCTCCTCCTCCTCCTCGTCCTCTTCCTGTGTGATCGGCGGGCACGCAGGAACACTGTCTGGATAAAGGGGGCCTTGAGAGCTAAGGAAGTCCTCCTCTTCCTGCCTCTGTTCTGCCTCAAGTGCCCTGTCCATTATTCCACGCAGCGTGTGCTCCAACAGGTGGACAAGGGGGACAGTGTCACTGATGCATGCACTGTCAGTGCTCACCATCCTCGTGGCCTCCTCGAATGGTGACAGGACAGTGCATGCATCCCTGATCATGGCCCACTGGCGTGGGGAAAAAAAACCAAGGTCCCCTGACCCTGTCCTGGTGCCATAGTCGCACAGGTACTCATTTATGGCCCTCTGCTGCGTGTGCAGCCGCTGCAGCATGGCCAACGTCGAGTTCCACCTGGTGGGCATGTCACAGATTAGGCGGTTCTTGGGCAGGTTAAACTCCTTTTGGAGGTCCGTCAGCCGAGCACTGGCATTATATGACCGGCGGAAATGCACACAGACTTTCCTGGCCTGCCTCAGGACATCCTGTAAGCCCGGGTACCTGCCCAAGAACCGCTGCACCACCAAGTTAAGGACGTGAGCCAAACAGGGCACATGGGTCAGTTGTCCCTGTCGGAGGGCAGAGAGGAGGTTGGTGCCATTGTCGCAAACCACCATTCCTGCCTTAAGTTGGCGTGGCGTCAACCACCTCTGAACCTGCCCCTGCAGAGCTGACAGAACCTCTGCCCCAGTGTGGCTCCTGTCCCCCAAGCACACCAGCTCAAGCACCGCATGGCATCTTTTGGCCTGCGTACTTGCGTAGCCCCTTGAACGCCTACGGAGCACCGCTGGTTCCGAGGAAGAGGCCATGGAGGAAGAAGAAGAGGAGGGGGTGGAGGAGAGAGGTGTGTCACAATCAGCATTTTGGAGGCGTGGTGGCGGAACAACCTCCAACACTACTGCACCTTGTCCTGCATCCTTCCCAGCTGCCAGCAGAGTCACCCAATGCGCCGTGAAACTTAAGTAACGTCCCTGTCCATGCCTGCTGGACCATGAGTCAGCGGTAATATGCACCTTACCGCTGACCGCCCTGTCCAGCGAGGCATGGACATTGCCTTCCACATGCCGGTAGAGAGCTGGAATCGCCTTCCGTGAGAAAAAGTGGCGTTTGGGTACCTGCCACTGAGGAACCGCACATTCCACAAACTCACGGAAGGGGGCAGAGTCTACCAACTGAAAAGGCAGCAGTTGAAGTGCTAGCAATTTTGCCAAGCTAGCATTCAACCGCTGGGCATGTGGATGGCTGGGAGCAAACTTCTTTCGGCGGTGCAGCAGCTGGGGCAGGGAAATTTGCCTGGTACAATCTGGCGTCGGTGTACCAAAAGCAGATTGCCCACAAGTACTTGGCTGTGACACACCTAATTCTACACCTTCATTCCTCTCACTGCAGGTCTCAGAGAGGACTGAAGGTCTAGTGGGGTTGGAAATCTCAGCTGATGAGGAGCAAGGAGAGATCCTCTTTGTTCTTTGGTGTGGGTCTTTTAGATATGCTTGCCAACGAACTGCATGGCAGGTCAACATATGTCTGGTCAAGCATGTGGTACCCAAGCGGGAGATGTTTTGGCCACGCGAGATACGCTTGAGACATATGTTGCAAATAGCAGCGGTGCGATCTGATGCACTCGTCTCAAAAAAGGCCCACACCAAAGAACTTTTTGAATAACGCGCAGAGACTGCAGCGCCCTGCACATGTGGAGCTTTGGGGTGTGATGCAGTCAATGTGCTGCCCTTAGGCTGGCCCCTGGAGGGCATCCTGCCTCGTTGGTGATGTGCCGCCTCCTCCTCCTCCTCCTCCTCCTCTCTCCTATCAGGCACCCACGTTGAGTCAGTGACCTCATCATCCCCTCCCTCCTCATCACTGGAGCAAACCTGGCAGTATGCTGCAGCAGGGGGAGCATGACTGCCAGATTGCTGTCCTTCTTGGGCACCCCCTCTGTCCGTGCTCATGTTACTGCCTTCATCGAGCTCAGTATCATCATCAGAGCCTTCCAAACGCTGGGCATCCTCCTGGAGCATGTACCCAACACTGTGGTCAAACAGTTCGAGGGAATCCTCATGAGGACATGGTGGAGCTAGGGAAGGAGTCACTGATGACATTGAGCTGAGGGAAGAGGCCGCTGCTTTGCCAGACAAAGCACCCTGGGCATGGGTGAGAGAGGATGAGGAGGATGAGGACGGCTTGGTCATCCACTCGACCAAGTTTTCTGCATGTTGCGGCTCAACACGGCCAGCTGCCGAAAAAAAGGCCAAGCGTGTCCCATGGCCACGTGCTGATGAGGATGCACCGTCTCCACGACCAGCACTAGACACAGAGCCTGCTTGCCCTCTCTTATTGGCTTGTGACTGTCTGCCTCTCCTTCTTGGCCTTCCAGACATACTAATGGCCTGTAGCTGCACTAAGCTGGGATAGAACACCTGTAATTTTCTTCAGGTAGCTTTATATACTGTAACCAGACAAGCCTGCCTGTCAGTAGGAAGATAACAGGAACGGATCTAGCTGAACACTGTGAGCAGGACGCACTGCACTAAATGTAAATAGCAGGAACGGATCTAGCTGAACACTGTGAGCAGGACGCACTGACTGCACTAAATGTAAATAGCAGGAACGGATCTAGCTGAACACTGTGAGCAGGACGCACTGCACTAAATGTAAATAGCAGGAACAGATCTAGCTGAACACTGTGAGCAGGACGCACTGCACTAAATGTAAATAGCAGGAACGGATCTAGCTGAACACTGTGAGCAGGACGCACTGACTGCACTAAATGTAAATAGCAGGAACAGATCTAGCTGAACACTGTGAGCAGGACGCACTGCACTAAATGTAAATAGCAGGAACGGATCTAGCTGAACACTGTGAGCAGGACGCACTGACTGCACTAAATGTAAATAGCAGGAACAGATCTAGCTGAACACTGTGAGCAGGACGCACTGCACTAAATGTAAATAGCAGGAACAGATCTAGCTGAACACTGTGAGCAGGACGCACTGCACTAAATGTAAATAGCAGGAACGGATCTAGCTGAACACTGTGAGCAGGACGCACTGACTGCACTAAATGTAAATAGCAGGAACAGATCTAGCTGAACACTGTGAGCAGGACGCACTGCACTAAATGTAAATAGCAGGAACAGATCTAGCTGAACACTGTGAGCAGGACGCACTGCACTAAATGTAAATAGCAGGAACGGATCTAGCTGAACACTGTGAGCAGGACGCACTGCACTAAATGTAAATAGCAGGAACGGATCTAGCTGAACACTGTGAGCAGGACGCACTGCACTAAATGTAAATAGCAGGAACGGATCTAGCTGAACACTGTGAGCAGGACGCACTGCACTAAATGTAAATAGCAGGAACGGATCTAGCTGAACACTGTGAGCAGGACGCACTGACTGCACTAAATGTAAATAGCAGGAACGGATCTAGCTGAACACTGTGAGCAGGACGCACTGCACTAAATGTAAATAGCAGGAACGGATCTAGCTGAACACTGTGAGCAGGACGCACTGCACTAAATGTAAATAGCAGGAACGGATCTAGCTGAACACTGTGAGCAGGACGCACTGACTGCACTAAATGTAAATAGCAGGAACGGATCTAGCTGAACACTGTGAGCAGGACGCACTGCACTAAATGTAAATAGCAGGAACGGATCTAGCTGAACACTGTGAGCAGGACGCACTGCACTAAATGTAAATAGCAGGAACGGATCTAGCTTAACACTGTGAGCAGGACGCACTGCACTAAATGTAAATAGCAGGAACGGATCTAGCTGAACACTGTGAGCAGGACGCACTGCACTAAATGTAAATAGCAGGAACGGATCTAGCTGAACACTGTGAGCAGGACGCACTGACTGCACTAAATGTAAATAGCAGGAACGGATCTAGCTGAACACTGTGAGCAGGACGCACTGCACTAAATGTAAATAGCAGGAACGGATCTAGCTGAACACTGTGAGCAGGACGCACTGCACTAAATGTAAATAGCAGGAACGGATCTAGCTGAACACTGTGAGCAGGACGCACTGCACTAAATGTAAATAGCAGGAACGGATCTAGCTGAACACTGTGAGCAGGACGCACTGCACTAAATGTAAATAGCAGGAACGGATCTAGCTGAACACTGTGAGCAGGACGCACTGCACTAAATGTAAATAGCAGGAACGGATCTAGCTGAACACTGTGAGCAGGACGCACTGCACTAAATGTAAATAGCAGGAACGGATCTAGCTGAACACTGTGAGCAGGACGCACTGACTGCACTAAATGTAAATAGCAGGAACGGATCTAGCTGAACACTGTGAGCAGGACGCACTGCACTAAATGTAAATAGCAGGAACGGATCTAGCTGAACACTGTGAGCAGGACGCACTGCACTAAATGTAAATAGCAGGAACGGATCTAGCTGAACACTGTGAGCAGGACGCACTGCACTAAATGTAAATAGCAGGAACGGATCTAGCTGAACACTGTGAGCAGGACGCACTGCACTAAATGTAAAGAGCAGGAACAGATCTAGCCTAATCTATCTAACTCAAATCAAATGACACTGTCTGTCTCTCTCTCTATCAGCACACCGGAACACACTACACAGGGCCGCCGTGCAGGCGGCCTTATATAGTGTGGGGCGTGTACTAAATCCCCTGAGCCATAATTGGCCAAAGCCACCCTGGCTTTGGCCAATTACAGCTCTCTCTACTGACGGCGCTGTGATTGGCCAAGCATGCGGGTCATAGTGCATGCTTGGCCAATCATCAGCCAGCAATGCACTGCGATGCCGCAGTGAATTATGGGCCGTGACGCGCCACACGAATTTGGCGCGAACGGCCCATAACGTTCGCAATTCGACGGACGGTCGAACAGCCGATGTTCGAGTCGAACATGGGTTCGACTCGAACACGAAGCTCATCCCTAATGAGCATCAAAACGACTTAATTCTTGTCACATTATAAAGAAGAAGAGAGTGCGCTGTATTAAAACATTTTGAACATTGCAGCGTGACGAAAGTGCTGTATCCATTACGAACGCTACGTTTACCAGAACGAGCTGTCCCGTGTCGGAATTTCTTCTGAGCATGCGTGGCACTTTGTGCGTCGGAACAGGCCACACACGGTCGGAATTGACGCGATCGGATTTTGTTGTCGGAAAATTTTATCTCCTGCTGTCCAACTTTGTGTGTCGGAAAATCCGATGGAAAATGTCCGATGGCGCCCACACACGGTCGGAATTTCCGACAACACGCTCCGATCGGACATTGTCCATCGGAAAATCCGACCGTGTGTACGGGGCATTACAGTGTTGTGGCACCAGCACCGCCAAAGGCCCAATTTTTCTGCCCCTGTTCAACAGGTGCATGTAATTACAATTCTTGATCTAATATTTCACAGCAGGGCCCGTTCCAGTGCCCACCAAGAGTAACTGTGAGGACTTACAGTGTTGTGGCACCACCACCACCACCAAAGGCCCAATTTTTCTGCCCCTGTTCAACAGGTGCATGTAAATACAATTCTTGTTCTAATATTTCACAGCAGGGCCCAGGGGCAGACTGATAACTCATGGGGCCCCCGGGCAATAGGAGATTATGGGGCCCCCAGGCAATCAGAGATTATGGGGACACACAGTATACACACACACAGTATACAATCACACAGTATACACATACATGTACACACAGTATACACAGACAGATGTAAAAAAAACACAGATTTATACATACTGTCCCTGGTTTTACTGAGGCTGGCAACCCTGATGGGGCCCCCTAGTGGCCCAGGGCCCTCGGGCAGTGCCCTACTCGCTCAATGGTCAGTCCACCCCTGGCAGGGCCCATTCCTGCACCCACCAAGAGTAACTGGGAGGGCTTACAGTGTTGTGGCAACACCAACACCTAAGGCCCCAATTTCTGCAGAGTATATAGGACAGGCCCCTACTTTCAAACGACTCCTACTTGCAAATGGAAGGAGACAACAGGAAGTGAGATGAAATCTACCCCTAGGAAGGGAAATTCTCTTCTGTAAGAGTTAATATGGGAAAAACGTGTCTCCTCTTCACTGATGCTTTATCACCAAAAACCCCAAATTTTTAAAAAAACATTTGTCATTGGGACAGAAAGTGAGGTTAAATCTTCTGAAGAGGTGCTCAGACAGCAAAACAAATGTTACAGGGGTGATAACCCTTCCCTATGTTTTCCAAAAACCTTAAAAATAGATTTTTTTGTCTGGAGCTACACTTTAAAAAGGTACCAGTTCAAAATTACGAACAGATTCTATTTAACAACAAACCTACAGTCCCTGTCTTGTTTGCACCGCCTGTATACTGCTGTTCAGAGTATATAGGGCCTGGGACCCCACGCCTTTCCTTTTTTAAATTTGGGTGTAGGGTTCCCCTTAAGATCCATACAAGACCCAAAGGGCCTGGTAATGGACTGGGGGGGGGGTACCCATGCCGTTTGTCTCGCTGATTTTCATCCATATTGCCGGGACCCAACATTACATTAAAGCCGCAAGCAGGTTTAAATGACTTTTATTCCTTTAAAAATGTCATTTTGTGCAGGGACTGTTCTAAGCACGGGAAACACACGCCACTTTACAGGCATACTATAGACACCCCCCAGGTACGATATTTAAAGGAATATTTCACTTTTTTTTTTCACTTTAAGCATCATTAAAATCACTGCTCCCGAAAAAACGGTAGTTTTTAAAACTTTTTTTTGCATTGCTACATGTCCCCTGGGGCAGGACCCGGGTCCTCAAACCCTTTTTAGGACAATATCATGCAAAATAGCCTTTAAAATTAGCACTTTTGATTTTGAACGTTCGATTCCAATAGACTTCAATGGGGTTCTAAAGTTTTCGCAAATTTTCGGTCCGTTCGCAGGTTCTGGTGTGAACCGAACCGGGGGGTGTTTGGCTCATCCCTAGTCAGGATAATCTAACTATTCCTATATTTACAAAAATGTATTATATCCCTAACTAAAATTAAATTCTCCGATATCATTCAACCCGGCACTGCACAGATCTGTGTCTCACTAAGCATCCTACTAATGACCTTAGATAATCTCCTTGCCACCATTTTTGCAAAGAGCCTGTAGTCTGAATTTAACAAGGAGATAGATCTCCAATTTCAAATATCCTTCTTATCCCCTTCTTATAAATTAATACCACTACCCCCTCTCTCATAGATTCGGATATAATACCTTCCCTCATCGTGTAACTAAATACCTCAACCACATTCCCCTTAATAATATCCCAAAACAATTTAAAAAACTCACTTGGTAAGCCATCCCCTCCCAGGGTTTTATTAGCCCCCATGCTTGTCACAGCTTCCCACACCACCTCCTCGTTCACCACTTTCTGCAAAAAAACCTTATCATCCTCATCTAAATTATCCTCTACCTTGTCAATCATTCTAGTATCTGACTCATCAACACACACTTCCTGATACAACCGTTCATAAAATTTAATCACGAATTCCAGCACATTCTCTCCCTTCTTCATCATACACACCCTCAAACACTCCTTTTTCCTTCAATAAAGTGTGTTATAGAAAAAACATTGGCGCTGCATATATAAATCCGTGATGAAACTTCAAAATAATACTTCAAAATAATAAGTAAAACAATACATATATATATTTTTTATTAGATAACTTATTTCATAAAAAATCTCCACGTGTGAAAGTGTCCAGAAATAGATCAAGTACAAAATCCATGCATAGTGATGAAGTCCATATGCCAAGTATAAAAATCTTCTCAAATAATATATATAAATATCTTCCACCACACCAAATGTGATTGTGTTCCACTCCCTGTTGAAATCGCACTCACCAGAAGAATATGCCTTGCATTCTCATGCTCGGCAGACAAGCTGTTAAAAACCACTAGGGTTTAATCAGACCTCGGCTCTCAGCAGCATTCAATAAGGGAGGAAATCCCCATCAACTTAGGTTGCCCGAAAAATGTAATTTGTGCTCAAACAGCAAGAGATCTCAAATGGATGGATGAGCCAGACCAAGCCTCGCAGCATATCCTCCTCCAAGCTTCAAATCACACAGGGTGTGCACCTAGTCAAAAATTCTTTAATGATAAAAAAAATAAAATTCAGGCCATCAAGCAATCTTGCCTCTCTTCAGGGCAAGGTAAAGAATGCTGTCTGCAAACTTTATATAACATAGGTTTGTTTGCTAAAGAGGCAATTGAAAACACATGCACAGTCCATGAAACACACAAAATGCAAGTTCATCCAATGTAGAGACAGAACTTCAAAGTTGGTACACCTGTTAAAGATGTCCTTAAATCACTAACCCCAAAAACACACTCTTTAAACATGCTCATAAAAATCCAAGTGCTGTTCACACACCAAAAGCCACAGCAAAAGAACAAGGTCCCTGAGCATGCCCAGAACAACCCAAATGCAGCTAGCACAAAATAAGCCACCCCCTGGCCAAAATTAAGCACATCATTCAGCGTGCTACAAAATTACAGATGGGACAAACACCCTCCCTGTCCAGGAGGGCAAACAAAGAGCCTAAAATGGGCAAAAGTTATACACCTTTGCAGTCTATGGGAACTGACTTGTTAATTTTGCTAGTCCCCACTTGGCTGGCTTATATTCTAGTTATTGGCCTTAAAATGGGTATGAGGGCCCAGGTCCCACCCTGAAGGACATATATCAATGTCACCCCAAACAGCGAAACATTGCAAAATTGCTTAAAAACTAGTAACTTGGGGGCTCACTCTGCCTGTAAAGTGGCGCATCTGTAGCCTGTATCCAAACTGCTGCTTCAAAGATGTACGGCTTTAGAGAAAACTTACAAATCTGCAAGATTTTAACCCAAAACAAAAAATAGCCTGCCCCCAAATACTTACAAGGTCGTTTGGGTCTGTTAAGGCTTAAAATGAGCACCCCCACGTAAAAAAAACACCCTAAACTAAAAAAATATTGTGCCCCTCCCACACACTAACAAACCCCTAGCCAAACACACAGCAAGCCAGCCCATGAAAAGGGGTGGATGCTTGGGGGCAGGAGGGGATCGGGCACCCCAAAAGTCAACCACCTTGTTCCCATATTCAGGGGGACAAGGGCCTCTTCCAAGCAACTCTAGGCTGGGGTTGTGGGGGGCTGCAGACAGGGGGCTTTACGGAATGTGGAAAGCCCCTTTAAACTAGTGGGTACAAGGTGCTTTGTGGTTGGTATTGAGCTGAGCCCAACATGCCCCAAAGGCAGCCAGCTATGTTGAGTGCATGTGGTCTTGCATGGTTCAGGAGGGGGTTGGGCGATCGCTCTTCTCACCCCTTTCCTAGCTGGCTCTGTTGAATGCTCTGAAAAAGGATGTTGTTTGGATTGGTGAAGGCAGCTCACAGTATTTTGAGAATGGAGTGTGGAGTTCCCCTTTAAAAGCAAAAGTTAGCCCATGGAAATCCAAGGGATTAGAGGGGGGAGACAAGAGCATTGAAGAATGGAGTGTGGAGTTCCTCTTCAAAAGCAAAAGCTAGCCCAAGGAAATCATATGCATTAGAGGGGGAAGGTTAAGTGCCCTTTTAGGAGGAGCTAGAGGAGCATAAGACTTTTTACACAATTTTAACAAGGTGCTTGTCACATGTTGGCAATGTAACATGCTAACATGACCTGTGTGCAAATCTCCTTAAAAAAATACATAAAGGTGAACCAGCGTAAAAAAAAATAAATTCAAGTTTAGAGGTCCACCCGTTCAACCCGTGCAATTGCATGTTCGTTGCTTAACAATTACTAAGATTTTGGCCATGCAGTTTTTGGCTGGGGCAGTTTTTGGCTTTAAAAAAACTCAAAAACTAGTGGGTTCTGAGAAGAGTTTTTCAGCTGTTTTCAGCTGTAAAAAGGCTCTAACGTCAAAAAACGCTGATAAACGCAGCTAAACGTTCAAAAACATGGCTCACCAGCGGTTTTTGCCGTTTTTGATCCATTGAAAAAAAAAATGCTAAAAAACGCTAACGCGGAAAAACGCTAAAGAACACTATTAAACGTTGAAAAGCTACTGGTGTTTTTATAACGTTATTTTAATGTCCAGTGTGCATGAGGCCTTAGACTGGCCATACACCTATAGATTATCTGCAGATTTTCTATGGTCAGATGGAAAAAGTGGAACAGATTCCTCCATCTACGCTGAACTGTGTGAATGGAGGAATCTCCCACTGGCCCAAGCTTCCATATCTTGCTAGTCGGCCCCGCTGGCTCTCACAATACCTGAACATTCTGATTGGGTGCAGGCATTGTTTAGGTTGAGAGCCAGCGGGGCCGAATAGCAAGATACTGAAGCTTGGCCCAGTGGGAGATTCCTCCATCCACACAGTTTAGCATACATGGAGAAATCTATTGCACTTTTACATCTAACCATAGAAAATCTGCAGATAATCTATAAGTGTATGGCCAGCTCCAGAGTCAGAGATAATTTCTTGTTCATTAACCTCAAACTGGGGGCTGGATTCCAGCTCCTCCTGCTCCCCAGCCATTGCCAAAAAAGGAAAAAGATCTACCCCTCCGTTGGACACACCAACAGTAGTTTTCCTTTCAATTTTGCAATCAAAAGGGTCCGAAGTGAGTTCCAGTGTTTCCTCAGCAGGGGGAGCGCTGTCCTTCTGACTCCTTTTGTTTTCCCATAAACTACAAAAGTGTGGAAAATCTCTCCCCACTAGGGCTTCATGAAGCAGTGAGGGTACCACCCCCACTGAATGTGTCACAGTGCCCCAAGGGGTATCAAACAGCAGTCTGGTAGGCACGTGTATCACCATGTATACAAATCACCCCAATAGTGCTTGGGTGTAACTTTGTAGGATTTACAAAATTACCTTTGACTAACGTCACACCACTACCAGAATCTAACAGAGCAGTTACTGGCTTTCCATCAACTGAAATTATACACATTTGTTTTTCCATGCATCCCTGACATTATGCAGTAAATGCCACCTGTGCAAAAAGAGACATGTCTTTTTTCAAATATGCATTATCACATTGCATTGGTTCATCATTTAGGGAACAGTTAGCAGCAATATGACCAAACGCATGGCAGCGATAACACTTTGTGTGTTCTGTACCCAGTCCTCTAAATGGCCTCAGAGACCTTCCTGACCTATTTGGGCAGTCTCCAGGTCCTGAGGCCATAGTCTCATTATCTGTAGTAACAGTCTTGAAATTTTTCCCTGAGCCCTTGAAAATTGGAACAGTCTTACCGGATCCTCCGGGCGTTTTTTCACCCCTAGCGACATTGGGATGGGGCACGGATGGGTTCAACAAGTCCTCAGCAGCATCATTTCCACCAGGTCCACCAGCTGATTTGCAGTCTTAGGGTCCCCATGGCTGACCCACTTCCTCAAAGTGGCAGGGAGTGCATGTAAATAACAGTCCATGGCCACACGTTTCATAATCTTAGGACCTGACAAAGTCTCTGGCTGCAGCCACTTCTGGGTGAGGTGTATCAAGTCAAACATCTGGGAGCGGGGTGGCTTGTCAGTATTGTATGACCACCGATGCATCCGTTGAGCCCGGACTGCAATGGTGACACCCAGGCGTGCAAGCATCTTAGTATTCAGTGTCTTATAATCCTCGGCAGCATCTGGTTCCAGGTCATAATAGGTCTTTTGGGGTTCTCCCGTCAGAAACGGAGCTAGCAGTCCTTGCCATCTCTTGCCATCGCGAAACAGCAACTCTTGCAAAAGTTGCTAGGTAAGCTTACACATCATCTACAGGTGTCATCTTCTGCAGGTAATATCTAGCATGCCCAAATTTCTGTTCCACTGGCAAAGGAACTGCGGACCCCTTCTTTAAACACTTCAGTCCCGTAAGGTTTTACCCCCTTCCTGACCAGAGCACTTTTTACAATTTGGCACTGTGTCGCTTTAACTGCTAATTGCGCGGTCATGCAATGTTGTACCCAAACAAAATTTGCGTCCTTTTTTTCCCATAAATAGAGCTTTCTTTTGATGGTATTTGATTACCTCTGCGGTTTTTATTTTTTGCGCTATAAACCGAATATTTTGAAAAAAAATATTTTCTACTTTTTGTTATAAAAAAAATCCAATAAATTCAATTTTAGTCATACATTTAGGCCAAAATGTATTCAGCCACATGTCTTTGGTAAAAAAAAGTCAATAAGTGTATATTTATTGGTTTGCGCAAAAGTTATAGCGTCTACAAAATAGAGTACATTTTCTTGAATTTACACAGCTTTTAGTTTATGACTGCCTATCTCAATTCTTGAGGTGCTAAAATGGCAGGGCAGTACACCTCCCCCCCCAAATGACCCAATTTTGGAAAGTAGACACCCCAAGGAAATTGCTGAGAGGCATGTTGAGCCCATTGAATATTTTATTTTTTTGTCCCAAGTGATTGAATGACAAAAAAATATATATTTATTTACAAAAAGTTGTCACTAAATGATATATCGCTCACACATGCCATGGTTATATGTGGAATTGCACCCCAAAATACATTTTGCTGCTTCTCCTGAGTACGGGGATACCACATGTGTGGGAATTTTTGGGAGCCTAGCAGCGTACTGGGCCCCCGAAAACCAATCACTGCCTTCAGGATTTCTTAGGGCGTAAATTTTTGATTTCACTCCTCGCTACCTCACAGTTTTGAAGGCCATAAAATGCCCAGATGGCACAACCCCCCCCCCCCCAAATGACCCCATTTTGGAAAGTAGACACCCTAGGCTTTTTGCTGAGAGGCATTTTGAGTCCATGGAATATTTTATATTTTGCCACAAGTTGCGGGAAAATGAGAAACTTTTTTTTTTTTTTGCACAAAGTTGTCACTAAATGATATATTGCTCAAACATGCCATGGGCATATGTGAAATTACACCCCAAAATACATTCTGTTGCTTCTCCTGAGTACAGGGATACCACATGTGTGAGACTTTTTGGGAGCCTAGCCGCGTGCGGGACCCCGAAAACCAAGCACCGCCTTCAGGGTTTCTAATGCCCCGTACACATGGTCGGATTTTCCGATGGACAATGTCCGATCGGAGCGTGTTGTCGGAAATTCCGACCGTGTGTGGGCTCCATCGGACATTTTCCATTGGATTTTCCTACACACAAAGTTGGACAGCAGGAGATAAAATTTTCCGACAACAAAATCCGTTGTCGGAAATTCCGATCGTGTGTACAAAAATCCGACTGACAAAGTGCCACGCATGCTCAGAATAAATAAAGAGATGAAAGCTATTGGCCACTGCCCCGTTTATAGTCCCGACGTACGTGTTTTACGTCACTGCGTTTAGAACGATCGGATTTTCTGACAACTTTGTGCGACCGTGTGTAGACAAAACAAGTTTGAGCCAACATCCATCAGAAAAAATCCTAGGATTTTGTTGTCGGAATGTCCGAACAAAGTCCGACCGTGTGTACGCCCTATAACAGTGTAAATTTTGGATTTCACTCCTCACTGCCTATCACAGGTTTCGGGGGCCATGGAATGCCCAGATTTGAACTGTCCTGGCATTTTATGCACAACATTTAGAAGCTTATGTCACACATCACCCACTCTTCTAACCACTTGAAGACAAAGCCCTTTCTGACACTTTTTGTTTACATTAAGAAGTATTTTTTTTTATTGCAAGAAAATTACTTTGAACCTCCAAACATTATATATTTTTTTTAAGCAAAGGCCCTACATATTAAAATGGTGGGTGTTTCATTTTTTTTTTTTTTTTTACAGTATTTGCGCAGCGATTTTTCAAACGCATTTTTTGGGGAAAAAACACTTTTTCTTAATTTGAATGCACTAAGACACATTATATTGCCCAAATGTTTGATGAAATAAAAAAGATGATCTGATGGCGCGTACACACGAGCGGACTTTGCGACAGACTTTGCCCGGCGGACGGGATTTCGTCAGACAATTCAATCGTGTGTGGGCTCCAGCGGACTTTGTTTTCTCAAAAGTTGGACGGACTTAGATTTGAAACATGTTTTAAATCAATCCGTCGAAATCGACTCCGGTCGAAAAATCTGCTCGTCTGTATGCTAGTTCGACGGACAAAAAGCCACGCTAGGGCAGCTATTGGTACTGGCTATGAACTTCCTTGTTTTAGTCCGGTCGTATGTCATCACGTACGAATTCGACGGACTTTGGTGGATTGTGTGTAGGCAAGTCCGTTCATTCAGAAAGTCCGTCGTAAAGTCTGTCGAAAAGTCCGCCAAGCAAAGTCTGCCGTAAAGTCCACTCGTGTGTACGCGGCATTAGGCCGAGTACATGGATACCAAACACAACATTTAAAATTTCACACAAACCTGCAGTGGCGACAAACTACATACTTTTTTAAAAGCCTTTAAAAGCCTTTACAGGCTACCACTTTAGATTTACAGAGGAGGTCTACTGCTAAAATTACTTCCCTTGATCTGACCTTCGCGGTGATACCTCACATGCATGGTGCAATTGCTGTTCACATTTGATGCCAAACCGACGCTTGCGTTTGCCTTTGCACGAGAGCAAGGGGGGACAGGGGAGTTTTTCTTTCTTTTTTTGCTTTTTTTATCTTATTTTTTTTTTGTTTTCAAAAAGTTTTATTGAAATTATTAAAACAAAAGCCTGTACATATCAGGTATCGTTAGTAACAATATCCTACAGTGACATAAGATAAACATAAGAAATCAAATTAGAATGTACATTCACAGTGAAGACAGTGTGAAGGATATATCATAACTAAGATAAGTTGAATTACATTCTGTATTGGTAGGAAATCATATTTAGTCAAATAAACATAATAAAACCAGAGAGGAGGGGGCCAATAGCAAATTATATATAAAAAAAAAAAAAAAAGAAGACAAATAATATACAGATAAAAACGAAACAAAGATATCAGAAATAAGGTGTAGCATAGTCATGTATAATGTTACATGGTTAATCAGGTAGCCTGAACAGGAACCAGGGATTCCATTTAGCATCAAAGATTGGTATGGAGTCATGAAGGGTGTGAAAATTTTTTTCAGTTTTCTTCATAGAATCAATACGATCAATAATTTGTGCAAAAGGTATTGAGGGAGATTTCCAGTGAAGAGCAATACACCAGAGCGTAGCAATACATATTGAGTGGATTAACCTCAGCTGGGGTTTGGTGATCTCGGGAACGTCTTGAAATAGGATGCAATGATGAATGGTGAGATTGACAGGGTTTCCCACTAATTTGTCTATCAGTTTAAGTACCTCCTTCCAGGTGGGTTGTAATTTTTCACACTCCCAGAAAGTGTGTAGGTAGGTGCCTAATTGGGTGCAGCCTCTGAAGCAGTGGGGAGATGACTGCGGGTAGATCTTTTGAATGCGGGTAGGGGTATAATACCATCTCGTCGTGAGTTTAATGGCTGTTTCTTTTATGGAAAGGGATTTCGAGCATTTACAAATGTTCGCCCAGCCTCTGTCCCAGTCTATGGTGTCCTAATCAAGTGCCAGGTCCTGTTCCCATTGTGATCTGTACCTCAGGGGGGGAGAGTCTTCCGTTGCGACCAGGGAACTATGGATCTGTGAGATAAGGCCCCTCTGGCGAGGAGCAGTACGACACAGATCCTCATATAGTGTCGAGTGATCGGAGGGGAGGGTGGGATAGTGGTTTTGAAAGAAATGTCTTATCTGGAGGAAGTGATAGAATTCCCTATCAGGGATAAGATGACGAGATTTGAGGGACGCAAATGAGGTGAATTTAGAGTTTATCAAGAAGTCGTTTAAGGTGATCAGGTTGTGTTGTGTCCACGTCTCAAATACTTCTGGGTGGGAGAAGGCAGTTGGGAATCTTGGGTAACCTATATAGGAAGCCCCTAGGGATGGTTGAGAGATGAGGTTATATTTGTCTTTATACGTGTTCCAGAGTGCTAAGCCGACCTTGACTATTAGATTTTTGTTGGAGACTTCTGTAAGTAGGGGGGCGGAAGACCACATCAGGCCCAGTAGATATAATGGGGAGATAGAGTCTTGTTCGAACTTTACCCAAGGGACCCTGGAGTCTCTGATGTTCCACTGGGCTTGTTGTGCAAGTCTGCAAGCAATATAGTAGAGCCAGATGCGGGGGACCCCCAAGCCCCCTCTTTTAGAGGAACGGTAGAGAACCTCTTTAGCAAATCTAGGTGATTTATTTTGCCAAATGAATTTATTCATAAATGTTTGAATGGTGAGGAGATAAGATTTAGACACTCTGATTGGGAGGGATCGAAAGAGATACAACAATCTGGGAAGTATCACCATTCTAAGAGCTGTGATTCTGCCCAAGAAGGAAATACGAAGCTGAGACCAGGAATGGAGCGTTTTCTTCAGTTTAGATATCATGGGGGGGTAATTGAAGTCAAAGAGTTTGCTGAAGTCTCCTGCCAGAACAATGCCCAGGTATGATAGACTTGATCCCTTCCATACAAAATGGAAAGTCTGTTTAAATTGTTGTACTTCTGTTGGAGAAAAGCCCAGTGGGAGGGCGATCGATTTCGAGACATTGATCTTGAGGCCAGAGACCCCAGCAAAATAAGATAGCGTTTGGAGTAGGTTTGGTAGGGAAATGTGAGGGTTTGTTAGAAACATAAGGACGTCGTCTGCGTACATACAGAACTTATAGGACGAGGGGCCTTTGGTGTAACCTGAAATGTTTTGATTATTCAGAATCGCTATGGCCAGGGGTTCCAGGGCAAGGGCAAAGATTAGGGGGGAAAGTGGGCAACCTTGGCGCGTGCCTCTACCTATGGGGAAGAACTCAGAGTTACAACCTGGGATTTTAATGCGAGTTTTTGGGTTTACATAAAGGGCACGGAATCCCTGTAGAAACTCTTCTCGGAATCCCATACGTTGAAGGAGTGAGTTAAGATAGTTCCAGGAAACACTATCGAATGCCTTGTGTATGTCTAGGCTAAGTAAGAATAATTTATGGGAATTTAGATTGGAGTCTTGGATAATGTTAGTGGCTAGTCTAATGTTATCTGTTATGAATCTGTGTGGGATGAATCCTGACTGGAAGGGTGATATTAGGGTGGAAATAATAGAAGCTAATCTGTCTGCGAGGATTCTGCTAAAGATTTTTACATCAATGTTCATGACTGAGATCGGCCTATAGTTTTGTGGGAGTAAATGATTTTTGTTAGGTTTGGGGATCAGGGACATATTTGCCAGTAACATCTCCTCTGGGAAATCACCTCCTTGTAGGATCCAATTAAATAATTGGACTAAGCTGGGGGAAAGTAAAGAGGCGAATTTCTTGTAATAGATGGCTGAAAAGCCATCAGGGCCTGGAGCAGAGCCTGATTTTAGGGATTTGATAACATTAAGAACTTCTGAGGTGGTGACGGGGGCATTGAGCTTCTCAACTTGTGAGGCTGAGAGTGAGGGGATGTGCAGGTCTTGAGACCATGCGTCATCAGCTGGGGAAGGGTGATTCGGGTTCGAAGAGAGTAGGGAGGAGTAAAATTGTTCGAATATTCGGAGTACTTCTTTGGGGTGAGAGGTGGGAAGGCCTGTACTAGAAGAGAGTTTATATACATGCGTGGGTCGAGTTGACTGATTTAGCTTTCTGGCGAATAAGGTGGAGGAGGTGTTATTATGTAATAAGATTTTAGCTTTGGACCAACGGAGGTCTTTTTCAATTTTAGAGGATAGAAGGGAATCTAGTTCAAGGCGTTTTTGGTCTATTGTTTTTCTAGTAGATTCTAAGTCTAGCGTTTTAGTGTCTTTGTATATGCGATCCAGTTCAGTGGTAAGGGTCAAAATCCTTTGTCTGTGATTCTTATTGTGGGATGAGGCTATGCTGATTAATTTACCCCTTATAACAGCTTTATGGGCTGTCCATAGAATAGAGGGGGGGGGGGGTGTCTGGGAGAGCATTAAGGGAGAAGTATTCCTCTATCGATTTAGCGGTTTCAGATTTGGCTAGGATGTCTGACAGCAATGCTTCATTCAATCTCCAAATGTATGGTGTCGGGCCAAACCAATAAATTCAGTGGTAAAAGAGGTCACATGGTGGTCAGACCAAACACAAGGGTAAATCTTTGCTTTGTTGGAGTTCGCCAATATTATCGGGGTGGTGTATATGTAATCTAACCTAGCGTAACTATTGTGAGGATGAGAGTAAAAGGTGAACTCCTTATGACCGATATTGTGGGCTCTCCAAGTATCAACCAGCTGGTGGTCCAAGAGGCCTTGGGTAAGAGACCTGGGGAATGCTTTTGAGATTTTGGTGGACGAGGATCTATCCAGAGTGGGGTTGGCCACTAGGTTGAAGTCTCCTCCTATTATAATATGAGGAGAGTTCAAGCAGGACAGTTTATCAAAGAAGGTTTTAAAAAAGGAGGCGGGAGCATCGTTAGGGGCGTAAACACTGGCAATAGTGATTTCCTTATTATGTAGTAAGCCCTTTATGATCACAAATCTGCTATCTTTGTCTTTGAAACATTGTGTGGCTTCCATGGGAAGGGAAGCATGTAAGAAGATGGCGGCACCCCTGCTTTTGGATGAATAGAGGGTATAAAACGATTGTGGGTAGTTTCTATGGAAGAATTTAGGGTGTGAGACATGGGCAAAATGCGTCTCCTGTATCAGGAGAATCTTAGCATTGATATTCCCATACATATCGAAGGCTTTGCGTCTCTTTACAGGGGAATTAAATCCCTTCACATTATGTGAAATACATGTAATAGCCATTTTTAATAATTTGGGTTCTATTTGGTGTATGAGGGCTAAGAAAAAACCCTCCTAGGAGGTAGTAGTGTAAATTTAAACTAGAAAACAGCTCATCCAGCAGGGGTACCTCCACATACCCGCCCAGCCAACCCCCCGCTTTAAAATCATGCATGGAAGGTTGAAGAACAACAAAAGCATTATTGGTAGTTTCATAGAAGAGCCATAGGTTGGGAAAAAGTTTCAGGCTGTGACTTGACTGACTAGCTAAAAAATAAAAGCTATTATCACTTAAAAACCAAAAAAACAAAAAAAGAGAAAAAAAAATCACAGAAATGATAAAGAAAAAGGGATATGGAAAACCACATCCAACCCGGGTCAGGTAGAGTAAAAAACAAAGGTACTCTTCCTGACACAAAAATCAGCAACTTGCGAGACAACTAGGTCTCGATCCCAGCGAAACTGTGAGAAAGAACAATATTTCTCTTGCTGGGAGGGGAACACATCGGACAGCTCCAAGGGACAGTCGCACTAAAAATGCAGAGTAAATTAGGTGCAGGGTGATCAGAGCTTAAGTGAGGTAGCAGTCCATCAGCGTAGTGGAACGATGGGATTCTCTCCGATGTCATATCGAATCCTTCTTCTATCTCTTCTGGGTGGTGGTGTTTGCCAGATTGGTGCTTGGCGAGGTGTAGAAGGGGGGCGTCTGATTGCAGCAGCGTCCAAGAGACCAAGTTTTACCAGGATTTCATGGCCCTCATGTAGGGTGGTGGCAGAAAGAGTGGTGCCATTATGAGGGACTTGCAATTTGAATGGAAATCCCCATCTATATCGAATGTGTGCAGACTGTAGTACAGTGGTGATTTCCTTCAGGCCTCTTCTTCTGTCCAGGGTTGTCGGGGAAATGTCCGGGTAGATCTGGATAGGATGGTCATCCAGCGTTATACGTGGTTTGTTCCGGGCAGCTCTTAAGATTTCCTCCTTGATGAGAAAGTTCTTCATGCAGAGGACAATATCTCTGGGGGGTTTATCATCTGGGGGTTTCGGGTGTAGGGCCCTGTGAATACGGTCGCATTTAAAAGCGGCAGAGTCCCGGTCTGGCAGGAGTGACTTAAAGAGTCTGATAACAGTTGGTATCAGGTCTGTCTCGGTCTCAGGGACGCCTCTCAGACGCAGATTATTGCGCCTATTTCTGTTGTCGAGATCCTCGACTTGCGTTTGGATGGCTGACAGGGCCAGGGTCAGAGATTCATGCTCTTGGCTTAGGTCGTTGTATGCTAAAGCTAGCTCGTCATGTTTAGTTTCCAGGAGCTCAGTACGTGAGCCTAAGGCCGCGATTTCCTGGGATAATGTGTGGGAAGTCTTATGTAGCTCAGTTTGGAATTTCGCGGCCAGTCTGGAATACATGGCTTCTAGGCTGAGATCCAAATCTGCCTTAGAGAGAGCAGTAGGAGACTCACCCATCGAATTTGCAGAGGGAGAGGGACTCGATCGAGACGGAGAGGCTGGAGTAGGAGGTTTTCCCTTCCCGGCGGCGCCATCTTGAGACATGCTGAGCCGTTCCCTCGTGCGGAGGAGGTAGTGGGTTAGGGTGTTTTGCGAAGCTCCTCTGGATTTCTTTTTCTTTGAAGGCATGCACCGAGTGTTGTTGGCTCGAGGGGTGCAAAATTGGGGGTAGTTATCGCTGTGTATGGCCCTCAGGAAGCCGTTATAGTCCCGAGCGGAGCGGAGCTACAGATTCAAGCGTCCATCTTCCTTGAAGCCGCGCATGCGCCCCCCTTTTATCTTATTTTTAAACTGTTCCTTTCATTTTTTTTTAATCATTTTTATTGTTATCTCAGGGAATGTAAATATTTCCTATGATAGCAATACGTAGTGACAGGTACTCTTTTTTGAAAAAATTGGGGTCTATTAGACCCTAGATCTCTCCTCTGCCCTCAAAGCATCTGACCACACCAAGATCGGTGTGATGAAATGCTTTCCCAATTTCCCAATGGCGCTGTTTACATCGGGCGAAATCTAAGTCATGAAATGCTTTTAGCTTTCGGTTTCTTAGGCCATAGAGATGATTGGAGTCATTCTGGTCTCTGATCAGCTGGCCGAATCACCGGCTGCATTCCCTGTTGGGACAGGAGAGCCAGAGAAAACCATGGAAGATGGTGGGAGGTGGGGGGACATTCCCTCCCACTGCTAGGATTGCTTTTACATGAAAGCCGACCACTGGCTGAAAAGAATGATACCAAGTTGATACCTAAACCTGCAGGCATCACTCTGGTAAAACCACTCAAAGTCCAGCAACATACCAGTACGTTGCTGGTCCTTGTTGGGCATATATTGTAATCTTTTTTTTCATGAAGCCTGTGGGCTGAACGATAAAAGAGATTGATCGGTGGGTATGCCCACCATTAGAATATCTCCCTTCATCCACCCACTTCTAATGATGGGCATACATGCACCATTTATATATGCCGAAGCATGGCGGCATCCGCCCCAAAAGTTAGGAGCAAATCGCTCCTCCGCCCTTGCTGCCCCCATGCTTCAGCATATATGCTCTTTTTTTTAACTGCGGTGGTGAAATCACCTCCTAGAGCGCTGGTGTAATGGCTTTATGTATCGTAGGAGCAAACGCTGTTGCTGTCAAGATAAATAAATCTGTGCTGCAACTGAATGGTGTACCTGCTAAGCAAATGATGGTTAACAATAAAACAAAGTAACATTACAGTATAACAGTAAGACATACCATACCTGCAAAGCAAATAGAAAAAAAACATAGTAAAAAATAAAACATTTTTTAACGCAACCTGTGCCTAAAATATATATATATGCGGAAGAATGGGGCATCCACCCGCAAAAGGTAGGAGCAAATCGCTCCTCCGCCCCTGCTGCACCCATGCTTCGGCATATATGCTATTTTTTTTAACTGTGGTGGTGAAATCACCTCCAACAGCGCTGGAGTCACGGCTTTATGTATCGTGGGAGCAAACGCTGTTGCTGTCAAGATTAATAAATCTGCACTGCAGCTGAATGGCATACCTGAAAACAAAAAAATGGTTAAAAATAAAACACAGTAAATAGTAAAGTATAAAAAAAAATACCTGCAAAGCAAATATGATAAAAGATAATAACAATAAAACATTGCAGAATAGAATACAGTAAAAAAGAGCAGAACAATAGAGAGAGAATAGAGAGAGAGAGAACAATAAAACAACAACTATTTTTTTTTTTTTTGTGTATTTTTTTTTTTTTTTACTTTTTTTTTTTTTTTGTAACTGTAACCGGTTGCAGGTTCAGGTCTCTCAAAATGCGATATCATCTTGGAAGACCCTGTGAAAGTGTGCCTAGTCTGTGCAATGCTGTACCCTACGCTAAAACTCAACTAATGTATGGTAGCGCTCAAAACATTCACCAGTGCAAAGACCAGGATTGTCAGGACAGAAGGGGCAATAATAGCAGGTGTCACGCCTATATCCGCGCTTTCTACAGACACGGAATTTTCTTTGGGGGGCTCGTTGGGTAGGGGTTCCCGGGAGGACATAAGGAAAATGCCCCTCATGCAGCCGGCTTACTTGGTTGGGGAAGGTGAGGTGGAGCACCGTCTGGAAACAGAAGGGCTCTGACGATCTCTTCCTGGAATTTAAGGAAGGATCCAGTCCGTCCTGAAGCTCTGTATAGCACATGAGCATTCAGCAAAGCCAATTAAAATAAGTATACAGACACTTTTTTATACCAGCGTCTGGCCTTATGGGCAACTAGGTACAGCGCCAACAAATGGTCGTTGAGGTCCACCCCTCCCATATTTTGGTTATATTCGTGGACACAGAGGGGTTTCTCCACAACACCAGTCGCCGTAGTAATTTGGACAGTCGTGTCTACATGAAGGGAGGTAAGAACGAAAACATTCTTATTACCCCTCCACTTCATAGGGAGCAAGTTATTACACATCAATCAGGCTCTCTCCCCCAGCCTAAGATGGGAATCTACAAGTCGCTGGGGAAAGCCCCAGCGATTAGATCGCACGGTGCCACATGCTCCAATCTGATGATCAAACAAGTGACTAAAAAGTGGCACGCTCGTGTAATAATTGTCCACGTACAAGTGGTACCCCTTTCCGAATAAGGGTGACACCAAGTCCCACACAATCTTGCCAGCGCTTCCTATGTAGTCAGGGCAGTTTGTCGGCTCTACGTCACTATCTCTTCCCTCGTAAACCATAAAACTACATGTATAGCCTGTGGCCCTGTCACAGAGCTTATACATCTTGACCCTGTAGCTGGCACGCTTGCTGGGAAGGTACTGTTTTAATGACAAGTGGCCAGAAAACTTGATCAGGGACTCATCAACGTAGACAACTTGATGGGGAGTAAACAAGTCTGCAAAACGTTGGTTGAAGTGGTTTACGAGGGTCAGAATTTTGTAGAGCCGATCGTATCCAGGGTCTCCACGAGGACAACAGAGTTCATTGTTGTTGAAGTGCATGAACCGCAAAATCTGCTTGTATCGTGCCCTGGCCATGGAAGCAGAGAACACAGGCATATGGTGAATTGGGTCAGTGGACCAATATGACCGCAACTCACTCTTTTTGGTTATGCCCATGAGGAGGGATAGGCCCAGAAAGATCTTAAATTTGGAAATCGTAATTGGTTTCCAATCTCTGGCAAGGGAGGACTGGGGAATAGTGGTGATGTGTTGACCAGCGTACAAATTGCTTTGGTCCACAATAGATCTATAGAGATCTTCGGTGAAAAACAGCGAATAAAAATCAAGTGACGTAAAATCAACGTTTCCACCTGTTTCCACCTCGCCAGCTTGAATTGCACTTGTGGGACTCGCCACGTCACCAAGTGTTACTGCAGTGCTGGATGTACGACCAGGGTGTACTAGGCCACTGGTGCTTGCCAGTTCACCTGAAGCAATAACGGCGCTAGTACTTCTCTGCTCTATACGAGAGCCCTGTGGTTCTTGCACCTCAACAGCAGAAGAAGAAGATTGGGGTCTGGTACGCCTGACCTTGGCAGGGACCACAACTATGTCATCAGAGCTATCTGTCATGGAGCTGCTGCTGTCTACAGGTTTGTATTCTGAGCCTGAATCTGACAGATGAGTGACTTCCTCTTCACTATCTGTCATGCTCAGAAACATGAAATGTGTGTGTCACTGGCGCAAAACTTGTCTTATCAATTAATATAAAAGTGATATTTGTGGCTGCTGCATCCAAAAAAATTCTTGAAAGAAAAAATAAAAAGTGCTATGTGTGTGGATGCGCTGCTTACATTTGTACTCTCTAACTTATCTAAGTGTATCCTATCTTTTAGACATAATCTTATTCACCATCCACCTATAAAAATTCATCACATTAAGCAACAACCATAAGCAAATTATATAAATCATATAAAAGTCCGGTGACATATATCACTTGGTAATAAAGTCCCTTCATATATGCTTGTAAATCTTCCGTTAAGTTGCCGTGATCGGCGTGCTCTTGTGTTTGATCAATTTAAAGTGACTTAGTGCTTCACCACCACCTGTGAGATTGGCCACTCACCAGATATTCCTTTAAAAATGCACCTTTGGTTCATTCATAGGGATAACCACTCCACTCAAAGGGAACTTCTCCAATAGTGTTACTAGGACCTTAGTGTTCCTCATAGAAATGGATGGAAAACGATCATCGCACAATAACGTTTAAAACTTTTATTTTATAAAACATAAAAAAACTTTGCACTCACATATCCAAGTGCCATTGAGCCGGCACGGAGCTTTTCCAGCAGTTAGGGACGGGTGGGCGCTGCAGCCCGGTTCGCCTGGTGTGTGCTGTGCAACCTCCGTGTGCCGCTTGCGTTCCCCCCTTGTGTCCGTTCGCGTCCTCACCAACCACGCTCGTTCCCGGTCACGTGGGTGCAAATATCTCCCAGCAGCCTCTACGCGTTTCGCATTCCAATGTGCGTCATCAGGAAGCTGCCGTTTGATTGGTTCTCGTTCTATTTATGTTGAGCACAGGCGGAAATGGCTCTGCCGCCATCTTGGGTGTGGGTATTCCCTTAGTTCTATTCTATTGGGACTTTCTCCCTCTTGGCGCCATTTTAACTATGGGCAATTAGCCCATTTCGTGGTCGTTCAATGTGCACGCTATTTCCCCCACTTTGCCATTATTCGTTCTTATTCCGATTTGCCCATTAGTATGCTAAAATTATGTAAGTGATGTTAAACTAACCCATCTGTATCTGCTGGAGAGGCTTTCACATATTAGCAAGTTAATGGCCCTTATTGGCCCTTAGATGTTTTAACATCGAGAACATCTTATGCACATTATTATTCCGTAGTTAGTTGCAATATGGAACAGCAAATCCTTGCTACATCTAAAAATTGGTTAAAGATACTAATATATAGAAATAAAAAATGTAGATAAAACTGAACTACCAAAATAGAATAGAAAAAATGGAAAAAATGAAAGAAATATAATAGAAAAAATAGGAAAAATATATGATAAATATAAAAGATAAAAATAAAAATAAAAATAAAAATAAAGATAAAAAATAATAAAATAAAAAAAAAATAAAAAAATAAAAAAATAAAAAATAAAAAATAAAAATAATAACGAAAATCAAAAAAAAAAAAAATAAAAATAAAAAAAAAAATAAAAATAAAAATAAAAATAAAAATACAAAATCAAAAATAATAATAAAAATAAAAATCAAAATAAAAATAAAAATAAAAATGAATAACAAAAAATAATAAAAATAAAAATAAAAATAAAATAAAAATGAAAATAAAAATAAAAATAAAAATAAAAATAAAAATAAAAGTAAAAATAAAAATAAAAATAAAAATAAAAATAAAGATAAAAATAAAACGATATCAAATTCTAACAAAAGTGAAAATAAAATAAAATTGAAATGAAAAAATGAAAAAATAAAATAAAATAAAATGAAAAAATAAAAAAATGAGAAATAAAAATAAAAAATGAAAAATGAGAAAAAACTAGAATAAAATAAAATAAAAATAAGAAAATATAGTAGTACTTGTAGTTAATTCTAATAATCTTCCAGGAAGCAGTTGATGTCGAGTTCCACGTTCAACCCCTGTGGCCTCATCGTATCCATTTTAAATATCCAGTGGGTTTCGTTCTTTGAAACCTCCCTTCTCATATTGGTATTCCTCCAGTTACGTTCTATTCTGTCTATTCCATAAAACTTTAAATGTTGGGGATTTCTAGCATGTACGTCCCTAAAATGTTTTGATACACTATGGTGTTTGAATCCTTTTTTAATATTTCTGACGTGTTCGCCTATTCTTACTGACAAGGCTCTAGTTGTTCTACCCACGTACTGTAGTCCACAATTGCACTCCAGTACGGGGGTGGGGGTGGGGGTGGGTAGGTAGGTCCATTCATAGTACGATTCTCTTGTTCAGGTTTTTTGTTTATCTTTCTTTGATTAGTATTTGGGGTGAGGGTATTTTTAATCTAACGGATGTAACTTTCACCCAGGAAGAATTATTAGTATTAGATAGTGGAATTAAATATGCACCTAAGGCAACCTTTAAACAGTTTGAAGCTTTTATAGATTTGCAAAAGTTTATTAGGAAATTAAGTTTAAAAAAACATTTTTTGGAAAAAGGAGAACTCCAACACGCACAAACCGACACGGTATATCAGCATAGCAAGTTGAGAAACAGATCCACGTTCAACCCCAGGTCCACTACTAACCAACACATAGAGGTGTTCAAAAGGTTAGTGGAAAAGGAGATAAAAAATATTAAACCAACAAAATGCAACAAGGACAGAATATGGCAGGGATTAAAGAAACTAGAAAATAGGAAAAACATAGTGATACGCCCAGCCGATAAGGGGGGAGGTGTAGTGATCCTAACAAAAGAGGACTACTATAAGGAGTTGGAAAGATTAGTCAAGGACCTAAGCACATATCAACCCCTTAAAAAGAATCCAAACAGAGAGCTAAAAAAGAAATTAAGAGAATACCTGGATAAGGGCATAGCAGATAAAATACTGAACAAGAAGGAAGGAAGATACCTACTGACAGAGGCCCCAAGAATACCAGTGATATACCAAGTCCCTAAGATTCATAAAAGTAAAACCAAGCCACCAGGTAGGCCGATAATCAGTGGCATTGAGTCGGTACACTCTAGGTTGGGAGAGTACTTAGACGTATTCCTCCAACCTATAGCAGGAGAAGGAAAGTCATTTCTTAAAGACAGTAAAGATGTTATCAACAGTCTAAAAAATTTAAAGGTAGACAACTCCACACTACTGGTAACACTAGATGTGGAGTCGTTGTACACCAACATCAAACAAACCGATGCCCTAGCAGCGGTAGCATGGGGAATGAAAAACTTATCGGATCTAAAACTAAAACAAAGGAGGTTTATTTTGGAGGGACTAAGAATGGTCATGGGGAACAATTTTTTCTGGCATAATCACAAATACTACAGACAAATTAAAGGGGTAGGTATGGGAAACAAGTATGCACCGAGTGTGGCCAACATCTTCCTGAGTAAATGGGAGGAGGAAGAAATTTATGGAAGATGCTGGCCACACTTGCTGCTATACAAACGGTATATCGATGATATCCTGATAATATGGAAGGGAAGCCAAGAACAATTGGAACAGTTCATCCAGCATATTGGCGACAACCAGTATGATATAAAATTTACTGCTACAGTACACCAACAAACAATCAACTTCTTGGACTTAGAAATATACAAAAATAAAAATAGACTTGGGACTAGAAGATACTTCAAAGAAACAGATCGGAATGGATACATACCAGTGGGGAGTTGTCACCACCCCCAGTGGAAGATATCCATTCCAAAGAGCCAATTTATCAGGATCAGACGGAATTGTGACCAAATGGAGGATTATTTCCGACAGACGGACATCCTGATAGACAGGTTCATAGAAAAGGGCTATAAAAGAAATATACTGGAGGATGCACGCAATAAAGTGGCCAATATGGACAGAGAAGTAATTCTCAGCAATAAAACAAGGAAGAACAACCAGGATAACAACATACCATTTATCACGGGTTTTAACACACAATATAAAGAATTAGAAAATATTATAAGGAATAATTGGTCCATCATCAGGAGTGACCCACAATTAAGCAAGGTACTACCCCGAAAACCAACATTTGTATATAGAAAAGCAAGGAGGATTAGGGATAAAATAGTAAAAAATGTGCCAGATCCCCCCAAAAGTTTGTCAACTTTTTTCAACCAGAAGGGATTCTTCAGGTGTGGAAAATGTAAAGCCTGTAGGTCCACTAATAAGAAAGACAGGAAAATAATAAGTTTTATGTCAAACACCAACAAGCAGACATATAAAATAGACAAGTTGATAACATGTAGTAGCACCCATGCCACCTACGTACTGGAGTGCAATTGTGGACTACAGTACGTGGGTAGAACAACTAGAGCCTTGTCAGTAAGAATAGGCGAACACGTCAGAAATATTAAAAAAGGATTCAAACACCATAGTGTATCAAAACATTTTAGGGACGTACATGCTAGAAATCCCCAACATTTAAAGTTTTATGGAATAGACAGAATAGAACGTAACTGGAGGAATACCAATATGAGAAGGGAGGTTTCAAAGAACGAAACCCACTGGATATTTAAAATGGATACGATGAGGCCACAGGGGTTGAACGTGGAACTCGACATCAACTGCTTCCTGGAAGATTATTAGAATTAACTACAAGTACTACTATATTTTCTTATTTTTATTTTATTTTATTCTAGTTTTTTCTCATTTTTCATTTTTTATTTTTATTTCTCATTTTTTTATTTTTTCATTTTATTTTATTTTATTTTTTCATTTTTTCATTTCAATTTTATTTTATTTTCACTTTTGTTAGAATTTGATATCGTTTTATTTTTATCTTTATTTTTATTTTTATTTTTATTTTTATTTTTACTTTTATTTTTATTTTTATTTTTATTTTTATTTTATTTTTATTTTTATTTTTATTATTTTTTGTTATTCATTTTTATTTTTATTTTTATTTTGATTTTTATTTTTATTATTATTTTTGATTTTGTATTTTTATTTTTATTTTTATTTTTTTTTTTTTTTTTTTTTTTTTTTTTTTTGATTTTCGTTATTATTTTTATTTTTTATTTTTTATTTTTTTATTTTTTTATTTTTTTTATTTTATTATTTTTTATCTTTATTTTTATTTTTATTTTTATTTTTATCTTTTATATTTATCATATATTTTTCCTATTTTTTCTATTATATTTCTTTCATTTTTTCCATTTTTTCTATTCTATTTTGGTAGTTCAGTTTTATCTACATTTTTTATTTCTATATATTAGTATCTTTAACCAATTTTTAGATGTAGCAAGGATTTGCTGTTCCATATTGCAACTAACTACGGAATAATAATGTGCATAAGATGTTCTCGATGTTAAAACATCTAAGGGCCAATAAGGGCCATTAACTTGCTAATATGTGAAAGCCTCTCCAGCAGATACAGATGGGTTAGTTTAACATCACTTACATAATTTTAGCATACTAATGGGCAAATCGGAATAAGAACGAATAATGGCAAAGTGGGGGAAATAGCGTGCACATTGAACGACCACGAAATGGGCTAATTGCCCATAGTTAAAATGGCGCCAAGAGGGAGAAAGTCCCAATAGAATAGAACTAAGGGAATACCCACACCCAAGATGGCGGCAGAGCCATTTCCGCCTGTGCTCAACATAAATAGAACGAGAACCAATCAAACGGCAGCTTCCTGATGACGCACATTGGAATGCGAAACGCGTAGAGGCTGCTGGGAGATATTTGCACCCACGTGACCGGGAACGAGCGTGGTTGGTGAGGACGCGAACGGACACAAGGGGGGAACGCAAGCGGCACACGGAGGTTGCACAGCACACACCAGGCGAACCGGGCTGCAGCGCCCACCCGTCCCTAACTGCTGGAAAAGCTCCGTGCCGGCTCAATGGCACTTGGATATGTGAGTGCAAAGTTTTTTTATGTTTTATAAAATAAAAGTTTTAAACGTTATTGTGCGATGATCGTTTTCCATCCATTTCTATGAGGAACACTAAGGTCCTAGTAACACTATTGGAGAAGTTCCCTTTGAGTGGAGTGGTTATCCCTATGAATGAACCAAAGGTGCATTTTTAAAGGAATATCTGGTGAGTGGCCAATCTCACAGGTGGTGGTGAAGCACTAAGTCACTTTAAATTGATCAAACACAAGAGCACGCCGATCACGGCAACTTAACGGAAGATTTACAAGCATATATGAAGGGACTTTATTACCAAGTGATATATGTCACCGGACTTTTATATGATTTATATAATTTGCTTATGGTTGTTGCTTAATGTGATGAATTTTTATAGGTGGATGGTGAATAAGATTATGTCTAAAAGATAGGATACACTTAGATAAGTTAGAGAGTACAAATGCTCAGAAACATGTAGGCCTCTTCACTAGTGTACCTTCGATTTGCCATTTTGGGCTCTAAATTTAGTGGTACACTAGTGAGAGTCACAGGTAAAAAAGCTCCTGACTGTTAGGGACTGTATTAAAACGCTACCAAAAAACTGTTAGCGATCGCAGGGATCAGGCCTGACTCTGGGAATGCTGCAGTTATGTGTTTAGTGTTTTGTAAATGACAGTGATCGATCGATACTGCACTTGGGTGGGCTGGGCGGAGGGGCAAAACACAGGTGCTAGCAGGTATCTGGGCTGATCCTGCTAGCACTGCATTTTTGGGAACCCTAAACAGCTGGGGACGCTAGTATAGATCTGATCGTATCAGATATTAATCCGTTCAGATACTATACCACTAAGGGAGTTGTATGCTTTGTGCGTGGGTGTTAGCAGTACTGGCACTAACCTGATGCTGCCTGGGGCAATGCAGACCCTATCTGACCCTAAAACCTAACTTATATCACCCGCCGGGTGATTAGGGGGTTAAACCTTTATTAGGTAATAAACGGCGAGTGCCCTGACACTATAAAAAACTAACTAACCAGCGTCACCCGTAACAGTTATACGGTGCTCACTGGTGAAAGGGTTAACTAGGGGGCAATCAGGGGGTTAAAACCTTTACTAGATAGTATATGGGGGTACCTGACACTATAAACACCTGACGGCGAACCTAAATACTTACCTGCCTACTAGCGTCACCTGTGACACTAATACAGCGATCAGATAAACGATCGCTTCGTGTCACTGGCGACAGGGGGTGATCAAGGGGTAAAACTTTATTAGGGGGAGTTAGGGGGGTACTCTAGACCTAAAGGGGCCTACCACTAACTGCCCTACCAATTATAACTGTCACAAAATGACACCAATGCAATAGTCAGAAAAAAAAAATACTGCTATTGGTGTCACTGTGACAGGGGGTACAGGTAGGTGATCGGGGGGGGTGAAAAGTGTGCCTAGAGTGTTCTACTGTACGTGTAGTGTTTGGTGCACTTACTTGATGTCTTCTCTCCTCGGAAGCCAGAACGGAAAGGCTTCACGAGGAGCGATGACATCACCTCCTCTGCCGCTGTTTACATTACAGCAGCAGAGGAAGATTCTCATTCGCCAGGAGCGATCGTGAGGGGGTGGCCATGAATCAGTGGCCTCCCCCTCACCTCAGATCGCTCCTGACGGTAATCCGACCGCCACAGGCACCGGGGGGGGTCTTATCGGACCCCACGCCCGCGGGCTGGGAGGGATGTACAGGTAAGCCCTTATGCCTGCCCGTGCCATTGTGCAGATGTACATCAGTGTGCGGCGGTCGGCAACTGGTTAACTCCACCATGGCCTCTGCAAACTGGTGGTTGGTTTCCTGCTGGGCTGCAGTGACCTGGCGGATGATTTCCTCTTGGGTTGCAATGGCCTGGCGATTCGTCTCCTGCTGCACTGCAGTGGCATCTGCGACTTGGTGGTTGGTTTCTTGCTGCTGGCGATTGGTTTCCTGTTGGGCTGCAGTGGCCTGGCGATTCATCTCCTGCTGTTGGTGGTTGGTTTCCTGCTGCTGGTGTTTGGTTTCCTGCTGGGTTGCAGTGGCATGCAGCAGGGCTTTTAACACATCCTCCATTTTTCCAGTTATTCAGGAAGATGCCCGCAAAATCCACCATATGTGGGGGGTTAGCTCAATGGGGATAACATTCCTTGGGAAAAAGGGTAGTCCAAACGGCAGGTTTTTTTTAAAATCCGACTTATAGACAGTTTTATTTTTAAAAGGTTGCATGAAAATCAAATAAACAAAACTCTCTCTCTCACCTGTTCAATTACTTCCTGCTGGCCATGTGTGTAGGGGAATTCCTCTTCCACTTCTTGTTGTATGCATACCTTCAGCATGGTGCATGTCATCTTGCCACACCCCTGGCAATGTCAAACGTATGACAAAACGCGTAGGGAGTGCCTAATGTGACGCTACCACACATAGCAGCCACCGGCCGGAAGGAACCCTTTGTCGACATTAGGATTGCTGCAGCTTAGGGGATTATGATGCCTGGTTTTTTTTATTATTTAAAATGTGAGTGTTATTTCTTAATTTTTAATACATTTTATATAAGGATCTACTGCACTATGACAATTTGTATGTTATTTGTCAAATTATATGGCAAATCTTTACATACATTTTCTGACATTGCAAATTTCAACTCTGCAAGATTTAACTCAAATCCCTGATGGCATTGAACCCAAGCCACATTTCACTACCTGACCAGCTGAGATGCACACGCAACTTAGTTGAGTCTATTTAACAGTAAGCTTTTCAGTTAGAGGAAAGACATTCACTAATGCTTTTAGTGGTTCTTAACTTTTGGATTATAATTCATAAATTAGGAAAAACAATTTAAGTAGATAAACTGTTTAGCTTTTGTTCCAAGCCACCACTATGTACACCACAGTTCCATCCAGGCAGACAGCAAAACTCCAGAGAATTGCAATAAGTAAATGTATTCTACAGACAAAGACAATCAGCAGATTTGATTAAAAGCAATCTTAGTTCTTTTAATTGAAATGGACAGCTTTGATGTTGCTATCAAAGAAAATAACAATTCATCTCAAATAAAGCAGATTTAGCATTCGCTTTGTACAAGTGATAACATTTCTGTCCTGGTTTTCTTTTTGTATTCACTTAATTTTATCAGTTTTCAGCATTTATTTGCTTATTGTTATTTTGGACCCGGATTAATGTTATTGCAATAGTTTCCAAGATCAATATGCCAGACATTAGGGATTAGTGAATGTGTCTGGGTTTAGTTTACATAGGCTTTGTTGTACCCTGCATGTAATCCAAAAATTCTGGAATTAAAATCAAAACTCATTGATTTCTATATTGATGTCTTGATAATAATAATAGTTCTGGCAAAAAAATAGACACAAGATTGCCAAAAAGGCATGGAGAGTGGGTGTGGTGACCGCTGAAGAAGATGATCGCATGAGAAAGCAGCTCCTCAGCTCGCCAGGAATCTCTCACCGACAAGTGCCCACATAGCACACCACAACTGCCAACTACCTCCCTGCACCTTCCATCATGCCTAGATGCCAGAGGGACACACTGCAACCCGCCAAACTATCTGTTTTTTTCCTTGTCCTTGCCAGAGGTCTCCACCAAGATGGTGGCGGAGGACGCTCTGCACGGCCTGCTGTAAGACTCTTACCGGAGACTACGCACGCAGTGGCTGCACCTTCTATGTATGCTCTGCACAGGGAAGGAGATGATGGGGGGTCGGGTGCAAGGCCCCATGGAGACCCCACACAGGATAGGGATGAGGAGTCTTTGATGGAGGTAAGCGCTCAGTCTGCACCACATACAGCTGCACCTCCTCTGGAAGACCCTATTACTGCCTTTCCCACCCTAGGGCAGCCTGTGTCGGACACAACCCTAAAAGACATGTTGCACTCCCTGCGGGCCTCCTTACAGGCTGATTTATTTCCCTGCATCCACAAAGTTAAAGCAGAAGTCCAGGACTTATGAGACAGGCTATGGCATGTAGAGGATAAAATGGGTGAATATGCAACTTTCTTTAACACCTTGGTCAACGCTCATGGTCAACCTCAGAAAGATGACCTGGTCTGGCTCAAAAACAAGCTGGCTGACCTAAAAGTTAGGTCCAGGTGCAACAACTTGAAAATACGTGGCATACCAGAGTCCATACACTCCTCCCAGCTGCCTTATGATGTTTGCAATTTTTTTCAGGCTGTTGTTCCATCGCTTACATCCACTGACCTAACTATAGACAGGGTGCACAGGGTCCCTAAGCCCTCTTTTCTCCTTTCACATGTCCCAAGGGATGTTCTTTTAAGTGTGCACTTTTTTCAAGCTAAGGAAAAAGTGCAAGAGGCCTCTTGAAGGAAAAAGCACCTCCCTGAGCAAGCAGTCGGTCTCCAGGTACTCCCGAATATTTATGCCTACACTCTACGCCAGTGTAAAAATTTGGATACCATTACCAAAGCCTCGAGGAACCATTCCATCAGTTACCAGTGGAAATACCCAGCTAAGCTACTTATAGCCTGCAACAGCAACACTACACCTGTCCATGGAAGAAGGCATTCGTCTTCTACGCTTGTGGGTTTTTCTACCAGACTAGCTGCCTGCACGATCCACAGCAGCAACCCCATCACCAACAAGCAGAATTACAGAGAGGGCGCTACGCCATAGCGGTGCACTATAAATCATATCACCAATATGTGATTCCCAGTGACAAGAGCCACACTACAAGTTACCAGTTTATACCCCCCAAAGAATTGTAGCTAGACTGCACACAGTTCTTCCTGAACCTTTTTCTAATTTGTATCCCCTGCTCCTTCTATGCCAAACCCATGTGTGTTTACCTTTGTTTATTCTTTACCATGTTTACTTGTACTTGGTTATTATTATTATGCTTTAGCCTCGCTTTCCTGGTGGCCAACAAGTCAGATCATCAGGGGTACCTTCTCAACCATGAAATAACCTGGGACGAAAAGCAGCCATACTCAGATGGCACATTTGTCTAACACGCAAGTGAGTACGCTTTCCCTATCTTGTCTATCCTGATGTAATGGAACTTAAAATTGTCTCAATCAATGCCCGTGGCCCTAAGCACCCAGCAAAATGCTTCTCCCTTTGGAAGGAGGCGAAACTACACTAGGCCGATATTCTTGCCATCCAAGAGGCCCACTTCCAAACAGGTTCTGTCCCTAATTGTCATCACAGAGAATTCCTCACATGTTCCTATGCACTTTCACTTCTAAGAAAAGGGGAGTACTGTTAGCTATCAGAAACACAGTAGTCTTCACACTTCGTTCTTTCATCATTGACCCGGAGGATTGCTTCATCATCCTGCAAAGTAATATCAATAACAAGCCATACACACTGGCTACTCTCTATAGTCCCAACACTAACCAGCTGCGTTTTATTCACAAGATACGGGAAGCTACTGATATGCTGAGAATTTAACCTTACAGTCAATCCACAAATGGACTTGTCATCCACCCCTAGAGACAGAGTGCCTAGCCTGCAATCCCTCTTCCACAGCAAAGACGTTTATGACATGTGGAGATGTTTACACACCACAGAGAGAGACAATACCTTTTTTACATTGAGACACCTCTCATACTCCAGAATTTACTTATGTGTTGTTGCTAAATGGTTGTTACAGTGGGTATCCTCCTCCACTTTGTCTGACATTATGTGGTCTGACCACGCGGCTATTGTGATCACCATAGTGGAAAAGGATATTAGCACACCTTTGATGTTGTGGAGATGTAATAACAGAGTTATTTAGGACCCAAAAAGCAAATCCCTACTCTCACACCATATTAATGACTACTTCTCCTCTAACAACACTGAGAATATTAATGCCTTTACACTCTGTAATGCTCACAAAGCATGCATGAGAGGTGTAATTCTGAAACTCTGCACACATACCAAATGCCTACTTACTTATAAATACAATACCCTCCTGAGTAGGGATGAGCTTCGAGTTCAAGTCAAACTCATGTTCGACTTGAACATTGGCTGTTCGCAAGTTCGCCGAACAGCGAACAATTTGGGGTGTTCGCAGCAAATTCGAATGCCGCGGAACACCCTTTAAAAGTCTATGGGAGAAATCAAAAGTGCTAATTTTAAAGGCTTATATGCAAGTTATTGTCATAAAAAGTGTTTGGGTACCTGGGTCCTGCCCCAGGGGACATGGATCAATGCAAAAAAAAGTTTTAAAAACGGACGTTTTTTCAGGAGCAGTGATTTTAATAATGCTTAAAGTCAAACAATAAAAGTGTAATATCCCTTTAAATTTCGTAGCTGTGGGGTGTCTATAGTATGCCTGTAAAGGGGCGCATGCTTCCCGTGTTTAGAACAGTCTGACAGCAAAATGACATTTGGAAGGAAAAAACCCATTAAAACTACCCGCGGCTATTGCATTGCCGACAATACACATAGAAGTTCATTGATAAAAACAGCATGGGAATTCCCCACAGGGCAACCCCAAACCAAAATTTAAAAGAAAAATGACGTGGGAGGCCCCCTAAATTCCACACAAGGCCCTTCGGGTCTGGTATGGATATTAAGGGGAACCCCGGCCAAAAAAAAAAAAAAAATGACGTGGGGTTCCCCCTAAATTCCATACCAGACCCTTCAGGTCTGGTATGGATTTTAAGGGGAACCCCGCGCCAAAAAAAAAAAAAAAAAAACGGCGTGGGGTCCCCCCAAAAATCCAAACCAGACCCTTATCCGAGCACGCAACCTGGCAGGCCGCAGGAAAAGAGGGGGGGACGAGAGTGCAGCCCCCCTCCTGAACCGTACCAGGCCACATGCCCTCAACATTGGGAGGGTGCTTTGGGGTAGCCCCCAATACACCTTGTCCCCATGTTGTTGAGGACAAGGGCCTCATCTCCACAACCCTGGCCGGTGATTGTGGGGGTCTGCGGGCGGGGGGCTTATGGGAATCTGGAAGCCCCCTTTAACAAGGGGACCCTCAGATCCCAGCCCCCCCTGTGTGAAATGGTAAGGGGGTACTTACCCCTACCATTTCACTAAAAAACTTTCAAAAATGTTAAAAATGACAAGAGACAGTTTTTGACAATTCCTTTATTTAAATGCTTCTTCTTTCTTCTTTCTTCCTTCATCTTCTTCTGGTTCTTCTGGCTCTTCTGGTTCTTCCTCCGGCGTTCTCGTCCAGCATCTCCTCCGCGGCGTCTTCTATCTTCTTCTCCTCGGGCCGCTCCGCACCCATGGCATGAGGGGAGGCTCACGCTCTTCTCTTTATCTTCTTCTTCATCTTCTTCTCTTCTTTATTCTTCTCTTCTTCATTTTCTTCTCCGGGCCGCTCCTCACCCATGCTGGCATGGAGGGAGGCTCCCGCTGTGTGACGGCGTCTCTTCGCCTGACGGCTCGTAAATAACGGGGGGCGGGGCCACCCGGTGACCCCACCCCCCTCTGACGCACGGTGACTTGACAGGGACTTCCCTGTGACGTCACGGGGAATGCCACAGGGAAGTACCGTCATGTCCTGTGCGTCAGAGGGGGCGGGGTCACCGGGTGGCCCCGCCCCCCGTTATTTAAGAACCATCAGATGAGGAGACGCCGTCACACAGCGGGAGCCTCCCTCCATGCCAGCATGGGTGAGCAGCGGCCCGGAGAAGAAAATGAAGAAGAGAAGAAGAAAGAAGACAAGAGGATGAAGAAGAAGATGAAGAGAAGAGCGGGAGCCTCCCCTCATGCTAGGGTGCGGAGCGGCCCGAGGAGAAGAAGATAGAAGACGCCGCGTAGGAGATGCTGGACAAGAACGCCGGAGGAAGAACCAGAAGAGCCAGAAGAACCAGAAGAAGATGAAGGAAGAAAGAAGAAGCATTTAAATAAAGGAATTGTCAAAAACTGTCTCTTGTCATTTTTAACATTTTTGACAATTTTTTAGTGAAATGGTAGGGGTAAGTACCCCCTTACCATTTCACACAGGGGGGCGCGGGATCTGGGGGTCCCCTTGTTAAAGGGGGCTTCCAGATTCCGATAAGCTCCCCGCCCGCAGACCCCCAAAACCACCGGCCAGGGTTGTGGGGATGAGGCCCTTGTCCTCATCAACATGGGGACAAGGTGTTTTGGGGGGTTACCCCAAAGCACCCTCCCAATGTTGAGGGCATGTGGCCTGGTACGGTTCAGGAGGGGGGGGGCGCACTCTCGTCCCCCCCTCTTTTCCTGCGGCCTGCCAGGTTGCGTGCTCGGATAAGGGTCTGGTATGGATTTTTGGGGGGACCCCACGCCATTTTTTTTTTTTTTGGCGCGGGGTTCCCCTTAAAATCCATACCAGACCTGAAGGGTCTGGTATGGAATATAGGGGGAACCCCACGTCATTTTTTTTTAAATTTTGGCTGGGGTTCCCCTTAATATCCATACCAGACCTGAAGGGCCTGGTATGGAATTTAGGGGGTCTCCCCCATTTTTTTTTTTTTAATTTTGGTTCGGGGTTGCCCTGTGGGGAATTCCCATGCCGTTTTTATCAATGAACTTCTATGTGTATTGTCGGCAATGCAATAGCCGCGGGTAGTTTTAAATGGCTTTTTTTCCTTCTAAATGTCATTTTGCTGTCAGACTGTTTTAAACACGGGAAACATGCGCCCCTTTACAGGAATACTATAGACACCCCCCCAGGTACGAAATTTAAAGGGATATTTCACTTTTATTGTTTGACTTTAAGCATTATTAAAATCACTGCTCCTGAAAAAACGTCCGTTTTTAAAACTTTTTTTTGCATTGACCCATGTCCCCTGGGGCAGGACCCAGGTCCCCAAACACTTTTTATGACAATAACTTGCATATAAGCCTTTAAAATTAGCACTTTTGATTTCTCCCATAGACCTTTAAAGGGTGTTCCGCGGCATTCGAATTTGCCACGAACACCCCAAATTGTTCGCTGTTCGGCGAACTTGCGAACAGCCAATGTTCGAGTCAAACATGAGTTCGACTCGAACTCGAAGCTCATCCCTACTCCTGAGTGATATACTGTATGCGTTCTGGAACTGCAGAACAAATTGCAGCCCAATACGGCTTCTAATATGGCTTCTCTTTCCAAACTAAGAACAGAACTTAGAGAGCTCCTTCAACTCCAACACGATAAGTGCCTCTGCCACTTGAAACTACAAAATTACTCCTATAGTAACAAGGCAGGAAAGTTCTTGGCCAATAAACTTAACGCACAACGCACCAAAACCTGAATTCCATACTTTCTCCACCCATTAACTTCTCAGAAACGACTCAACCCTCAACACATTGCTGATGTGTTTTTAGATTATTACGGCTCCCTACACAACTTAAAAAATGACCAGGCTACTGCTCAACCCCCTGATAGTGAGATAGATACGTTTTGATCTCACTTGATCCTACCCACCCTGACATTTGCACCTGCAACAGCTTACTGCTCCCTTCACGCACTCTGAAATCACCCACATTAATAAATCCCTACCCTCATGGAAATCACCCAGCCCAGACGGGTTTATGAATGAGTATTATAAAACTTTCAGCTTGCACCTAGCCCCCTATCTCACCACCAAGTTTACTGCTGCACAGACTTAAGCTGCCTTCCCTCAAGAGAGGCCAAAAGCAAACATTGTTACGCTCCCCAAACCTGGGACAAATCCAATTACTCCCTCACTTATATGGCACATACTCAGGCCCAATATAAAGGTACACCATAATATTTATGGGCAGCAATGTAAACTGCACACATACATAGAACAAGCATTGCTTCATGTGTGGCTTAACACAGCACATTGCATTGCAAAGGATGCACAGTGCTGAAATTGCAAGAAAATATGGTACTTTGAAAAAAATGCTATACCTCTACCTCTCCTGCTAGAAAGGTTTGTGAAGTTACTGCCCCAAAGGTTACCATTCTAAGTGCGAATAAATATGACCAACGGTGTAGCTGTGTGTGCTGCTATGGGTCCCAGGATAGAAAGGGGGCCCTATTGGGTGGTAAAGAATAATAAACTGTAAACTTGCTGAAGCCAGACCTCGGGAATATCATTAGTTACAGCTCCCTCTCTGTGCAGTAAAAAGCCTTTGCCTATCTGTCTTAGCAGAGTAGATGAATTGTCCTACTAACTTCTACTACAACCTGAAACTAACCCTGTATGTCTAATACAGTCAGAACTTCTCCTGAACTAAATCCTCAGAGGGGAGCTGAGGTTTGTAGTTAAAAAAAAAAAATTTAAGAAGCTTGAGTTTAATAAAAAAAAAGCTTCATTAGGGTTTTTAGAATAATTGTGTGTGAAAACATTAATACTTTTGTTATACTCTGAAATATCAATAAGAGATAGCCAGGGAGCCCCCATCAAAATTTTGAAATGGAGCCCCATGATTTATAGTTACATCCCTTAATATGACACTTCAATTTCAGATAATATGCACTACTACCGATATAATGGACAGGAATTTTTTGGTGCGCTAAATCTATAGTTAGCAGACAGCACCAGTTTCCTCTATGCTACCACTGTCCAACGTTTCACCACTCAGCTGCACCCCAGTCAATGAACTTTGCACATACTGTGTAATATCATGTGAAAATAGTATATCAGAAACTGAGATGCTTACCCTTCTCTGTAAGAGAAGCTGTTTCCCATAAACAGTGTATTTCCACTTTGCAGCCAAATTGTGATATTATAAATCTTTTTTATGTTCCCGATCACATCGCATAACTTAAACAAAAGTTAAAGAAAAAAAAACACTTATATTTTTGCTTGCTGAAAAATCTTACTTAGCATTCCCCACATATAGAGAGGGTTGCCAAAATTGACTAAGGTGGGAATACACTTTAAGAAACTACTAAAACAAGGTGTGATTAAAACAATGATGCATCTGAATGGCTTATGGTGGTGGCAATGAAGAAATCAGGAGTTATTAAACTTTGTGTTTAGTGGTCACTGACTTTCAGAAATTACATGCTTTCTTCTTACTTCATTTTATTCCATGTTTATTCCCAATTGTGCCTCAGTTGTGGAGCCATTGAGAGTGTTCCTATGTGGAAATGCAATCATGGTCTGATCAGTGACCACCCAGAATAGCTTTGAAACAGTTAAAAAGCTCATCTTAGGCAACCCAGAAATAGCATTATTTGATCCTTCTCTGCCTACTAATGTTATTCGGATTATGGCCTTGGTGAGGTTCCCAGCGCTAAGCATACCAGGTAGAGAAAACTATTTCCTTTGCATTGGTACACTAGAGATGCTACAAGTGCCCTAGAATTCTCTCATTCTGCATTGGCGTCAATGCACATTTAGCCACGCTAGCTTTCAGCCGCGTTTCTCTGTGCCTATTCAAAATCAATGGTTCTCTATGGGAGCCCATTGATTTGAAAAGAAGTCGCACCAGAAGTTGGATCCAGATGATCGGGCTTGCGGTGCTGAGAATCTTGAAGGGCACCATCGACAAAATTTTGCATGAGGTCCCCCCCAAGATCCATACCAGACTCTTATCCAAGCATGCAGCAGGTCAGGAAAGGGGGGACCAGCGAGCGCCCCCTCCTGCACCATACCAGGCCATATGCCCTCAACATGGGGGGTTGGTGCTTTGGGGCAGAGGGGGCCCCTGCGCCCCCCACCCCAAAGCACCTTGTCCCCATGTTGATGAGGACAAGGGCCTCTTCCCGACAACCCTTGCCCGGTGGTTGTTGGGGTCTGTGGGCGGGGACTTATCATGACCTGAAAGCCCCCTTTAACAAGGGGCCCCCCAGATCCTGGCCCCTCACCCTAGGTGAATGAGTATGGGGTACATCGTACCCCTACCCCTTCACCTAAAAAAAAAGTGTCAAAACACACTACACAGGTTTTTAAAGTATTTTATTAAGGCAGCTCCGGCTCTTCTCCCTCTTCTGACGATGTGTTCTCTCCTCTCCGGTCCTTCTCCGGTTCTTCTCTCCCCTCTTCAGTTCTTCTCTCTGCGCTGTCCTCTCTCTCCGCTATCTTCTGCTCTTTTGCTGGGTCTTCTCCCTCTGTTCTTCTTCGGATGTTGACTCGCAACGCAATCTCCTGGTGTAATGCTGGGTGCGCCGTGTGCAATGACTTATATGGCATGGGGCGAGGCCACCCGATGACATAAGTTAGCAACAATGCTCCCTGTGATGCTTATGGGAACTTATGTTCGACCTGAACATCAAGCTCATCCTTACTGTCAGAGAACTCACACAGCAAGCACCCGTCTCCATGCAGCAGCTGCCAAACCTCATCCTGCTAACGCCAAGGTGCATGCACGGAACCATAGCCAGAGGCAAATGAGATCCAGGGTGGGCATGCACAATGGCACCTCTATGCGAATGCGCACGGGCGCTAACGCGCGTCCGCGAGTACCAAAGCGCTAATATGCTAACGCACATGCGCCAATGTGCCCAAAGTGCTAATGTGCTAACGCGCATGTGCCAATGCGCTAGTTGCTACTGCGCATGCGCGTACGCACGTACGCTGGCGCCAATCCTGGCACACAGCACCCTATATAAACAGAGAGTCTGCCTAGCATCAGTGCTGGATTGTCTTCAGCTTGTTCCTGTGTTCCTGTGTTCCTGTTGTTACTCTGCCTGATTGACCTTGTTCCTGAAAACCCGGCTATCTTCTGACCATTCTCTTGGATCTCCCCTGCCTGCTGAACCTGCCTCTACTTGCAATACTGACCTTGGCTTGGACTTATGATTACGGCTCTGCCTCCTGATTCTGTACCCTGCTGCCCGTCTGTTGCCAACCCCTGCCTGTTCCTGACTACGGTTTTGCCTTCTGACTTGGTACCCCGCTGCCAGCCTGTTGCCGACTCCTGCCTGTTCCTGATTCTGCAGTTGATCCTGACCTGGCTCCCGCTGAACAAGTTTGGTGATCAGTTTCCACATCTCCTCAGCAGAGGTTCCTATATCTCCAAGTTCCAGCCTCCTGCCTGCAGGCACCTGCACCCTTTCGTTGCCCTAGCACTCCCTGTACCCACCACCAGGGGTGCTTGGACCGGAACCGTGCAAGAGGCCACCCTCATCATTTCGGGCTCCGCTGTAAGGTACATGACACTTACATGTGAGACAGAAAGCAGCCAATGCTCCACAAACACACAAAACGCTAAGCATCTGATACATTTCTCAGATACTACCAGTTAACTCTTTTGTTGTCAACACAATGCACTGCGAAACATTATTTTTTCTGTGAAGGCTGAAACATAGCAAGAGTAGTTTTTCAAGATCAGAAAGTAAGCAGACAAGGTAAACACTTGGAAGGTACAAGAGAATAAGAAAACTGATAAAGAAGAACTGCTGGTTAATGTCAGTTATGGTCTAAAACTATTGATTGCATATGATGACTTTCTCAGCCATCTCATGAGGTACTGCAACTAGAGGGCGCTCTCAAACAATTCATTGCTAGCTATGAGACATATCAAAGACTGTGCCTTAGGCAGGCCATAGATGATGTGATTATCTTTCCTGAAACCTGCTGAACCGATCAAGATTTAAACCATCTATGGCTGGCTTTAAATATACTAACTTCTTACAACGGTAGCACACCAAAGAGTCACACACAGATTTGATGAGCTTAATCTAGAGAAAAACAGTTTAGTACTACAAACAAAGACAAAGGCAGAGGTGAGAATCGCAAAACTCCCTGAATCTAAATCTCAATACTCTGCCTCTGCAAGACACACCTCCAGATCCACCAAGTTTCTATAATCAAGATCTTGCACTCTCAGCCAACAACTTATTAAAGCCCGTGTTAATGCTGAAGCTTCTAAAATTACATAATTGATAAGGTTAAATAAAGATACCAGTCCATCCAGTTCAACCTGTGTGGGTGTGGGTGTGTATGTTTATGTTCCACATCCTTACCACTCTGACAGTAAAGAACCCCCTACACAGCTTAAGGTTAAACCGCTTTACCTCCATTTTCATTAAGTGGTCACGTGTCTTCTTAACCCAGATAGCAAGCAATTGAGCTGCAAGTTTGAAAATGACTTGCTAAGCTATTGCTAGACTTGCCAGGCTGCACACGTTTGTTGCACAATTGCAGCAAGACATTGTATGACTCCAGATCAACTTTCTTTGCAAACATTCTGCAAGTCTGCTGCAAGTTCTGGTTCAGTTATATTGTGCAATAGTCATCCCACCACAGGAATCACTGTGACTTGCAGAGCTCTTGCTGTAGACTCACCATGTGCAACTTTGCTCTTGCTAGAGACTTGCCATGCAAATTTGCTACAAGTTGGAAACGTGTCAACTAGAACTTGTGTTTCAAGTGCTCTGTAAGTGTACAACTTGCCAGTGAAAATGCGCAGCAAGTTAACAAGATTCAACAGTGCCCCAAATGTGTGGCAAGTTATCCTTGCAATCTGAGAAGTTCCCTTAAGTTGAATAGTTTTTTCCTTATGTTAAAATCATCATTGAGGTTTTTGTATATCGCTATCATATCTCCTCTCCAGGTAGAATACGTTTAATGCTTGTAGTCATTCCTCATAATTGAGGTCCTTCAGTACCCTTATTAACTTTGTTGCCCTTCTCTGTACACTCTCCAGTTCCAGCACATCCCTCTTAACCACTTGAGCCCCGGACCATTATGCTGCCTAAGGACCAGAGGTCTTTTTCCAATTTGGCACTGCGTCGCTTTAACTGCTAATTGCGCGGTCATGCAATGCTGTACCCAAACGAAATTTGCGTCCTTTTCTTCCCACAAATAGAGCTTTCTTTTGATGGTATTTGATCACCTCTGCGGTTTTTATTTTTTGCGCTATAAATGGAAAAAGACCGAAAATTTTGAAAAAAAATGATATTTTCTACTTTTTGTTATAAAAAAAATCCAATAAACTCAATTTTAGTCATACATTTAGGCCAAAATGTATTCGGCCACATGTTTTTGGTAAAAAAAATGTCAATAAGCGTATATTTATTGGTTTGCGCAAAAGTTATAGCGTCTACAAACTAGGGTACATTTTCTGTAATTTACACAGCTTTTAGTTTATGACTGCCTATGTCATTTCTTGAGGTGCTAAAATGGCAGGGCAGTACAAACCCCCCCCAAATGACCCCATTGTGGAAAGTAGACACCCCAAGGAAATTGCTGAGAGGCATGTTGAACCCATTGAATATTTATTTTTTTTGTCCCAAGTGATTGAATAATGACAAAAAAAAAAAAATATTTACAAAAAGTTGTCACTAAATGATATATTGCTCACACAGGCCATGGGCCTATGTGGAATTGCACCCCAAAATACATTCTGCTGCTTCTCCTGAATATGGGGATACCACATGTGTGGGACTTTTTGGGAGCCTAGCCGCGTACGGGGCCCCGAAATCCAATCACCGCCTTCAGGATTTCTAAGGGCGTAAATTTATGATTTCACTCTTTACTGCCTATCACAGTTTCGGAGGCCATGGAATGCCCAGGTGGCACAAAACCCCCCCAAATGACCCCATTTTGGAAAGTAGACACCCCAAGCTATTTGCTGAGAGGCATGGTGATTATTTTGCAGCTCTCATTTGTTTTTGAAAATGAAGAAAGACAAGAAAAAACTTTTTTTTTTTCTTTTTTCAATTTTCAAAACTTTGTGACAAAAAGTGAGGTCTGCAAAATACTCACTATACCTCTCATCAAATAGCTTGGGGTGTCTACTTTCCAAAATGGGGTCATTTGGGGGGGTTTTGTGCCACCTGGGAATTCCATGGTCTCCGAAACTGTGATAAGCAGTCAAGAGAGAAATCAAAAATTCACGCCCTTAGAAAGCCTGAAGGCGGTGCTTGGTTTTCGGGGTTCCGTACGCGGCTAGGCTCCCAAAAAGTCTCACACATGTGGTATCCCCGTACTCAGGAGAAGCAGCAGAATGTATTTTGGGGTATAATTTCACATATTCCCATGGCATGTTTGAGCAATATATCATTGAGTGACAATTTTGTGCAAAAAAAAAAAAAAATTGTCTCTTTCCCGCAACTTGTGTCGCAATATAAAATATTCCATGGACTCGACATGCCTCTCAGCAAATAGCTTGGGGTGTCTACTTTCCAAAATGGGGTCATTTGGGGGGGTTTTGAACTGTCCTGGCATTTTATGCACAACATTTAGAAGCTTATGTCACACATCACCCACTCTTCTAACCACTTGAAGACAAAGCCCTTTCTGACACTTATTGTTTACATGAAAAAGTTTTTTTTTTTTGCAAGAAAATTACTTTGAACCCCCAAACATTATATATTTTTTTAAAGCAAATGCCCTACAGATTAAAATGGTGGGTGTTTCATTTTTTTTTTTTCACACAGTATTTGCGCAGCGATTTTTCAAACGCATTTTTTGGGGAAAAAACACACTTTTTTTAAATTTTAATGCACTAAAACACACTATATTGCCCAAATGTTTGATGAAATAAAAAAGATGATCTTAGGCCGAGTACATGGATACCAAACATGACATGCTTTACAATTGCGCACAAACGTGCAGTGGCAACAAAATAAATACATTTTTAAAAGCCTTTAAAAGCCTTTACAGGTTACCACTTTAGATTTACAGAGGAGGTCTACTGCAAAAATTACTGCCCTCGATCTAACCTTCGCGGTGATACCTCACATGCATGGTGCAATTGCTGTTTACGTTTGACGACAGACCGCCGCTTGCGTTCGCCTTAGTGCGAGAGCAGGGGGCGACAGGGGTGCTTTTTTTTTTTTTTTTTTTTTCTTTATTATTTTTTTGCTTTTTTTATCTTATTTTTAAACTGTTACTTTCATTTTTATTTTTTTTTAATCATTTTTATTGTTATCTCGGGGAATGTAAATATCCCCTATGATAGCAATAGGTAGTGACAGGTACTCTTTTTTGAAAAAATTGGGGTCTATTAGACCCTAGATCTCTCCTCTGCCCTCAAAGCATCTGACCACACCAAGATCGGTGTGATAAAATGCTTCCCCAATTTCCCAATGGCGCTATTTACATCCAGCGAAATCTAAGTCATAAAATGCTCGTAGCTTCCGGTTTCTTAGGCCATAGAGATGTTTGGAGCCACTCTGGTCTCTTATCAGCTCTATGGTCAGCTGGCTGAATCACCGGCTGCATTTTCAGGTTCCCTGTTGAGACAGGAGAGCCAGAGAAAAACACGGAAGACGGTGGGGGGGGGGCATTCCCTCCCACGGCTTGTAAAAGCAGTCTAGAGGCTAATTAGCCGCTAGGATTGCTTTTACATGAAAGCCGACCGCTGGCTGAAATGAATGATACCAAGATGATACCTAAACCTGCAGGCATCATTCTGGTATAACCACTCAAAGTTGTGAATGGTGTACCTGAAGACAAAAAAATGGTTAACAATAAAGCACAGTAAACGGTAAAGTATAAAAAATTGCATACCTGAAAAGCAAACATGATAAAACATAATAACAATAAAACATTGCAGAATAGAATACAGTAAAAAAGAGCAGAACAATAGAGAGAATAGAGAGAGAGAGAACAATAAAACGACAACTATTTTTTTTTATTTTATATATATATATATTTTTTTTTTTTTTTTTTTACACTTTTTTTGTAACTAACTTTTATAACTGTAACCGGTTCCAGGTTCGGGTCTCTCAAAATGCGATGGCATCTTGGGAGACCCTGTGAAAGTGTGCCTAGTCTGTGCAATGCTGTACCCTACGCTAATACTCAACTAGTGCATGGTAGCGTTCAAAACATTCACCAATGCAAAGGCCAGGATTGTCAGGACAGGAGGGACAATAATAGCGGGTGTCACGCCTATATCCGCGCTAGCTGCAGACACAATATCTTTTTTGGGGGCGTTCGCTGGGTAGGGGTACTCGGGAGGACATAAAGAAAATGCCTCTCATGCAGCCGACTGCATTTGGTTGGGGATGTGAATGGGGGAAGTACGGGCGCTGCAGAAGCGGTGGGTTCCCAATTAGGATTGGCGAATGCAGTAGGAAGGGCACTATGGGCACGACGGGCCTGTGTTTGTCTTTTTGGTGGCAGCGGGACACTACTTGTGCTTGCCACCTCACCAGCTTGAACTGCACTTATGGGACTCGCCACGTCACCAAGTGTTACTGCAGTGCTGGTTTGACTACGACCGGGGTGTACTAGGCCGCTGGCGCTTGCCAGTTCACCAAAACGCTACCAAAAAATCTGTTGGCGATCGCAGGGATCAGGCCTGACTCTGCGAACGCTGCAGTTATGCGTTTTAGTCTTTTGTAAGTGACAGTGATCGATCGATACTGCACTTGGGTGGGCTGGGCTGGGCCGGGCGGAGGGGCAAAACGCAGGTGCTAGCAGGTATCTGGGCTGATCCCGCTAACACTGCGTTTGTGAGAACCCTAAACTGCTGGGGATGCTAGTATAGATCTGATCGGATCAGATATTGATCCGTTCAGATACTATACCACTAAGGGTGGTGTACAGTGCGTGCGTGGGTGTTAGCGGTACTGGCGCTAACCTGACGCTGCCTGGGGCTGGTGCTTGCCAGTTCACCAAAATACTACCAAAAAAACTGTTAGCGATCGCAGGGATCAGGCCTGACTCTGCGAACGCTGCAGTTATGCATTTAGTGTTTTGTAAGTGTCAGTGATCGATCGATACTGCACTTGGGTGGGCTGGGCCGGGCGGAGGGGCAAAACGCAGGTGCTAGCAGGTATCTGGGCTGATTCCGCTAACACTGCGTTTTTGGGAACCCTAAACTGCTGGGGACACTAGTATAGATCTGATCGGATCAGATATTGATCCGTTCAGATACTATACCACTAAGGGAGGCGTATGCTGCGTGCGTGGGTGTTAGCGGTACTGGCGCTAACCTGACCCTGCCTGGGGCTGGTGCTTGCCAGTTCACCAAAATACTACCAAAAAAACTGTTAGCGATCGCAGGGATCAGGCCTGACTCTGCGAACGCTGCAGTTATGCGTTTAGTCTTTTGTAAGTGACAGTGATCGATCGATACTGCACTTGGGTGGGCTGGGCTGGGCTGGGCCGGGCGGAGGGGCAAAACGCAGGTGCTAGCAGGTATCTGGGCTGATCCCGCTAACACTGCGTTTTTGGGAACCCTAAACTGCTGGGGACGCTAGTATAGATCTGATCGGATCAGATATTGATGCGTTCAGATACTATACCACTAAGGGAGGTGTATGCTGCGTGCGTGGGTGTTAGCGGTACTGGCGCTAATCTGACACTGCCTGGGGCGACGCATATCACCGCCGGGCGATCAGGGGGCTAAACCTTTATTCGGTAATAAACGGCGGGTGCCCTGACACTATAAAAAATAAACAAACTAACCAGCGTCAACCGTAACGGTTATACGGTGATCAGTGGTGAAAGGGTTAACTAGGGGGCAATCAAGGGGTTAAAACATTTATTCGGTAGTATATGGGGGTCCCTGACGCTATAAAACGCTGATGGCGAACCTAAATATTTATGTCCCTAACTAGCGTCACCAGCGACACTAATACAGCGATCAGAAAAATGATCGCTTAGTGACACTGGTGACAGGGGGTGATCAAGGGGTTAAAACTTTATTAGGGGGGGTTAGGGGGGTACCCTAGACCTAAAGGGGGGTAACAGTATCTGTCCCAACACTGTAACTGTCACAAACTGACACTATGCAGTAATCAGAAAAAAAAAAAAAAAAAACTGCTGGTGTCAGTTTGTGACAGGGGGGGGGGTGATTGGGGGGGATCGGGGGGCGATCGGGGGGGGGGATCGGGGTGTTTTGTGTGCCTGGCATGTTCTACTGTGTGTGTGTGTGTTGGTGCACTCACATTGATGTCTTCTCTCCTCAAGCCGGAACGGAAATTACCGAGCCGAGGAGAGATGACATCATTTCCTTTGCTGCTGTTTAGCATACAGCAGCAAAGGAATGATTCGATTGGCCGGCGGCGATCGCGAGGGGGGGGCCACGAACGGATGGTCTCCCCCTCACCACCGATCGCCGCTGGACAAACGACGACCGCCTCGGGCACCGGGGGGGGTCCGATCGGACCCCCCACCCGCGGAAGGCAAATCACGTACCCTGTACGTGATTTTGCCTGTCCGTGCCACTTTGCCGACGTACATCGGCGTGAGGCGGTCGTCAAGTGGTTAAAGGACTTGTGGCCAGAAATGGGCTGGACCAGAGTTTAGTAAAGTGGTAGAATTATAGTTGTATCTCTTGTGTAAATACCCTTTTTAATGCATGCTATCAATCTGCTTGCTTTGCTTGATGGAACTTGGCATTGCTTGGCATTTTCAATGTATTTGCTCACCCTTTTTTTTTTTTTTTTAAGTGTGCTTTTAAAGTTTCTATATCCTGTTGTGAAGTTATTGTCCTGTTTATCTTTGTATCATCAGCAAACACTGAGATTGAGATATTTATGCCAACCTCTAAATCATTTATAAATAAATTAAACAGCTGAAAATTGCATAATGTATGGCCTGCCTAAGGCTAATAATAAGTGCATGGAATGTGACCGTGATAATCACATGCAAGCACTTGCAGTCTTGTAGTAGTTCATCTGCATAGCAGCATAGAAATACCATTGTCCACTCTCATCAAGTACAACCAGATTCCAACCAACAGAGAGGAGTTCCCTACTTCTGCAACTGCCTCTCACCACTCTCACTTGAGAGGCATAGCTGATCAAATACCAGCTCTTGACAGATATGCTGATACTCTCCTGCTTCTTGGCAGAGACATCTCAGTACACAAGGCTTGCCAACAAATCAATGGTCCAAGTGGCAGACCATATGCCCAGTAGACATGTGCAATTGGTTTTGTTACAAATTTGTTTTTTGACAAAATTCTACAAATTTGTTAGTTCAGAAATATTGGAATTGACGAAAACCTGTTTAACAAATTTTTCGAAAATCCGAAAATCTGAGAATTCAGGAATTTAAACATCCGAAAATTCATAAATTTGAAAATTCTGAAATTCGAAGATTCTGAAATTTGGAAATTCAGAAATTCAAAAATCAAAAATTCAAAAATTCATAAATTCAAAAATTCATAAATTCGAAGATTCAAAAATTCAGAAATTCGAAAATGCTAAAATTTGAAAAAATTTGAAAATTCTGAAATTTGGAAATTAAAAAATCTAAAAACTCGAAAATCCAAAAATAACAATGAAAATCCAAAAATTCAAAAGAATGAAAATCCGAAAATAAGAACAAAAATCCGAAAATTTGAAAACCTGAAAACTCGAGAAATCTGAAATAATACTAATTAATAATTGGAATTTCCTTTCAAATTTGGCAGTTAGTGAATATAATGAATAGGAATTTATCAGAAATGACGCATTATCCTAAATAACGAATGCCGAATCTAAACGAATGGAATGTAACAAATTAATAAAAATAATAAAAAAACTTTTTATTATTATTATATATTATTATTAATTTGTTACGTTCCATTTGTTTAGATGTGGCATTTGTTATTTTGGATAATTCGTAACTTCAGATAAATTTGTATTCGTTATGTTCACTAACAGCCAAATTTGAAAGGTAACTCCAATATCTATAATTTAATAGTTAGTTATTACTAGTTAGTTAGGTGTTTTTTTGGATTTTTGAATTTTTGTTCTTTTTCTCGTTTTTTTCGTTTTGAATTTTCGGATTTTCTTTCTTACTTTCAGATTTTCACATTTCCAAATTTCCGAATTTACGGATTTTTGAATTTTTGGATTTTTGAATTTTCGAATTTTTAAATTTCCAAGTTTCCAAAATTTACGAACTTACGAATGTTTCGGATTTTCGGATTTTCCAATTTTCCAATTTTCAGTTTTTGAATTTCCGAATTTTCAAATTTTCGAATTTCTGAACTTTTGATGTACGAATTTACGAATTTTACAAATGTATTTGAAATAACAAATTTCGATCATAACCACTTCAGCCCCGGAAGGATTTACCCCCTTCCTGACCAGAGCACTTTTTACAATTTGGCACTGCGTCGCTTTAACTGCTAATTGCGCGGTCATGCAATGCTGTACCCAAACGAAATTTGCATCCTTTTCTTCCCACAGAGCTTTCTTTTGATGGTACTTGATCACCTCTGCCGTTTTTATTCTTTGCGCTATACACGGAAAAAGACCAAAAATTTTGAAAAGAAATTATATTTTCTACTTTCTGTTATAAAAAAAATCCAATAAACTCAATTTTAGTCATACATTTATGCCCCAAATGACCCCATTTTGGAAAGTAGGCACCCCAAGCTATTTGCTGAGAGTATTTTGCAGCTCTCATTTGTTTTTGAAAATGAAGAAAGACAAGAAAATTTTTATATTTTTTTATTTTTTCAATTTTCAAAACTTTGTGACAAAAAGTGAGGTCTGCAAAATACTCACTATACTTCTCAGCAAATAGCTTGGGGTGTCTACTTTCCAAAATGGGGTCATTTGGGGGGGGGGTTTGCCACCTGGGCATTCCATGGCCTCCGAAACTGTGATAGGCAGTAAAGAGTGAAATCAAAAATTTACGCCCTTAGAAAGCCTGAAGGCGGTGCTTGGTTTTCGGGGGCCCGTGCGCGGCTAGGCTCCCAAAAAGTCCCACACATGTGGTATCCCCATACTCAGGAGAAGCAACAGAATGTATTTTGGGGTGTAATTTCACATATTCCCATGGCATGTTTGAGCAATATATCATTTAGTGACAACTTTGTGCAAAAAAAAAAAAAAAAAAAAAATTGTGTCACAATATAAAATATTCCATGGACTCGACATGCCTCTCAGCAAATAGCTTGGGGTGTCTACTTTCCAAAATGGGGTCATTTGGGGGGGGGTTTGAACTGTCCTGGCATTTTATGCACAACATTTAGAAGCTTATGTTACACATCACCCACTCTTCTAACCACTTGAAGACAAAGCCCTTTCTGACACTTTTTGATTACATGAAAAAAAAATTTTTGCAAGAAAATTACTTTGAACCCCCAAACTTTATATATTTTTTTAAAGCAAATGCCCCACAGATTAAAATGGTGGGTGTTTCATTTTTTTTCACACAGTATTTGCGCAGCGATTTTTCAAACGCATTTTTTGGGGAAAAAACACACTTTTTTAAATTTTAATGCACTAAAACACACTATATTGCCCAAATGTTTGATGAAATAAAAAAGATGATCTTAGGCCGAGTACATGGATACCAAACATGACATGCTTCAAAATTGTGCAGTGGCAACAAAATTAATACATTTTTAAAAGCCTTTAAAAGCCTTTACAGGTTACCACTTTAGATTTACAGAGGAGGTCTACTGCTAAAATTACTGCCCTCGATCTGACCTTCGCGGTGATACCTCACATGCATGGTGCAATTGCTGTTTACATTTGACGCCAGACCTACGCTTGCGTTCGCCTTAGCGCAAGAGCAGGGGGGACAGGGGTGCTTTTTTTTTTTTTTTTTCCTTCTATGTTATCTTATTTTTAAACTGTCCCTTACATTTTTTTTTTAAATCATTTTTATTGTTATCTCAGGGAATGTAAATATCCCCTATGATAGCAATAGGTAGTGACAGGTACTCTATTTTGAAAAAATTGAGGTCTATTAGACCCTAGATTTCTCCTCTGCCCTCAAAGCATCTGACCACACCAAGATCGGTGTGATAAAATGCGAAATCTAAGTCATAAAATGCTCGTAGCTTCCGGTTTCTTAGGCCATAGAGATGTTTGGAGCCACTCTGGTCTCTGATCAGCTCTATGGTCAGCTGGCTGAATCACCGGCTGCATTCTCAGGTTCCCTGTTGAGACAGGAGAGCCAGAGAAAAACACGGAAGATGGTGGGGGGGCATTCCCTTCCACTGCTTGTAAAAGCAATCTAGAGGCTAATTAGCCACTAGGATTGCTTTTACATGAAAGCCGACCACTGGCTGAAAAGAATGATACCAAGATGATACCTAAACCTGCAGGCATCATTCTGGTATAACCACTCAAAGTCGTGAATGGCGTACCTGAAGATAAAAAAATGGTTAACAATAAAGCACAGTAAACGGTAAAGTGTAAAAAATTGCATACCTGAAAAGCAAACATGATAAAACATAATAACAATAAAACATTGCAGAATAGAATACAGTAAAAAAGAGCAGAACAATAGAGAGAGAATAGAGAGAGAGAGAACAATAAAACGACAACTATTTTTTTTATTTTATATTTTTGTTTGTGTTTTTTTTTTTTTTTTACACTTTTCTTTGTAACTGTAACTTTTATAACTGTAACCGGTTCCAGGTTCGGGTCTCTCAAAATGTGATACCATCTTGGGAGACCCTGTGAAAGTGTGCCTAGTCTGTGCAATGCTGTGCGCTACGCTAATACGCAACTAGTGAATGGTAGCGTTCAAAACATTCACCAATGCAAAGACCAGGAATGTCAGGACAGGAGGGACAATAATATCGGGTGTCACGCCTATATCCGCGCTTGCTGCAGACACGACATCTTTTTTGGGGGGGGGGTTCGCTGGGTAGGGGTACTCGGGAGGGCATAAAGAAAATGCCTCTCATGCAGCCGACTGCATTTGGTTGGGGATGTGAATGGGGGAAGTACGGGCGCTGCAGAAGCGGTGGGTTCCCAATTAGGATTGACGAATGCAGCAGGAAGGGCATTATGGGCACAATGGGCCTATGTTCATCTTTTTGGTGGCAGCGGGACACTACTTGTGCTTGCCACCTCACCAGCTTGAACTGCACTTATGGGACTCGCCACGTCACCAAGTGTTACTGCAGTGCTGGTTTGACTACGACTGGGGTGTACTAGGCCGCTGGCGCTTGCCAGTTCACCAAAACGCTACCAAAAAAACTGTTAGCGATTGCAGGGATCAGGCCTGACTCTGCGAACGCTGCAGTTATGCGTTTAGTGTTTTGTAAGTGACAGTGATCGATCGATACTGCACTTGGGTGGATTGCGCTGGGCCAGGAGGAGGGGCAAAACGCAGGTGCTAGTAAGTATCTGGGCTGATCCCGCTAACACTGTGTTTTTGGGAACCCTAAACTGCTGGGGACGCTAGTATAGATCTGATCGGATCAGATATTGATCCGATCAGATACTATACCACTAAGGGAGGCGTATGCTGCGTGCGTGGGTGTTAGCAGTGCTGGCGCTAACCTGATGCTGCTTGGGGCTGGTGCTTGCCAGTTCACCAAAACGTTGCCAAAAAAACTGTTAGCGATCGCAGGGATCAGGCCTGACTCTGCGAACGCTGCAGTTATGCGTTTAGTGTTTTGTAAGTGACAGTGATCGATCGATACTGCACTTGGGTGGGCTGGGCTGGGCCGGGCGGAGGGGCAAAACGCAGGTGCTAGCAGGTATCTGGGTTGATCCTGCTAACACTGCGTTTTTGGGAACCCTAAACTGCTGGGGACGCTAGTATAGATCTGATCGGATCAGATATTGATCCGTTTAGATACTATGCCATTAAGGGAGGCGTATGCTGCGTGCGTGGGTGTTAGCGGTACTGGCGCTAATCTGATGCTGCCTGGGGCGACGCATATCACCGGCGGGAGCGATCAGGGGGCTAAACCTTTATTTGGTAATAAATGGCGGGTGCCCTGACACTATAAAAAATAAACGAACTAACCAGCGTCACCCGTAGCGGTTATACGGTGATCAGTGGTGAAAGGGTTAACTAGGGGGCAATCAAGGGGTTAAAACATTTATTAGGTAGTATATGGGGGTCCTGTCGCTATAAAACGCTGACGGCGAACCTAAATATTTACCTCCCTAACTAGCGTCACCAGTGACACTAATACAGCGATCAGAAAAATGATCGCTTAGCGACACTGGTGACGCGGGGTGATCAAGGGGTTAAAACTTTATTAGGGGGGTTAGGGGGGTATCCTAGACCTAAAGGGGGCTAACACTCACTGCCCTAACTCACTAACTGTCACAAACTGACACCAATGCAGTAATCAGAAAAAAAAAACTGCTTGGTGTCAGTGTGACGGGGGGGGGTGATTGGGGGGTGATCGGGGGGCGATGGGGGGGGATCGGGGGTGTAAAGTATGCCTGGCATGTTCTACTGTGTGTGTTGTGTTGTGCAACTCACTCAGATGTCTTTTCTCCTCGGTGCCGGAACGGAAACTGCCGAGCCAAGGAGAGATGACATCACATCCCCTGCCTCTGTGTACTACACAGAGGCAGGGGACGATTCTCATTGGCTGGGAGCGATAGCGAGGGGGGGCCACGAATGGATGGCCTCCCCCTCATCTCTGAACGCTCCCAGACCAAAGCTGACCCCCTCGGGCACCGGGGGGTCTGATCGGACCCCCCGCCCACGGAAAGGCAATCACGTACCAGGTACGTGATTTTGCCTGCCCGTGCCATTGTGCAGACGTATATCTGCGTTAGGCGGTCGGCAAGTGGATAACGAATGACCCGAAAAATGAAAAAAAAATGAATGAAACGAAAAAAAAAAAAGCGAATGAAACGAAAATTCGTAAATTTGTAAATTTAGAAAATCGAAAATCCGAAGATTCAAAAATCCAAAAATTCAAAAATCTAAAAATGAGAAAGAAAATCCAAAAATTCGAAAGAACGAAAGAAACGAAAATAAGGACGAAAATCGGAAAATTAAAAAATCGGAAAAAATACCTACCTAACTAGTAATAACTAACTATTAAATTATATTGCCATTTTTTGGCAGTGCACATGTCTAATGCCCAGTACCTGAATCTAGGCTGGGTCATCATAGGCAACATCTGTCTGAGTAACGTCAGGAGGTCTTCCACAGAATTTCTTTTCAACACACTTGTCCTACTAAATGGTCACATTACTTATTTCGAACAGTGCCGCATCACTACCATGTCAAATAAAGACTTTACAGTAAAGGCATGCAACAGTTCTTCACACAAGGCAATAGCAAGGCCTTTCATTTCTCGGGTGATAATATTGCCATCACAATGTTTGATGTAATGACTAAAGAATGAGCTGACAACCACAATAAAAGACAAGGAGTTACTTAAAAACTATGAGCAAGGAGTACATTTAGGACAATTTCACCAGCTGGGTGGCACCACTACCATTTTGTGCCTCCGAAAATAAACTACCAAATAATGTTCAGTATACAGAAACATGATTTCCTTCTTTACAATGTAGCCTGAACAGAAATCCACTTTATTGACTTTATGCACAAGGAGCTGGAGAGAGAGAGCATGCTGAGTCTGGACCACCTCTCAAGGAAGGAGAGGAATGTTGGTACCTCCCATGCTTTGGGGTGTACCATCCTCACAAGCCAGATCAGATCATAGTGGTCTTTGACTCAAGTGCTCAAGTTTGTTTGATGTTATAGTTATGATAGTCTGTATAATGTTATTGTAAGATGTTTTTTTTTGTTGGTGTGGATATACCACTAATGTATGTTTGAATTGTCTATCTGTAAAAACTTAATAAAAAGATTGAAATATAGAAACATTGATAACATTTTGCTGGTTTCTAGTTACAAAGTAAATGGAATTCTCTGCAGAGTATTGGCTGGCTGATGCTCAAAAAAAAGAAAAAGGAAAAAAGAAAAGGGAAGAAAGAAAGTGATCAACATTAAAATGTTTCCCTCAGTGATGTCCTTCTCACCCGACCAAATCTAAACAACAACCTTATCAGAGTTTTGCTCTGCTTCAGACATGAACTAGTTGCTGTTATGCTGACATTCAGCAAATGATCCACTGTTTCATCATTTCAGAAGACAACAGAAACTTCCTCAGTCTCAGCTGGTATTGCAAGAAAGATGAACCCATCACAATTCACACTGATTTTACAATTGAACTGGGTAATCCTGAGTCTGATAAGGAAAGCAGAGCTAATAGCATTACATTCAACACCTCTGTATGATCAAAGATTAGACTGAATTCTCACCGCTTTAAACACTTTTCAAAGTGGTCTTCTGTTATACAAGCTATCACATGACTTGCCCATGTTGCTCATGATTTGCAACCAATACTGAGGACCATAAACAGTGTTGCAGATGGCACATCTGTAAAAGACCTCCAATCATCAAGGAAAACTCACAAGCAGAAAAAGTCATTATTCAAAGTGTTCAACATGAAGTGTATTCATATTGATAACATATTAAAGTAACTCATCCTTTCTAAGGATAGCCCACTCTACAAATTGAACCTAATGATTAATCCCAACAAGTTACTTTGAGTTGGAAGTCACATAGGGAAGTCCAATCTGTTCAGTGAGGAAGAGAATCCCCTTATTGTTCCAGGTCAACATCACATCACTTTGCTGCTGATTCAGCATCACCACAAGCAGGTTCAGCATCTTGCAAAAGTCTTCTGGAGTTGTTAGACGAAGGAGTACCGTGGTAAATGGCAAACTAGCAAACCCAACCTACAAGTCGGTGACATAGTCCCAGGGCCGGACTGGCCTACCAGGATACCGGGATATTTCCCGGTAGGCTGGCTGCATTTAGTACCGCTGAGGCCGCTTTTGCCTCGGAGCTTGGCTGGCTGCCTGTGTCAGCTATATGAAGAGCAGCGGCGGCCGCACTATGCAATGCCTGTGTCACTGTGTCTTCTCCTCCGATCCGGCGCCGCCCACACTCAACTAAAGTGTAATATGCCTCTGTGTGTGTGAGGGGAGGAGCAGGAGAACACCGTGCTGCTTGATTTTTCCCTTCGTGACTCGTCCCGTGCGGCGCCAGCACCGCCCACTAATCTGCACGAGGAGAATAGAAGTGGCCGGCCGTGCAGCTGCAGCACAATAATTAAGGTACAAAATATCTCTCTCTCTCTCTCTCTCTCTCTCTCTCATCTTTGAAAAGCTGTATACCATCAAACGCAGCCACTGTTGTACCCATCGATTACAGCCACTGTGCCCATAAATTCCAGCCACTGTACCATCAAACGCAGCCACTGTGCCCATAAATTCCAGCCACTGTACCATCAAACGCAGCCACTGTACCCATCGATTACAGCCACTGTGCCATCAAGCCCAGCCACTGTACCCATAAATTGCCACCACTGTGCCCATTAAACACAGCCACTGTACCCATAAATTGCCACCACTGTGCCCATTAAACGCAGCCACTGTGCCCATAAATTCCCGCCACTGTGCCCATCAAACGCAGCCACTGTGCCCATCAAACGCAGCCACTGTACCCATAAATTGCCACCACTGTGCCCATTAAACGCAGCCACTGTGCCCATAAATTCCCACCACTGTGCCCATCAAACACAGCCACTGTGCCATCAAACGCAGCCACTGTACCCATCAATTGCAGCCACTGTGCCCATTAAACACAACCACTGTGCCATCAAGCGCCACCACTGTGCCCATCAAGTGCCACTACTGTGCGCATTAAACGCTGCCACTGTGCCCATCAAACGCAGCCACTGTGCCCATCAAACGCAGCCACTATGCCATCAAACGCAGCCACTGTAACCATCAATTGCCGCCAGTTTGCCCCATCAATTGCCACCAGTTTGCCCCATCAATTGCCACCAGTTTGCCCATCAAATCCTGCCAGTGTCCCCCCCGCCCGGCACTTACTTGTCTCAGGTCAGCGCGTTGCTCCACGCTCCCTCCGATAGGCACCCAATCACAGCGCCTGTCGCTTCAGCCAATCAGGTGACAGGTAACCAGACCCAGTGCACCTGATTGGCTGAGAGGCGGGTCAGTATTAGGGAAGCGATTTATTTGATTTCCTAACACAGCACTGTGTAAGCAGCGAACGCACAGCAGTGTATATATATATATACATACATATATATATATATATATATATATATATATATATATATATATATATATATATATATATATATATATATATATATATATATATATATATATATATATATAAAGCCCTATGTGCTTTTATATGTGTCTTATCTATATATAATGCACTCTTTAAATGTGCTTTAAAATGCATGGTTTTCCATTTTTTGAACAAGAAAATAATGACGTTATGCTGTTGGGCTGGTATAATAATGCTATGGGGCTGGTATGACATTTTTTCCAGGGCTGGTTTTCATACCCAGTCCGGCCCTGCATAGTCCTACTGAAACAAAAGGATGCCCACCACAAACTCATTGGCCTGTGGGTCTCATTACAAAGACTGTACAAAGTAATGATGTAAAGGTTCGGAAAGTAGAGATCAAGGTAATTAAGGAGGCATCAGAGCAATCATGCTTCAGGCCTATCAGCAAAGGAAGAGGATTCGTCTTTTAACCAATGGCTTTATTCAAAGGGTGGTAAAAGGACTCATGCATTTTGTGGTCTTCCCCTCTAAAGAGTAATGGATTGTCTTCTGTGTCATTTTACAGACACCAGTAGTGACTTTCAAGTTTTACAGTATGTTAATGTTTACATTATTATTTTCTTGTTCTTCCTTTTTTATCTCTTTCAGGTGTTCACTTAATGTTTGGACTAGATTCTCAATCATTTAATATTTGAAATCATAGATTTTGACGGGGAGTATCATGTTACGCATGCATTGTTGTTCGTTTATTTTTACCAAATTTTGTTCTTTCCACACTCCATAGCTAGGGGATGCTCTGCGTAGTTAGTCCCACCCTTCTTTTCATGCTTAGCCTCCATTTACTACATGTACTGTATTCTACTGGAGATAGACACACTATGTTTTTTTGACCTATCTGATATTCATCTCTTTTGATCTTCACAAATATTTGGATTAAAGCTTTCAATGATATGCAGGATGTAATTTAGATTAAGTCACTGTCTGCCAACTACTAGACTGTAAATTAAGCTGTCTCATCACAACTGGATTAGGTATAGAGATCACACTTTCAGTGCTTAGATTGTTGAAGCACAACAGGATTGGTAAGCTACAATTCATCACATTATATTGTAGGGTTTAGATATACTTTAATCTTAGCCGCAGCTAATAAATATCATACCCATATTCACCCCTTTTTTTACAAAACTCTTTAAAAATTATATCTCAATGACTATGCCAAATTCTATAATAAATATATGGCGACTCAGAATTTAAATATATATACAGTATACTCAAAAGTGTCATAAATAAACACGTGTTAATGTGCGCATATATAAAATATATTCAAAATAAGCAAAAAATAAAGTCCTCATATAACATGACATCACTTCCGGCTAGCTAACACAAATTACTGGAAGGTGGGGAGGAGCTTTGGAACAGGCCATTACTTACTGCATAAGGCGGTTTTATGTGATAGCGAATGTGAGTGCATTTTATGCAATCAATTTTGCACATGGTTAAAGATTGCATTACATATGAAATACATGAGTATACATAACATCTAATACACCCGACTCTTTTCGTCTTCTCTCCTCAAGCCGGAACGGAAATTACCGAGCCGAGGAGAGATGACATCATTTCCTTTGCTGCTGTTTAGCATACAGCAGCAAAGGAATGATTCGATTGGCCGGCGGCGATCGCGAGGGGGGGGCCACGAACGGATGGTCTCCCCCTCACCACCGATCGCCGCTGGACAAACGACGACCGCCTCGGGCACCGGGGGGGGTCCGATCGGACCCCCCACCCGCGGAAGGCAAATCACGTACCCTGTACGTGATTTTGCCTGTCCGTGCCACTTTGCCGACGTACATCGGCGTGAGGCGGTCGTCAAGTGGTTAAAGGACTTGTGGCCAGAAATGGGCTGGACCAGAGTTTAGTAAAGTGGTAGAATTATAGTTGTATCTCTTGTGTAAATACCCTTTTTAATGCATGCTATCAATCTGCTTGCTTTGCTTGATGGAACTTGGCATTGCTTGGCATTTTCAATGTATTTGCTCACCCTTTTTTTTTTTTTTTTAAGTGTGCTTTTAAAGTTTCTATATCCTGTTGTGAAGTTATTGTCCTGTTTATCTTTGTATCATCAGCAAACACTGAGATTGAGATATTTATGCCAACCTCTAAATCATTTATAAATAAATTAAACAGCTGAAAATTGCATAATGTATGGCCTGCCTAAGGCTAATAATAAGTGCATGGAATGTGACCGTGATAATCACATGCAAGCACTTGCAGTCTTGTAGTAGTTCATCTGCATAGCAGCATAGAAATACCATTGTCCACTCTCATCAAGTACAACCAGATTCCAACCAACAGAGAGGAGTTCCCTACTTCTGCAACTGCCTCTCACCACTCTCACTTGAGAGGCATAGCTGATCAAATACCAGCTCTTGACAGATATGCTGATACTCTCCTGCTTCTTGGCAGAGACATCTCAGTACACAAGGCTTGCCAACAAATCAATGGTCCAAGTGGCAGACCATATGCCCAGTAGACATGTGCAATTGGTTTTGTTACAAATTTGTTTTTTGACAAAATTCTACAAATTTGTTAGTTCAGAAATATTGGAATTGACGAAAACCTGTTTAACAAATTTTTCGAAAATCCGAAAATCTGAGAATTCAGGAATTTAAACATCCGAAAATTCATAAATTTGAAAATTCTGAAATTCGAAGATTCTGAAATTTGGAAATTCAGAAATTCAAAAATCAAAAATTCAAAAATTCATAAATTCAAAAATTCATAAATTCGAAGATTCAAAAATTCAGAAATTCGAAAATGCTAAAATTTGAAAAAAATTGAAAATTCTGAAATTTGGAAATTAAAAAATCTAAAAACTCGAAAATCCAAAAATAACAATGAAAATCCAAAAATTCAAAAGAATGAAAATCCGAAAATAAGAACAAAAATCCGAAAATTTGAAAACCTGAAAACTCGAGAAATCTGAAATAATACTAATTAATAATTGGAATTTCCTTTCAAATTTGGCAGTTAGTGAATATAATGAATAGGAATTTATCAGAAATGACGCATTATCCTAAATAACGAATGCCGAATCTAAACGAATGGAATGTAACAAATTAATAAAAATAATAAAAAAACTTTTTATTATTATTATATATTATTATTAATTTGTTACGTTCCATTTGTTTAGATGTGGCATTTGTTATTTTGGATAATTCGTAACTTCAGATAAATTTGTATTCGTTATGTTCACTAACAGCCAAATTTGAAAGGTAACTCCAATATCTATAATTTAATAGTTAGTTATTACTAGTTAGTTAGGTGTTTTTTTGGATTTTTGAATTTTTGTTCTTTTTCTCGTTTTTTTCGTTTTGAATTTTCGGATTTTCTTTCTTACTTTCAGATTTTCACATTTCCAAATTTCCGAATTTACGGATTTTTGAATTTTTGGATTTTTGAATTTTCGAATTTTTAAATTTCCAAGTTTCCAAAATTTACGAACTTACGAATGTTTCGGATTTTCGGATTTTCCAATTTTCCAATTTTCAGTTTTTGAATTTCCGAATTTTCAAATTTTCGAATTTCTGAACTTTTGATGTACGAATTTACGAATTTTACAAATGTATTTGAAATAACAAATTTCGATCATAACCACTTCAGCCCCGGAAGGATTTACCCCCTTCCTGACCAGAGCACTTTTTACAATTTGGCACTGCGTCGCTTTAACTGCTAATTGCGCGGTCATGCAATGCTGTACCCAAACGAAATTTGCATCCTTTTCTTCCCACAGAGCTTTCTTTTGATGGTACTTGATCACCTCTGCCGTTTTTATTCTTTGCGCTATACACGGAAAAAGACCAAAAATTTTGAAAAGAAATTATATTTTCTACTTTCTGTTATAAAAAAAATCCAATAAACTCAATTTTAGTCATACATTTATGCCCCAAATGACCCCATTTTGGAAAGTAGGCACCCCAAGCTATTTGCTGAGAGTATTTTGCAGCTCTCATTTGTTTTTGAAAATGAAGAAAGACAAGAAAATTTTTATATTTTTTTATTTTTTCAATTTTCAAAACTTTGTGACAAAAAGTGAGGTCTGCAAAATACTCACTATACTTCTCAGCAAATAGCTTGGGGTGTCTACTTTCCAAAATGGGGTCATTTGGGGGGGGGTTTGCCACCTGGGCATTCCATGGCCTCCGAAACTGTGATAGGCAGTAAAGAGTGAAATCAAAAATTTACGCCCTTAGAAAGCCTGAAGGCGGTGCTTGGTTTTCGGGGGCCCGTGCGCGGCTAGGCTCCCAAAAAGTCCCACACATGTGGTATCCCCATACTCAGGAGAAGCAACAGAATGTATTTTGGGGTGTAATTTCACATATTCCCATGGCATGTTTGAGCAATATATCATTTAGTGACAACTTTGTGCAAAAAAAAAAAAAAAAAAAAATTGTGTCACAATATAAAATATTCCATGGACTCGACATGCCTCTCAGCAAATAGCTTGGGGTGTCTACTTTCCAAAATGGGGTCATTTGGGGGGGGGTTTGAACTGTCCTGGCATTTTATGCACAACATTTAGAAGCTTATGTTACACATCACCCACTCTTCTAACCACTTGAAGACAAAGCCCTTTCTGACACTTTTTGATTACATGAAAAAAAATTTTTTGCAAGAAAATTACTTTGAACCCCCAAACTTTATATATTTTTTTAAAGCAAATGCCCCACAGATTAAAATGGTGGGTGTTTCATTTTTTTTCACACAGTATTTGCGCAGCGATTTTTCAAACGCATTTTTTGGGGAAAAAACACACTTTTTTAAATTTTAATGCACTAAAACACACTATATTGCCCAAATGTTTGATGAAATAAAAAAGATGATCTTAGGCCGAGTACATGGATACCAAACATGACATGCTTCAAAATTGTGCAGTGGCAACAAAATTAATACATTTTTAAAAGCCTTTAAAAGCCTTTACAGGTTACCACTTTAGATTTACAGAGGAGGTCTACTGCTAAAATTACTGCCCTCGATCTGACCTTCGCGGTGATACCTCACATGCATGGTGCAATTGCTGTTTACATTTGACGCCAGACCTACGCTTGCGTTCGCCTTAGCGCAAGAGCAGGGGGGACAGGGGTGCTTTTTTTTTTTTTTTTCCTTCTATGTTATCTTATTTTTAAACTGTCCCTTACATTTTTTTTTTAAATCATTTTTATTGTTATCTCAGGGAATGTAAATATCCCCTATGATAGCAATAGGTAGTGACAGGTAATCTATTTTGAAAAAATTGAGGTCTATTAGACCCTAGATTTCTCCTCTGCCCTCAAAGCATCTGACCACACCAAGATCGGTGTGATAAAATGCGAAATCTAAGTCATAAAATGCTCGTAGCTTCCGGTTTCTTAGGCCATAGAGATGTTTGGAGCCACTCTGGTCTCTGATCAGCTCTATGGTCAGCTGGCTGAATCACCGGCTGCATTCTCAGGTTCCCTGTTGAGACAGGAGAGCCAGAGAAAAACACGGAAGATGGTGGGGGGGCATTCCCTTCCACTGCTTGTAAAAGCAATCTAGAGGCTAATTAGCCACTAGGATTGCTTTTACATGAAAGCCGACCGCTGGCTGAAAAGAATGATACCAAGATGATACCTAAACCTGCAGGCATCATTCTGGTATAACCACTCAAAGTCGTGAATGGCGTACCTGAAGATAAAAAAATGGTTAACAATAAAGCACAGTAAACGGTAAAGTGTAAAAAATTGCATACCTGAAAAGCAAACATGATAAAACATAATAACAATAAAACATTGCAGAATAGAATACAGTAAAAAAGAGCAGAACAATAGAGAGAGAATAGAGAGAGAGAGAACAATAAAACGACAACTATTTTTTTTATTTTATATTTTTGTTTGTGTTTTTTTTTTTTTTTTACACTTTTCTTTGTAACTGTAACTTTTATAACTGTAACCGGTTCCAGGTTCGGGTCTCTCAAAATGTGATACCATCTTGGGAGACCCTGTGAAAGTGTGCCTAGTCTGTGCAATGCTGTGCGCTACGCTAATACGCAACTAGTGAATGGTAGCGTTCAAAACATTCACCAATGCAAAGACCAGGAATGTCAGGACAGGAGGGACAATAATATCGGGTGTCACGCCTATATCCGCGCTTGCTGCAGACACGACATCTTTTTTGGGGGGGGGGTTCGCTGGGTAGGGGTACTCGGGAGGGCATAAAGAAAATGCCTCTCATGCAGCCGACTGCATTTGGTTGGGGATGTGAATGGGGGAAGTACGGGCGCTGCAGAAGCGGTGGGTTCCCAATTAGGATTGACGAATGCAGCAGGAAGGGCATTATGGGCACAATGGGCCTATGTTCATCTTTTTGGTGGCAGCGGGACACTACTTGTGCTTGCCACCTCACCAGCTTGAACTGCACTTATGGGACTCGCCACGTCACCAAGTGTTACTGCAGTGCTGGTTTGACTACGACTGGGGTGTACTAGGCCGCTGGCGCTTGCCAGTTCACCAAAACGCTACCAAAAAAACTGTTAGCGATTGCAGGGATCAGGCCTGACTCTGCGAACGCTGCAGTTATGCGTTTAGTGTTTTGTAAGTGACAGTGATCGATCGATACTGCACTTGGGTGGATTGCGCTGGGCCAGGAGGAGGGGCAAAACGCAGGTGCTAGTAAGTATCTGGGCTGATCCCGCTAACACTGTGTTTTTGGGAACCCTAAACTGCTGGGGACGCTAGTATAGATCTGATCGGATCAGATATTGATCCGATCAGATACTATACCACTAAGGGAGGCGTATGCTGCGTGCGTGGGTGTTAGCAGTGCTGGCGCTAACCTGATGCTGCTTGGGGCTGGTGCTTGCCAGTTCACCAAAACGTTGCCAAAAAAACTGTTAGCGATCGCAGGGATCAGGCCTGACTCTGCGAACGCTGCAGTTATGCGTTTAGTGTTTTGTAAGTGACAGTGATCGATCGATACTGCACTTGGGTGGGCTGGGCTGGGCCGGGCGGAGGGGCAAAACGCAGGTGCTAGCAGGTATCTGGGTTGATCCTGCTAACACTGCGTTTTTGGGAACCCTAAACTGCTGGGGACGCTAGTATAGATCTGATCGGATCAGATATTGATCCGTTTAGATACTATGCCATTAAGGGAGGCGTATGCTGCGTGCGTGGGTGTTAGCGGTACTGGCGCTAATCTGATGCTGCCTGGGGCGACGCATATCACCGGCGGGAGCGATCAGGGGGCTAAACCTTTATTTGGTAATAAATGGCGGGTGCCCTGACACTATAAAAAATAAACGAACTAACCAGCGTCACCCGTAGCGGTTATACGGTGATCAGTGGTGAAAGGGTTAACTAGGGGGCAATCAAGGGGTTAAAACATTTATTAGGTAGTATATGGGGGTCCTGTCGCTATAAAACGCTGACGGCGAACCTAAATATTTACCTCCCTAACTAGCGTCACCAGTGACACTAATACAGCGATCAGAAAAATGATCGCTTAGCGACACTGGTGACGCGGGGTGATCAAGGGGTTAAAACTTTATTAGGGGGGTTAGGGGGGTATCCTAGACCTAAAGGGGGCTAACACTCACTGCCCTAACTCACTAACTGTCACAAACTGACACCAATGCAGTAATCAGAAAAAAAAAACTGCTTGGTGTCAGTGTGACGGGGGGGGTGATTGGGGGGTGATCGGGGGGCGATGGGGGGGGATCGGGGGTGTAAAGTATGCCTGGCATGTTCTACTGTGTGTGTTGTGTTGTGCAACTCACTCAGATGTCTTTTCTCCTCGGTGCCGGAACGGAAACTGCCGAGCCAAGGAGAGATGACATCACATCCCCTGCCTCTGTGTACTACACAGAGGCAGGGGACGATTCTCATTGGCTGGGAGCGATAGCGAGGGGGGGCCACGAATGGATGGCCTCCCCCTCATCTCTGAACGCTCCCAGACCAAAGCTGACCCCCTCGGGCACCGGGGGGTCTGATCGGACCCCCCGCCCACGGAAAGGCAATCACGTACCAGGTACGTGATTTTGCCTGCCCGTGCCATTGTGCAGACGTATATCTGCGTTAGGCGGTCGGCAAGTGGATAACGAATGACCCGAAAAATGAAAAAAAAATGAATGAAACGAAAAAAAAAAAAGCGAATGAAACGAAAATTCGTAAATTTGTAAATTTAGAAAATCGAAAATCCGAAGATTCAAAAATCCAAAAATTCAAAAATCTAAAAATGAGAAAGAAAATCCAAAAATTCGAAAGAACGAAAGAAACGAAAATAAGGACGAAAATCGGAAAATTAAAAAATCGGAAAAAATACCTACCTAACTAGTAATAACTAACTATTAAATTATATTGCCATTTTTTGGCAGTGCACATGTCTAATGCCCAGTACCTGAATCTAGGCTGGGTCATCATAGGCAACATCTGTCTGAGTAACGTCAGGAGGTCTTCCACAGAATTTCTTTTCAACACACTTGTCCTACTAAATGGTCACATTACTTATTTCGAACAGTGCCGCATCACTACCATGTCAAATAAAGACTTTACAGTAAAGGCATGCAACAGTTCTTCACACAAGGCAATAGCAAGGCCTTTCATTTCTCGGGTGATAATATTGCCATCACAATGTTTGATGTAATGACTAAAGAATGAGCTGACAACCACAATAAAAGACAAGGAGTTACTTAAAAACTATGAGCAAGGAGTACATTTAGGACAATTTCACCAGCTGGGTGGCACCACTACCATTTTGTGCCTCCGAAAATAAACTACCAAATAATGTTCAGTATACAGAAACATGATTTCCTTCTTTACAATGTAGCCTGAACAGAAATCCACTTTATTGACTTTATGCACAAGGAGCTGGAGAGAGAGAGCATGCTGAGTCTGGACCACCTCTCAAGGAAGGAGAGGAATGTTGGTACCTCCCATGCTTTGGGGTGTACCATCCTCACAAGCCAGATCAGATCATAGTGGTCTTTGACTCAAGTGCTCAAGTTTGTTTGATGTTATAGTTATGATAGTCTGTATAATGTTATTGTAAGATGTTTTTTTTTGTTGGTGTGGATATACCACTAATGTATGTTTGAATTGTCTATCTGTAAAAACTTAATAAAAAGATTGAAATATAGAAACATTGATAACATTTTGCTGGTTTCTAGTTACAAAGTAAATGGAATTCTCTGCAGAGTATTGGCTGGCTGATGCTCAAAAAAAAGAAAAAGGAAAAAAGAAAAGGGAAGAAAGAAAGTGATCAACATTAAAATGTTTCCCTCAGTGATGTCCTTCTCACCCGACCAAATCTAAACAACAACCTTATCAGAGTTTTGCTCTGCTTCAGACATGAACTAGTTGCTGTTATGCTGACATTCAGCAAATGATCCACTGTTTCATCATTTCAGAAGACAACAGAAACTTCCTCAGTCTCAGCTGGTATTGCAAGAAAGATGAACCCATCACAATTCACACTGATTTTACAATTGAACTGGGTAATCCTGAGTCTGATAAGGAAAGCAGAGCTAATAGCATTACATTCAACACCTCTGTATGATCAAAGATTAGACTGAATTCTCACCGCTTTAAACACTTTTCAAAGTGGTCTTCTGTTATACAAGCTATCACATGACTTGCCCATGTTGCTCATGATTTGCAACCAATACTGAGGACCATAAACAGTGTTGCAGATGGCACATCTGTAAAAGACCTCCAATCATCAAGGAAAACTCACAAGCAGAAAAAGTCATTATTCAAAGTGTTCAACATGAAGTGTATTCATATTGATAACATATTAAAGTAACTCATCCTTTCTAAGGATAGCCCACTCTACAAATTGAACCTAATGATTAATCCCAACAAGTTACTTTGAGTTGGAAGTCACATAGGGAAGTCCAATCTGTTCAGTGAGGAAGAGAATCCCCTTATTGTTCCAGGTCAACATCACATCACTTTGCTGCTGATTCAGCATCACCACAAGCAGGTTCAGCATCTTGCAAAAGTCTTCTGGAGTTGTTAGACGAAGGAGTACCGTGGTAAATGGCAAACTAGCAAACCCAACCTACAAGTCGGTGACATAGTCCCAGGGCCGGACTGGCCTACCAGGATACCGGGATATTTCCCGGTAGGCTGGCTGCATTTAGTACCGCTGAGGCCGCTTTTGCCTCGGAGCTTGGCTGGCTGCCTGTGTCAGCTATATGAAGAGCAGCGGCGGCCGCACTATGCAATGCCTGTGTCACTGTGTCTTCTCCTCCGATCCGGCGCCGCCCACACTCAACTAAAGTGTAATATGCCTCTGTGTGTGTGAGGGGAGGAGCAGGAGAACACCGTGCTGCTTGATTTTTCCCTTCGTGACTCGTCCCGTGCGGCGCCAGCACCGCCCACTAATCTGCACGAGGAGAATAGAAGTGGCCGGCCGTGCAGCTGCAGCACAATAATTAAGGTACAAAATATCTCTCTCTCTCTCTCTCTCTCTCTCTCTCATCTTTGAAAAGCTGTATACCATCAAACGCAGCCACTGTTGTACCCATCGATTACAGCCACTGTGCCCATAAATTCCAGCCACTGTACCATCAAACGCAGCCACTGTGCCCATAAATTCCAGCCACTGTACCATCAAACGCAGCCACTGTACCCATCGATTACAGCCACTGTGCCATCAAGCCCAGCCACTGTACCCATAAATTGCCACCACTGTGCCCATTAAACACAGCCACTGTACCCATAAATTGCCACCACTGTGCCCATTAAACGCAGCCACTGTGCCCATAAATTCCCGCCACTGTGCCCATCAAACGCAGCCACTGTGCCCATCAAACGCAGCCACTGTACCCATAAATTGCCACCACTGTGCCCATTAAATGCAGCCACTGTGCCCATAAATTCCCACCACTGTGCCCATCAAACACAGCCACTGTGCCATCAAACGCAGCCACTGTACCCATCAATTGCAGCCACTGTGCCCATTAAACACAACCACTGTGCCATCAAGCGCCACCACTGTGCCCATCAAGTGCCACTACTGTGCGCATTAAACGCTGCCACTGTGCCCATCAAACGCAGCCACTGTGCCCATCAAACGCAGCCACTATGCCATCAAACGCAGCCACTGTAACCATCAATTGCCGCCAGTTTGCCCCATCAATTGCCACCAGTTTGCCCCATCAATTGCCACCAGTTTGCCCATCAAATCCTGCCAGTGTCCCCCCCGCCCGGCACTTACTTGTCTCAGGTCAGCGCGTTGCTCCACGCTCCCTCCGATAGGCACCCAATCACAGCGCCTGTCGCTTCAGCCAATCAGGTGACAGGTAACCAGACCCAGTGCACCTGATTGGCTGAGAGGCGGGTCAGTATTAGGGAAGCGATTTATTTGATTTCCTAACACAGCACTGTGTAAGCAGCGAACGCACAGCAGTGTATATATATATATACATACATATATATATATATATATATATATATATATATATATATATATATATAAAGCCCTATGTGCTTTTATATGTGTCTTATCTATATATAATGCACTCTTTAAATGTGCTTTAAAATGCATGGTTTTCCATTTTTTGAACAAGAAAATAATGACGTTATGCTGTTGGGCTGGTATAATAATGCTATGGGGCTGGTATGACATTTTTTCCAGGGCTGGTTTTCATACCCAGTCCGGCCCTGCATAGTCCTACTGAAACAAAAGGATGCCCACCACAAACTCATTGGCCTGTGGGTCTCATTACAAAGACTGTACAAAGTAATGATGTAAAGGTTCGGAAAGTAGAGATCAAGGTAATTAAGGAGGCATCAGAGCAATCATGCTTCAGGCCTATCAGCAAAGGAAGAGGATTCGTCTTTTAACCAATGGCTTTATTCAAAGGGTGGTAAAAGGACTCATGCATTTTGTGGTCTTCCCCTCTAAAGAGTAATGGATTGTCTTCTGTGTCATTTTACAGACACCAGTAGTGACTTTCAAGTTTTACAGTATGTTAATGTTTACATTATTATTTTCTTGTTCTTCCTTTTTTATCTCTTTCAGGTGTTCACTTAATGTTTGGACTAGATTCTCAATCATTTAATATTTGAAATCATAGATTTTGACGGGGAGTATCATGTTACGCATGCATTGTTGTTCGTTTATTTTTACCAAATTTTGTTCTTTCCACACTCCATAGCTAGGGGATGCTCTGCGTAGTTAGTCCCACCCTTCTTTTCATGCTTAGCCTCCATTTACTACATGTACTGTATTCTACTGGAGATAGACACACTATGTTTTTTTGACCTATCTGATATTCATCTCTTTTGATCTTCACAAATATTTGGATTAAAGCTTTCAATGATATGCAGGATGTAATTTAGATTAAGTCACTGTCTGCCAACTACTAGACTGTAAATTAAGCTGTCTCATCACAACTGGATTAGGTATAGAGATCACACTTTCAGTGCTTAGATTGTTGAAGCACAACAGGATTGGTAAGCTACAATTCATCACATTATATTGTAGGGTTTAGATATACTTTAATCTTAGCCGCAGCTAATAAATATCATACCCATATTCACCCCTTTTTTTACAAAACTCTTTAAAAATTATATCTCAATGACTATGCCAAATTCTATAATAAATATATGGCGACTCAGAATTTAAATATATATACAGTATACTCAAAAGTGTCATAAATAAACACGTGTTAATGTGCGCATATATAAAATATATTCAAAATAAGCAAAAAATAAAGTCCTCATATAACATGACATCACTTCCGGCTAGCTAACACAAATTACTGGAAGGTGGGGAGGAGCTTTGGAACAGGCCATTACTTACTGCATAAGGCGGTTTTATGTGATAGCGAATGTGAGTGCATTTTATGCAATCAATTTTGCACATGGTTAAAGATTGCATTACATATGAAATACATGAGTATACATAACATCTAATACACCCGACTCTTTTCGCGAGACGTGACTCGCTCTACAGGGGTGGATGCATGTAGGATATATCTGAAAATTAATGATCAAAAAGGTAATGTAACGCATGAATAAATATTGGACAAATGGTAAGAGGGGCCTTACAGAGAAAGAAAAGACCCCAAACTCACTGATTGGCAAACCCATGGTGCCTGTGGCCATGTTCATCAAGGATGGCAGTTTTTGTTTTTGTTTGTTGTATATCGCCTCATCTGTAACTGTCTGTACAGAAATATCCTCTTATTGGAATCATGCAAATCAACACTATATGGAAAGGCTCATGTTGTAGCCTAGTGGTGATTAAATACGATAGCAACAGTCCATCTCTCTGTCCATTGAACTAATGAAGTAAACTGTTGCCTCTATTCACTCTATTATAACAAGTAGCTATAATAATCTCTCACTTTTATGCTTTAGCTCTTCAGTTCACTGAAATAATATGCAGTGCCTTGTAAAACTGTTGAAACCCTTGATTAATTTTCCCATTTTATTTTTTTTCCCCCAATAACAAATTCTACAATTTCTGAAATTTTGTTTTCTGTGATACTGAAACTCTTTAACGGAGAAGAAATGCTAATCATTTAGGAGAATTATGTAACTATTTGACCCTTTGTTTAAGTCAGGCAGGTTGTTTGGGTTATTCAGATTATATTTGTACAGCAAATCTATCATACACTTAAACTCTCAATTGGATAAGCATAAGGGCTTTGTAAGGGCATTCTAAAACAAGCATTTTTTTTTCTTGGACCATTCCAATGTTATATTTGACTAGTACTTAGAAATATACTTCTAAAAAATAAACTTCTGCCCAAGCATCAGTTTTTTTTGAAGGTTCAAACAGTCTCTGTTGCAGTATTTCCTTGTACTAAGATAAACAGTTCTGATGGAGAACAGACACACAGCATAATGCAACCGCTAGATAGAAGCATTATGATCAGGAAGTAATCTGAGGTCAGCAACAGATAATCAACAGGATCATTGTCAGGAGGCAAACTGATATCAGCAATGGGTAATCAGCAGGATCTTGGTCAGGAAGCAAGCCGAGGTCAGCAGTGAGTGGACAGATGAGTCAAGGTCAGAATAATGCTGGGTCACAGCAGAACATCAGAGCAGAGAAGAATCCAGAGACAGGCCAGGACAACAATAGAAAATCCTGATAAAACACAGTTTTAAAACAAAGGGAATGGTGGATGATCATGCAGCAATCTCTTGTTTCAGCATTCTTCTTTAAATAGGTCACCTGGTGGCAAGTTTGGAATCAGACATACATACCTAGGCACCAGTAGGCAGAGACAATGGCGCATTGTGCCCACACGTATTTTCCTGCAAATCAGCATGCCCTTGAAAGATCCTTGTTCTGCATATTGGCGCACGGGCACATCTTCTACTTAACCACTTCAATACAGGGCATTTTCACCCCCTTCCTGCCCAGGCCAATTTTCAGCTTTCAGCGCTTTAACATCTTGAATGACATTTGCGCGGTCATGCAACACTGTACCCAAATGAAATTGTTATCATTTTTTCCCCACAAATAGAGTGTCATGGTTATTTCAGTAATGTTTGTCTGCCAGCTTACCTCTCCTCCATGTGTTTACCTTCAGAGGCCAGCCACTCTCACCTGGCTGCTTAAATAATCTTCCCTCAGCATAGCTCCACCCCAGCCTCTAATTAGGAACACTATATTAACCTGTGCATTGCAAGCCAACCTCGCTGATCAATATTGTGATTTGGCTTCCGTGTTCTCATTGCTCTGTGTCCTACGTCTGATACTGTTTACCAATCTTGGCTTGTTCTTGACTATTCCTGCTTGCTTGTGACCCTGACCTTTTGGCATGTTCTCTGTCTATTCCTGTCTGCTAGTCGCCCTGACCTTTGGCTTATCTCCTTATTATCCTTTGTTGTTCTGGACTGCTGCTTCCTCTCTGTCCTCCTGTAGCCTACTGTGAGCGTGAGCTGGGAGACCCTGGGGGCCGCGACCTGGAGCCAGTTGTAGCGCAGTCCATCCTCAACACTAGAGGCTCTGGTGAACACCTGCTGGCTCTTAGACTCCACGCCCTGGGCAATCTTATGCTCCAGCTCCCAGTGGGATCTGTGTTGTTGCTCTAGTGGACCTGCCTTCCTGAACCACCCAGTGGTCCATCCGCAGCAATCAGCCATAAGGTCACTACTTTGCAGTGCACTCCAGACCCCAACGGGGTGCATCTGTCACCTGGACTCAGGTGACCTGACATAGAACTTTCTTTTAGTGGTATTTGATCATCTCTGCGGTTTTTATTTTTTGGGCAATAAACAAAAAAAAGTGACAAGTTCGAGAAAAACACAATATTTTTTACTTTTTGCTATAATAAATATCCCAATTTTAAAGAAAAAAATCCTCAGTTTAGGCCGATATGTATTCTTCTACATAATTTTGGTAAAAAAAAAATCGCAATAAGCGTATATTGATTGGTTTGTGCAAAACTTATAGTGTCTACAAAATAGGAGAAAGATTTATGGCGTTTTTATTATTATTTTTTTACTAGTAATGGCGGTGATCTGCGATTTTTATCATGGCTGTGACATTGCGGCAGACAGATCAGACACTTTTTTGGGACCATTGACATTCATACAGTGATCAGTGCTATAAATATGCACTGATTACTGTATAAATGGCTATCTCCTTCTCCAAATTGATTATTGTATAAATGACACTGGCAGGGAAGGGGCTAACACTAGGGGGAGATCAAGGGATTAACTGTGTTACCTAGGGAGTGATTCTAACTGTGGAGGGATGGGACTGACTTGGGGAGAAGACCGATCTGTGTTCCTATAAACTAGGAACACACGATCTGTCTCCTCTCCCCTGACAGGATGTGGATCTGTGTGTTTACACACACAGATGCATGTTCCTGCTCTGTGACGAGCAACCGCGGGTGCCAGGCGAGCATCGCGGCCTGCCGGGCATGCGCATCGGCTCCCGAGTGCGCGCCCACCCTCCTATACCACCGGGAAGCCGAGAACATCATATGACACCCGCCCAGGATGGGAAATCCCACCTGCGGACGTCATATGACTATACATGGGTTAAAGAGGAACTGCAGTCTGCTCACATAAAACATTTTTGCCATTCTGAAGCTTCCCTCCAACCACTTTGCATATTATTTTATATATACTGTAATTCTGTACTTGCCAAATATGCTGCAGAAATCTCCTGCCACTGAGTCTGGGTGCATCCATTTTAACTGTGGGCAGCTGAAGCTGCTGCCTGTTCACTTCCTGGATTTCTGTGCTGCTGGCTACTTAGTATGCACTTCCCAGTCTCGTGCCTGTGTAGTAAGCAAACTGTGGTGCACATTGTTGTTTATAAGTTGCGATAGGAATGGCAGCTTCTGTAGAAGTTCATGTCCTGTTATTGAAAAGTATCAACAGCATGGAACACAGAAACAGCTGAGGAAAGAGTACATACTATGCTTGTTCCAACAGGAAAGCAGCAAACTAAAGTCTTTTCTATTTTACCATGATGTTCTGTATTTCTCATCCAAACTGCAAAAACTGAGTAGACAAGCCTTAGCTGCAGCTAAGTCCTGTGTCCTGAGTCCTGTAACATGATCTTTTCTCACACATGCAGATGAGATAAGGAGTTTGAACTTATCCAAGGAAGATTGCACAGATGGCCTAGGGGTGTAATAAGTGTACAGGGCTGAAATCTTCACATAAAAGAGAGAGAGCAATCTTCCTTTCACTACAGTAGACAACATTCTACTTCTCTATGAAAGCACATGGATCCTTTCTGTCTCCTCTTATCCCCGCCCTCATCCAACCCTCTCCAGCCCTGTAGCCATGCTCAGTTGTATTTAGCTCTCCTGCGTCTCCCGCCCCCCTCCTCCCCTCATCTCCGCCCCCTTCCTCCCCTCGTCCCTGCCCCCTCCTCTGCCAGCTACCTCTCAGTAAATGAACAGATAAGAAGAAACGAGCACTGCTGGGAGATCTGACGTTTCTCTCCCGGGAGTCATTGCAATGCAGGAAACAGCATCAATCGCCTAGGCGTTTTTTCAGCAATGAAAGAGGAAGTACAGAGAATAAGGCATTTACTTCCACCAAATTATCGTGTTGATTTACAAGGATTACACAGCAAGGGCAGAAGGTTCAATTGAAGGAAAAATAAAAAAAAAAAACTAAAGTTCCACTTTAAGCTGTCCCCACAGCTGGCTTCTCTTTTAGCTTTCTCCTTCTGATAATTCATGTATGTAGTGTAAGTATGTATCCAAGAAGTATGTAGTTGTATGGCTGACCTCTGATATGGATCATTACTATGAAATAGGATAAATAAATCCTCCACAACACCATGGCCTTATAGGGTTGCCACCTCATCCCTTTAAACCCGAACACCATAGCCGTGCGCACAGAGTGTGCAGGGTGTGCCTGGGCACACCCTAATCATCTAGTGCACATTAGCATTGTTGCTCTGTGTGCCAGTGGAGAGATGGGAAAGATCTCCCTTTTACCTACTCTGCCATAAGATAATTGCTTACTCACTTCTCTTTCACTGTTCCAGCAAGGAGATTATTGTACCAGTGTTATATACATGTAGTGTAGTGTACACGTGTATTTGAGCTTGGGGTGCACACCCTAATGCAATAGGCTGTGCACACCTGTGCGGAACACATATTAATCACACAGGTTCTGAGGCCAATTTAATTCAGATAAGACACCAAGTGAGTTTAATTACCACCTTAATCAGTCACACAACCTGTATAATTAATATGTGTTCGGTTTTAAAGGGATGAGGTGGCAACCCTACCTTGTAACCTGTTTTCAACAGTAATATCAATGATAATAATTATTCTAGGAAATATCTGTCTTATAAAACGAAAACCTTCACCTTCCCTTTTCACCTCTTTCACAAAATTTTTCAGCAGTCCAAGTTTAATGTGAAGCAGAGACAAAAACATCTTTTAGTCAGGTCAACATGTGTTTTTCTTCCCTGGAACAAATTCTTTTGGAATGGTCATTTCTTTTTTTGAAATGCGACTCAGTTATCCCCTTCACATATGTAACAACAGTACTTGGTATATCCAAGCTGCATTCCAAGCAGCAGAGCCACTACTTTCAGATCTCCACAAATAATCCAGTTGTACTTGGTGTCCTGAATGTGCTTCAACAACAGTTCTAAGTTTTCATATGTTTCTTTTATGTGTGCAGCATAGCCAGCAGGTATTGAAGGGTGTACGTTGCCATTGTGTAAGAAGACAGCCTTGAGGCTTAAGGCTGGCCATTAGGCTGGATTCACACCTATACAGTTTTAGTGCTTTTTGCATTTTGCAGGTTTGCACTACAGTCCATTGAACATGGTTTCCTATGGAAAACGTTCTGTAATGCAAATCCGCAAAATGCAAAAAGCACTAAAAATGCATAGGTGTGAATCCAGCCTCAGAGATGGGCTGAACACCCCCCTGTTCGGTTCACACCAGAACTCCCAAACAGAACGATGCTTAATCACCTTGCCCTCTGGAAGGTTTACCACCCCCCCTCTTCATTACCAGGCCATTTTTTGTGATACGGCACTGCGTTACTTTACCAGACAATTGCGCAGTCATGCGAAACTGTACCCAAATAAAAAAATAAAATTGATGTAATTTTTTTCCCACAAATAGAGCTTTCTTTTGGTGGTATTTAATCACCTCTGCGGTTTTGTTTTTTTTGCGCTATAAACATAAAAAGACTGACAACTGTGAAAAATAAAACAATATTTTTTACTTTCTGCTAGAAAACATATCCAATAAAAATATGTAAAAATCTAAGTTCTTCATCAGTTTGGGCCATAATGTATTCTGCTACATATGTTTCGTAAAAAAAAAATCAGAATAAGCATATATTCATTCGTTTGAGCAAAAGTTATAGTGTCTACAAACTATGGTATATTTTTATGGAATTATGGAATTTTTTTTATTTATTTATTTTACCAGTAATGGCGGCGATCAGCGACTTATAGCAGGACTGCAAAATTGCGGCGGACAAATTGGACACTAAGTGACACTTTTGGGGACCAGTGACACAATACCGTGATCAGTGCTAAAAAATATGCACTGCCACTGTACTAATGACACTGGTAGGGAAAGGGTTAACATCAGGGGTGATCAAAGGGTTAAATGTGTTCCTAGGAAGTGCTTTCTAACTGTGTAGGGGGTGCTTAGCAGAAATACAGGATCTCTGTCTTCCCTACTAACAGAACGATGATCTGCCTTGTTTACATACATAGGCAGACCGCCGTTCTGCCTCTGTCCGGAATGTTCGGTGGGTCCCGGTGGACATTGGGTCGGCAATGTTTTTTTTTATTCAGCTGTCAGCGGGGAAGCCCATTGACAGCTGAAGACTCATTGGTTGTTAAGGACACCGAAGCCGGCTTCCTGGCACCTCTCCTTAATAATCAGCTATTCACTGCACCCTAATTGGGTAAATCTTTGCCCAATCAGGGCCTAGAATTGACTGTGCATCATGCAGTGCATTCCAGGGCATCCAGGGGAATGAACATCCGCCAAACGGGTGTTCACCAAATGATCGAACAGGCTATGTTCAGGCCAAACTTTTGCTCAAACCGAACCATTCGCCCAACTTTACTGGCCAAAAACGGAGTGAATTTCTTTCCAGCAACCACAGACAGTGTTCACAGAGGAATTCCTCCTGCGGAGCTCTTGTGTTCTCCTGGGGTGGGGGTGGTGAGCCACCCCTGCCGGGAGAACACAGTTAACAAAAATCGCATGAAAAATCCGGCAGGCTGGTTGTGCTGCCTTTGCAGGCTAATTTAGTTATAGTTATTTATATAGAATGTGTAGTTTACCACTGCCATCTAGTGGCCAAAGTCTGTAGCAGTTTTATCTTTAGTTATTAAATATTCTCAGACGGGAAGTGACCTTTGGTTTTAGGAAGTTCTTCAACCATTTTAGATTGTCATTCTACATGGATGCAGCATGTCTGTTTCTCTCTCAAGGGGCTTAAGACATCATCACCTTTTCAAAAAAATAAAAATAAATATAAAAGAAGTAAAATAAAGTTGGATTACTTCGGTAGACAAATCAAGCATTGGGCTTCCGTTTACTGGAGTCTCTGACAAGTGTTTAGCTGTCCGTCTAGAAACACACATAGTCAGTGTTTTGAGAGCGGAACAGTGAAAAGGTGATAGTGCAACAAGATTGGAGATATTAGTTCCTGCACAGATAGAATGAGTCTAAGATCAGGAAGGAAATGTGAATGATTACGCGCAAAGGAAGTAAATACTGACCAAAAAAACAAAAAAGGAGAACTGCTGCCTCTACTAATTACTACCACTAGGTGGAGTACATGATTGAAAAGAAAAGTAGATATGTCGCCGTTCTATATCCGTGTTTGAAAACTGTCCCAATAAATAAATTAATTGATGAATATACAGGTGTTGGTGCAATTATCATGTATACTACATAACTTTACAGTGTCTTAACCACTTCGTGCCCGTGCTATAGCTGAAAGACGGCTGTAGCGCGGATGCTACCTGCCGGGCGGCCGTCCCTGGACGTCCTGGTGTTTACTTCCGCGTTGCGCGCTCCCGCGGGTGCGCATCGGGGAAGTTCTGTGCTGGCCGTGTCCCTCGGACACAGCCAGTCACAGATCGCTGAAAACGGCCAATGACAGCGGCCGTTTTCAGTGCGATCGGCTGTGCCAATGAGAGAGGATCTCATATGTTTACATATGAGATCCTCTCTCATCGCCAGTGTTCTGCGGCTCTCCCTCCTCACACAGACAGCATGTGAGGAGGGAGAACGAACCGCTGCGGCGGTAAGTGGAAAAAAAAAAAACGAAAATAAAGTTTTAAAACTGCCATCTGTCCCAACTATCATGCCCATTCCATCAATCCCCAGTGCCATCTGTCCCTGTCACTGTCATCTGTCATCAGTGCCACATAGTGCCATCTGTCATCAGTGCCATCTGTCATCAGTGCCACATACTGCCATCTGTCATCAGTGCCACATACTGCCATCTGTCATCAGTGCCATCTGTCATCAGTGCCACATACTGCCATCTGTCATCAGTGCCACATACTGCCATCTGTCATCAGTGCCACATACTGCCATCTGTCATCAGTGCCACATACTGCCATCTGTCATCAGTGCCACATACTGCCATCTGTCATCAGTGCCATCTGTCATCAGTGCCACGTATCAGTGCCATCTGTCATCAGTGCCATCTGTGCCACGTATTAGTGCCATCTATCAGTGCCACGTATTAGTGCCATCTGTCATCAGTGCCACGTATTAGTGCCATCTGTCATCAGTGCCACGTGTCATCAGTGCCACCTGTCATCAGTGCCACATATTAGTACCACCTGTCATCAGTGCCACCTGTCATCAGTGCCACCTGTCATCAGTGCCACATATTAGTGCCATCTGTCATCAGTGTCACGTGTCATCAGTGCCACGTATTAGTGCCATCTGTCATCAGTGCCACGTATTAGTGCCATCTGTCATCAGTGCCACGTATTAGTGCCATCTGTCATCAGTGCCACGCATTAGTGCCATCTGCCATCAGTGCCACATCAGTGTCAGTGTCACGTATCAGTGCCATCTGTCATCAGTGCCACGTATCAGTGCCATCTGTCATCAGTGCCACGTATCAGTGCCACGTATCAGTGCCATCTGTCATTAGTGCCACGTAAGTGTCACGTGTCATTGTCCTGGTGCTCCAGGGCCTTCAAAAGTGTAATAGGTAGTTAGATGTGTAATTTATGCTCCTAGAACACGTGATGGTGCTCCCTGCGTGTTGGGCCTCTGTATGTGGCCAGGCTGTGAAAAAGTCCCACACATGTGGTATCGTAATACTCAGGAGGAGTAGCAGAATGTATTTTGGGGTGTTATTTGTGGTATACACATGTCATGTGAGAGAAATAACCAATTACAATGACAATTTTGTGGGGGGGGGGGATCTTCATTTTGCAAAGAATTGTGGGAAAAAATGACCACATCAAAAAGCTCACCATGCATCTTACTGAATACCTTGGAATGTCTACTTTCAAAAAAGGGGTAATTTGGGGCGTATTTGTACTTTCCTGACTTGTTCGGATCGCAAGAAACGTGATAGGCCGCCAGTACTTCAGGTGTGATCAATTTTTTATGATTTGCACCATAACTTGTAAACTCTCTAACTTTCACACAGACCAAATAATATTCACTAATTTGGGTTATTTTTACTAAAGATATGTAGCAGTATAAATTGTGGCCAAAATTTATGAAGAAAAATTACTAATTTGCAAAATTTTATCACAGAAACTAAGAAAAATGCGTTTTTTTTCAAAATTTTCGGTCTTTTTTCATTTATAGCGCAAAAAATAAAAAACCCAGAGGTGATCAAATACCACCAAAAGAAAGCTCTATTTGTATGAAAAAAAGGACAAAAAATTCATTTGGGTACAGTGTTGCATGACTGAGTAATTGTCATTCAAAGTGTGACAGCGCTGAAAGCTGAAAATTGGTCTGGGCAGGAGGGGGGTTTAAGTGCCCAGTAAGCAAGTGGTTAATGACCAAAAGAAATAAACATATAATATTATTATATTACCAAATTAATATAAATAAACAACTTAAATGTCTCTATGCTGATGTGCTAAGACCAATAAATCCTCCACAGAAAAATTGTCTTTTCCTACAAAATATTAAATTATTCCAATTGTGATTTAAAGTGCTTCTGTGCAAAAAACTTTTATGGATTAAAAATAAAAAATAAAAAATATAATATTACAAATATATGTGCAGTCCCAAATTTTAAATATCCAAAATTAAGGTGCGTCTGTGCTGGTGAAAAACAATATTGTTTACTTTGCAAAGGTGATCACTGCATGTGTGCTTTATCTGTGACCTTATTGTGGCTGCACTCACCAGAACTTCCCCTCCCCTCTTGGGGTATGGAGCATTCACAGCATCTGCCACTGTGCAGCAATCTGAAGGCTGGATATTCCCCGGTGTATTAATAGTTTCCACTCGTGTCCCAAATGTCATATAAGGTAATAAGGTATAGGAGAAAAGGATTCCAATAGTGTGATATTGTTTCAACCAATTTATTACTTAAAATCACGAAAAGGGTACCCACATTCAATGAAAGACAAAAAAGCATTTGTTGCTGGCACAAAAGCTGGTGACCGGAAGTGATGCAAGAGCGTGTGCCGACCCCGTCCTACGCGTTTCGTCACTCTGACATCATCTGGAGCGTGCACCGCAATTGCCTCATCTCCTTTATATAGCGAATCGCAACTTGAATAATTGACATTGATCCATTTTGGGTAAGGTTTTGCAGACCGAAGTCCGCATATTATATGCACTTGTCCCGGCAGCCATTTTTGGTGAGGTAATGCAGACCGAAGGCCACTCATATAAAGTATAATACCCGCGGCCATATTTGGTGGTATTATGCAGACTGAAGTCTGCATTTCAAGTGATCTGGAACCATATTAATAGCGTTCTATTACGAAATCTATTTCTTAAATTAATAGGATGAACGCTCTATGCCGTCACTCTTTCGAATTTAATTTATTACATTGTTAAACAGTTGCGATATGCTATAAATTATGAATGCTGTCTTTTAAAAAAAATAAATAAAGTGATTTGTGTGCCTTCTAGTTAATACTTAACCATATACCCATGGCAATAATATATTTAGATATACCCCTATACACATTAAAATCATTATTTTATTACATATATATATATAAAAGGAAGAATTAGGGATACAATAAATTAAAAATAAAAATAATAGTAGTGAAAAAATATACATAAATATAAAATGTAAAAATGTTTTTGTGTTTTTAAGAGGGCTTATTTTAGAGAAGCAATCAAGATAAAGTGTAAAAAAAAATATATTTTTTTTAAAAATCTCTGACAATAAAATAATAATAAAAAAGTAATAAAAACAACCTATATTTCTTTAATGTAGATGTAAAGGGACTTATTATACTAGGGCCTCTATTTATTTTGCTATACACTCAAAGGAAAATTTATGTTCCTTAAAATTAGTTAAAAAACAATTCAAATCTACATCAATATTCATTCCTATGGGTTGGAGAGTATCTACAGTAATTGGAAGATCCATTTTGTTTCATTTTGGGAGACTTTGATTTTCTTATTTTCCCCCCTCTAATGCCCTTTAATCTTATCTATGCCATAAAAATTAATGCATGTAGGATCCCTGTTATGATGGTCTCTGAAATGTCTGGAGACGCTATGTTTATTGAAACCTTTCTTGATGTTATTTATGTGCTCCCGGATCCTTACATGCAGTTCTCTTGTAGTTCTGCCCACGTATTGTTTGTGGCACGGGCACTCTAAGACATATGTTACATGTATATTTTTACATGTAATGAACTCTCTTATGTTGTATTTAGTTCCATTGGCTGTAGATGTGAAGTCCATTTTTTTCTTACTGTTTTTTTTGCTGGCTCTACATGGGAGGCATTTTCCACATTTAAATAAGCCCTTTAGCTGGCTTGATATTTTTATCTGTTTTGGTGGATCCAGGGCATTGTGTACCAGTCTATTCCTGAGGTTTGGTGCCCTTCTGTAAATAAATGTAGTTAAATTTGTTCCTCAAGCATTGGGAAGAGGAGCAAATTTTTAGTGTACAGAGAAATAATTTAAAAATGTACCGGAGATTTATTGATGATATCGTTATCATTTTGAGTGAAACGGAAACTGAGCTACAAACGTTCTTTGATGAAATTAATCAGAATATATATGGCATCACCTTTTCAGGCACTTGGAACAAACAAACAATAGATTATTTGGATTTACAACTCTATAAGGAACATGCACGTATCAACACGAGGACCTTCTTTAAAATGACGGACAGAAATGGGTACATCCCGATCAGCAGCTGCCATCGTCGCCAATGGATTAGCAACATACCAAAGGGCCAATTAATGAGATTATACAGAAATTGTAGTAACATCAACGACTACAACATTCAAGCAGATATCATCATAAAAAGATTCATTGAAAAAGGATATAACAAAAGGGAATTAGAGACACTAAAGGAAAAAGTAAAAACTATAGACAGAGAACTGATGATAAAAGGCAAATCAAATGAAATTCATAAGAAGAAAAATAAAAACATGGACATGGCCTTCCTAACGGGATACAATATACAACATAAATCATTGGAAATGATTATAAAAAAACATTGGGGAATTTTACAATCGGACAGAATCTTGAAAGAGATTATACCATTAAAACCTACATTTATTTACAGAAGGGCACCAAACCTCAGGAATAGACTGGTACACAATGCCCTGGATCCACCAAAACAGATAAAAATATCAAGCCGCGTAAGGATCCGGGAGCACATAAATAACATCAAGAAAGGTTTCAATAAACATAGCGTCTCCAGACATTTCAGAGACCATCATAACAGGGATCCTACATGCATGACTTTTTATGGCATAGATAAGATTAAAGTCTCCCAAAATGAAACAAAATGGATCTTCCAATTAGAATACTCTCAAACCCATAGGAATGAATATTGATGTAGATTTGAATTGTTTTTTGACTAATTTTTAGGAACATAAATTTTCCTTTGAGTGTATAGCAAATTAAATAGAGGCCCTAGTATAATAAGTCCCTTTACATCTACATTAAAGAAATATAGGTTGTTTTTATTACTTTATTATTATTTTATTGCCAGAGATTTTAAAACATTTTTTTTAATTTTTTTTACACTTTATCTTGATTGCTCCTCTAAAATAAGCCCTCTTAAACACACAAAAACATTTTTACATTTTATATTTATGTATATTTTTTCACTACTATTCTTTTTATTTTTATTTTTATTTTGTCCCTAATTCTTCCTTTTTTATATATATGTAATAAAATAATGATTTTAATGTGTATAGGGGTATATCTAAATAGATTATTGCCATGGGTATATGGTTAAGTATTAACTAGAAGGCACACAAATCACTTTATTTATTTATTTATTTTTTAAAGACAGCATTCATAATTTATAGCATATCGCAACTGTTTAACAATGTAATAAATTATATTCGAAAGAGTGACGGCATAGAGCGTTCATCCTATTAATTTAAGAAATAGATTTTGTAACAGAACAGAACGCTGTTTCATAACAGAACGCTATTAATATGGTTCCAGATCACTTGAAATGCAGACTTCAGTCTGCATAATACCACCAAATATGGCCGCGGGTATTATACTTTATAAGAGTGGCCTTCGGTCTGCATTACCTCACCAAAAATGGCCGCCGGGACAAGTGCATATAACATGCAGACTTCGGTCTGCAAAACCTTACCCAAAATGGCCACCGTCAATGTCAATTATTTAAGTTGCGATTTGCTATATAAAGGAGATGAGGCAATTGCGGTGCACGCTCCAGTAATAAATTGGTTGAAACAATATCACACTATTGGAATCCTTTTCTCCTAAACCTTATATGACATTTGGGACAAGAGTGGAAACTAGCCTTCAGATTGCTGCACAGTGGCAGATACTGTGAATGCTCCATACCCCAAGGGGGGGGGAGTTCCGGTGAGTGCAGCCACATTAAGAGCACGGATAAAGCATGCATGCTGTGATCACCTTTGCAAAGTGAACAATATTGTTTTTCACGAGCACAGAAGCACCTTCATTTTGGATATTTAAAATTTGGGACTGCACATATATTTGTAATATTATATTTTTAATTTTTTATTTTTAATCCATAAAAGTATTTTGCACAGAAGCACTTTAAATCACAAATGGAATAATTTAATATTTTGTAGGAAAAGACAATTTTTCTGTGGAGGATTTATTGGTCTTAGCACATCAGCACAGAGACATTTAAGTTGTTTATTTATATTAATTTGGTAATATAATAATATTATATGTTTATCTCTTTTGGTCATTAAGACACTGTAAAGTTATGTAGTATACACGGTAATTGCACTAACACCTGTATATTCATCAATTAATTTATTTATTGGGACAGTTTTCAAACACGGATATAGAACGGCGCCATATGTACTTTATTTTCTTTTCTAAGATCAGGAAGGCAGTATAAGGCTGAAGCTCAGCTACCCAGGACACATCAAGGCAGGGAGAGCGTGACAAGTGTCCAGCAAGATGATACACACTCACACTCGTCAAAATCAACAAGGTCTAGTTAGATTTCATCAGCAAGTGTCCTTTTAGTCAGAGCTCGTGCCAAAGCAGAGGCAGCTCAGGTCAAGATAGAATTTGCAGAGAAAGAGGCTGTCATTATAAAAGAAAAATAAGAACAGGAAGCAAAGTTGTATATACTTCAGTGTCAGTGTGCAGCCACCGCTGCAGCAGAAGAGGCCGCAGCTTATGCTGATATTGGGAGGTCTGGAAGTGGATCTATCCACAAAGGCCCAGAAGTGCCTGAGAAACCCCGTTCCTCAGCAGAACGTACAAAGTAGTATGTCCAAGAACTTTTAAACAGCAATGCAACAAAACAGTTTCCCAATCCAGAGTCAGCTGAATTTAAACCAGAACCAGCAGAACCCCTGAGTGTACGAAAACAAACCCATGAAGCCAGCAATCCCAGAACATTTAAAGATGAACCATTAGGGGGGCGTGGCCTGGCAAGAGATGGTGTAGGACGCAGATAGTGGGAGCTCCTCTTGCTAAAATCTCCTGTATACCAGCCTGACTGCGGATTACTCTGCACAAGTGCCCGTACAGACACTGCTTCAACCCGGGATCGGGACCCGCTATGTCGCCACCGAAAAAAACAACAACGACGGCGGATAAACTTGCAAAATACCGACACGAAGGAGAGGAAGGGCAGGCCAAAGATTGCGCCGCCACGTGTCCGGGAGATGACCGTCCGACTGCTGAAACGGCCAAAGTACTGGATGCAATAGCGGCTCTCCAAACTACTCTCACTTATCAACTAAAATTGATGAGGTAAAAACAGATATCTCACTTCTGAGACAAGATCTGTCTAAAGTGAAAGACAGGGTCACTGAAACAGAAGTCCGCATAAGTAATGTGGAGGACATCCTACATCCACTACAGCATACTACAGAGGACATGAAGCGACAGATCCAACAGCTCCATTCTCATCAGGATGGCATGGAGAACAGGATTCGCAGGTGTAACCTCAGATTTATTGGATTGCCTGAAAGGGCTGAAGGTAAAGATCCAGCAGAGTATTTGGAGAATCTCCTCATTGTCACATACGGTCGGGAGGCTTTTTCAGTGATGTTTGCGGTGAAAAGGGTGCACCGTATACCAGATAAGCCCCCACCTACAGGAGCGCCTGCCTGCACTCTCATTGCTAAATTTCTGAACTTTAAGGACCAAGATAAGATTATGCGACTTACGAGAGAGAGAGGAAACATACAGATAGAATACGGTCACGTGGCAGTATATCCAGATTTCTCCAGCGAGGTGCAGCGGAAGAGATCACAATTCCAAGATGTCAAGCTTTGCCTAAGGGTACTGCACCTTAAATATGCCATGCTCTATCCAGCTAGGCTCAGGGTGGAAGAAGATGATCAGGTGCAATTTTTTGAGACTCCCGCCGCAGCAATTACAGACCGAGACAGACCGACTTAACTGTTATACTGGAAAACTGCCACTATAAGTACGTTTGTCCAACCCCCTTACTACATTGGAACCCAAGCTGACTCTTTTTCCTTTACACATGCTTAGCATGCAGTATTTCTTTGTACCCGGCTGCTGGATAAATCATAGGAATCATGTCAGCCGGGATTTGAAAGGTTATATGGGATGGGAAGACCCACAAGGCCGGAGAAGTATATATGTTACCTCCCCCCCCCCCTTTTTTTTTCTCCCGATCACGGATCTCCTGTAGCACTATTCAAACCCTGGGATCGAGTTGCCAGAGGGCAGAAGAAAATTCCTATATACCACACTTTGTTAGATGACTACGATTAAATTTCTGACTTGGAATGTGAGGGGACTGAGAGATAAAATCAAACGCACGGCGGCCCTTACATATCTAAAACCACAGAAAGCAAATGTGATAGTTCTAACTGAAACTCATGTCACTGGTCACTTACAATCTGCTCTAAAGCGGCCTTGGATTGGTTGGGCGTTCCATAGCACACACACCAATTTTTCTAGAGGGGTCACCTTAATGGTAACTAAAAATACCCCATTTGAGCTCATATCCATGGAGTCGGACCACCAGGGCAGGTATTTATTTTTACATGCTACCATAGGAGGGCTGCCTGTGTTACTGATTGCGTGTTATATTCCCCCCCTTACAGCTCGGAGGTGGTCAGGGCAGGTCTATCTTTTATGGCCCAGTGTCCGACGGTCCCAGCTGTCTGGATGGGGGATTTCAATATGACAGTGAATCCTTACTTAGATCGTCCTGCACAGCCTGGGGATATGGCAAATGCAACTCGACAGACTAGACTAAGTCGCATTATGGAGGAATTTGCGTTAATTGATGTATGGAGGTATAGGAATCCCACTGCAAGGGCATATACGTGTCATTCCACTAGCTATGCCACCATGTCCAGGATAGATTACGTATTAGTCTCTAAAACGTTACTCCCTAAGATTACAGGAGCAGGATTTGCACCTAGGGCCCTGTTGGACCACTCCCCATGTTGGATACAGATGTCTATGCTTGGTACGGCTCCTCTATATATATGGAGACTTAATCCATTTTGGTTGTCAGCATTGACGGATCACAGCTCTATAGAAAGAGAACTGAAGTTTTTTTTCCCAGCTGATCAAAGCCTTTTATCGTTCAACACGCAATGGGATGATTTTAAAATGCATGCAAGACGAGTGTTGGATGGTAAGATTAATAAACTTAAAACGTCCTCTAAAATGATAGTACATATGACGGAAAACACACTACGGGACTTGGAAGAGGCGTATAACACTCATCCTTCTCCTGACAATCTCAACAGAGTCAAAATGCAAGAACGGGTGGTGTCACAATTACAAATGTAAAAAGCCAAGCAGCGCTTGTTTTTCTGTAAGACTAGAATATACGAATATGGAGAAAGGGCAGGGAAAATGCTGGCCTATCTTGCACACCTAGAGGACAAGCCGTCAATAGTAGTATCCTTGCGTGAGCCAGACGGCACGATTGTCACAGACTCCACACTGGTAGCCACAAAGTTCTTACGTTTTTATGGGGAACTCTATAGTTCCAAATGTAACTACACTCCTCAAGAGATTCGAGCATACCTGCACACGATACAATTTCCACGTTTAAATTTAGAACAATTCCAGGCATTGGAGGCCCCCATAACTACCCAGGACATTGATACAGCAATTTCCCAATTGGCCAAATCCAAAGCCCCGGGGTTAGATGGTTTACCTCTAGAATTTTATACCACATACTCGGAAACACTTACTCCAAGGTTGAAGACCCTTTTCCGTTCAATATTTGAAATAGGTGTGCTCCCCCCATCAATGCAGGAAGCCCAAATTATAGTCCTCCCCAAGCCAGGTAAAGACCCTCAATACCCAGAGTCATACCGCCCCATTTCCTTATTGCCAGTAGATATTAAGATATTAGCTAAGATTCTATCCTCTAGATTAAATTCAGTTATTCTTTCCTTGATCCACCCAGACCAAACCGGGTTCATGCCAGGGAAGAACACGACAATGAACATCCGGAGATTATTCATGAACCTACAGGCCCAACATGATAATGCAGGATCTAGAGTGGTGGTGGCACTCGACACAGCTAGGGCGTTCGATTCTGTCGAATGGGCCTACCTGTGGAAATGCCTACGATATTATGGATTTGGCCCCACATTTATAAAATGGGTACAGCTTCTTTACCAGACACCAAAGGCGAGGGTGTTTTTAAATGGGTGGCTATCCGATCAAATTTCCCTGGAGAGGGGCATGAGGCAGGGCTGCCCTCTGTCACCTTTGTTATATGCCCTTGCTGCTGAACCCCTGGCCATGGTAATTAGGGCGAGCCCGGAAGTAGTGGGCCTTAGGTGTGGAGACTCTTGGGAAAAGATAGGTCTCTACGCAGATGACACAATACTGTACCGGGCTGATCAGGGTCCATCATTACAAGCAGCATTGAGAATTATAGAGAAAATGGGGAAATACTCTGGCCTGCGAATTAATTGGGAGAAATCACAAATTCTCCCCATAGATCAATTCCCCCCCCTACAGCAGTTGCGCCAGAACTTCCTTTACAGAGAGTAGCGGAGATTAAGTATCTGGGGATTAAAGTTACCAGAAATCTTAGAGAGTATGTAGCCCTAAATGTAGAACCCTTATTCTCGGTGCTTAAATCCAAAACACAAACCTGGTCAAGACTACCATTGGGGGTAATGGGCAGAATCAACTTAATAAGGGGGCGTGAGACAGAGAAAGAGACCGAGGATAGAGATTGCCCAGTTCCTTTCTCTGCAGCCTCAGCTGCACTGAAAATGAATGGAGAGAAGACAGCGGCTCCTCTCCATTCATAAACTGAGACATCGTAATCACAGGAGATTACAACGTTTCAGTTATGTGAATAGACAGAGTCAGTGATCACTGACTCTGTTCATACATCAAAGGAAGGAGGATGACATGGAGAGGGACAGCAGAATGGAGGGGGACATGGAGGAAAACTGGAGTGGAACACGGAGGAACAAAGGAGGGAGACAGCAGAACGGAGGGGGACAGCAGAACGGAGGGGGACACGGAGGAAGAAAGGAGGGGGACAGCAGAACGGAGGGGGACACAGAGGAGGAAAGGAGGGGGACAGCAGAACGGAGGGGGACACGGAGGAAGAAAGGAGGGGGACAGCAGAACGGAGGGGGACATGGAGGAAGAAAGGAGGAGGACAGCAGAACGGAGGGGGACATGGAGGAAGAAAGGAGGGGGACAGCAGAACGGAGGGGGACACGGAGGAAGAAAGGAGGGGGACAGCAGAACGGAGGGGGACAGCAGCAGAACAGAGGGGGACACGGAGGAAAAAAGGAGTGGGACAGCAGAACGGAAGGGACATGGAGGGGGACTGGAGGAGGATGCGGTGACAGTAAGCGGTGATTGTGTGTGGGGGAGTTACAAGCACCGATCACCGCTGTATAGCTTTCACTAAAGCAGCTGAAAGGGGGTGGGGAAGCTTATAACTCCCCCACTCACCGATCACCACTGACTGTCCAGGTATCGGGTGAAGCATCGGGAGCATTTGCCCGAGTACAAGTACTCAGGCAAATGCTTGGTATCGGTGCCGATACCAATACTAGTATCGGTATCGGGACAACCCTACCTACAACATATCATGGTCACCTGCAAACATTGGAAGCAACCTGACTGGTAATTACACCTAATATGAAAATGTTTACGCATATATGTAAATCTCTTGTTTTACCTGGTGCTTCTTTGAAAGATTGTGATATATGTTTACATCTTCACAGTTGTTAGTCATCTGTCCTCTGAAGAAGACCCATCGGGGTCGAAATGCATCAGGACTTTAATGCTAATGCAATATAATTTGATCTTGTTGCTTGGGACACACTGTATTGTATGAGATACTGGATTGTATACCATTGTATACTGGATTGTACATTGTTGCCGGCTTCCCCCTTCTTTTAACTACTTTTGTACCACAGCTCATGTCTTGACTTTCAATGTCTGAAACCACCAATATGTTTTACATTTTTTGTACTAATAAAAACCCTATTTGATTACCCTATTACCTTTTTGAAGTACATATCATTGGCTGCATTAAATCCTTGCTTAGGGGGGGGGGGTTTGTGTGTTTTTTCTATGCATCTGTTGGGGTGCGCAGCCCCTTCTACCCCATTTCTCTGAGTGTCTCCCCCTTTTTTTTACTTCTCTGCTGACAGACCCTGAACTACTCCCCCGCATCCGGACAGCTATCTCTGACTTTTTCATAACCAACAACACACCCGACATGGACCGGATGATGATATGGGAAGCACATACCGTATTTATCGGCATATAACACGCACTTTTTTCCCCTGAAAATCAGGGGAAAATCGTGGGTGCGTGTTATAGGCCGATCCCCCCCCCAATTTTGTGTGATCAGAGCGATCGTGGCGATTGCCGTGATCGCCGCCGACATACACAGCTGTGTGTAAATTCAAATACGGCGCCTAGACGGCAGGGACTCGGCGGAGCCGAGATACACATACCCGAGAGTCCTCGGCTTTTCTCGGCGCCGCTTACAGTCCCGCCCCATAGGGCGGGACTGTAAGCGGCGCCGAGAAAAGCCGAGGACTCTTGGGTATGTGTATCTCAGCTCCGCCGAGTCCCTGCAGTCTCGGCGCTGTATTTAAATTTACACACGGCTGTGTATGTCGGCAGGGATCGCGGCGATCCCACAAAGCTGCACTGGGGCAAGGCTGCACTGGGGCAAGGCTGCACTGGGGCAAAGCTGCACTGGGGCAAGGCTGCACTAGGGCAAAGCTGCACTGACATGGCTGCACTAACAAGGCTGCACTGGGGAAAAGCTGCACTGACAAGGCTGCAATGGACACTGGGGCAAGGCTGCACTGACAATTCTGCACTGGGGCAAAGCTGCACTGACAAGGCTGCACTGACAATTCTGCACTGGGGCAAAGCTGCACTGACAAGGCTGCAATAGACACTGGAGCAAGGCTGCACTGACACTGAAAAGGCTGTAGATGGACACCGATAATGTTGCATTGATGGGCATTTTAATGTAAGTTTTTCTTCCTTAAACTTTACTCCTAAAAGTTTTTTTCCTTAAAATTCCCTCCTAAACTTGGGGTGCGTGTTATACGCCGGCGCGTGTTATACGCTGATAAATACGGTAAATGTACAATACGGGGGGGAATTAATTAAGATGGGCGCCCAACGCAAAAAAATGCAAGAGAAAGAAATTTGTGACTTGATCGACAAAATACGTAGACTAGAAACCATACACAAACAATCCCTGGCTACTCAGTCTGCCAGGGAATTGTTAGACACCAGGAAAACACTACAACAACTGTTTGAGACCAAAACTAAGAGATCGCTATTCTTTAAAAAAAGAGTTTACTATGAGTTAGGAGAAAAGACGGGTAGGTTTTTGGCCAGGGCTCTAAAAGAGGCTAACTCCACCAATGTCATATCGGGTATCAGGACACAAGATGGGACACTAGAAGTCACATCAGAAGCAATAGCGGCCCAGTTCCATCCAATATTCCAATATTACTCAAAACTCTACAATCTACCACACCAACATAGACCCTCTATAATACCAACCGATAAACTGCAGGCCATACAGGACTACCTGATTGACAGCGGTCTCCCACGGTTGGAGGACGCAGAGATGACCCTTTTAGAAGATCAGATATCACTTACGGAGATTCAGGGGGCAATTGAGGGACTTAAGTCTGGAAAGAGTCCAGGTTATACATCTGCCTACTATAAAACATTTAGCGACATTCTATCATCAAGGCCCTGAACTCCCTCTCTATGCCCAGACAGGTCCCACCTGACTTTCTTTCAGCTCACATAGCAGTGATACCTAAAGCAGAAAAAGACCCCACGGAGTGCTCGAGTTACAGACCCATCTCGCTACTAAATCTAGACCTCACGCTAATATCCAAAATCATAGCTAACAGAGTAAAGCCTCTCCTCCCCTCCTTAATTGGCCCAGACCAGGTGGACTTTATGCCGGGTAGAGAGGCAAGAGATAACATCATCAAGGCCTTACTTCTGACGCATATGGCACACTCTCGGGGTCTCGAGGGCCTTCTCCTGTCCACGGATGCGGAGAGGGCCTTCGATAGGGTCTCCTGGGACTACATGCTGGCAGTTTGCAGTCATGTTGGCCTGGGCACGCATATGATGACCTGGATTAAAGCCCTGTATCAAAACCCATCCACCAAAATAAAAGTAAATGACATTCTGTCAAACAAGGTCCCGATCTCCAACGGGACCAGGCAGGGGTGCCCCCTGTCACCGTTACTGTTCATCTTATCACTAGAGCCATTTATCAGATGGGTTAACAAAGACCAATCCATTTCAGGTTTTGAAGTGGCCAATAGAGTGTACAAGACAGCAGCAAATGCCGACGACCTCTTGTTTTTCTTAACCAAACCACATACCACAATTCCAAACTTAATGAAAGAATTCACACACTATGGTTACATTTCTAACCTCAAAATCAATTACACTAAATATGAGGCAATGAATGTCACACTGACAGCAGACACACTTACCAGAACTCAGGAGAATTGCCCATTTCGCTGGGTAACAAGCACTCTCAAGTATCTTGGAGTTTTGCTATCCCCGAGACTGGTGACAATTTACGACAAAAATTTTCCACATATGCTGCGAAACATTGCCACAGATTTACAGAATTGGAACTTCAAATACTTCTCATGGTTTGGAAGAGCCGCCATTCTCAAAATGACTATCCTTCCCCGACTATTGTACCTTCTGAGGTCACTACCTGTCAGAATCCCACAGAACTTCTTTAAACAACTACAGTCTCTTCTCCTACGATTCCTTTGGGCTCACAAACGACCCAGAATCAAATTTGCACTCCTAACTAGGCCCAAGGAGCGGGGCGGTATGGGATTACCACATTTCCAAAACTATTACCTGGCCTCTCATCTCACAAGAGTGATTGACTGGCACTGCCACGGTGAGTCCAAAGATTGGGTCAAACTGGAAGAGTCACTGACTTTTGGTTCACTCGGGTTTTCCCCATGGATTCCTTGGAGAAGCCAACATCATTCTGTAAAGAGACACCCACTGACTGGGACCACTATGGGCTTCTTCCAGAAGGTGATTAAGAAGTTTGATTTAACATCACAACTTAGCCCATTAAATCCATTGCAAAATAACGCAGAATTTGCCCCAGGATTAGTCGGCAGGGCCTTTCAGTCTCAAGACCCACAGAAACAACTTACTGCAGGGGATTTCCTCAGAAACGACAGAGTTAAAGACTATTCTGTGCTGAAAGATGACAACAAACTTCCTCACTTGCCTCGCTGGTCATACTTCCAAATCCGTAGCTATGTCACTGATAAGGCTAAACAACCCTACTTCCAAAGGCCAATGACTCAACTGGAGACAGCTTGTCACAAGGGCGACGACTTTGTCAAAATGACCTCTGTCACATACACATGGCTACAATACTCCATAACAACAACTGAGGACAGATTTAGGAAAGAGTGGTCTAGGGCTCTGCAGAGATACTTCACAGACAATCAGTGGTAACGGCTTGTACGCTAGCGCATAAATGCTCTATTAGTACAAAAACGCAGGAAATGGCGTACAAGCTCCTGACACATTGGTATACCACACCCCACAAACTCAAAGCATGGTTCCCAGAAGTATCGGACCAATGCTGGAGATGTGGAGGAGAGACTGGTACTCTCCTACACATATGGTGGCAATGCCCAGTCCTTGAGGCCTTCTGGACTGGGGTGAGGGACACCATGCGACAGATCACGGAGACCAGAATCACTCTCGATGCAGCCTGCTGCTTGCTTCACATTTCCAACTTCCCGTATAAAAGATATACAAAATCCTTAACAAAGCATCTACTGAATGCCGCTAAGGCCCTGATACCACTCCGTTGGAAGAGCACTCAGGCTCCATCAGTAAAGGAGTGGCTTCAGAAAGTCTCCGAGGTCTGTCACATGGAAGACACACTGGCTCAAACCTCCAACCATATAGAAAGATACCACAAGACATGGTCCCCTTGGCTTCATTTTAAGGTTTCAACAGAGTACGATCATTTGATGAGTGGTTAACGCTCTAAAGGGCAAAGGTTCTTCTCGCTCTCCCCTAACCACCCCCTAGCGCATTGCGGTGACCAGGGAGAGAGACATTACCATCTCGCAGGTAATCCTTTTCTCTATACCTCCTTTCTTTTCTTTCCTCTACTATTTCTTCCCTATCCATGTATATTGAATTCTCTTAGAGCACTCAGAGCTAATTGACTGTTATGCTCTATGTGATACAAACTTAGTTAGTTCCAGACACCCAGTTGGTTGAGGCAATCTAAAACCTCAAACGAGATCTCATTCTTGCACGCCTCCAGTTTGGGAAGTACAACATCATAATACATAGACTAACTACTGCAACCCAGTCTGGTAGATAGCCTGTACACCTGATGTTTATTCGATGTTATGTACATGTGTACCAGATTAATACTGCAATGTTGCTTTGATTGTTAAACTGCATTTGCCTCTAATAAAAACCTTTGATGGAAAAAAAAAAGAATCAACTTAATAAAAATGATCCTGCTGCCCAAAATTTTATATATGATATGGCATGCTCCCTTGTACATCCCACTTAAAGTATTCAAACAAATGGAAGCCATATTGAACTCCTTTGTATGGGGTCCAGGGAGGCATAAGTTAGCATGGCATATTCTAAAAAATCCCACTCTTGAAGGAGGATGTTCTCTCCCTGATATCCAACATTACTATGTGGCCTCACAACTGTCGTACATATACTACTTTAAAAAACTAGCTGCAACAGACATAAAAAATATAATGATTTAATAAACCAATAAAAACGGTAGTTTGATAGTGGTAACTATTGAACGATTGAACCACAATGTGTACAAAAATATATGTAGAAAAGCTGTTGCAGAGAGCACCACAGTAACACAGAATTAAAAAACAATAACCAAAAATTACACAGATAAAAGGTAATGCATTTACATAATAACATGTGAAAGGCACTTGCAATAGCGGACAGTCAGCTCTCTAATGACAGGAGGCCAACACAGGAGATTCGTCCAGAAAAAAACCTCAGCACAAAGCAATGGGTAGGATGACAAGAGTGAAGTATAGAACTTGGAGCAAGTGACAATGGGTAGAGTGATGGAAGCAGGAGGATGTGGAGAGAAGACACTAACAGCCTACCCGTGGTGAAGGGAGTCTAACCTCATGTGGGGGAGCTCGCCGGCTCCAGTGAACTGTCGGGTGGCTGTGGTGTTCGGGGAGATTAGAGGACTGTAGCCTCATGCAGGGGGGCTCGCCGGCTCCAGTAAGCTGTCGGGTGGCTGTGAAGTTAGACGAGCCAACGCTCTGACATGCGGAGAACAGCCCGGCTGGAGTTCCGTGGCGACGGTTGATGACGTCAGCACGGGGAGAGCCGCCGGGATGTCAGCAGGTGGAACACTGAACCGCTGCGTCTCCAGATGGTGTCTCCACAAGGGTGAACGCTCCTCAGTAGGACCTGGTGTCACTGCCCTACAGCCAACGCTGAACCTGAGGACTTGATGAGGGGAAAGTGGAAGAGCCGGCAGGCTGATGGAGCTCACATCAGCCTGGAGGGCCTCAGACTGCTCAAAAAAGCGCAGAGTCAGTAAAAGTAAAAAAGTGAAGCAAAATAAAAACTGATCAAAAATCATCTGCCAAGGAAGGGATATGGAGGATGATGTTGCTGGTGTAACCACTGTTAGCTATTGTGAAAGCTATGCAGGGATGGTGGATGGATGGACGGATGGATCAATGCACACTGTAAACGGGTCCTGGCTTGGGCTGCTGTCCTGGGGTTGCCTTGATGACGCGTTTCACGCACAGCGCTTTGTCATAGTCAAGGGAGTAGGCAACTCACAACGTTTAAATAGATGAGTGTAAATTAGGGGAGGGAACATAAGGGGAGGGGGGAAAGAGACAAAAAAAAAGAAAGAAAGTTATTTTAACCCATTGTGGGGGAAAGTGGGGAAGGGAACACAATCTCCAATGTTAACCCCCTGTAGTTCCGACTACCCGACAATGGAAAAACATGCAATAACACAATACCGATATATATAGATAAAACATATATATGAACATATATGAGACACCTAATTAGTAATCAAAAACAACCTTAAATTGGGTTGTCACTCAACACTATTGTTTCAAGAGAATTCTCTTAGAAAGGTTACATTAAAACAATTAATCAAGAATACAAAAATCCTAAAATACAAAAATATATATATACAGATACAAAAATACCCAAATGTACAAATGCACAAATATTCAACGACAAGAAATTCTTATTGGGCATACCTTATTGATTTCCTTTAAAAACTTCGGTATATTCTCAACAAAATCCACACATTTCCAACTCTACACAAAACTACAAGTTTCTAGTTCTTCATTCAACCCCCTAGGGGCAAGCGAGTCAAACATGTAGATCCAAAAAACCTCACGTTTACATAGCAAGGAAAATCTCTCATTATTGGTTAGTGTGCCCTTGGGGATCGTTTAGATCACAAATACCTTCAAGAGTCTGACGTCCTTGCTATGGAAACGTAGAAAGTGCCGAGGCACACTGTGTTTGTCATTTCCTTTAGAGATAAGTCGACGATGGTCACCCACTCTGGCCCGTAATGCCCGAATGGTCCGGCCAACGTAGACTAGCCTGCATGGGCAACGCAAAACATATATAACAAAATCTGTGGAACAGGTGATGAATTGCCTGATCTCATATTTTTTGCCTGTAATGGATGTGATAATTTGGTGCCATGAGCAATAAACTGACATGTCAAACAACCCCTCTTTTTGCACTGAAATATGCCCTTTCTATCATGAAAATAAGATCTGATATCAAGGGGGGATTTGAATGTTTTGTCTATTGTTTTGCTTGGTGCTAACAAATTCTTTATAGTGCGAGCTTTACGAAACGTTACCTGTGGGAACTCCGGTAATACCGGAGCAAGACGTTGGTCCAGACGTAGAATATCAAAATGTTTTCTGATAATTTTGGATATCGACTTATAGTTGTCATTAAAAGTAGAAATAAATCGAACTGTCTGGTTAGTTCTTGATTCGTCTATTGGACCCTTAGCTCTGAGGGGGGGTTCATGTGGGACAGGAAGGCGTCATTAATGAGGTCAGATGGATACCCCTTCTCTTGAAATTTCTTTTTCATCACTGCCCCCTGTTCCACATAGTCCTCCACTCTTGAGCAATTACGTCTAAGTCTATTGAATTGACCACTTGGAATGTTGCGTTTCCATGAAGGATGGTGGCAGCTCCCAAAGTGTAGGTAGGAATTGCCACTCGTTGGCTTGACATGGTTTCTAGTAAAAATCTTGTGTTGGTCATGGAATAACACCAAATCCAAGAACACAAGTTCCTGGGGATCTATAACGTGAGTTAATGATAGGCCAAGAGAATTGGAATTACAGTGGGCCACAAATGAGGAGAACAACTCTGGGCTCCCGCTCCATATGATCACAACATCATCGATATACCGCCCAAAGAAGACGATGTGCTCAGCGAATGGATTATTGGTCCAGATATTTTGTTCTTCCCAATAGCCCATGGTGAGATTAGCATAGACCGGAGCAATGTTCGCTCCCATGGCAGTTCCCCTACGTTGCAAATAGAATTGCTCACCGAACGTAAAGTAATTACGTCTGAGGAAAAAATCGGTGGCTTGAATCAAAAATTGAGATTGTAGCGAATTGAAATCCCCACTTTTAGTCAAAAAGTGTTGTACAGCTCTCAGGCCTTTTTCATGGGGTATGGAGGTATAGAGGGACGACACATCTAAAGATGCCCACCAATAACCCTCCTCCCATGAGTAGTTCTGGAGGGCTTTTATTACATCATTGGAATCCTTGATATATGAGGGTAATTGGCACACCAGGGGCTGTAAACAGCAATCAATATACATAGATAATCCATTGGTGAAGCTGTTCGTGCTTGCCACAATAGGTCTACCGGGGGGGTCCAACAAAGATTTGTGGACCTTGGGAAGGTGGTAGAAATAAGGAGTGCTGCATTCAGATGGTAAAAGAAATTGTCTTTCTTTATTGGAGAGCACTGCATTTTGCCATGCTTCATGTATCAGTGTCCTTAGTTCCAATTGAAACGCTGGAAGAGGGTCAGACTGTAATTTTAGGTACGTATTGGTGTCTGCTAATAATCTACTGGCCTCTTTGGTGTAATCAGTACGGTTTTGTATCACCAAACTGCCACCCTTGTCTGTCTGCTTTATAATAATACCAGTATTAGACATTAGCTCTTTTAGAGCCGCGTTCTCACATCTACTCAAATTATGGTGTTTTTGCCTCTTCGAATCCTCACATAGTGATAGGAAATCTTTGTATACGGCTTGATAGTAAGTTTCAATGTAGGGGCCCTTTGAATTGGTTGGAAAAAAGGTTGATTTCGGTCGGAAGGGAGTGTGTATTACTGGTGGTTCTAGGCTCGCAGTGGGAACATAACCCTCTGTGTGGCCCTCCGTCCATAGTTCTTCTAGGGCCTGTAGTGCAGCTTCATCAAGTTCTGTGGGGGGTATACATTCTAATTCGGGGACCTGTATGGACTTAACCTCTTTCCTATCTTTTTTGTGTTGGGCCAATGGGTTAGGGGCATAATGATGTTTTAAAGTTAATAAGCGTATGTACCGGTGTAGGTCTTTGAAAAGACCAAACTTATTTGGACCTATAGTAGGAGAGAAGCCCAAACCCTTCTGGAGTAAAAACTCTTCAGACGGAGTGAGAGTATGTGAGGACAGATTATATATTTTTATTGTACTATTATTTATGTTGATTCTGACCTCTCTTTTTTGTTTACTCTTCCTAGTGGTTCCTCCTCTTCGTCCTCTTCTAGTTTTCTTTTCTCTTTGGCACCTCCCTTTGGAGGAGAAAACAGAAAATTTTCAGAGTTGGAACCTTTTGGTGATAGTGTCGGACCGTTTGCTCCCTGGGGATGGCGATCATCTCTAGTGTCTTGGGACTTTGGTCTAGCTCCCAATAGGATATAGTCCTCCAAGTCCCGAGACAAAGGACTAAAACTATTTTGAATGGGTATATTATACGCCACTTGAAGTTGAGTGATAGGCGGTGAGACTATAGATGTCTCATGCCTCACAATGGAAGGGATGAGTGGTGCCATCAAAGAGGAAGAGGCCCCACAGGGAGAGGGATTCAGATCTATAATCGTGGTGGTCGGTGTTAGGGGGCTAACGATCTTCTTCTAGGAGCACGTGAACCTCTTCTCTAGAATATCTGCATAGGGTGTTCTTTCAAACCCAAATCAGGCCCGGAGACCATTCCAGTAAGAAAATAATGACACAACAGTCAAATGTCTGGAATGTTCTGCTTTTTACTTCCGTAGACACTCACTTATATAATCAAAACGACATCACAAAAAAAGTTCAACCCTTTCATTAATATACAGACATTACGTATACATCAGATGATTAAAAAACACCTAAAAATGAGACATGATTTCTTCATACAGAAACTATAAACAAGCAAAAACCTTCATGCGTCATTTCGGGGAAATCATGTTATTTACAAGGATTTGAAACTAACTTTTGATAGATGTCACATATACATATTATTCTAAGATGGATACATATTCTTATAGCTAAAATAAAGGACAGCAAGCTAAAATATCCTTACAATCCCCTCTTTGATCACACATGTATATATATATATATATATATATGTATGATCTCACTTCCTTATCATGGCGATATTCTCAGCTTGCTTCTGATGATACATACTGAGATAAGTTTTATTGGGAGATGAGGGATCTGAAATGCGAGTGGCTCTATTAATAAGGCACATAATAAGCTTGTACACAAGATAAAGGAAAAGGAAAAAGAACATGACAATAATTAATCTGGGCTATGTTGCGAGCCTCTTGTTGCAGCTTGGCCACCTTTTTTCTATGCTGAGCTATCACATCATAATAATCTGGTACCTCTATACTGGTATTGTGTACCCAAGTACAACATTCATAATCCTCAGTCATTTCACATAATCCTGTAAGGGCTGAACTCATGCTTTCAATGGCTAAGTCATGCAATTCTAGTTGTTTTCTAATAGCCCTAGTTTCAACATTAAGTTTAGAAATGTCATCAGAATTCTTTTCCATCATCTCATCAATAATTCCTGAATAATTATTTAAACTTTTCATCAAATCTATTCCCCATCCTGTCCAGGAAGGGAACCATGCCCAGGCCATATCCTTCTCAAGGAATAACTCTCTCTTGTTACGATGTTTCAATGGATACCTTGGGTGTATACTAGCTTCAAGCAAATGACTCCCATCACTATCACCTATCACCACCATTATGGGCACCAGTGAGGCCAGGTAACACCAGCCTTGGACCTCTTGTGGAATCCAGGGATAACAAGTCTTTCCACAACAAACATAAGTGTGGTTACCAAATGAGAAGGGCGTATTCACAGCAGTCTCTTGATCTACTGCTGTAACTGCTGCTAAAACCTGAAACAAATGCTGTACAGATTTACTACTTTCATCTTCAGAGGCAAGAATCTTTTCAAAATCAGCCCGTACTCTGACCTCATCGTGGTGTGTTTGATATAAAGAACAAAACTTCCCACTAGGGGCATAACAATTAGAAATGTTCAAAACCGATTGACTACAGGTATGAGCATTTCTAGTAGAATTCCCTAAATTAAAACACCAGGTAGGATTATGACTTCTATTGATGATGTGAAAGGAAATGGTGTCATTAGTTCTTCTACTGACATTCAGAAGGTCAAGGAGAATCTCTTCTCTCAACAGGGGAGTAATATTTAAAGGTATAGCCATTAGGGGTATCCTAACAGTGCTAGGGTGCAGTTTACTACAGATCCAACATTTTTGAAATCCTGATTTCCGAGCATAAGCATATTTAAATTTTAACAAAAGCATTTTATCAGCAAAATTATTTCAATGTCTCTCTTATTTCTAACTTGTATCACTGTAATGTTCTTCTGTGTATATGTGTTACCACAAATACTTTTAATCGCACCCAAATCTTCAGGGTGGTAGATACAGTTAGTGATGATCCAAATGGGCAGGAACACTATCAGGGTGATCAGGAACAGGAGGCAGAATGCCTTGCCAGAAGTCTGTGGTGGAATAAGCAAGGTCATCTTCTCTGGCCGGACCTGCTTTTCCAGAAACTTCTCCTTCATCTGCTTGGACTTCTGCTTGAGGGCCTCCTGTATTTAAGATCTCCTTCCTGCTCTTGGGGCTTTGGGCAACCTTTTTCACTCGGCTGGCATGGATCCAGGATTGGCAATTCTCCACCAGGATAGCTGTTCTGGTCACTGCAATCACCGTAGTAGGAGGTCCAAAAGGATATTCCTGTTTCTTGCTTCTATGCAACTGTTGGACCACCACCGTGTCTCCTACTTTAAAAAGGGTGGGTAGGTTCCTGTGAAGAAAAAGGAGAGGTGCGAGCAACATTTCTCTCAACTGTATCCAAAGTTTTAATTAGTTTCCTCACATACTCTGACTCTACTAGATCCAAATCCCCCTGCTCTATCATAAGAGGTGCTCTGGCCCAGGGAGTAGGAAAGGGACGACCCATCAACACTTCAAAAGGAGAGTAGCCTGTAGTTTTGGAGGGAGTACTTCTTATCTCTGCCAAAACCGCTGGGAGAACCCTCTTCCAATGGACAAAGGTTCCTCCTGTGGCCTTCCTTATTTTATCTTTCACGGTCCTATTTACCCTTTCCACTATCCCTGAACTTTGGGGATGATATGGAATGTGAAACTTCCATTCTATTTTGAGTGAATGTACCAAGTCCTGACATACTTTTGAGGTGAATGCAGGACCTCTGTCTGAGTTTACCTGAAGTGGACATCCCCATCGAGGAATAATTTCCTGTGTGAGAATTTTCACTACTGTTTGTGCGTCTTCCTTTGTAGTTACAAAAATTTCAACCCATCTCGAAAACATGTCCAAGACCACCAAAAAATATCCACCCTCGCTGACGAAGTCTTTCTGACGTAACGCCGCGTACGAGGGCGGTATTGTCTGACCACCGTCACCCGCAGCCTTCTCTTGCTGACAGCTGTTCTGTCACGAACAGTCTGTCCCATCACTGAACACTGCCACACGTATTTGTATTCATTGGCGCTCTGTTAGCGTCCTCTCTCTTTTTAAGTGACCTAATAAATGTGGATCATTGGTTACCTTACGGATCGCTCTTAGATTTTTTCTTTATGTCTTTCACTCTCCCTGGGGATCTCTACCTCTCCGCCCGGCATCTCCACACGGACCTCCCCCCGCTCCTAAGGACATTGCCAAACTGAGAAAGAGAATTTCTAGCGGTATATCAGCTTTATACTTCAGACCTGAGGAGATCTCTGCAGATGACAGCCAGCCCAGCAGTCTGCCACGGACCCATTCATGCTGTTTCGGACCCCCTATAATCAAGGGGTCAATTGGATCTGGTAAGCACAATCTCTTTCCACATTTACCGCTTGGATTAAAGTCTGTTATGAGTTTCCCCAGAAGAGAGCTACCTGCTATTTTACCATTTCTCCTATACTTAAGGACTTTGTTATCCCTACAGGATTAATTAGATTATTTATTACTCTGTGATCATTTCTTTGCGCTGCACTTATTTTATCTATTGTATGTGTGTGAAATCAACTTGTAGGTGGGTGAAAGGTGTACTGGGATATACCAAATGTTCATGTTTCGCTTTGTTTGGGTTATTTGGGTTGTTCCTAATGCAAGTAATGCACCTGGACACGTAATCCCTTGTCAACAAAGGGAGATCTGAAATGTAAAAATCCTTGCCTAGTAACTCACAAGTTGCCTTCCAGCCTCTGTGACCTATTCCATGATACTGGGCAATAAAAAGTGATGCACTTGCCATTGGAATACATACCTTCCCCTCTTTGCACAAAAGTCCTGTTTTTGGATCTATTTGTGCACCTACTTTTTCCCAATCTCTCATGTCGGCCTCTGAGGCATAATCTTGTAGGTCAGACAGTACATGGTCAAAACAAGATAGTTCAGGCTGTAAAATTGGCATTTGGATTTGAGCTGGTTGAGAGATGGCTGCTTTTCTGGCTGCTGAATCAGCTAGAGCATTTCCTCAAGCTACTTCTGTTTGGTGGCCTGTATGTGCTCTGCAATGTATTATGGCAAGAGTTCTGGGCAACTGAATAGCTTTTAACAATGACTCTACCAGAGAGGAATGAGAGATGCTTTTTCCATCAGCCGCAATAAAGCCACGCCTACTCCATATGACGCCGAAATCATATACCACCCCATACCCATATTTGGAGTCAGTGTAAATATTTACATCTTGACCCTCAAACATTTGGCATGCCCTGGTGAGAGCAATCAATTCCGCAGCTTGGGCTGATTGATATGGGATAGGTTTGGCCTCAAGTATAACATCTGGAAGTTGCACAACCGCATATCCTGCATAATATGTGTGATCATTTGGCCTAGAACAAGATCCATCCACATACACATTTTGCACATTTGGCAAAGCAGTAGGGGACAAGTCAGGTCTAGGAGATGTATCTTGGTGGATGAGGTTGGTGCAATCATGTTGTGGCACCACTTCATCCTGCTCTCCTTTTAATCCTAGCAGTGCATTTAAAATTGGAGCTGGGCCTGCATTAGGGGAAGCATATTTAATATGCAGTTTTGGATTTGACAACAGTATCACCTCATAGCCGCTCAACCTTTGGGCGGACATATGTTGCGTATGTATATTTCTCAGTAATGTGGACACATTATGAGTAGTATACAAAGTAGTATCATGGCCCAAAGTGAAAGTTGCAGCCATTTCAACCAACATAGCACAAGATGCTAAAGCTCTGAAACATGCGGGCATGCCCTGAACTGGTACTGGTACCACCTTTGAAAAAAAAGCAACAGGGCGAAGCTTGCCTCCATGCTCCTGAGCGAGGACACCTGCCATCGTTGTACAATTTTCCCTGGCATACAAATAAAACATCACATTATATTTAGGAAGGCCGAGTCCTGGAGCTGTTACCATAGCATTTTTCAAATACACAAAAGCATTACACATTTCATCTGTCCATTTAACACAGTCTGGCATATCTGAACCTGTGGCCTGTCTCAGGAGATTGTCATAGTAAGAGCAGTCAGCTATCCATTGGTGGCAGTAACCAATCATACCTAGGAAGGTGAGCATGTCCTTCCTATTGAGTGGGCGGGGCAGACCCATCAGAGCCATAACTCTTTTATGACTGACTCTTCTTTCTCCTTTTGTGAGAACAAACCCTAGATATTCAACTGTTTTCTGACACCATTGCAACTTTTTCTTTGACACTTTATGACCACTTTCAAAAAGACATTTCAAAAGATTTCTTCCATCCTCCAGGGCGGCCTCCCTTGTCAAGCTGCAGAGTAGCAGATCATCCGCATACTGCAGCAAGACTGAACCATGTTCAGGTGTCCAAGCTCTAAGAGTGGTTTGGAGGACAATAGAATAGACAACAGGTGAGTCTATATAGCCCTGGGGCAATCTGCACCAGGTCAGCGTCCGATTTTTAAATCGGAAGGCAAAGAGTGGCTGTGTTTCCTCGTCCACAGGAATTGAAAAAAACGCATTTGAGAGGTCAATTACAGAAAAATCAAACCACAAAAACAATGCGCTTAGGACATAGGCAAGGGGAGACGGGAAGGATAATATGGTGGGAGGAGGGGGGGGGGGGGAGGAGGGGGGAAGGAGGGGGGGAGGGAGGGAGATGGGAGAATGGAAGAAGAATATAAGGTATGCTGCCTCCCCGGGTTGAGCCCTCAAACGAGAACTAACGTGTATTGGATAGTTGTAAGGGGTATGGCGCTCCCTTGTAAGCTGTGCAAATACGGTGACATAAACAGTGACTATATCAAATAAGTAAATTGTGAACCAAACACATACAGTGAGACCTGTGAACTGCTTAATGGGTGAGACTCATAATAGATCACAGAAACTATAATGAAGTAAAGGTGAACGTATGACAAACCTATGCATATTGCACATACCTCTATGTCAAAAAGGATAATAGGAATAAAAAACTAAAACGCTACTGCTAAGCAGCTAATTAATGAATATGCAAAGTATGACATGTGTATGTGTGCCAGTGCAAACCCGAGCATAATCTGTGCCAGGTATATAATATGACAGTGCAACCCTGCACTTACATATGTGTTTGACCGTGCACTCCAACTAAAATATACAATACAGTGCAGTATAATGCAGTCGAGTCCAACGGGACTCTAAATGACCCGTGCAGTGGAAAAAGTATATAACAAACCAATATATGTATGTAATGTGACAGTGTAATCCCACACAAACGTGTATAAATAACCAACAGTCCAACTGATAAGTGTTCAATAAAGTGCAATATAGTGCAACCAAGTCCGACAAAACTCTATATCATATCAAAATTGGAAAAGTCTGTTCTCAAATAATGCATCCCAATGTTGAGTAGCAGCAAAAGAAGTTCCAACAGCTTAGTGACTTTTGGTGCCCACAGAGGTAAATCCGTGACTTCAGTGCTCCCCTTTGGCTCCCCACTCACCAGCTTCCACTACCCCTGCAGGGGTGATAGGCAATCTAGGATCCCAGAACCGTCCTCTTGTTCGGTGTCCCGTGGTTGCTGCGGTGGAATAGCCTCTCTCCCAGGAATCTCGAATTGCCACTTTGTGCGATATCCAGGATGGGGGTCAGCAACTAAGCCCTCAAGGAAAAAGATGCCACCTCATAGTGTAGTGTGATAAAAGATTTTAATGGCTTAAAAAACTCCCTTCTAAGGAAAAAAACACACACCGTACTACACTATGGGTGAAGCCGAGAACCAGGAAGTGTGTCCCGCAGCGTGCGGCGTGCGGTCCAGCTGCGTTCCAGGCCCTCTCGCTCCGTACCCGGAAGTGACGTAAGTGCGTAGCCCCGCCTTACGCGTTTCGTCATCGACGTTATCAAAGGCGGCGCCATCTTACTACACCTCACAGGTTATAAGGCAGGCGGACATGCTGGATCCTCCCCTCTGCCGTCCCTGCAGGGAATTTGATTGGATTTGCAATCCCATGGCTCCCCCTCCCATACGTCCCCATTGGTGGGTGCCCAAATCAGATCCCTGTGGACATATATCGAGGTGTTGATTATTTATTAGTGACCCATACATCTCCGCTGGCCTTTTACATAAATTGGCAGACTCATTTCACATAAAACAATGTAAACATCAAGCATCTTGTATGATATAATATAGGATTACATAAAAACATAATTACTTCTACACCAGGTAAATATATCATATAGACACAGCCCGCAGTGGTGGATGACGGTAATGCATGTTCTCCACCTTGCAAACTCAGTGTCTACCTTGTAAAAGTGGATGAAATAGAGTTTCAGCCCAGGTCCCGTTCAGAATCCGCCCTATGGCGGGTGCAGAAACAGGGTGTAGGTATATTTACCTATCTGTATGTATTACATCCTCTGATCTCCACAATGCAGAACTCCGGAAACTTAAAAAACTCAAAAAACTTAAAAAATGATTTTAAAAAATGTATAAATAAAAAACCAATAAATGAATAAAAACTAAATAGACTTATACCATCTCAGACTTAGGACCAAAACCTAGTATGTTTAGGACCATCCTGGTCCCTCCTAGAATTTATAATTGAAATTATATACCCAGAAAGCATTTCCACCTATGAGGTACTCCTTCACATGATTGCTACCCACATACATTAAACTCCCTATATATTCTTAAATCATATATTCTCTCACTCCCACCCAGATACTCCTTAGTATCCCAATCCACTGTGATATCCACATCCTAGGCCCCTCATCCCATACTGGGGAACTAAACAGCCGGAAGGATTGGGGTACATGATATCGACCCAAGATGTGAGATATATTTAAACCATGGAACATATGCATGAACTCCCCATTTAATGAGAAAGGAAAGACAGCATGAAGGGAATGACTCAGGGCTCTTGCATGTGTGTGGGGACAGTGTCCTGGTGCATCCAGATTAACCTAATTCCACACACCTAGTATATGGGACCCCCCATGTACCCCCATGTACAGCCATGCATACACCTGTACTCCATATCATGGGGTGTATGGTGTATACAGCCTATATGGCGTCCCCATATACTAATATCTAAGGTATTTCTATTACTCCCCTGCTTGCCATTGTTCTATGCCACATGTATACAGAGGCACCAAAATAGTTAGTAACATAGTTTCTTATTGCTATAGTCCTCTCTTAATTTTATTGAACAGCTAACAGGTCCAACCAGAGAACCTTTGCCAGAGAGGACACAGGGCAACTTTCTCCTACTATGAGTGGGTTTACAGATTAGCTATAAAACAGTTGAGGTCTATGTCCAGATTTAACCCTTTGGGGGCAATAGACCCCAACCGATATATCCACTCGTTCCTAGAGACTAATGTTTCTTTATTGCCCCCTCTCCAGTGGGTTTTCACCTGATCAATACCATAAAAAATAAGGCCACTGGGGTCTTTCTGATGGAACTCGGCAAAGTGCCGTGATAGATGATGCTTCGGAAACCCTTTTTTAATATTTTTGATATGTTCCCGTATCCTAACATAGAGTGGGCGGGTGGTTCTCCCCACGTACTGTAGATGACAGGGGCACTCGATGATGTAAGTGACATGTGTGCTGTGACAAGTTATCAGCTCCTTAATCTGATATTCTTTATGATCTACAGTTGACTTAAACTTTTCCTTTTTCCTAGGTTGGGGTTTGCTAACTCTACAGGGTAGACATCTGCGGCATCTAAAGAACCCTTTCATATTGGGTATAATTTGAGTGTGCTTGGGGGGGTCAATGACATTATGTACAAGATGGTTGCGGAGGGTAGGTGCTTTCCTGTACACAAACTTCGGTTTGGTGGGGAGGATTTTGGCTAGTACTCGGTCCTCTTTCAGGATGGGCCAGTATTTCTTAATGATCCGTTCAACATCCTTGTATTGGTTGTTGAACCCTGTGATAAAAGTCATCTCCATCTGATCATTCCTGGCCCTAATGTTCTTCTTAAGTAGTTGGTTCCTGTCCATGTTCTTGATCTCCTGTTTCAGTTTATTCAGATTTTCTTGTGGGTATCCTTTCTCCTGGAACCGCTCAATCAAGACGTCTGCCTGGACCTCAAAATCCTCCAATGTATTGCAGTTTCTTCGTATCCTTAGTAGTTGGCCTTTTGGAATATTGGATTTCCACTTCGGATGGTGGCAGCTTGAAGTGGGTATGTACCCATTACGATCTGTACTTTTAAAGAAAGTGCGGGTGTTAAGGGAATCACCCGCTTTGAAGATTTCCAAATCCAAGTAGTCAATCGCATGCAGGTCCCATTTACCCGTAAACGTGATGCCATACCTATTTCCGTTCAGCCCTTCAAGGAATTTTTCAAAACTGTCCGTGGTGCCATCCCATAAGATGATTAAATCATCAATATACCTACGGTACATTTTAATTTGAGGGATGTTTTTGTTGTAAATATATTCCTCCTCCCACATGTTCATGAACAGGTTTGCAACGCTTGGTGCATATCGTGCCCCCATTGCAACACCTTTGGTTTGTACAAAGTACTCCTTGTTGTACCAAAAGTAATTGCACTCCATTGCCATTTTCAGGCCTTCCATAATGTAATTGATCTGTCCCTGTCTCATTCCTGTGTTCTCATATAGAGCCTTTTCTACTGCAAGCAATCCATCTGGTTGTTCAATGCTCTTGTACAGTGAATTGACATCTATTGTTGCCAGTACCCAATTTTCTGTACCCTTTATACTTTGGAGTTCTTCGATAAGTTGTAAACTGTCCCGCAGATATGATTTCCCTTGCTGTACCAAAGGTTTCAAATATTTATCCAGATACTCCCCTAATCTGGAGAAAATTGAATTTATGCCGCTGATGATAGGTCTTCCAGGTGGTTTGTTGAGTCTTTTGTGAATCTTTGGTGTGTAATATATCACAGGGGTCTTTGTAGAGTTAGAGTATAAATATTCAGCCTCTCTCGCATTCAGAATCCCCATAGCCTTTCCTTTAGTGATGTACTTCTTAAGTTGTTTCTCATATTTTCTCTTTGGATTTGTTCTGAGTTTTTTATATGTGTTTTCCACATTTAGTAGGTTGCCCATCTCTTCTTGGTAGTCTTTTTTGTCCAAGATGACCAGTCCACCTCCTTTATCGACCGGTCTAATAACTACCTCATGCCTTTTCCCTAGATCTTTAATAGTCCTCCAGATATTTTTCCTCTTTCTTTCCTTCCTTTTCAGATTTCTTAAGTCCTCTTCTACCATTTTCTTAAATGCTGTCAAACACTGACTTCCTGGGGTTTTAGGGTTGTAGGTGGAATTATTCTTCAAATTAGTTTGGGTATATTCTGGAGTGTCCCTAATGCTGGTTTCTGTGTTTATGGCAAAGTGTTTCTTCAAATTAAGTTTCCTCATAAATTTTTGGAGATCAATGTAGGCCTCGAATTTATCCAGGGCCTTGTCCGGTGCAAATTTTAGGCCCAGATCGAGCACCTGTAGTTCTTCCACTGTAAATGTTACACTACTTAAGTTATAAATCCCTTTTCCTAGTACACTCTTCTTCTTTTTCTTCCTGCCTCCTCTGCATCCTCTTGTCTGCCTCTTCTTGCCGGGTTTGTTCGCATCTCTTCCATGTTTCTTCTCTGACCGTGTTGTTGTTCGTAGTTGGGGTTCCTCCTCTCCCCATACCCTCGATTGGTGGTCGGGGTTCGTTCTTCTCCAGTTCCCCATTGATCCTCTCTCTGTGTATAGCCTCTGTTGGTATTCCTTCCCCTCCATCCATATGCCCTGTAAGGAGGGCGAGTGTTCCATCTTCCCGGAGGTCTGTTCCTCTGTCCTCCATGAAAATCCCTCTCCTCCCTAAAGTTTCTTCTATAGGGGGGGTAGGGTTCATGTTGGTATCTTAGGGGTGAGAACCTGTTATGTATAGGTACACCATATCTCACATTACTTGGTGTCCTGTGTTCATGGGGTCTTTGGTGGCTGACTCTTCTGTGGTTAGATCTATCTGAGTCCCTATTAAAAGGTCTAGATCTACTACGGTTCCCACCGTTGAGACGCTCTGGGGATGGGAATTGTGACTAGTCACCCATCCAATCCATCGTCCGGTCTCCAGGGGGTTCCTCTGGACTCTCATCAATACTGATGTCATCCACATCATCATTTTGATCTCTCATGTTGGATTGCCACTTGTATACTTTCCCATTCCTATAGTCAAGGACATCCCTCTTGTATTTCTTTTGTTTCTTTGCTTGGATCTCCCCATCATATTTTTTGATGATTTCCTGGAGTTCCTTTTCTTTGTCCTTATATTCCCTTTGGTTAGAGAAGGGTACTAGCATATTTTTAATTTCTATAATATTAGCTTCTATGCCCCTTAGTTTAAATTGTCTTCTCTTAACAATGTTCCGAAGCAGCTCCCCCTCACACTTGTTGAAGAGAGAGTACCAGTCACCCATAAGGTCTCCATCATCTATGTTATCATTTGGGTGTAAGTCCCACCTGAGTCTTCTAGGGGTTATTTTTTCCCTGATGTACTTATCTAAGGTGGCAATGTCCCACCATACTCTCTGCTGCTTTTCCACAGCATGTCTGAGCTGCCTCATAAGGCTATGCATATCCTGCGTGTTGGTAACCTGCTCCTGACTAAACACGCCCCCTAGGTCTATATTTCTACTGGTCATATATCCAAAGATGTCCATAGCTGCAAAGTGTAAACCCACCCTAGGGTGGTATAAAAATCAAACCACAAAAACAATGCGCTTAGGACATAGGCAAGGGGAGACGGGAAGGATAATATGGTGGGAGGAGGGGGGGGGGAAGGAGGGGGGAAGGAGGGGGGGAGGGAGGGAGATGGGAGAATGGAAGAAGAATATAAGGTATGCTGCCTCCCCGGGTTGAGCCCTCAAACGAGAACTAACGTGTATTGGATAGTTGTAAGGGGTATGGCGCTCCCTTGTAAGCTGTGCAAATACGGTGACATAAACAGTGACTATATCAAATAAGTAAATTGTGAACCAAACACATACAGTGAGACCTGTGAACTGCTTAATGGGTGAGACTCATAATAGATCACAGAAACTATAATGAAGTAAAGGTGAACGTATGACAAACCTATGCATATTGCACATACCTCTATGTCAAAAAGGATAATAGGAATAAAAAACTAAAACGCTACTGCTAAGCAGCTAATTAATGAATATGCAAAGTATGACATGTGTATGTGTGCCAGTGCAAACCCGAGCATAATCTGTGCCAGGTATATAATATGACAGTGCAACCCTGCACTTACATATGTGTTTGACCGTGCACTCCAACTAAAATATACAATACAGTGCAGTATAATGCAGTCGAGTCCAACGGGACTCTAAATGACCCGTGCAGTGGAAAAAGTATATAACAAACCAATATATGTATGTAATGTGACAGTGTAATCCCACACAAACGTGTATAAATAACCAACAGTCCAACTGATAAGTGTTCAATAAAGTGCAATATAGTGCAACCAAGTCCGACAAAACTCTATATCATATCAAAATTGGAAAAGTCTGTTCTCAAATAATGCATCCCAATGTTGAGTAGCAGCAAAAGAAGTTCCAACAGCTTAGTGACTTTTGGTGCCCACAGAGGTAAATCCGTGACTTCAGTGCTCCCCTTTGGCTCCCCACTCACCAGCTTCCACTACCCCTGCAGGGGTGATAGGCAATCTAGGATCCCAGAACCGTCCTCTTGTTCGGTGTCCCGTGGTTGCTGCGGTGGAATAGCCTCTCTCCCAGGAATCTCGAATTGCCACTTTGTGCGATATCCAGGATGGGGGTCAGCAACTAAGCCCTCAAGCAAAAAGATGCCACCTCATAGTGTAGTATGATAAAAGATTTTAATGGCTTAAACTCCCTTCTAAGGAAAAAAACACACACCGTACTACACTATGGGTGAAGCCGAGAACCAGGAAGTGTGTCCCGCAGCGTGCGGCGTGCGGTCCAGCTGCGTTCCAGGCCCTCTCGCTCCGTACCCGGAAGTGACGTAAGTGCGTAGCCCCGCCAACACCTCGATATATGTCCACAGAGATCTGATTTGGGCACCCACCAATGGGGACGTATGGGAGGGGGAGCCATGGGATTGCAAATCCAATCAAATTCCCTGCAGGGACGGCAGAGGGGAGGATCCAGCATGTCCGCCTGCCTTATAACCTGTGAGGTGTAGTAAGATGGCGCCGCCTTTGATAACGTCGATGACGAAACGCGTAAGGCGGGGCTACGCACTTACGTCACTTCCGGGTACGGAGCGAGAGGGCCTGGAACGCAGCTGGACCGCACGCCGCACGCTGCGGGACACACTTCCTGGTTCTCGGCTTCACCCATAGTGTAGTACGGTGTGTGTTTTTTTCCTTAGAAGGGAGTTTTTTAAGCCATTAAAATCTTTTATCATACTACACTATGAGGTGGCATCTTTTTCCTTGAGGGCTTAGTTGCTGACCCCCATCCTGGATATCGCACAAAGTGGCAATTCGAGATTCCTGGGAGAGAGGCTATTCCACCGCAGCAACCACGGGACACCGAACAAGAGGACGGTTCTGGGATCCTAGATTGCCTATCACCCCTGCAGGGGTAGTGGAAGCTGGTGAGTGGGGAGCCAAAGGGGAGCACTGAAGTCACGGATTTACCTCTGTGGGCACCAAAAGTCACTAAGCTGTTGGAACTTCTTTTGCTGCTACTCAACATTGGGATGCATTATTTGAGAACAGACTTTTCCAATTTTGATATGATATAGAGTTTTGTCGGACTTGGTTGCACTATATTGCACTTTATTGAACACTTATCAGTTGGACTGTTGGTTATTTATACACGTTTGTGTGGGATTACACTGTCACATTACATACATATATTGGTTTGTTATATACTTTTTCCACTGCACGGGTCATTTAGAGTCCCGTTGGACTCGACTGCATTATACTGCACTGTATTGTATATTTTAGTTGGAGTGCACGGTCAAACACATATGTAAGTGCAGGGTTGCACTGTCATATTATATACCTGGCACAGATTATGCTCGGGTTTGCACTGGCACACATACACATGTCATACTTTGCATATTCATTAATTAGCTGCTTAGCAGTAGCGTTTTAGTTTTTTATTCCTATTATTCTTTTTGACATAGAGGTATGTGCAATATGCATAGGTTTGTCATACGTTCACCTTTACTTCATTATAGTTTCTGTGATCTATTATGAGTCTCACCCATTAAGCAGTTCACAGGTCTCACTGTATGTGTTTGGTTCACAATTTACTTATTTGATATAGTCACTGTTTATGTCACCGTATTTGCACAGCTTACAAGGGAGCGCCATACCCCTTACAACTATCCAATTACAGAAAAATATTCAGCATCGGATGGTATGGAGGTGAGCAATGATGGCACATCAGGCACTATTGGGGCAATTGGTACCACTAAGTTGTTTATGGCTCTAAGGTCCTGTACAAACCTGTAACTGCCATCCGGCTTTTTAACAGGATTAATAGGAGTGTTATAAGGAGAAATGATTTCTCTCAAAATACCTTTCTTCAAGAAATCTTCCACAATGGGCTCTATACCCTCTTCTTTTTCTCTGGATATGGGGTACTGTTTATGATACACAGGTAAAGCTCCTGGTTTCAAAGTGGCTTTATAGGGCGTACAGGAAATGAACCCTACATCAAGAGGATTCACTGCCCATACTCCCTCCTCACTCAATTTGACATCTTCCTCTTCTGGGTGTGAGAGCGATGTAAAAAGGTGAACCCTGTCAGATTTTACATATAATCCTCCCTTTGCAGTAATTTTCATTGTAATGCCCAATTTTCCCAGCAAGTCCCTACCCAAGAGACTCACGGGACAACCAGGAATAATTCTAAAGCAATGTTGCAGATTACAATCAGCACCACTACTGGTGCTTAGTGAAAGCGGGGGTGTTTTAAAAGTTTTGGTGAGTATCCCATTTATTCCCATTGAAGGCTCAGCATCCACAATCTCTCCCCTATAAAAATCCTTGCTAATGGTACTGCACGTCGCTCCTGAATCAGGCACAAATGGTACCTCATGCCCGTCTACAAGCAATGAAATTATAGGCTGTTCATGATAAGAATGAGAGACAAGTGGAAATGCCAGGATACTACCTTCCGGGCAGCTTCATTGTGACTGCTGTTGTTTCCAAGAAATGGGGTACTTAACACCATGCTGCTGCTGTACTGAGGGTGGTGCCTGAGGGGGAGTAGGTGCAGCCGGTGGCCCTGAATTTGTACACTCTCGGTCATACCAGGGGCATTGAGCTTTCCAATGTCCAGGGTCCCCACAATTAAAACACCCTGGTTTAGGTTGTCTCTGCTGGAAGTCCCCTCTTTGTGGCTGTCGCTGTCCTTTTCCCTATATCCACCTCTATAACCCCCTCTATCCTGTCCCCTTTTCTTATAAAAGTTTCCCCTTTGATTTCCTGGGAAATTATCCTGGTAATGTATCGGTGCTGGTGTCTGCTTGGGAATGTCAAAACACCCCGCTGCGTCTTTTTTTCAGTCAATTTTTTTTGAAAGTCAGTCATACCGCTTGTCGCCCAATCTGAAATCTGCTGTCTCACAACGAGGGCATATTTAGAGGCCAGGTTGCTAAGATAAGTCTGTATTAAAAGACTGTGCATTCCATCCTGAGTAGGGATGAGCCGAACACCCCCCGGTTCGGTTCGCACCAGAACCCGCGAACGGACCGCAAGTTCGCACGAACGTTAGAACCCCATTGACGTCTATGGGACTCGAACGTTCGAAATCAAAAGTGCTCATTTTAAAGGCTAATTTGCATGGTATTGTCCTAAAAAGGGTTTGGGGACCCGGGTCCTACCCCAGGGGACATGTATCAATGCAAAAAAAACTTTTAAAAACGGCCGTTTTTTCGGGAGCAGTGATTTTAATGATGCTTAAAGTAAAAAAAAAAAAGTGAAATATTCCTTTAAATATCGTACCTGGGGGGTGTCTATAGTATGCCTGTAAAGTGACGCGTGTTTCCCATGTTTAGAACAGTCCCTGCACCAAATGTCATTTTTAAAGGAAAAAATCTCATTTAAAACTGCTTGCGGGTTTAATGTCATGTCGGGTCCTGGCAATATGGATGAAAATCAGTGAGACAAACGGCATGGGTACCCCCCAGTCCATTACCAGGCCCTTTGGGTCTTGTATGGATATTAAGGGGAACCCCGCACCCAAATTAAAATAAGGAAAGGTCCCTATATACTCTGAACAGCAGTATACAGGCGGTGCAAACAAGACAGGGACTGTAGGTTTGTTGTTAAGTAGAATCTCTTTGTAATTTTGAACATTTTTAATGTGTTTAGCTCCAGCCAAAAAATCTTTTCTAAGCTTTTTGGAAAACATAGGGAAGGGTTATCACCCCTGTGACATTTGTTTTGCGTCTTTCCTCCTCTTCAGAAGATTTCACCTCACTTTTTTGTCCCAATGAAAAATGTTTTTTGAAAATTTGGGTTTTTTTGTGGAACAAGGATTGGAAAGCATCAGTGGAAAGGAGAAATTGTTTTCCCATATTAACTCTTACATGAGAGAATTTCCCTTCCTATGGGTAGATTTCATCTCACTTCCTGTTGTCTCCTTCCGTTTGCAAGTAGGAGTCGTTTGTAAGTTAGATGTTTGAAAGTAGGGTCCTGCCCTATATACTCAGCAGAAATTTGGGCCTTAGGTGTTGCTGTGGCCAAAACACTGTAAGCCCTCACAGGGCCCTGCTGTGAAATATTAGATCAAGAATTGTAATTACATGCCCCTGTTGAACAGGAGCTGAAAAATTAGGCCTTAGGCACTGGTGCTGGTGCCACAACACTGCAACCCCTCACAGACACTCTAGTTGGAACACAGGAACGAGCACTGCTGCAAAGTATTGCATCAAAAATTGTAATTACACGCCCCTGTTAGACAGGGGCAGAAAAATTGGGCCTTAGGCACTGGTGCTGGTGCCACAACACTGCAACCCCTCACAGACACTCTAGTTGGAACGCAGGAACGAGCACTGCTGCAAAGTATTGCATCAAAAATTGTAATTACACGCCCCTGTTAGACAGGGGCAGAAAAATTGGGCCTTAGGCACTGGTGCTGGTGCCACAACACTGCAACCCCTCACAGACACTCTAGTTGGAACGCAGGAACGAGCACTGCTGCAAAGTATTGCATCAAAAATTGTAATTACACGCCCCTGTTAGACAGGGGCAGAAAAATTGGGCCTTAGGCACTGGTGCTGGTGCCACAACACTGCAACCCCTCACAGACACTCTAGTTGGAACGCAGGAACGAGCACTGCTGCAAAGTATTGCATCAAAAATTGTAATTACACGCCCCTGTTAGACAGGGGCAGAAAAATTGGGCCTTAGGCACTGGTGCTGGTGCCACAACACTGCAACCCCTCACAGACACTCTAGTTGGAATGCAGGAACGAGCCGTGCTGCAAAGTATTACATCAAAAATTGTAATTACACGCCCCTGTTATACAGGGGCTGAAAAATTGTGCCTTAGGCACTGGTGGTGGCGCCCAGAACCAAAAATGTTCTTACAAGCTATCAGCGTGATGATTGAGGAGGAAGAGGATAATTACTCAGGGATAATCACTCAGCATCAACATAGGCAGTCTTTGAAGGGATCTGAAAAAAATTATTCAGTTACATCAGCATCAGGTGCTTGGTAGCTGGTGGTGATCCAAGACTGATTCATTTTTATGAAGGTCAGCCGATCGACCGAGTCAGTGGACAGACGCACCCTGTGATCGGTTACCACGCCTCCAGCAGCACTGAATGTACGTTCCGAAAGAACGCTGGATGCAGGACAGGCCAGTAGCTCAATTGCATACTGTGCAAGCTCTGGCCAGTGATCCATCCTCAAGACCCAGTAACCCAGAGGATTTTCGGTGGGAAAGGTGTCCAAGTCTGATCTTGCCCCTAGGTATTCCTGCACCATGTAAAACAGACGCTGGCGATGGTTGCTGGAACCGATCATACCTTGGGGCTGCGGACCAAAAAATTGTCTGAACGCATCGGTCAGACGGCCACCTTCTCCACCGCTCCTTCTTTGACTGACCGAAGCCTCAGCAACACGTTGTCCAGAAACAGGAGTTTGTAACCTCCCAGTCTCTGGGAACGCGTTGCACAGACCTTTCTGCAAGGCCTCCCGAAGATGTTTCATCCTCTGCTCCCTCTGCGATGGCAAGATAAGGTCCGCAACCTTACCCTTGTAACGTGGATCAAGGAGGGTTGCCAGCCAGTATTGGTCCTTCTCCTTGATACCACGAATACGAGGATCCTTACGCAGGCTTTGCAGGATCAGGGAGGCCATGCAGCGTAGGTTTGCTGAGGCATTCGGTCCGGAGTCCTCTGGGTCACTAAGGACAACAACGTCCGCAGCCACCTCCTCCCAGCCACGTACAAGTCCATGTGTTCCTTGGGACTGATCCCTTAAAGACTGCTGATGCTGAGTGCCAGGCTCCACCTCCATACTGACACAATCTTCCTCCTCCTCCTCCTCCTCCTCCTCGTCCTCTTCCTGTGTGATCGGCGGGCACGCAGGAACACTGTCTGGATAAAGGGGGCCTTGAGAGCTAAGGAAGTCCTCCTCTTCCTGCCTCTGTTCTGCCTCAAGTGCCCTGTCCATTATTCCACGCAGCGTGTGCTCCAACAGGTGGACAAGGGGGACAGTGTCACTGATGCATGCACTGTCAGTGCTCACCATCCTCGTGGCCTCCTCGAATGGTGACAGGACAGTGCATGCATCCCTGATCATGGCCCACTGGCGTGGGGAAAAAAAACCAAGGTCCCCTGACCCTGTCCTGGTGCCATAGTCGCACAGGTACTCATTGATGGCCCTCTGCTGCGTGTGCAGCCGCTGCAGCATGGCCAACGTCGAGTTCCACCTGGTGGGCATGTCACAGATTAGGCGGTTCTTGGGCAGGTTAAACTCCTTTTGGAGGTCCGTCAGCCGAGCACTGGCATTATATGACCGGCGGAAATGCACACAGACTTTCCTGGCCTGCCTCAGGACATCCTGTAAGCCCGGGTACCTGCCCAAGAACCGCTGCACCACCAAGTTAAGGACGTGAGCCAAACAGGGCACATGGGTCAGTTGTCCCTGTCGGAGGGCAGAGAGGAGGTTGGTGCCATTGTCGCAAACCACCATTCCTGCCTTAAGTTGGCGTGGCGTCAACCACCTCTGAACCTGCCCCTGCAGAGCTGACAGAACCTCTGCCCCAGTGTGGCTCCTGTCCCCCAAGCACACCAGCTCAAGCACCGCATGGCATCTTTTGGCCTGCGTACTTGCGTAGCCCCTTGAACGCCTACGGAGCACCGCTGGTTCCGAGGAAGAGGCCATGGAGGAAGAAGAAGAGGAGGGGGTGGAGGAGAGAGGTGTGTCACAATCAGCATTTTGGAGGCGTGGTGGCGGAACAACCTCCAACACTACTGCACCTTGTCCTGCATCCTTCCCAGCTGCCAGCAGAGTCACCCAATGCGCCGTGAAACTTAAGTAACGTCCCTGTCCATGCCTGCTGGACCATGAGTCAGCGGTAATATGCACCTTACCGCTGACCGCCCTGTCCAGCGAGGCATGGACATTGCCTTCCACATGCCGGTAGAGAGCCGGAATCGCCTTCCGTGAGAAAAAGTGGCGTTTGGGTACCTGCCACTGAGGAACCGCACATTCCACAAACTCACGGAAGGGGGCAGAGTCTACCAACTGAAAAGGCAGCAGTTGAAGTGCTAGCAATTTTGCCAAGCTAGCATTCAACCGCTGGGCATGTGGATGGCTGGGAGCAAACTTCTTTCGGCGGTGCAGCAGCTGGGGCAGGGAAATTTGCCTGGTACAATCTGACGTCGGTGTACCAAAAGCAGATTGCCCACAAGTACTTGGCTGTGACACACCTAATTCTACACCTTCATTCCTCTCACTGCAGGTCTCAGAGAGGACTGAAGGTCTAGTGGGGTTGGAAATCTCAGCTGATGAGGAGCAAGGAGAGATCCTCTTTGTTCTTTGGTGTGGGTCTTTCAGATACGCTTGCCAACGAACTGCATGGCAGGTCAACATATGTCTGGTCAAGCATGTGGTACCCAAGCGGGAGATGTTTTGGCCACGCGAGATACGCTTGAGACATATGTTGCAAATAGCAGCGGTGCGATCTGATGCACTCGTCTCAAAAAAGGCCCACACCAAAGAACTTTTTGAATAACGCGCAGAGACTGCAGCGCCCTGCACATGTGGAGCTTTGGGGTGTGATGCAGTCAATGTGCTGCCCTTAGGCTGGCCCCTGGAGGGCATCCTGCCTCGTTGGTGATGTGCCGCCTCCTCCTCCTCCTCCTCCTCCTCTCTCCTATCAGGCACCCACGTTGAGTCAGTGACCTCATCATCCCCTCCCTCCTCATCACTGGAGCAAACCTGGCAGTATGCTGCAGCAGGGGGAGCATGACTGCCAGATTGCTGTCCTTCTTGGGCACCCCCTCTGTCCGTGCTCATGTTACTGCCTTCATCGAGCTCAGTATCATCATCAGAGCCTTCCAAACGCTGGGCATCCTCCTGGAGCATGTACCCAACACTGTGGTCAAACAGTTCGAGGGAATCCTCATGAGGACATGGTGGAGCTAGGGAAGGAGTCACTGATGACATTGAGCTGAGGGAAGAGGCCGCTGCTTTGCCAGACAAAGCACCCTGGGCATGGGTGAGAGAGGATGAGGAGGATGAGGACGGCTTGGTCATCCACTCGACCAAGTCTTCCGCATGTTGCGGCTCAACACGGCCAGCTGCCGAAAAAAAGGCCAAGCGTGTCCCATGGCCACGTGCTGATGAGGATGCACCGTCTCCACGACCAGCACTAGACACAGAGCCTGCTTGCCCTCTCTTATTGGCTTGTGACTGTCTGCCTCTCCTTCTTGGCCTTCCAGACATACTAATGGCCTGTAGCTGCACTAAGCTGGGATAGAACACCTGTAATTTTCTTCAGGTAGCTTTATATACTGTAACCAGACAAGCCTGCCTGTCAGTAGGAAGATAACAGGAACGGATCTAGCTGAACACTGTGAGCAGGACACACTGTACTAAATGTAAATAGTCTAGCTGCCTGACCGTGGTACTAATAGGATCAAAAAGAACACCTGTAATTTTCTTCAGGTAGCTTTATATACTGTAACCAGACAAGCCTGCCTGTCAGTAGGAAGATAACAGGAACGGATCTAGCTGAACACTGTGAGCAGGACGCACTGCACTGAATGTAAATAGCAGGAACGGATCTAGCTGAACACTGTGAGCAGGACGCACTGCACTGAATGTAAATAGCAGGAACGGATCTAGCTGAACACTGTGAGCAGGACGCACTGCACTGAATGTAAATAGCAGGAACGGATCTAGCTGAACACTGTGAGCAGGATGCACTGCACTGAATGTAAATAGCAGGAACGGATCTAGCTGAACACTGTGAGCAGGACGCACTGCACTGAATGTAAATAGCAGGAACGGATCTAGCTGAACACTGTGAGCAGGACGCACTGCACTGAATGTAAATAGCAGGAACGGATCTAGCTGAACACTGTGAGCAGGACGCACTGCACTGAATGTAAATAGCAGGAACGGATCTAGCTGAACACTGTGAGCAGGACGCACTGCACTGAATGTAAATAGCAGGAACGGATCTAGCTGAACACTGTGAGCAGGACGCACTGCACTGAATGTAAATAGCAGGAACGGATCTAGCTGAACACTGTGAGCAGGACGCACTGCACTGAATGTAAATAGCAGGAACGGATCTAGCTGAACACTGTGAGCAGGACGCACTGCACTGAATGTAAATAGCAGGAACGGATCTAGCTGAACACTGTGAGCAGGACGCACTGCACTGAATGTAAATAGCAGGAACGGATCTAGCTGAACACTGTGAGCAGGACGCACTGCACTGAATGTAAATAGCAGGAACGGATCTAGCTGAACACTGTGAGCAGGACGCACTGCACTGAATGTAAATAGCAGGAACGGATCTAGCTGAACACTGTGAGCAGGACGCACTGCACTGAATGTAAATAGCAGGAACGGATCTAGCTGAACACTGTGAGCAGGACGCACTGCACTGAATGTAAATAGCAGGAACGGATCTAGCTGAACACTGTGAGCAGGACACACTGCACTAAATAGTCTAGATAGAAGATAACAGGAACGGATCTAGCTAAACTGAATACAGTGTATATATATATATGCAACACCTGGGATGCATATATATACACAATACACTGTAAGTGCAGCTAACTGACTGACTGTTCTGCCTAATCTATCTAACTCAAATCAAATGACACTGTCTCTCTCTCTCTCTATCTCTCAGCACACCGGAACACACACTACACAGGGCCGCCGTGCAGGCGGCCTTATATAGTGTGGGGTGTGTACTAAATCCCCTGAGCCATAATTGGCCAAAGCCACCCTGGCTTTGGCCAATTACAGCTCTCTCTACTGACGGCGCTGTGATTGGCCAAGCATGCGGGTCATAGTGCATGCTTGGCCAATCATCAGCCAGCAATGCACTGCGATGCCGCAGTGAATTATGGGCCGTGACGCGCCACACGAATTTGGCGCGAACGGCCCATATCGTTCGCAATTCGACGGACGGTCGAACAGCCGATGTTCGAGTCGAACATGGGTTCGACTCGAACACGAAGCTCATCCCTAATCCTGAGTATTGAGTCCGGCATCTTGTGTCCAAACCTCCTGAAATCTTTTCCAAAATTCCAAAACTGACTCTGATGATTTCTGTTTGCAAGCTACTGCAGTAGGGAGTGACGACTTGTTTATGAAAACTCTCTTCATTTCCTTCTCTAGCTCTTCCCACATAAGGTTCCTTCCTTCAACAGTGTTTAGTGAATAAGCCTCTGCTTTGGTAGTGGGTGCCTCTAGGACATCTATGGTGGGCACTTTAGTCCAATCCCATGGGGAGGTAGTTCCCACCAAACTATCTATAATAATCCTTATATCTTCCTGTGTATAATTTCTACCCTTACAAGCTTTCTTTAAATAAGCTATTGCCCCCAAAGCTGATGTGGAAGGTTTGGGGCAATGTTTGACAATACGATTGATATCTTCAATATCGATACATTTTATCACCATTACGTCACCGACAGTCAGAAAAGGAAAGCTTTGCATTGCTAGCTGCGTAGCTACTTCCTCTTTCTTTCTGTCAGCTGTTTGTTTTGAAACTGCGTGTTGTGCAATCTCACCCTCTGCAGCTTGTTTTAATTTCTGAGTTGTACTCCTGGTCTGAGCCGGATCCTCCCTAAAAGGTCCACAGGGCATCTTTATTTTATGTTCCCCCGCAGATGTCTTTTCAGGTAGCTCCTCATCCATTGTGGAGGAGGCAGCACCCATCGGCTGTTGCATTTGTGAAACTACAGGCAGTGGCTGATCTGATAGGACAGCAACCTGTGACTCTGGTAAGACCACAGGCAGTGCCTGACCCACCACTGCACCTTGCTGTGGAACGGATACAGAGGAAACAGATGCCTCTGCAGGTGACACTCTATTCTCAAATGGACGAACTGCTGCAATTGCAGCCAAAAACTCAATGTCCTCTTTTGAGAACGAGGGGTATATGGTGCTCCCTTATTTGGCTGCAGTATATAAGGTGGAGGTGACGGAACAACTGGGGGATCAACTGAGGGAGGTACTGGGAGAGCTGATGCACATGGAACTAAGGACGGGAAACCTAATTTAAGTCTCTTCTCACAAGCATGTAACCCCGGAGCTTCCTTGTCCCTTGGATTTGGACTTCTCTTTCTTATTTTCTTATCCGCTCTCTCATACCAGTAGGGGGCATACAATAACCAATTTTCCCCACCTTTCCTCATATATTCCTTATCCCATTGGGGGTCTCCCGTATAATATGGGAAAGCTTCCCTATCCCCTAAACAAAGTCCCTTTACCATGTCCATATGAAAAATGTCATTCTGACCCTGTCGGGGAAACGGGTCACTACTCCTCATGCCTTCAGTCCATCCCGCCAGATTATCTACCCAAGGGTTAATATACACATAATCAGTTCCACATATTCTGGCTACATAACATTTACATGTCTCTCCTACATCTGGAAGGGGAATTTTCTTCCCTGATGATTGACCCATAAGAATACAGTGGTGAACGCCACCTCACCTCGCAGCGTCCGACAAAATCCACACAATACACGTACAGATTATCTTATTTTACTTTATATATATAAAAAATCTAAGCGATTAGCGATAGATAAGGTAAGCAAAGAGGTTTGGGTTTTTCCGGGACACTCTATCAGATATCTTTATAAAACTTCTTACAGTACTGTATTATATTACTTTGGGTTTCTCAGAACCCCTTGGACTAACTCAGAGTCCTTTGGACTAACTCAGAGTCCTTTGGACTAACTCAGAGCCCTTTGGACTAACTCAGAGCCCTTTGGACTAACTCAGAGCCCTTTGGACTAACTCAGAGCCCTTTGGACTAACTCAGAGTCCTTTGGACTAACTCAGAGCCCTTTGATCCGTCACCCGAACGAATCTCTGCGAGATTCATACATTTACATAAATGTTTTTAACACTACACCTTCTGTTAACCCCATATAAGGAAACGGTCTTTTAAACTAAAGTCACGGTGAAAGAAATAATAATAATTAAATCAGACTCACCGGACTTTAGAAACTTGGATGACGATCTTGGATGATGATCATCTCATGAACAATGACCGCCCCACACGCTGCCACCAAAACTCTGTTAGGGGGCTAACGATCTTCTTCTAGGAGCACGTGAACCTCTTCTCTAGAATATCTGCATAGGGTGTTCTTTCAAACCCAAATCAGGCCCGGAGACAATTCTAGTAAGAAAATAATGACACAACAGTCAAATGTCTGGAATGTTCTGCTTTTTACTTCCGTAGACACTCACTTATATAATCAAAACAACATCACAAAAAAAGTTCAACCCTTTCATTAATATACAGACATTACGTATACATCAGATGATTAAAAAACACCTAAAAATGAGACATGATTTCTTCATACAGAAACTATAAACAAGCAAAAACCTTCATGCGTCATTTCGGGGAAATCATGTTATTTACAAGGATTTGAAACTAACTTTTGATAGATGTCACATATACATATTATTCTAAGATGGATACATATTCTTATAGCTAAAATAAAGGACAGCAAGCTAAAATATCCTTACAGTCGGTATAACTCCCCTTTTAGCCTCAGGATTCGAAGTCAGGGTTTTCAAACTAGTTGGATTGGAAGCCCCCCTAGCTGGTGGATGTGGACTTGTTTTGGAAATAGGTTTCTCAGGGTTATTAGAATATTGTTTTTTGGATTTGCTTTTTTTGGGTTTGGATTTATTAATGGGTTTTGAATGAATGGACTGTATTACTGTCTCACTAACCTCTTGTTTATGGCGTTGCCAGTCAAACACTTGGCCATTTCCATAATCAAAGAGGTCTCGTTCTAGCTTTTTAGTTTTTTTATGGACCAAAGAGTCTTCATCCTTCTTGACATTCCTCTCAAGAACTAGAAGCCACTTAGGGAATAAGCAGGAAGTACTAAATTCCTGAACAGAGTCCTCTCTATCCTTAACCTGTTGTGCTGCTAGATCTAATTTTCTTTCTCTTTGTGAAATAAGAATTTTGATCCATTTAATGGTGCAGAACTCTGCTAGGGATCGCCATTCTTTATGGAGATCTTCGTCCAAGAAGCTGCATTGTTTCTTGATACGGAGTCCTCTAGGGGTAATACCTAGTTCTATGTATTTTTTAAGAAATGCTAAATCCCACCATTGGGTTTGTTCGTATTGTTTAGCATCTTGCAACTGTAAAAATGCTTTCCTCATACGGATTTCAAAGGCTTCCGTATGTGGTCGTTGAGTGGAAGCACCCATGGGTGCTTCATCCGGTGATGGTCGAACAATACTGCTATTATTCATATTTTCAAAAGTGGCCTGTAGCCGATGAGTTTTATCGGTATCCATTATAAAAAAAAAAAAAAAAAGGGAGGAGGGAAAGGGAAAGGCACAAATATCAGGTAAAAATCTCCCACATGGGGGAAAGTTATTTATATTCAAATAAAATTTAGTTCTGTGTTACATGGGGTATCCCCCTCTCAGTAGGGGACTATACCCTCAAGGTTACTCCAGGCAGCTCTACAGAGGCTGCCGGTAGACCAGAAGTACAGCAGAAAAAAAAACAATAAAAACCCAGCGCCAATGGTGGGCTACCTGGAGTGCTCTATATAGGACGTGTGATGCCTGACTCATATGTAACTATCATGCCAGGTGTCAGACAATATGTAAATAGACACCATAATCTATATAGAAAAATGGAGGGAAGAAAAAAAAAAAGAAAAAGAAAAAGGACACCCCATGCGGCTGGACCAACCGTAGCTGGTGGATACAGATCATAACAGGAAGAGAACAAATACAGCCCAGCGCTCAGGATGTGTTAAAAAACTAGCTGCAACAGACATAAAAAATATAATGATTTAATAAACCAATAAAAACGGTAGTTTGATAGTGGTAACTATTGAATGATTGAACCACAATGTGTACAAAAATATATGTAGAAAAGCTGTTGCAGAGAGCACCACAGTAACACAGAATTAAAAAACAATAACCAAAAATTACACAGATAAAAGGTAATGCATTTACATAATAACATGTGAAAGGCACTTGCAATAGCGGACAGTCAGCTCTCTAACGACAGGAGGCCAACACAGGAGATTCGACCAGAAAAAAACCTCAGCACAAAGCAATGGGTAGGATGACAAGAGTGAAGTATAGAACTTGGAGCAAGTGACAATGGGTAGAGTGATGGAAGCAGGAGGACGTGGAGAGAAGACACTAACAGCCTACCCGTGGTGAAGGGAGTCTGACCTCATGTGGGGGAGCTCGCCGGCTCCAGTGAACTGTCGGGTGGCTGTGGTGTTCGGGGAAATTAGAGGACTGTAGCCTCACGCAGGGGGGCTCGCCGGCTCCAGTAAGCTGTCGGGTGGCTGTGAAGTTAGACGAGCTGACGCTCTGTCATGCGGAGAACAGCCCGGCTGGAGTTCCGCAGCGACGGCTGATGACGTCAGCACGGGGAGAGCCGCCGGGATGTCAGCAGGTGGAACACTGAACCGCTGCGTCTCCAGATGGTGTCTCCACAAGGGTGAACGCTCCTCAGTAGGACCTGGTGTCACTGCCCTACAGCCAACGCTGAACCTGAGGACTTGATGAGGGGAAAGTGGAAGAGCCGGCAGGCTGATGGAGCTCACATCAGCCTGGAGGGCCTCAGACTCCTCAAAAAAGCGCAGAGTCAGTAAAAGTAAAAAATTGAAGGAAAATAAAAACTGATCAAAAATCATCTGCCAAGGAAGGGATATGGAGGATGATGTTGCTGGTGTAACCACTGTTAGCTATTGTGAAAGCTATGCAGGGATGGTGGATGGATGGACGGATGGATCAATGCACACTGTGACCGAGTCCTGGCTTGGGCTGCTGTCCTGGGGTTGCCTTGACGACGCGTTTCGTGCACAGCGCTTTGTCTTTGTTTTTTTCTGGACGAATCTCCTGTGTTGGCCTCCTGTCTTTAGAGAGCTGACTGTCCGCTATTGCAAGTGCCTTTCACATGTTATTATGTAAAAGCATTACCTTTTATCTGTGTAATTTTTGGTTATTGTTTTTTAATTCTGTGTTACTGTGGTGCTCTCTGCAACAGCTTTTCTACATATATTTTTGTACACATTGTGGTTCAATCATTCAATAGTTACCACTATCAAACTACCGTTTTTATTGGTTTATTAAATCATTATAATTTTTATGTCTGTTGCAGCTAGTTTTTTAACACATCCTGAGCGCTGGGCTGTATTTGTTCTCTTCCTGTTATGATCTGTATCCACCAGCTACGGTTGGTCCACGGGGTGTCCTTTTTCTTTTTCTTTTTTTTTTTCTTCCCTCCATTTTTCTATATAGATTATGGTGTCTATTTACATATTGTCTGACACCTGGCATGATAGTTACATATGAGTCAGGCATCACACGTCCTATATAGAGCACTCTAGGTAGCCCACCATTGGCGCTGGGTTTTTATTGTGTTTTTTTCCACATATACTACTTTAACACTTCTGAATCTCAGCGATATAGGTCTTTGGTGTGTGATGGGCCGGGAAATCTATTACTTACCCCTATACAGGCAATTTTTAGAAAGGGACAATATCAACATAATACTTTACGTTTCAACACGGGCATGTTGAAACATCATCAGAAAATTTGGGAAATAGCAACCAAGAAACAAAATCAGTCCAATATACATTTGCACACCCCGTTGTGGTTTAATGATCACTTACCTGCGCTGAGAACTGTACCTGATCCCCAGCTCTGGGCAGGGTATGGTATCCTTTATCTGTCGCATGTCTTAACAGAAAATGGGCCTATAAGTTTTCAATCACTCAAGGAAAGATTTTCGCTTCCAAATCAACTATTGTTTAGATACTTACAGCTCAGGCATGCGCTTAGAGCGCAGATGGCTTCCACTAATATTACTCTTGACACCCCGCCGGTTGTCGGCATTATACTTGGGGCAGACTCAACTAAGCTTATATCAAATCTGTATTATACCCTTAGACCCCATAGATCACATAAAGTCTCCCAATCAGCTAAAGAAAAATGGGAACAAGACATAGGCCCAATTGATAACACAGACTGGGTAGAAATCTTGCAAGGAGTTAAGACGGCCTCCCCTAAATTATCGGATAGGCTTACACGACTGAATATTGTGCATTGCACATACATTACACCTATAAAACTGGCGAAGTTTCAACATAATAGTCCCATGTGCCCTATGTGTTTATTGGAACCGGGTTCATTCTACCATTTAATATGGAGCTGCCCGAACATACAAACCTACTGGTTACAGGTAGTACAGTTTCTACATGACACTATGGGCTCAACAGTGGGTCTTGATCCAAAACTATGGCTCCTAGGACTACTACCTGACACTGATGTAGATAAATATCTAGCTATATTTATATACGAACATTATTCCTTGCAAGGAAAGTAATCGCTAAGGTTTGTATGCAGGCAGTGCCCCCAACAATACAAAATTGGAAAAAAGAAATAAATGATACCCTTCCCTATAGAAAAATGATATATACCCACAGAGGTCGCCCGCAAAAAATTTCCAATATATTGGATCATTGGCTGGAGTATGGTGAAACTTGCAATATATGATGTTGTTTTTGGAAACTGTGATCAATATGAGACTTATTCTGCTTAAATATAAATGATATGTACACATCTATACATAGATATGAAGTTTGATGTGACTTCTAATGTTTGTAATTCTCATGCTGGAATGCATATATTTGCCTCAAAGTGACTCAAATGCAATTGTATATGTATAACTGGTTCATACCTCAATAAAATGACTTTTTTGGTTAAAAAAAAAAACGATGAACCATTAGAGACATATAGGAACGGGCCAAGTGAATCCTTACTACAGCAACCCAAACACCAGAGTGCACAAGATGTCACTAAATATCTTATCTGTAAAGAAATGGTTAATTCAGGCTTTCTCAAGTTTGATGACTCCCCCGAGAATTACTGGGCATGGAAGTCTTCTTTTCTGAATGCAGTCAAAGATTTATGCCCTGTACACACGTTCGGACATTGATCGGACATTCCGACAACAAAATCCATGGATTTTTTCCAACGAATGTTGGCTTAAAACTTGTCTTGCATACACACGGTCACACAAAGTTGTCGGAAAATCCGATCATTCTGACGTAAAGCACGTACGTCAGGACTATAAACGGGGCAGTAGCCAATAGCTTTCGTCTCTTAATTTATTCTGAGCATGCGTGGCACTTTGTCCGTCGGATTTGTGTACACACGATCGGAATTTCCGACAATGGATTTTGTTGTAGGAAAATTTTATAGCAAGCTCTCAAACTTTGTGTGTCGGAAATTTCGATGGAAAATGTGTGATGGAGCCTACACATGGTCGGAATTTCCGACAACAAGGTCCTATCACACATTTTCCGTCTGAAAATCCGACCGTGTGTACGGGGCATTAGAATTACCAGCAGATGAGATGCTAGACCTGATGATAAAATGGCTTGGGACTGAGTCAGCAGAGCATGCAAGAAGGATGCGCAGGATACACATATTTAACCCTTCAGCAGGATTTGATATGGCCTGGCAAAGGCTAGAGGAAAGATATGGATCACCAGAAGCAATTGAAGGTGCTCTAATGAAAAGACTGGAGTTTTTCCTTAACCACTTCAGCCCCGGAAGGATTTACCCCCTTCCTGACCAGAGCACTTTTTACAATTTGGCACTGCGTCGCTTTAACTGCTAATTGCGCGGTCATGCAATGCTGTACCCAAACGAAATTTGCGTCCTTTTCTTCCCACAAATAGAGCTTTCTTTTGATGGTATTTGATCACCTCTGCCGTTTTCATTTTTTGCGCTATACACGGAAAAAGACCGAAAATGTTGAAAAAAAATGATATTTTCTACTTTTTGTTCTAAAAAAAATCCAATAAACTCAATTTTAGTCATACATTTAGGCCAAAATGTATTCGACCACATGTCTTTGGTAAAAAAAATGTCAATAAGTGTATATTTATTGGTTTGCGCAAAAGTTATAGCGCCTACAAACTAGGGTACATTTTCTGGAATTTACAGAGCCTTTAATTTATGACTGCCTATGTCGTTTCTTGAGGTGCTAAAATGGCAGGGCAGTACAAAACCCCCACAAATGACCCCATTTTGGAAAGGTGACACCCCAAGGAAATTGCTGAGAGGCATGTTGAGCCCATTGAATATTCATTTTTTTTGTCCCAAGTGATTGAATAATGACTAAAAAAAAAAAAAAAATTACAAAAAGTTGTCACTAAATGATATATTGCTCACACAGGCCATGGGCATATGTGGAATTGCACCCCAAAATACATTTATCTGCTACTCCTGAGTATGGGGATACCACATGTGTGGGACTTTTTGGGAGCCTAGCCGCGTACGGGGCCACGAAAACCAATCACTGCCTTCGGGATTTCTAAGGGCGTACATTTTTGATTTTACTCCTCACTACCTATCACAGTTTTGAAGGCCATAAAATGCCCAGATGGCATAAAACCCCCCCAAATGACCCCATTTTGGAAAGTAGACACCCCAAGCTATTTGCTGAGAGGCATGGTGAGTATTTTGCAGCTCTCATTTGTTTTTGAAAATAAAGAAAGACGAGAAAAAAAAAATTTTTTTTTCTTTTTTCAATTTTCAAAACTTTGTGACAAAAAGTGAGGTCTGCAAAATACTCACTATACCTCTCAGCAAATAGCTTGGGATGTCTACTTTCCAAAATGGGGTCATTTGGGGGGGGGGGGGTTGCCACCTGGGCATTCCATGGCCTCCAAAACTGTGATAGGCAGTGAAGAGTGAAATCAAAAATTTACGGCCTTAGAAAGCCTGAAGGCGGTGATTGGTTTTCGGGGTCCCGTACGCGGCTAGGCTCCCAAAAAGTCCCACACATGTGGTATCCCCGTACTCAGGAGAAGCAACAGAATGTATTTTGGGGTGTAATTTCACATATTCCCATGGCATGTTTGAGCAATATATCATTTAGTGACAACTTTGCGCAAAAAAAATTAAAAAAAATAAAAAATTGTCTCTTTCCCGCAACTTGTGTCACAATATAAAATATTCCATGGACTCGACATGCCTCTCAGCAAATAGCTTGGGGTGTCTACTTTCCAAAATGGGGTAATTTGGGGGGGGTTTGAACTGTCCTGGCATTTTATGCACAACATTTAGAAGCTTATGTCACACATCACCCACTCTTTTAACCACTTGAAGACAAAGCCCTTTCTGACACTTTTTGATTACATAAAAAAATAATTTTTTTTTGCAAGAAAATTACTTTGAACCCCCAAACATTATATATTTTTTTTAAAGCAAATGCCCTACAGATTAAAATGGTGGGTGTTTCATTTTTTTTTCACACAGTATTTGCGCAGCGATTTTTCAAACGCATTTTTTGGGGAAAAAACACACTTTTTTAAATTTTAATGCACTAAAACACACTATATTGCCCAAATGTTTGATGAAATAAAAAAGATGATCTTAGGCCGAGTACATGGATACCAAACATGACATGCTTTAAAATTGCGCACAAACGTGCAGTGGCGACAAACTAAATACATTTTTAAAAGCCTTTAAAAGCCTTTACAGGTTACCACTTTAGATTTACAGAGGAGGTCTACTGCTAAAATTACTGCCCTCGATCTGACGTTCGCGGTGATACCTCACATGCATGGTGCAATTGCTGTTTACATTTGACGCCAGACCGACGCTTGCGCGAGAGCAGGGGGACAGGGGTGCTTTTTTTTTTTTTTTTTTCTTTATTATTATTATTTTTTTTATCTTATTTTTAAACTGTTCCTTTAATTTTTTTTTTTTTTAATCATTTTTATTGTTATCTCAGGGAATGTAAATTTCCCTTATCATAGCAATAGGTAGTGACAGGTACTCTTTTTTGAAAAAATTGGGGTCTATTAGACCCTAGATTTCTCCTCTGCCCTCAAAGCATCTGACCACACCAAGATCGGTGTGATAAAATGCTTTCCCAATTTCCCAATGGCGCTGTTTACATCCGGCGAAATCTAAGTCATAAAATGCTCGTAGCTTCTGGTTTCTTAGGCCATAGAGATGTTTGGAGCCACTCTGGTCTCTGATCAGCTCTATGGTCAGCTGGCTGAATCACCGGCTGCATTTTCAGGTTGCCTGTTGAGACAGGAGAGCCAGAGAAAAACACGGAAGACGTTGGGGGGGGCATTCCCTCCCACGGCTTGTAAAAGCAGTCTAGAGGCTAATTAGCCGCTAGGATTGCTTTTACATGAAAGCCGACCGCTGGCTGAAAAGAATGATACCAAGATGATACCTAAACCTGCAGGCATCGTTCTGGTATAACCACTCAAAGTCGTGAATGGCGTACCTGAAGACAAAAAAATGGTTAACAATAAAGCACAGTAAACGGTAAAGTATAAAATATTGCATACCTGAAAAGCAAACATGATAAAACATAATAACAATAAAACATTGCAGAACAGAATACAGTAAAAAAGAGCAGAACAATAGAGAGAATAGAGAGAGAGAGAGAACAATAAAACGACAACTATTTTTTTTTTTTTTATATTTTTGTTTGTGTTTTTTTTTTTTTTTTTTTTACACTTTTTTTTGTAACTGTAACTTTTATAACTGTAACCGGTTCCAGGTTCGGGTCTCTCAAAATGCGATGGCATCTTGGGAGACCCTGTGAAAGTGTGCCTAGTCTGTGGAATGCTGTACCCTACGCTAATACTCAACTAGTGCATGGTAGCGTTCAAAACATTCACCAATGCAAAGACCAGAATTGTCAGGACAGGAGGGACAATAATAGTGGGTGTCACGTCTATATACGCGCTTGCTGCAGACACGACATCTTTTTTGGGGGTTTGTTGGGTAGGGGTACTCGGGAGGACATAAAGAAAATGCCTCTCATGCAGCCGACTGCATTTGGTTGGGGATGTGAATGGGGGAAGTACGGGCGCTGCAGAAGTGGTGGGTTCCCAATTAGGATTGGCGAATGCAGCAGGAAGGGCATTATGGGCACGACGGGCCTGTGTTTGTCTTTTTGGTGGCAGCGGGACACTACTTGTGCTTGCCACCTCACCAGCTTGAACTGCACTTATGGGACTCGCCACGTCACCAAGTGTTACTGCAGTGCTGGTTTGACTACGACCGGGGTGTACTAGGCCGCTGGCGCTTGCCAGTTCACCAAAACGCTACCAAAAAAACTGTTAGCGATCGCAGGGATCAGGCCTGACTCTGCGAACGCTGCAGTTATGCGTTTAGTATTTTGTAAGTGACAGTGATCGATCGATACTGCACTTGGGTGGGCTGGGCTGGGCCGGGCGGAGGGGCAAAACGCAGGTGCTAGCAGGTATCTGGGCTGATCCCGCTAACACTGCATTTTTGGGAACCCTAAACTGCTGGGGACGCTAGTATAGATCTGATCGGATCAGATATTGATCTGTTCCGATACTATACCACTAAGGGAGGCGTATGCTGCGTGCGTGGGTGTTAGCGGTACTGGCGCTAATCTGACGCTGCCTGGGGCGACGCATATCACCGCCGGGCGATCAGGGGGCTAAACCTTTATTCGGTAATAAACGACGGGTGCCCTGACACTATAAAAAATAAACGAACTAACCAGCGTCACCCATAATGGTTATACGGTGATCAGTGGTGAAAGGGTTAACTAGGGGGCAATCAAGGGGTTAAAACATTTATTAGATAGTATATGGGGGTCCCTGACGCTATAAAATGCTGACGGCGAACCTAAATATTTACGTCCCTAACTAGCGTCACCAGCGACACTAATACAGCGATCAGAAAAATGATCGCTTAGTGACACTGGTGACGGGGGGTGATCAAGGGGTTAAAACTTTATTAGGGGGGTAGGGGGGTATCCTAGACCTAAAGGGGGGTAATACTCACTGCCCTAACACAGTAATTGTCACAAACTGACACCTAGCAGTAATCAGGAAAAAAAAAAAAAAAAAAAAACCTGCTTGGTGTCAGTTTGTGACAGGGGGGGGTGATTGGGGGGCGATCGGGGGGGGGGGATCGGGGTGTTTTGTATGCCTGGCATGTTCTACTGTGTGTGTGTTGTGCACTCACATTACAGTCTTCTCTCCTCGGCCCGGAACGGAAAATACCGAGCCGAGGAGAGATGACATCATTTCCTCTGCCTCTGTGTACAATACAGAGGCAGGGAAATGATCCCATTGGCTGGGAGCGATCGCGAGGGGGGGCCACGAATGGATGGCCTCCCCCTCACCACCGATCGCCGGGGGAGATTTGCCGACCGCCGCAGGCACCGGGGAGGGGTCCGATCGGACCCCCCACCCGCGGGCAGGCAGGGACGTACAGGTAAGCCCTTTTGCCTGCCCGTGCCGCTCTGCCGACGTACATCGGCATGCGGCGGTCGGCAACTGGTTAAGCTAAACAGCAGAGACAATTTGAAACTGCAAGAGCTGGGTGATATTCTTTGGGAAGTCCAGTGTGCCAAAGAAGAAGGCTATTTGAGAGGACTTGCACATTTAGATACCGCTAGCGGTACTAAGCCTATAGTGGAGAATCTAACTCACAACCTACAAGAAAAATGGTTGAGTGTTGGAGCCATATACAAAGAAGATCATGATGTCCCTTTTCCCCCTTTCTTTGTGTTTTCTAGGTTTGTGCAGCAGCAAGCTAAGATCAGGTGTGATCCCAGCTTTTCCTTCATCACCAACAGTCAACTGCCGAAAGCAGAAAAGCCACCTAGAGCCTTCCATAGGACTTTAGTGATTGCCCATAAGACAACTGAGGATCCAGACTGTCTAAGCAGCTACAAGGTAAACACCTTTGAAGACCCTGACAGACTTTGCCCACTTCATAAAAAGCCCCACCCCCTAAACAAGTGCAAAGGGTTCAAAAGTAAACCTGTCAAGGAAAGGATAGCCATTCTTTGACAAAACGGCATCTGCTTCAAGTGTTGTGGATCGACTAAACATGTAGCCAAAGACTGCAAAATACAAGTGAATTGCTCAGAATGTGGCAGTAACAGATACATCACAGCTTTACAACCTGATACTTTGCATCAACCATTAGAGGTCACTGAAGCCCCGAAAGGTGGGGACAGGGAGCAAAAAGATAATTCATCTACCCAGTGATGTCCAAATGCACAGAAATCTGTGGTGACAGTATAACTCCACATTCATGTTCCAAGATCTGCCTAGCAACAGTGTACCCCACAGGGGAAAAGCAAAAAGCAGTTAAGATGTATGTGGTTCTGGATGAACAGAGTAACAGGTCACTGGCAAGGTCAGACTTTTTTGAGGCTTTCAACATCACATCGAGTGCAGTTCTATACACCCTAAAGACATGTGAAGGAGTGATGGAAACTTCAGGAAGAAGAGCTACTGACTTTACTATTGAGTCTCTTGACAAGAGAGTCCATTTCTCACTTCCCACCTTGATAGAGTGTGATATGTTACCAGATGATAAAGCAGAGATCCCTTCACCAGAAGTGGCCCTTCATCATCCTCATCTCAATTCGATATCACACCTTATTCCAGCTATCCAGAAAGATGCCTCTATTCTTCTACTTCTTGGAAGAGACATTCTACAGGTACATAAGGTACGCCAACAAATTAATGGGCCTTTTAATGCCCCCTATGCTCAAAGACTTGACCTAGGGTGGGTTATAGTAGGAGAAGTTTGTCTAGGAGCAACACATTGGCCTGACAGCGTCAACACTTCAAAGACATCTGTGCTAGTGAATGGGCGCACGTCCCTTCTTAGTCCATGTTAGAACAGCTTTGTCGTCAAAGAAACCCTAAAACCATACTGTGAAGCTCCTTCTAATTACAATAGAGACGTTAGTAGTGGCATGAAGACTGATACTTTAGGGAACTCAGTGTTCCAGAGAACAAAAGATGATGACAAACAAGCAATGTCCATAGATGATCAAGCCTTTCTCAATATCATGGATAAAGAGACTTTCCAAGATGAAAACAACAATTGGGTAGCTCCTTTACCTTTTTGCACACCCAGGTGTTATTTACCTAGTAACAGAGAGCAAGCCATGAAGCACCTGAATGCACTACGTAAAACTTTGCAAAGAAAACCTGAAGTGAAAAAAGACTTTACAGGATTCATCAAAAGGATGCTTGACAACAATCATGCTGAAGTAGCACCATCACTGGACTAAGGTAAAGAACACTGGTATCTGTCAATGTTTGGCGTTTACCATCCACACAAGCCAGAACAAATAAGAGTTGTGTTCAATTCCAGTGCTCAACATGAAGGTGTTTCATTAAATGATGTTCTGCTGAGTGGCCCAGATCTAAACAACACACTTCTGGGTGCCCTCTTATGCTTCAGGAAAGAGCCTATTGCTTTCACAGGGGATGTGCAACAGATGTTTTATTGTTTTCTAGTGAGAGAGGACCATCATGATTACCTGCGTTTCCTGTGGTACAAGGATAACTATACAGATAAAGAGGTGACAGAGTATAGAATGAGGGTGCATGTTTTTGGTAATAGCCCTTCTCCTGCTGTTGCCATATACTGCATGCGCAAAGCTGCCCAGAAAGGTGCAGAACATTATAGTCAAGATGCCAAACACCTTGTGATGAGACATTTCTATGTAGATGATGGACTTGCTTCAGCTAACACACCTGAAGGGGCAATCAACATTCTCAACAAAGCAAAACAAATGCTGGCAGAGTCTAATCTGCGACTACATAAGATAGCCTCTAACAGCAAACAAGTCATGGAAGCTTTCACCACAGAAGACAGAGCTAAGAATATCAAAGACCTTTACCTGGGAACAGACACCCTTCCTTTACAGAAGAGTTTAGGCCTAAGCTGGGATATAGAGAAAACTGTTTTGTTTTTCAGGTTTCTTCAGTAGAAAAGCCATTCACTAGAAGAGGAATTCTATCCAGTGTGAACAGTCTCTACGATCCTCTCGGGTTTGTAGCACCTGTCACCGTAAAAGGTAAGGCCTTAGTTTGTGAACTGTCAAGTGGAGAGAGTGAGTGGGATGCCTTACTTCCAGAAGAGAGACTTCATGAGTGCGTCCAATGGACAGAGTCTTTACAAGCCTTAAAATGTTTACAAATACCCAGATGTTATGTTCCTGTTTCATTGTCACAAGCCTGCAAAAGTGAACTGTACATTTTTTCAGATGCATCTGTTACAGCAATAGGTGCAGTTGCTTACTTGAAGGTAAACAATGCAGGAAATGTCTGTCATGTTGGATTTTTTTATGGGAAAATCCAAACTGAGTCCTAGGCTGGCACATACAATTCCACGCCTAGAGTTATGTGCAGCTGTACTAGCGGTTGAACTGTATGAGCTAGTGAGAGACGAGATGGACCTAAGCCTAGATGCTGTGAAATTCTTTGCAGATAGTAAAACAGTCTTAGGGTGAATAGGATCAGACAAGCAACCTGTCCAGAGCAATGGTTCTATGTGCCCTCAGAACAAATTCCTGCAGATTATGCTAGAAGGCCTACACAGATGGCTTGCCTTCAGAACTCTATATGGTTCTCAGGCCCACATTTTCTGTATCAGACAGTTGTAGATAATCCTGATAACACCAATGTTTACTCTTTAGTGGAACCCGAAGCTGATCCTGATATTAGTCAGAAGTAGTAAGCTTCAGTACTAAAGCTGTTGACACTAGACTGCAGTTACATTGCTTCGAAAGATTTTCCATCTGGAAGAGACTAAGCAGGGTCATAGCAAGACTAATTCATGTTGCGAAAAGCTTCCAGAAGAAAACCAATGATGATTGAGTTAGTTTATGAGAACTTTCACAAGCCAAGACAGTCATAATTTCTTCTGTACAACATACATATTTCAAGCAAGAATATGACTGCATTGAACAACGAAAGACGCTTCCAAAACATAGCCGTCTTACAAAACTCAGTCCCTTCATAGATCAAGATGGACTATTGAGAGTAGGTGGCCGTTTATCCTTTGCCACGCTGTCAGATGGAGGAGAGATTACCTGTTTACCTTACAAAGTCACAGAAAATGGGATAAGAGCAGTCCCAATGTTAAAGTTGGAGATGTTGTGTTGTTGAAAGATAGTCAAAAAAGCAGAAAAAACTGGCCTATGGGAATTGTCACTAATACGTTGCCAAGTAAAAATGGTAATGTCAGAAAGGTTGAAGTCAAAGTGACGAAACAAGGGACTGTTAAAGTGTACGCCAGACCAGTTTCAGATGTCATTGTTCTCCTTTGAACAGGTATTTCTGTTATGTTGTTGACACAATACATAACATAGAGCTTGTTACTGATGGCTTTCAGACGTGACATTTGCCATGAGTTAAAATTCATCCTGTGGATGAATTGGCATTGAAGATAGTTTGGCCTAATGAGGCTTCTCCAATCTGAAGATGGGTTTATGGACAAAACTATTTCTTCATGTTGGCTACCAGATTGAAGTACCATAGCCAAGAGACACTAATATTGTGGACTTAGTTTAGGATTTAGTTTATGTTACCAGTTCTAGACAGGAACGTATTTTCTTATGAGTGTGTTTTTCCCTGTACAGTAGATATCTAAAAGTAGTGATATAATGTATTATATCAGACAGGGAGTGTGCTGCCTTTGCAGGCTAATTTAGTTATAGTTATTTATATAGAATGTGTAGTTTACCACTGCCATCTAGTGGCCAAAGTCTGTAGCAGTTTTATCTTTAGCTAGTATATAATATATAATATTCTAAAACAGGAAGTGACATTTGGTTTTAGGAAGTTATTCAACCATTTTAGATTGTCATTCTACATGGATGCAGCATGTTTGTTTCTCTCTCAAGGGGCTTGAGACATCATCACCTTTTTAAAAAAAATAAAAATAAATATAAAAATAAATATAAAAGAAGTAAAATAAAGTTGGATTACTTCGGTAGACAAAACAAGCATTGGGCTTCCGTTTACTGGAGTCTCTGACAAGTGTTTAGCTGTTTGTTTAGAACCACACATAGTCAGTGTTTTGAGAGCAGAACACTGGTTGTACCCAAATTGGTCAATCGATCAACTTGGGTACATTCAGTCTGGCCATACGTCTGTCCTGATGAACCAGTCGAGATTTGAACCGTCTATGGCCAGCTTAACACTGATGAATCAATAAAGAGACACCTTTCTAGTGGGTCATGCTCACAACCCAAAGCTGTGAACAAACCATCAATGTCAATACAAAATATGGGGTTGCCAAGCTGTGCAAAGAAATTTGTTATATCATCTTGGCGGCTTCAAAAGACAGACATTTTTGTACCAGGTGATGGCAAACACCATCCTTGCAGCCTTGAACTTAGTAGTTCTGCTTTTGCTTTTGACAAACCTAATATCCTGACTAGATCATTTAATTCTGTGTTATGAGAGGGTCTCATTAGAAATACACAGAGTAAAATCCTAATGATTTTCACTGTACAAGCCTGATTGGTGCATTGCAGAATCTTCATCTGTTCCGTCTCAGTTCCATTTCTCTGGTGGCTTCAGTACTGGCAGATTGTCACGAGGCACTGGTCTCATAGCTGAAGGCAAATTGGGGTATTCAATTTGCTTATTTTTGACAGAGAAACCAACATTAGCCAGAGAGAAATATGCAGCTGTACACTGTACCCAGGGCAATGAGAGCATTCCTTCTAACCCATGAGCATCTTTAGGATTTATACATAAATGAAACTCAGAGAATTATATAAACATAATACTACTCAGCTGGTTACCTAAGTATATTGTGGATAATTAACTGAGCATACCCCAGATCCCAAGTGTCTTTGATATTATTAACGTTATTTTCCTTGTCAAAAGAAGTTTATTGAGTATACAATGTTATAAAGATACATAAAGTAAGTTTACAAGGATCTATAAAGTAAGCTCATTGTTTTACAGTAGGGTTTATATAGGTAAATATCATGGAATTTCAAATATTAAACATCGGGTTCACGTAAACCTAAATTAAAGATATATATCATTTCCTTAGTTACTTTTGTAGGTATTTAAATGATTTATACCTACTATACATATTGTTTACAAGTAGAGTGTATATAGGTCAAATAAATTCTGATAATGAGCTTTAATCGTAAGGTGGAGAAAAGGAAAGTGAAAGAAGAAAAAGGGTTGAAAGGTAGAGGTATGGTCCACAAGGTTGTCCCGCTCGTCAGTTTATTATTCTTTTTAGTTCTCTTTGAAGCCTTAGAATGGGTGTCTCTGTAAGTCATTTAATCTGTTACCATGGCAATAGGACAGAGTCATTGAAGTTTGACAGGAACTGTTGTTTTATCCAAGGATGCCAAAGTTTTTCAAATTTTGGAATTTGATTTTGATCTATGGCTACCATCTTAGCATGGGACATTGTATTATTCATTCTGTGAATTGTTTCTGCTAGTACCAATGTAGGAGATTTCCATGCCTTGGCCACTGTTTGTTTTGCAGCCGTTATTAGTTGGATCATAAGTTTGAATTGAGAGAGTGTTAACCATTCCGGTTTTAGATTAAGTAAAGTTAAATATGGATCTGGTTGTATTATTTTTTTAAATATTTTAGATGCAATCACGAAGACTTCCTTCCAGAAGGTTTGGATTACTGGGCACGTCCACCATATGTGTAAATATGTGCCTATTTCTGGGCATCCTCGAAAACAAAGAGCTGAGGTATTAGGTGAATATTTTGCCACTCTAGCGGGTACAAGGTACCAGCGAGTTAGGACTTTATAATTTGTCTCCAGTGCTAAGATGTTGGGTGAAGATGACTTAGATGTGAGCCATATGTTAGACCAGTCCGTGTCTTCTAAAGTTCGTCCCAGGTCCTCCTCCCACCTCTGAACGTAAGAGGGTCTATTAAGATTTGCTACTCCATATAATTGATTATAAAGTGATGAAATTGTACCTTTAGCAAATGGATCTTTTGTACAGATTGATTCAATAATGGATAATTGGGATAATGGTGTATCCCCCTTTAGGAATGGTGTATAGAAATTTTTGATTTGGAGATATCTAAATATCTCAGAGTTTGGTAGATCATATTTTTCTCTAAGCGATGGGAATGAAAGGAATGATTTAGATGCTATGAAGTCATTTAGTGTCTGAATGCCTGATGTTGTCCAAGCTTTAAAAGAATTTGGGTAGATCCATGCCGGATAAAAGGCCGGATTTCTGATAAAAGAAAGGAGAGGATTGTGCGGAGATTGTAACTGATACTTGGTTTTTAGTTTATCCCAGAGAGATAAGAAGTGTTTAGTTATGGGATTATGAATTTTAAAGCAGTCTTTAGGATCAAGCCATAATAAATTTGATATTAATAGAGGGTCATTTTCTGAAGCCTCTATAAATACCCATAATGGGATTTCCTGTTTTGCATGGTATTTGGACAGACTGGCCAAATGTGCTGCTCTATAGTAGTTAGTAAAATTAGGGTATCCCAGGCCTCCTTTATTTTTGGGAAGATGTAGTGTGTGTATAGGTATACGTGGTTTAGAAGAGCCCCATATAAATGAAGTTGCTCTTTTTTGTACTATTCTCAAAAAATAGGAAGGAATTGGAATAGGGAGGACTCTGAATAGATAAAGCAATTTGGGTAGAATAGTCATTTTGATTGCATTAATCTTCCCTATCCAGGATAAAGGAAGTTGCGACCATTGTTTTATTAGATTTGTGATCTGTCTTAACACAGGAGGATAATTGGTTGAGAATAAGTCAGAATGAAATGCTGTTAAATGAATTCCAAGATATGGGATTGATTTTTCTGCCCATGTGAATGGGAGTGCAGCCCTAGCCGGGATCAATTCCATGTTTGTGAGTGAAATATTAAGCACTAGGCATTTCTTAGGATTAATCATAAGGCCGGATAGGGCTGCAAATCCATCAAGAGCTGGTATTAAGTTAGGACCAGAGACCTGTGGTGATGATAGAAAAAGTAATATATCGTCTGCAAATATACATAGTTTGTGTGTAATACCTCCTACTTCAATGCCAGTTATAGTTTGGTTTGTTCTGATGTATTGGGCCATGGGTTCGAGTATAAGGGCAAATAATAAGGGAGATAATGGGCAACCCTGTCGGGTACCTCTTTCGATATTAAAGGCTTCAGATTTGTATCCAGCATATTTTATATAGGCTTTGGGTTTATTATATAATGCTTTGATCCATGTTAAAAAGTGGGGTCCAAAACCCCATTTTTGTAATGAATATTGCATATATTGCCAGGATACTGTGTCAAATGCCCTCTTAATATCGAGAGATAGAAAACATAAAGGGATTTTCCATTTTTTAGCAATATGTGCCAATAACACTGCCCTGCGTATATTATCGCCTGCTTGTCTATTTGGCATGAAGCCTACTTGATCTCTATGTATTAATTTTCCTATAATGCTATTGAGGCGTTTTGCTATTATTTTTGCTAATAATTTAATATCGAGGTTTAACAGAGAGATAGGCCGATAATTCACACAGGAAGTATCATCAGAAAGGGGTTTTGGGATCATACAAACAATTGCCATTAGTGTTTCTTGCCGAAAAGAATGTCCATCTAGAAGTTTGTTAAAAGTTTCAGTGAGAATGGGAGAGAGTATTTCTGAGAATGTTTTATAATATAAAGCCGAGTAGCCGCCTGGGCCTGGTCTTTTGTTAAGTTTTAGGTCTTTTATGGCGTTAGCAACTTCATCTATAGTTATAGGCTCATCCAAACTGCTTTTTTGATTCTGAGATAACTCAGGTAAGGTTATTTTTGAGAAGAAGGATTCAGCCTCTGTAGGATTAAATTCATTGTTTGTCTTGTATAAAGTTGCGAGATGTGAGTGAAATTTATGGACTATTTTAACTGGATTACAAGTGTAAACATTTTTTGATAATTTCAAACGTATTGGTTTGAAAGATTTGTTAGTTGAATTTAATGCCCGAGCCAAATATGTACCTGGTTTGTTTGTATTCATGTAGAAATTGTGTTTGGAGCGTTTGAGGGATTTATCAACTGACTCAGTGAGAAATAGATCGTATTCCAATCTAGATTTTTCCAGATGAGATTTTGTACTCTGAGATGGATTATCTTGAAATGATATGTAGGCTGCATTAAAATTGAGTTCTAGTTTTTTTGCTAGATTTTTGCGTTCCCGTTTAAATAGTGCCATTTGTCTTTGTATTGTACCACGCAAGACAGGCTTATGAGCTTCCCACAGTGTTATTGGGGAGATGTCTGTTGTATTATTAATTGATATGTATTCCTTTAAAGCTTGTTCAATGGCCATCTGGTGTAGTGGGTGTTTGAGCATTATGTCCGGTAAGTACCACGTTGGGTCATGCGCTTTTGGTATGGCTGAGGCTATAGTAGTGTATACTGCATTATGGTCAGACCACGGAATCGGAATTATATCTGATGCAATAATTTCTGGTATCATTCCTACTGTTAGAAAAATATGATCTATTCTGGTGAAGGTTTGATGAGGGTGCGAGAAATAAGTGAATTTATTTTTCATTGGGTTACTTTCTCTCCACGAATCGACCAGATTGTATTTGGAAAGAAGTTGAGAAAAAGGTAATCTAGAGGTTATTTTGGATGGTGTAAAAGGTGATTTATCTAGAAATGGGAGGAGGACCTGGTTCGAATCCCAACACATTATCACTGTTCCTATTTGTGTGTATTAATCACTTGTAATATATGTGAGAGGAATGGTGTAGGTTGTTTGTTAGGAGCGTAGTAGGAAATCACCGTGATTGCTGTATCCATTATATAACCCATGAGTATCAGGTATCTACCTTCTGGGTCTTTAATTTCTGATGATAAGGTGAATGGTGTGGATCGGTGAAATGCAATTAGAGTTCCCCTTTGCTTGGTACAGGCAGAAGCCGTGTAAATTTGTTGATAAAAAGGAGAAATATATTTTGGAGTAGAATCTTTGGTGAAGTGTGTTTCTTGGAGGCATACTATGTGAGCCTTCTTGTTATGGAAAGTACGGAAGGCTTTGGTCCTTTTTTGAGGGACATTTATTCCCTGAACATTCAGGGAAAGTATATTCAGTGGTGCCATGGCAATAGATCAAATAGTTTTGACTTACTTTTTGTTATGCAGAGCTGACTGCGCAGATCAACCTGTGTGGACTGAAGAGATGAATAGATAGAAAAGAAACCAGTGAATTCTGGAGTAAAGAGTAAACAAAAAACATATGAGATTAGATGATACATTGTATAAATTATTTTTTGCAAGTAATCACAATTTACCCGTGAAAGAGAATAAATCTCTCTCAGGGGAATAAGTGCCTTCGTCACACTCCCACATAATATGGTTGGGAGAATAAGGAGGGCTAATTGGGGTACACGGATCTTCCGCTTACAGGAGCGAAGTGCTATGTCAAAAGACATCAAAATGATGTTTCATTAATTGGAGTGCAGAATATAGTTTTTGTTGAAATTATTTATTCCAGGGTGGTTGTATATGGTTAGTCTTGCCCTAGGCTAAATAATTCAGTTAGAAAGGTACTGTTAATAACTTTGGTATTGATGAAGATAGTTTGAATTATTTTGGGATTTTAACCCTTTTAGAGTAAACAATTACATATTTTATTCATATGTAACTGTTTAGATATGTTAACTCATAAAATGGAGGTTGTATTGCTTCAGATTAGAATAAACAAAAACATAGTTCTAGGAACTAGTTAGGTAATAATATATTTGTTTTAAGAAAAGAAAGAAAAAGCTTCCATTACTTCTGGATTATTGAACATATTTGTCCTAAAAAGTAATAAATCTATTGTTATTACCTGATAATATATAACTGAACAAGAATTTCCTTATTTCACTTATATATTCTAAGGCTATATGAATCAGAAGTAATAAGAAATATAACTGGAATGTAACATGATCCCACACAGTGTGTGACTATCAGAATGCAGTTACATTCAGTTATAAATATATTTTTTTTTTATAGAGAACCATCTCTTAGTATAATAAATGAAGAGATATCAGGAATTAGGATGTCAGTCCATTGAATCTTCTTGGTTCATGGATGATGTGGCATAACGGCCTCTTTTGTGAGAATGATGATTCCCATTTTGTTCTGAAATTTTCTGGGTGCTGCCTGAAGGTGAAGATGATGCCATTCTTCTGCGTGCGGGAGTGTTGCTGCTTGTGGGTTCTGTCAGATTTAATTTTAAAAGGATTTGGTGTAGTTCATCTGCTGATCTGCTTCTGTAAATTGTACCTTGGTAGTTAAATCTGAATGAAAAGGGGAAGCCCCATTGATACATAATGTTGTGCCGTTGCAGTTCCATTAGTTGGGGTTTCATGGATCGTCTTTTAGTAATAGTAAGTTGGGATAGGTCAGCAAAAATTTGATAATTGTGTCCTTGAAAATTAAGTTCCTTTTTTTCTCTTGCAGCAATTAGTATTTGTTCTTTCGTTCTGTAATAATGAAATTTTGTGATTATATCACGTGGGGGTCCATCTTTCTCTTTGGCTGTGAGGGCTCTGTGTACTCTGTCCAGTTCTAAACGTTCAATAGGGATATCTGGCTTTAGTTCTTGTAATAGAGCAGTAATAGTAGATTGCAGGTCTGTCACAGTTTCAGGTATTCCCCTTATGCGCAAGTTTGAACGTCTGGCTCTATTTTCGTAATCTTCGAGCTTAGTTTGAAGTATTAAATTCTCTTTTTTTAATTGTTCCAATTCTGTTATATTTTCTTGGGTTGTAATTTCAATTTCATCCATTTTTATTTCTAAGGCTGCGGTGCGGTTTCCCAGCTCTCTTATTTCTTTGGTTAGGCTGTTTGTTATTTGGTCTGAGGTTTGTTTTAAAGCCTTATGAAGCATCTTTTCAAATTGTAATAATATTACTGGGGATACTGAGGAGGCTTGTGGAGAAGTTTGTGAGAGGATTTGTTCTGTATCTGACTCAAATGGAGAGTCTTGCTGTGACATTTTCTGTCTGTGAGAGCGCCCTGATGCTGTATCTTGTGAGGTGACTGGAGCTGCTTCAGCTGCAGTGAGTGCCTGTGAGCTCTTTGTGAGGTGATTTTTATTTCTGCCACGGTTTCCTCCCAGTACCATATTTCCTGCCCAAACTTTCACAGTTTGTTCCCTGGGGCAAAAAGGTTCAAATGGATACCTTTTGAGCCTGCAGGCTCCGCTTTGTCCTTCTCTTCTCTCCTCAGCGGTGTGGAGCTCTAACAATGCATGTCTGCTCCGCTAGGCTCCGCCTCCTGCCCCCATCATTAACGTTATTTTGAGGGTTTGGCTCCTTCCCCTTTTCTATCTCTACTGTACACCTGCATGCCCACTCAGGGATGCTTTTGGATGCTGGATGCTATCCATACAATTGAGACTATATAATGTAAGTGCAGCAACCTCTAGTGTGCTAGAAGTGAGTGTAGGAAAACCATACTCTGACTCACATTTAAGCTGCTGAGTCTTAATTGGGTCAGGGTTTATTAGAGGTCAGGGCTTGATGATTCATCTCAGCAGCTCTCTGAGGCCTCCCCCTGTTTCCATCTGGATGATAGTGGGTGGAGACTAGGAGGGGCTGCTCAGCATATGTCAATCTCTGGGAGTGGGCCTGCCAGGGAGCCTGGAAGATTTTAAATATTGATGAGTCATGCCAGCAGGTGCAGTCGGGTGGAAGATGGAGATGCAGTGTTGAGGAGGCTGTCGGCGGCCCTCAGAGCCGGGGCTTGGGTGCTGGAATAATCCTGCTAAAACACACAGGAGGAGGTCTTCATGGAGGCATGGGAGCAAGAGAGGTCAGAGTGAGTAGTCAACACTGTTGAGGACTAACGGGGGGGGGGGGGACTGCCACATGTAGCCAGTCTCCCTTGAAGACAGCGGTGTGCTTAAGTCTTTTTAAATTAGAAATCTCCTGAGGGTCAGCCGGGTGAGCTGGTGAAGAGTCAGTCAGTGGACTGGTGTAGAGAGACAGCCAGGAGGGCTGGTGAAAGGTGCAGCTGCAGCCAGGTGCCTGAAGAGGTGGTGCTGGGATCAGTGGCCACAGAGGAGAAGTTACATGCTGTTTCAATATATCTGAGCTACACTCAAAGGGGCTGTGAGTTCCTGCCTGTAATTGGCTGTTGGGTTGGCAGTGCCTGAAGAGGTGGTGCTGGGATCAGTGGTCACAGAGGAGGAGTTACATGCTGTTTCAATATATCTGAGCTACACACTCAAAGGGGCTGCGAGTTCCTGCCTGTAATTGGCTGTTGCTAAATCTGATTGGGAGCCTGTCAGATCATCTCAAGAGTGATTCAGCTGGAGCAAGTAAGTGTTTGTGGCAGGAGGAAAAAGAGGAGCAGAGACTATATATATATAGATGTATATAGGGAGTTGTCCCTGAAGTTGTTGAAGTCAAGTGGGCATTCCATAACCTCCCATCCCCATCAAAGTTAATAATCCTCTAATAAATAACAAAAACAAAGCCACAAATTGTTCTCTGCTTGTAAGTGCTTGTGAAGATTTGGTGTGCCTGGCTATGCAAGAGCGGGGGATCCCTTTCATCTGCAACTCCTATTGGGGTAGTGCTACATAATCTTATTAAGAAATGTTTTTCTGATCTTCACATTCTCCTGAAGAAACGGGTAACTGCCAAACGTAGAGCAACTATACAAGGATGGTAGAACATGGTGAACCCCCCCGGTGGAATATTACTTCAAATAAGTACTATTAGCATTGATCTAATACTTCAGAAAGAGAAGGGGTGTTCTTTCCATAAATGGGAAAGGAAATATCCGTGCTCACGGACCACCGGTCTGCAGCCTCCCCTTAATCACACCCCCAAAGGGGTGAGAGGTATATGAGTAAAGAAAATGGGTAGGGGTAAATGGCGCTACCTGTGCTGGGGTACCTATAAGTATTTATTAAACAATAATGCCTGCTAATGTGTACCGAGCGGTACCTGTGCTAGGGTACTTATTAGTGATCAATATACAATAAACCGTGCTAGTGTGTTAAGAGTGGTGAAGACCACTCTTATGGCCTTAAAGGTGTAAGGTACCTGTTTATAATCATTAAACCGTAATGCTGTATTCAAAGCGGTACCCACTCATATAAGCCTGGAATTATAAGTGACCTATACACATGTGAAAGAAAATCCCCCACCTATTGTATGGGAAGGAGTCTTATAATGAAGATCCCCCATCTCCTAATGTGAACTATGACAATCTAGGTTTATGCCATTATAGTAGTATGATTACTTTATTAAAACAGCTGTTATACAGCCAGTAAAAACAACAATCTGGGCCCTCTTTGAAAAAGGGTAGCCAATCCTCACACTAAACAACGGGAAATAGTCCACGGAGGGAGCTACGGAAGATCCCAGCAGCTGAGCGGCGTGCACCTCAGCTGCGTTCCACGCTCACTCCGAGTTCCGGGTGTGATGTAAGTGCGTAGCTCCTGTTGTTTAGTGTGAGGATTGGCTACCCTTTTTCATAGGGAGCCCAGATTGTTGTTTTTACTGGCTGTATAACAGCTGTTTTAATAAAGTAATTTTTAAATACGTATCACACTATAGGAGCCCTGTTTCTTTCCCATGAGGATGGCTTAAGACATTGACAGATACATCATACCTGGAGCAGAGACACCTGGGGACGTCCAGACTGGATCCTAAGAAATCATTCTACTGCCTGGTACTACATGCCTACTACACCTGCAAGGGTTTAAGGAGCTGGTGAGTGGGGACCCTTGAGGGGGAGCACCGTAAAGTCACTGTATATCAGCTAGTTTTTCACAAAAGTCACCACTTACAAGAACTTTGTTTCTGCTGGAACTTTATTACCACAGTTTTTTATTGGGTTTGCACTGCATGGTATATTGTCTTCAGAGGAATTTTCATTCCATATTCATTCACTTTGCATAATGGCTGGGACTGTGGTATAATATGGACTCTGGATTTTTCTGATGATTCTCTCTGATGATTTTTTGAATCTTTTTGATATTTTTAAGTCACCTGGAAAATGTTGCTAGCATTCACTTATATATACATTTCACTTATTGGTATTTGTAGGTTGTTTATCACAATACCCCTACACCACTTGATGGGGGATCTTCATTATAAGACTCCTTCCCATACAATAGGTGGGGGATTTTCTTTCACATGTGTATAGGTCACTTATAATTCCAGGCTTATATGAGTGGGTACCGCTTTGAATACAGCATTACGGTTTAATGATTATAAACAGGTACCTTACACCTTTAAGGCCATAAGAGTGGTCTTCACCACTCTTAACACACTAGCACGGTTTATTGTATATTGATCACTAATAAGTACCCTAGCACAGGTACCGCTCGGTACACATTAGCATGCATTATTGTTTAATAAATACTTATAGGTACCCCAGCACAGGTAGCGCCATTTACCCCTACCCGTGTTCTTTCCATAATCTGTGAAGTCATCTTGTGATGTATTTTTTTTTTAAATGTTTTCACAATAACATTTGTACCTTTTATAATTCCGTTGTGATCAGTGTGGTGCCTATAAAGTCCACGATTCTCTCACTTTTTGGGTTTGTTCATAAAGGTAGACTGCCTGCATCCTTTGAATTATTTTGATCAAAAAGTCATTCTATTTCCATTAAAAAGTCTATTGCCGCGTACACACGCAACAAATGTTTGATGGGAGCTTGTTGTCAGAAAATCCGACCATGTGTAGGCTCCATCAGACATTTGTTGTAGGAATTTCCGACAACAAAAATTTTAGAGCTGGATCTCAAATTTTCCGACAACAAAATCTGTTGTCGGAAATTCTGAGCATGTGTAGACAATTCCGACGCACAAAATTCCACGCATGCTCGGAATCAAGCAGAAGAGCCGCACTGGCTATTGAACTTCATTTTTCTCAGCTCATCATACGCGTTGTACGACACCTCGTTCTTGACTTTCGGAATTACCGACAACATTTGTGCGACCGTGTGTATGCAAGACAAGTTTGAGCCAACATCAATCGGAAAAAAATCCAGGATTTTGTTGTCGGAATGTCCGAGCGTGTGTACGCGGCATAATTCTATCAAAAAGAGCTCCCCACAACCAGGCCACTGAAGACATCTCAAGGTAATCGTATTCAATGTTATCTCATGCCAAATAGATTCCCTACTGTAGGGGGAGCTACATGCTACGAGCTTTACTTCAATATCCCCATTGCATTTAAAAATGTATTCTATGAATGTGAAAGGGCTCTACAATCCTGCAAAGACATATATGATCTGGAGAGAGGCACGAGCCCTACAATACAACATTTTTGCCTCAAGGAGACACATTTTCACATTTTCAGTCAGAAACCCCACAGACATTTTTAACATGTCTTTATGTCTAATACATCATCAAAAAAGAAGGGTATTAACTGCTGTGAAGAACTCTATGGCGTTCACTTGTATATCAACCTTCACAGGTGACTCTGGCAGATATCTCATACTACTATGTACACCAAATAAATATATACAGGTGAACACCTACCTACCTAATGTGAAACAGCTTTCTTTCTTGAAAACAATATGGAAAAAGGTCAACAAGGAACACCATGGATTTGTGGTTATGTGTGGAGACTTTAACGCATTTCTAGATAAGTCTTTGGATGTGTCCAATACAGACTTTTGGAATCACCACAGGAACACATTACAACACTTATCTTCTTAAGATCTTTACGATGTTTGGAGATGTGGGCTTTCCAAGGACTTTACTTTTTTTCACACTCGCATTTCACAAATTATAGAATTGATTTAATGTTAGCTGACAAATTCTGCTACATTATTCGTCTGAAATATAAGTCTGAATTGCGCATTTTACCTTGGTCCAACCAAATATCGCTCACTGTGGGGGGGGGGTACGCAATGGTGGCAAATTTACCACTAATGTGGCTCAGCAACACTCACTTGCTCTCATTACCAAAAAAATGTATCCTAAATATTTAAAGCCTTATAGGAGTATTTTGCCATTGATTAACCCTCCATTGCTGATTGTTTTATATTGTGGGATGCACACATATAGATACGGTTCCTACCCCCAGTTTTTTTGGGCATACAGTAATCCATCACTGGCTACCTCCCCTGGATATTAATTTGTGGATGTTCCCTTGATAAGTGGGTCTCCTAATGTGAACTATGACAATCTAGGTTTATGCCATTATAGTAGTATGATTGGTATATTTTGTTTCTTTATCTTTTTTTTTTTTTATTTAGCTAGTTGGCTTTTTCATGCCTATGACTGTATAGCCCCATCAGATATAGGTTGTATTTGACTAATATAGGTCATAGGCAACAAACTGGAAAAATAGCCTCCAATAGTTAGGTTATTAGGCACAACATAGGCACAACACGCCGCACAGAACCCACTTCCTAAAATGCACTCACATTTATTAGGTTAAAAAACAAGCACATAGTAAAATCCAGCATCTCACGTAATCCAGTGAAAACACCCACCACCAGGCTCAACCTCTACATGTTACAGCACCAACGCATATGGCTTCATCTGTCGCTTTCTAGTTATTATTTTATCTTGATTTAGGGGCAGTGCGATCACACAGTTTAGTATTAAAGCTAGTAAGCTGCTATCAGCTTAAGTTAAAGTGATTGTAAAGGATCACCTTGTAAAACAACCCATTCAGTTTAAAATTGAAATGAAAGGCCAACATTTGTGTATAGATATAAAAAAAACAGTATAAATACCTTTGTTTCCCCTTTTTTTATAAGTGATCACATTCCCTCTATTCCCTCTGTTCTCAGTTGCATAAGAGCTAGGAAGCAAAGGAAGCAAAAAAAAGAAAACAGGATACTTTTTCATACAAGTACATGGTACAGCAGGCACATATCAGGATTTTGAAATGCTGGGGTAACAAACACTTTAACCACTTAAGGACCAAACACTTGTTGTTTACAAGTTAAAATCATCTTCCCCTCTGTCGTCAGCCAGGCATCCATGGGAGAGGACGCGATCTCCTCGCTGATACCGGCGGGTCCAGTAAGTGGCTGAGACCACCTGAGCGTGGCGGGAGGGGGGTGGGCACCTCTCCCACCGCTGATAAAAGTGATCTTGTGGCGAATCTGCTGCGGAGACCACTTTTATCTTAAAGAGAAACGCACAGCATTCTCGAAAATACCAACTAGCTGCTGCCATAACCCAGGTATTTAGCATCAAAGTACTGACGTACGGGTACAGCGATTTGTGTGAAGTGGTTAAAGAGAAAACGTTTAAACAAAAAAATACCATACTTACTGCACCTTATTACAGGAACAAAGCTATATAATCCACAAGAATAACTGACGCATTTAGCACTTATTACAGCACACTCTACAATTTAAAGCAGAACTTTACTCATACTAACTTGATACAAAATAATGCTCTTTAGCAAGGAACATACATTCCACATTAATATTATTAATATGCTATCAAAATGAGTGTATTCTGTAAATTGCCTCCAGCATTGTTCCTGTTTCTTCTGCTGCCATTTTGCTGAAGCCCAGAACCCATTGAGCAGCAGTAAATCTTTAGGCTGTCAGCAGATCGGCCTCTACATTTGCAGCACAGTGCTGAAAAATAGAGAGCAAGTGAGCATGTGCAGAGCAGGATTAGACAGTGTATTACAGGATTTTAAACAGTATAGGCACTTATTTTTAATGTTTTACATAGCTATACCTGCAAAAGGGTAAAGCATTAAGTGATCTAGCAGGACTTAATTTTCTGACTAAAGTTCCACTTTAAAAGAAAACCAATTAATTCCTCAGTCTGAACTTAGCAGTTATTTCAGATTTTTTAAATTTGGTTTCCATGCCAAAATCGCGCACTGCTCAACTAGATTTGCTCAATATGTCTGTCTCCCATAAAGTAATTGAAGGCATTATTAAATCCATGCTTTCTTTTTTTTTGTGGGGATATGTAATTTATTTACGGGCGTAACAATGGGGGGGGGGGGGCGCCCTGGGTGCCACACTGTGGGGGGGTGTTGGTGGCGTCGCTATGGGGGTGCGCTCCACACCCAGGTCGGGTGACACCTGCCAGAGGTGACAACACCATCCGGAGAGCGGCAAGAGCTCTGGCTGCTTCCTTTGGCAGTTTTGTTTTGGCCAGAACACCCCTGGCATCTGGGCCGCACGATCCTGGTCTGTCTTTTCCTCCTCGCTCCTCCCACCACTGCTGTGCTGCCGAGTCAGGCCTGTCACTATTCTGCGCCTGGGTGGTGCGGCTGCTACTGTGTCCTCTGGAGTCCGGACCTCCCTAGCTGCCGCCTGGGTGTACCTTAGGCTGAGCCAGTGACCTGCCCTGGGGAATAGGGGGTTGTGGATTGTAATGGCAGTGTCCTCCACCTCCTGAGGTGAGCTTTTTGGTAAGGGGATAGGGGTGGATTGGCATTGTGTCTGCCTCCAGTCACTTTAGCTGGTTTGAGAAGATGAAGGGGTGTTTGTGTCTGCCACCCTGAGCTGGTCTGCTGAGGGTGCATTGATGGGTGCCAATTGGCACTGGTAAGCCTGCACCGATTGGCACTGGTGAACCTGCACCCATTGGCACTGGTGAGCCTGCACCCATTGGCACTGGTCAGCCTGCACCCATTGGCACTGGTCAGCCTGCACTGATTGGCACTGGTAAGCCTGCACTGATTGGCACTGGTGAGCCTGCACCCATTGGCACTGGTGAGCCTGCGCCCATTGGCACTGGTCAGCCTGCACTGATTGGCACTGGTGAGCCTGCACCCATTGGCACTGGTGAGCCTGCGCCCATTGGCACTGGTCAGCCTGCACTGATTGGCACTGGTGAGCCTGCACTGATTGGTACTGGTGAGCCTGCACTGATTGGCACTGGTCAGCCTGCACTGATTGGCACTGGTCAGCCTGCACTGATGGGCACTGATTGACACTAGTGAACAGGCACTGGTGAGACTGCACTGATGGGCACTGGTGAGGCTGCACTGATTGGCACTGGTCAGCCTGCACTGATTGGCACTGATCAGCCTGCACTGATTGGCACTGGTCCCCCTGCACTGATGGGCATTGATTGGCACTGGTGAGCCGGAACAGGTGAGCCTGCACTGATTGGCACTGTGAGCCTGCACTGATTGGCACTGGTGAGCCTGCACTTATTGGCACTGGTGAGCCTGCACTGATGGTCACTGATGAGGCTGCATTTTTAAACTGATGAATTTGTGCAATAAATATTCTTGAAAACATGACAAATCTTTGTGAGTGTTTTTACATTTTAAAGTTGGAGGGGTGTCAGATATAGGTTCCGCCTTTAGGTATGTCCATGAGTTTATTCAACAGAAAGAGTCAGTTCTTAGACTACAGACAGAGGTCAAGCATTAGCCTGTGCAGTGTCAGGTGGCATGCCTCATGTTTGAATGCAAACAGAAACAGCTAACAAAAGAATATGAATACCAATACCGGTATCGGTGCTGATAACAAGCATTTTCACGAGTACTCGTACTTTTGAAAATGCCCCCGATACCGAAACTGATACTTTGCGGTGCGATTTGCGTCTCCTGTGTGTGTGTGTGTGTGTGTGTATAGAAAAGGAAGAGCCATCCAGTGGGCAGTCTATCAAAAATGTTCCAACCCACACCAACTACATCTGGCCAAATGCTTTCTAATACATCTGGCCTTAATGGACTTTTAGCTGAATATCATTGCCTACACTCTTCTCAGTTGTGTCCCTATCTAGAAAAGTTGTATAATGCTGCTGCATCATCAGCTTCCAAAAGATTTGAGTGCTAATATAATCACATTGTCAAAACCATGGAAGGAGCCAGTTCAAGCTCAAAACTTTCACCCAATCTCTGTATACAGACCTGAAAATCTATGCCACAATTATTGCCAACAGGATTTCAAAATGTCTTCCTACATTGATAAAATCTTACAAAGTAGGCTTTGTGTCTAGGAGGCAGGCCCCCGATACAACAAGACGCCTTCTGAATTTGCTACATTTTGTTGAACATCAAGGAGTACCTTCTCCGCTGATAACTTTGGTGACCCCGCCCCCTTATGAGGTCACAGTCCCGGGGCATACTGGGACTGTGCCGTCATAAGGGGCGTGGTCAACATCACCCGATGACCACGCCCTCTTATGACGGCACAGTCCCAGCATGCCCCGAGACTGTGACCCCTGCGGGCCCCCCCACCCCAAAGCACCTTGTCCCCATGTTGATGAGGACAAGGGCCTCTTCCCGACAACCCTGGCCATTGGTTGTCGAGGTCTGCGGTCAGAGGGCTTATCAGAATCTGGGAGCCCCCGTTAATAAGGGGGCCCCCAGATCCCAGCCCCCTACCCTATGTGAATGAGTATGGGGTACATGGTACCCCTACCCATTCACCTAGGGAAAAAAGTGTCAATAAAAAAACACTACACAGGTTTTAAAAGTAATTTATTAGGCAGCTCCGGGGGTCTTCTTCCGACTTTGGGGGTCTTCTTCTGACTTCTCTGCTCTCTCCGGCCTCTTCTCCCGGTGTTCGGCCTCTTCTCCCGGTGTCCAGTTCTTCTGCCGGGCCCCTCCGCTATCTTCTCCCGCTCTTTTGCTAGCGGGGGCCCGGTCTTCTGCGCTGTCTTGTCCCCTCTTCTTCTCTTCCAATGTTGACACAATGCTCTCTCCAGCTGGAATGCTGTGTGTGAGACGCGCGATCACTTATATAGGCGGTGACCCCGCCCCCTTATGAGGTCACAGTCTCGGGGCATGCTGGGACTGTGCCGTCATAAGAGGGCATGGTCATCGGGTGATGTTGACCCCGCCCCCTTATGATGGCACAGTCCCAGCATGCCCCGTGACTGTGACCTCATAAGGGGCGGGGTCACCGCCTATATAAGTGATCGCATAGCTCATACACAGCATTCCAGAAGTGAGAGAGCGTTGTGTCAACATCGGAAGAAGAGAAGAGGGAAGAAGACAAGAAGGCAGAAGGCAGAAGTCCGGGCCACCGCTAGCAAAAGAGCGGCAGAAGATAGCGGAGGAGCCGGCAGAAGGTCAGGACACTGGGAGGAGACGCCTGAGAGACCCCCGAAGTCGGAAGAAGACCCCGAAGTTGGAAGAAGACCACCAAAGTCGGAAGAAGACCCCGGAGCTGCCTAATAAATTACTTTAAAAACCTGTGTACTGTTTTTTCATTGACACTTTTTTCCCTAGGTGAATGGGTAGGGGTACCCCATACTAATTCACAAAGGGTGGGGGGCTGGGATCTGGGGGCCCCCCTTATTAAAGGGGGCTCCCAGATTCTGATAAGCCCCCGCCCGCAGACCCCGACAACCAACGGCCAGGGTTGTCGGGAAGAGGCCCTTGTCCTCATCAACATGGGGACAAGGTGCTTTGGGGTGGGGGGCCGCAGGGCGCCCCCCTGACTCAAAGCACCCACCCCCCATGTTGAGGGCATGAGGCCTGGTACGGTCCAGGAGGGGGGGGTCGCTCGCTCGTCCCCACCCCCATTCTTGACCGGCCGGGCTGCATGCTCGGATAAGGGTCTGGTAGGGATTTTGGGGGGACCCTCACGCCGATTTTTCAGCATAGGGGGGTTCCCCTTACAATCCATACCAGACCTAAGAGCCTGGTATGCCCCTGGGGGGGAACCCATGCCGTCTTTTTCATTTAAAACTTGGCGCGGCGTTCCCCCTCATGATTCATACCAGACAGCTGTCAGCACTGCCTGTCGCTCATCGCGAAAGGAAAAAAAAGTTTTCCTTTCCCGATCAGCGCGACATGCACAGTAACCTGTCGCCGAGAAACCCAATCTCGCAGTCAGGTACTGTACATGGTGTGAGGCTTGTGCTTACAAAGTCCTACTAAAATCGTGTCTATATTATTCAGGTACAATTTGCATGCTATTGAGGGTTTAACATTGAGGTCTATGGAGTACAACTCGCATGGAAGTTGGACCAAAGTAGTGCAGGGACTACTTTCAAGTCGGCACGACTTAAAGTCGTGCCAATATGAATGGTAGTCATTGAAATCATGGAGAATGACTTGTCATACAATTTTGCAGTACAAAATCGTGGGACAAGTCGTATAAGTGTGAAAGGGGCCTAAAGCAAGAACTAAAAATACTCAGCAAGTATTATCAGTCTTGATCAGGAAGGCTGGCAGCTTTTAGGATGGTCACACTTATGCTGAGTACACATGATCAGAAATTCGGCCAGCAAAAGACCGATGAGAGCTTTTGGTCGGAAAATGCCACCATGTGTATGCTCCATTGGACTTTTGCTGGCGGAATTCCCGCCAGCAAAAGATTGAGAGCGGGTTCTCAATTTTTTGGTCAGAAAAAGTTCCTATCTGAAAATGCAATCGTCTGTACAAATTCCGATGCGCAAAATTCCTACGCATGCTCGGAAACAACTCCACGCATGCTTGGAAGCATTGAACTTCATTTTATCGGCTCGTTGTAGTGTTGTACATCACCGCATTGACGGTCGAAAGTTCAGAGAACTTTTGAGTGACAGTGTGTATGCAAGGCAAGCTTGAGCGGAATTCCGTTGGAAAAACCATCCAAGTTTTTTCCGACGGAAAATCCGCTCGTGTGTACGCGGTATTAGGATTCTCAATTACTTTAGGGCTCTGCAGATACCCTTACCAAACTCTTTTTTTGTTGAAATCAAACAAATGTTGTCTAAATTTATACGTCAAGGCAGAAAAGCTAGGTGTCCACATGCAATCATTGTAAAACATAAAAAATAAAAAACAACAAAAACACTGCGCTCACTCAGTTTAGATAGCAGCTCACACAACAAAAAGGAAATTTTGTAAAAAGAACAGTTGTATATATAGTGCAGCGCTACTACTGGGAAGGGAAGAACCAAAATTTAGCTTGGTCTAAAGTAGTTGCCATGTAGTAGTCTTCAAGGTCCAGTAATCCCAAACCAATTGCCCATTTATGTTTTACAATGGTTGTATATATAGTGTAGCGCTACTAATAATGACCGTGTATACAGTTTACATACAGCAAAAACAATGAAGACAGATAAATGCATATGTCACAAGCTATATATATATATATTAACATTCTACACTAAAAGGGGTGTGCTGGAACGCACACCACATACCAGGAAAGGTGACACCCGGAAGTGCATTCAGCTAATGGATACGAGCTGGATTCTCATTATGGGGGGTCACAGTACCTTTATATAGAAGTATGGCAGCAGTGGTAGGGTACCCCAGATGAAGTCTGATTAGACGAAATGCGTCGGGAGACTCCACTGCCTGCCACAATATTATTACAAGCGCTTTTTTATCTTGGAAAATGTAAGTGTTTTACCTTTTAATAAATTGGTAATACCAAAACGTTATTATGCTATGTGGCCCCTTTCTTTTTTTATGGGCTATTTCACCGAGACCAAGTTATACGTTGGAGAGTCCCTTTTAAGTCCTTGATGCAATCCGGACCACATCATTGTTTGGCTGAATCACCCTGCTCCATTGCCTATTGGTAATACAAGCCTTATTGACTCATTAAACATATGTTTGCATGACTCCAACTTGTCTGGTAAGCCTGCACTGCTTCTACGTGGGGGACCCACTATATTTGTCCACTGTCTTACCAGCTACTCACGTGGTGAACGGAACTATTATTGGGGACTATATTAGTTTTTTCTTTAAAACTTGTTCCATATTTAAACAGATATCTGCTAAAGTGTTCCACGTTTGGTGTTATGCAAAGCTTGTGACATATGCATTTATCTGTCTTTATTGTTTTTGCTGTATGTAAACTGTATACATGGTCATTATTAGTAGCGCTACACTATATATACAACCATTGTAAAACATAAATGGGCAATTGGTTTGGGATTACTGGACCTTGAAGACTACTACATGGCAACTACTTTAGACCAAGCTAAATTTTGGTTCTTCCCTTCCCAGTTAAAGCAGTGGAATATGGTAGAGAAATCATATGTTACCTCAGGCACTTCAAAAAACTTTAAATATGTAACAAACCATCCCACTATTTTATAACCTCTTCTAGTTGGGAGTACTTCCTTAAATTGAAAAACCCACAAGAACAGAAAACATTCCTTTACCGTGGGAATCTTTTGATTCCTCACCCGGCACATTTCTTTGAAAATCTGGACCACTGTAGGTAACTATAAAATGTGTGAAATAACTCATAATGGGAAACTGAAACCTCTTGAGCTACTTCAAAAATGTTTCCTTTCCTACCCGGGATTACCTAACTCATGCTACACTAACATCCTATTTTCAACGCAACCCTATCCCTACTCTGGAATTGCTGACACAGGCTTGGCACTTCTGGTTTGGTGCAACAAACAAACTTAAGGGTTTTACCACTATTTCATACTTCAATCTAAATTTCTCTTTAGCAAATCATCTCCACTGCTTAAATGGGAAACAGAACTCTAGACCCCATTTCCTAATGTACAATAGCAGAAGGCCAATCTCTATAGCTACATACTGTATATTCCAGATGCACTTGAGATGGTATATGATTCCTAATACAGTGGCCAAATTTGCTGCACAACACTTGTTGAGAAGGTTGTGGCTTACTTGGAACCTTAACACATATGCTTTGGTCCTGCCCTCATCTTCATAATTTTTGGAGAGCGGTAGACTGCTTACAGCAATTACAGGACTAATTTTAAAACCTAGTTCTGAACTTGATCTCCTCAGCACTGGAGTTGAGAAAATACATGCTGACTTAAGGTCTAACACCATGCACGTTTTATTTGCAGCTAGGCTCTCAATAACTAAGTGATGGAAAACTAATGAGATTTCAAGTATTATGGAAGTGAAAAGACAAATAGCCTTCAGCTACGAATGTGAAAAACATTTGGCATAAATACAGTTTCAAGCAGGTACGTTCCACAATTCTTGGGCGATTTGGGAAGCATACTTAAATTGAACATACATAACGGGAGTGTTTTCAATGATTTTCCTTTCTTGTTTCTAAGTTTTTTATTTAAATAATCTGTATAAGTCCATTTTATGTCATGACTCAAAAGTGCTTGTGTCGGAGAACTATGCCAATTGTTATTGAGAAGGGATACAACCTACATTGCTGTATTAGAAATAAATATGTGTACCTTGTGTAATCAACATCTGTACAATGAACATTGTACCATACGAGTATACACTGTTGTAAGTCTGACAACGTTGTCCTTTATTGAATATCCATAAAAATGATTTATTATAAAAAATATACAGTGTCACGGACCTGGCCGGAGCAGAGGCTGTTGGAGAGGACTGTGTGCGGGCCTGTTGCCCACCGATTATGGGCCCTAGCATTTGAGGTGAATGAGAAACCCAGTCTGAACTGTATTAATCGGACTCAGTCATGTATATATTGTATGGGGACTCCTTGCTGTGGATCTGTGTCCCTGAAGAGGGAGGGGGGGGTTCCTCCAGCAGCCCCCTGCTGATAAGACTGATTCATTCTGTTGGGACACATCATGTGAGGAGATGCTGGTGTCAACTGGTGCTTATGTTAATTGAATGAGCTAATGACATTGTCCTCTATACAATGTAGGAGACGGGACGACTCCTATTGGAGCTCATGTTAATTAGGTTAGCTTTGAGTCATCCTGGTGTATAAATGTGTGTGAGATCTCAAATAAAAGTTAGTTCTGATGTACTCCAAGACTGGTGTTGTCTAGTTCTTGGGGTTCCTATAGCCAGATCCATTGGACTCGTGTTCCAGAACTTAGGAAGCGGTATATGACGGAAGCACTCAAGCGGAGTGTGGGACGTTCCGTGACATTGGTGGCAAGCAGTGGGATAGCTTCCTGAAGTCTGGGACATCCAAACCTCCAACTGGATCCAAGATCAGCATAGCAGACTTCAGTCACCTCAGCGGAGATATGGACCTGGCATCAGAATTCCCGGGGCTGCTGCGGATCATCCTTTCAACGTACACCAGGACTGTGTCTGAGGATGAATACCTGGAGCTCAGGCAGCTGATTCGGGTGGAGCTCTGGATTGCAGCCCTCCGTCTCGCTGGTATAAAACAGGGCAAGTGCTTTCCAACCCAAGAGCAACGGGCCAGTGACCAACGGGCATTGCGGATGGCATTCCTGGGAGAGCAGCCCCAGGAGCAATGGGTGACTGAGTTGGACAGGTTGGTCCAGCAGGAGATAGAGCTGGACAATCGGTATCGGGCTCTGCAATGGCACGCAGAGGAGGGATATTTAGGGGAGACAACAGAATGCTCTCCGGAGGGATATGACTTTGGCGGCCCTGGATTGCTGTGGGAGAACCTTACAGATCTTTTTATGTTTGGCGATGAGGGGGAACCTGACCTTGAGGACATGAGAGACTATAGAGAGTCTGTGCTCAGTCTTGCAGGGGTCTCAGAGCTCAAACCTGATCTGGACCATTTGCTAAGGAAGGAACAGCATCTGGAAAGGGCATACAGGAAACTGCTAGAACAAGTTCAGCAGCATGCCAGAGAATCGGCAGTGGAAAATCCGGAGATTGCCGTCCCCAAACCTGAAGTGCTGACAACAGGGCAGAGCTCTGCTAACCTCTGCCCAGCACTGATAACATCTTCTGGGTTCCATGGACAGGAGATGGTGAACCTCTATCCCCAGACATCAGTTGCAGAGACATGGGACTTGATAGACTTTTCTGCTGAGGAAGAACAACCTGATGAGCCTCCAGCAGAAGAGCTGCTATCAGGGCCAAAGTTCACTGTGCTCTGCCCAGCACCAACAGTGGCTTCGGCCTTCTTGAGAGAAGAGGTAGTCGGCCTTTCTCCCACAACACTGACAGGGACATGTGATTTTCTGCCAGCAGCATCTATGGAGTTAAAACAAACTTCTCCAGCTGAAGATCTGGTAGCTGAACAGAGGGTCCAAGACCTCTGCCCCACACCTGCAGCAATTGTGGAGGCCCAAGGTGAGGAGGTGGCAGTCTATCGCGAGCTGCAGATCAGGATCCAAGGAGAGAATGCAGTCATCACCTCACAACTGCAGCTTGATCTGGTGTCGGTTGATGGGGCTTCAGTCCCCACCTGTATACCCCAGGGATGCTGGGCAGTCGGCCCAGATCCCCAACAGCAGGATGGAGTGAGCCCAGTCCCCCTGTCTTCTCTCCAGCGGCAGAAAGGATTCCAGGGAGAAGGGCCAGTCCGGGCCTCTCCCCAGCGGCAGATATGTTCTCTGAGAGAGACAGAGGATGGCTGGGTGAGTAATACACTGTTTGGAATAATTTGTTTGGGGTACTGTGTGGGTACAGGCATTAGAGGACTGGAACTACTGACTAACTTCGGAGTCAACCCGTCTGGGGTCTCCTCCTATGTTAGTCTCCTGCCGAAAGGGGAGAAATGTCACGGACCTGGCCGGAGCAGAGGCTGTTGGAGAGGACTGTGTGCGGGCCTGTTGCCCACCGATTATGGGCCCTAGCATTTGAGGTGAATGAGAAACCCAGTCTGAACTGTATTAATCGGACTCAGTCATGTATATATTGTATGGGGACTCCTTGCTGTGGATCTGTGTCCCTGAAGAGGGAGGGGGGGGTTCCTCCAGCAGCCCCCTGCTGATAAGACTGATTCATTCTGTTGGGACACATCATGTGAGGAGATGCTGGTGTCAACTGGTGCTTATGTTAATTGAATGAGCTAATGACATTGTCCTCTATACAATGTAGGAGACGGGACGACTCCTATTGGAGCTCATGTTAATTAGGTTAGCTTTGAGTCATCCTGGTGTATAAATGTGTGTGAGATCTCAAATAAAAGTTAGTTCTGATGTACTCCAAGACTGGTGTTGTCTAGTTCTTGGGGTTCCTATAGCCAGATCCATTGGACTCGTGTTCCAGAACTTAGGAAGCGGTATATGACGGAAGCACTCAAGCGGAGTGTGGGACGTTCCGTGACATACAGTATCTCACAAAAGTGAGTACACCCCTCACATTTTTTGTAAATATATTATTCAATCTTTTCATGTGACAACACTGAAGAAATGACACTTTGCTACAATGTAAAGTAGTGAGTGTACAGCTTGTATAACAGTGTAAATTTGCTGTCCCCTCAAAATAACTCAGCATACAGCCATTAATGTCTAAACTGCTGGCAACAAAAGTGAGTACACCCCTAAGTGAAAATGTACAAATTGGGCCCATTTAGCCATTTTCTCTCCCCGGTGTCATGTGACTCATTAGTGTTACAATGTCTCAGGTGTGTAAAATTTGGTGAGAACTGGGTTTGCTTCTAATATTACATCAGGCAGTTAAACTACTGCATAGCCTGCATGATATGTGGTGTCATTTGGTCTTGAACAAGAACAGTAGGGATGAGCTTCAAGTTCGAGTTGAACTCATGTTCGACTCGAACATCAGCTGTTCGCCAGTTTGCTGAACAGCGAACAATTTGGGGTGTTCGCGGCAAATTCGAAAGCCACGGAACACCCTTTAAAAGTCTATGGGATAAATCAAAAGTGCTAATTTTAAAGGCTTATATGCATGGTATTGTCATAAAAAGTGCTTGGGGCAAGGCGCATGCGCGGTAGCTCGCAAGATGGCCACTGCCCTCTAGAACTCCGCTCCACCACAGCCCTTTGATCGCCGCCGGAGCCCACTAAACGACCCCACGATCCTGTCACCGGGTGGATCGGGTAGGGGAGACATCAGGGATCCATCCGATGTCCGCGGCACAAGCGAGGAGGAACCTGAGCGGACGGATGGCTGCGGCGGCTGCTCCCCTCAGCTATGCTAAGATGGCGGCCAGAGGCCTACTCAGCGCGGAGGATACTGAGGCATCCATTGCAGACCAGGACTTGCCACCACCACAATCACCAGGTATCTCCTCTCCTCCCCGGGAATAGGCTGCATCCCCTGCCTCCACAGAGTCCCTGTTAAACAGACTGAATGATGGTCTCCCCTCCACACCCATGCTTGATCCACACACAGGCATGCTCTTGTCAGTGAGCGAGGAAATGGCTTCCATCCCATCCCCAAATGATTTCCCCTCCATGATGACAGCATTCTCTCTTCTGCTCTCTAAAAGTTTAGCAGCAAATGCAGCCCAAATTACATCATCCATCCATGCTGACCTGCAGCAAATAGGATTGAGAATGGACACTATAGAAAGGAAAGCAGATCAATCAGTTGCAAGGATTAACCAGAATTCAGCCAGAATTCAGGATGTCCAGGATCAGCTAGAAGCGGCGCTGGCAAAGATCGATGACCTTGAGAACAGGTCCAGACATTATAAGTTTAGACTCAGGGGGCTCCCTGAGTCTGAAAAGGATGTGCAGGCTGCTGTAAAATCCCTGCTCCAGGCTCTCATCCCAGGTATCCCTGAACACCGTTTGGAATTAGACAGGGCCCACAGAGCTCTGCAACCCCCCCGCTCGGATGGTCTCCCTCGAGATATCATCATGAAACCACATTTTTATTCGGTGAAGGAGGAGGTCATGAAAAAGTCTAGGCTATCTGACAATCTAATGCTACTTGGCCATAAAATCCAGGTGTTTGCGGATTTATCGCCATACACAGTACAGAAGAGGCGTGCACTGAAACCACTCCTGCAGATTCTGATAGAAAAAGAAATTACATATAGGTGGTCCTTTCCTCTCCGTTTGAATTTCTCCTACAGAAATAAGAGCTATGCCTTCTCATCATTTACTGAAGGGGAACACCTGTTTTTGCACCTGGGCCTAATTGTGCAGGAAAGCACCAGCTCCAAGTCAGCCAAGGGATCCTCATCATCATCTAAAAGGCCTCCACCAGCTAGTCCGCTGCAACCCACCTGGCTTCAATCAAGCTACAAGCGATCCAAAGAAAATGCTCCGACATGATTTTCTGGTTGTGTTCATTACCTCTTTTACTGTCTGAAGACTTTCCATTATTCCCCTCAGTCTGGCCACAGATGTCTCTTAGGACTTCCGGGACTCGCCCCTCACTAGTTGGCCCTCTTTGATCTTCACCATCTATATCTAAGAGGGGGACTTAATCCAAGTTCACATCAAACTGGAAGTTACCTACACCCACTGGGGTCGGATGTTGACGTGGGGAAGGGATGGGGGCAGTACACCCCTACAGTCTCCTCTAGTTTCCTTTCATTTTCTGAAATTTTAGTTTATGCATTTATGCCTCACTAGCGCGCTTAGACGCTCTAGGGTGGGTTTCGTAGTTTCACACATTAAGGGACTCCCAAACAGGTTATGGGAGTTCTAAGTTGTTTTTTTTTTATTTCTACTTTTCATATCCTTTGATCCTCAGCTCTCCTGTGGTTTCTGGTTCCCCCTTCACGCGACTCGCGAGGGACACTTCGCGGGCGGCGAGAGGGGTGAATCACATGGGATCCAGTCTCCTATGAATTTACGCTCAGAGCTCGGGATATCATCTAGATTTATGTAGATCGGCACTCCCGGGTTCCCAGCCCTATGAACTGGGGACCGGGTCGCCGATCGGGCAAGTTTTTTCACACTCGGTGACTCAAACATTTTCCAGTTGTACTCTATCTGTTATTGGGTTGTTCAGGGCATTACATTTATATTTTAGGCGTCGGGGCTGTGGTGGACCCAGCACGCCTCCAGCGGATTCCAGGTCCACAGCAGGTGCACTTGGTCTCCTTTCCAGATCCCCATAGTAGGGGTTTCTGGTCCTCTCAGGATTAGAGGGTTGAGGTGGCTAGTTCACTTCAATCCAGGGGTGGGAAGGGGTTCAAGGACCCAAAGGCTCATTGTTATCAGGGAATGTATTGATTTGTCATACATGTACCTCTGCCTAACGTAATGTTTTTTGTCTCTCTTCTTCTCTTATTTTCTGCCTCCCTTCTCTTTACTTCTCTTTGCTCATCTGAGCTCTCCAAGGTTCCGGATGGATTCGTGCCCTCTCCCCGCAGGTCCGAATTATTTGGTCCAAAGGTTCGTTTGGCTGCTTGTCTTGATATCTCTGCCCAAAAGGGGTAAGTCAAAAATTCTCATTATAGAGGCACCTCCTCTGGTTCATGACTGACTCGCATGGTCCTTCCCCCTCCCTTAACATAATATCCCATAACACACAGGGTCTCAATTCCCCCGTTAAACGTAGGAAATTATTCCAATTATACCACACCATGCATGCAGATGTACTACTCCTTCAGGAGACCCATTTCCCTTCTACATATAGGCCTTCCTTTCTCCACCAACGCTTCCCACAATTTTTTTTAGCTTCCGGAGAAAATAAAACTAAAGGGGTAGCTATCTGCTTTGCCAAACACATCAATATCTCACAATCAGAAGTAATAACTGACCCTCAAGGCCGATATATTCTGGTGTTTGGCCATATAGACGGAGAACTCTACACGTTTGTCTCCTACTACTCTCCTAATAAGGGACAAAAAAACTTTTTCGGAACACTACTACACGAATTAAAACCCCACCTGCGAGGCAGGATCATTGTTGGGGGAGACTCGAACACGGCATTTGACTTTTCCATTGATAAGTCTGCTGGGGATAAGCCGACTTCTAGACGCCCCTCCAAACAGAGCGTTAAAATTGTGAGGTTGCTTCATGAGGAGGGACTGATTGATATCTGGAGAGAAACTAACCCACGTAATAGAGATTATACCTACTTTTCGGCACCGCATAATTCCTGCGCCAGGATAGACCACATTTTCACACGCTCAGCATCAATTCCTCTAATCAGGAGATCTAAGATAGTAGATACCCCCTTGTCAGATCATTCGATGGTGACTCTTCTCATGCAGAGATCGGGGGGAGCTGGGGGCCCACCTCGCTGGCGCTTGCAGGAATCCCTACTGAGTGACCTGGTGCAGTTGACCACAGCTGCCGAAAAACACCTTAGGTGGACGGGGGCTAAACTTTACACACAAAAAGACAAAATAGGATCTAAACTAGCAGTCAAACTGAGCCCCAAAACCCGCTCTTTGGCATTCCCGAAAATTAAGGTCTCCTCGGGGGACCTGACTCAGAATCCCGAAAAGATCATGACAGCTTTCCATAAATTCTACTCAGAACTTTACAAACCGAAATTCTCCCCCACTCAAAGCTTGCAGCATACCTTCTTGGACTCCCTTACACTACCTACTTTGTCACCCGAACACAGGGATCTCCTAGAGGCTCCCTTCTCCAATCAGGAAATATTAGGCACAATCAAATCATTAAAGGTAGGCTCCTCGCCAGGCCCCGACGGCTTTTCAAATGGTTACTATAAGAAGTTTGGCGCTTCTCTAGCTCCCCATCTGACGAAACTCTTTAATACGCTTCGGGAGGGGTCTCTTCTTGACGCTGACCTTAACTCGGCGTACATCTCAGTTATACCAAAACCGGGCAAGGACGCCAGCGAGGTGGGCAACTATCGGCCCATCTCGTTAATAAACAACAATATCAAAATCATGACTAAGATACTAGCAAATAGAATAGCGAGCTTCATACCACTATATATACATGGGGATCAGGTGGGATTTATCCCTGGGAGACAGGGCCCTGACCAGATCCGCCGCTCTATAGATATTATCTCACTTCTGCGGTCGCAGTGGGACGGGGGACCTCCCCAGAAAGGCTTTCTCCTATCGATCGATTTAAACAAAGCTTTTGACTCGGTGGACTGGGCTTACCTGTCTGGTATCCTACGGAGATGGGGTTTTGGCTCTCATTTTCTGAACTTAATCAATTCACTTTACTCTAACCCTTCAGCACAAGTGCGACTGATGGGCAGATACTCATCTTCATTTAATATCAACAGGGGTACCAGACAGGGATGCCCTCTCTCCCCCCTCCTATTTGCTATGGCCATCGAAACGCTGGCCATAGCGATCAGATCGAATCGTGACATAAAGGGGGTGATATGTGGGGGTCAGGAGCACAAGTGTGCACTCTATGCAGATGACCTCCTTCTGTATATTACTTCCCCATTAATCTCTACGCCTACGATTTATAAGACGCTGAAAGAGTTCACTGCGATTTCGGGTTTAGAGGTCAATATGACTAAATCCATAGCTCTAAATATAACAGTTCCTAATGACTCTCTCACACTCCTCTCGAATAACTTTGACTTTTCCTGGGCACCAGATGCTCTCCCTTATCTAGGGATTAAACTAACATTGCATATAAACAATCTTTTCAAAGCTAATTACCCGCCTATGATTAATAAATGCAGAGCAGAGCTGACAAAGTGGTCTAAGGGTGGTCTATCCTGGCTAGGTAGGGTACATGCGGTTAAGATGACGCTCCTCCCACGCCTCTTATATCTTTTTCGTTCTCTTCCGATCCCCATCCGGAAGCGCTTCCTCAGCAACTTCCAGTCTGACATAACTCGCTTTGTTTGGGGGAGCAAGGGTTACAGATGTCCTTCTCGCACTTTAGTACGCTTAAAATCACAGGGTGGACTGGGATTGCCAGACCTGTGGGGTTACTACCAGGCAGCACAATTATCACAACTATCAATCATTTACTCCAGAAACTACAAACCGGATTGGGTTACAATGGAAAGGAAAGCGATCCCTCTTAACACTATTGATTACCTCTTATGGTCAGACACCAGAAGTAGGCCAGCCATAATGGCTCCCACCCTATCACACTCGATAGCTTTATGTACCAAGCTGTACACAAATCACTCTTTGATTTCCAGTCTGAGACCTTTGGCCCACCTATTTCACAACCCAAAGTGTCCTCCGGGACTTAATATAAAGGCGTTCCGCTGGTGGACAGACAAGGGCCTATACCGCATAGGGCACTTCCTATCCTAAAAGGGTCCGTTTACCTTGGCCCAATGTAAGAAAAATCTAGGCATGCCAGATTCCGAAAAGTTCAGATTCACACAAATTTCCCACTTCTTACACACTATCTGGTCCACTAGGAAGGACCCTCCCTTTATAACTCCTTATGAGCAATGGTGCACTGACTCTATGAACCAGAGGGGGGGTATCTCTCTAATTTATGCAGCACTCCAATCGAACTTGGAAAAACCAGCTTACGCTCGGGCCTGGGAAGAGGACACGGGCTGCTCCTGGAACGCCCCTGATTGTTTTAGGGTTTCCTTACGCTCATCCAAAGGTATTTGCAACGTATCATTAATGGAAGCTAGCTTAAAAGTTATGAATAGGTGGTATTATGTTCCCTCTAGACTGGCAATAATATACCCGGGAACGTCCCCGATCTGTTTTAGAGGATGTGAGCTAGAAGGCTCTATGTTTCATATATGGTGGACTTGCCCCTGCATCAGGTCCTTCTGGAAGAAAATTTTCCGCACCATTAGCACCTTGACGGGTGAACTGATCGCCCCTAGTCCAACGATAGCACTGCTTAATCAATACATTCCTAATCTGACTAAACGTTTACAAGTCCTTTCCTTCTTCATACTGGTGGGCGCTAAAATTACCTTGGCAAAAGCCTGGAAGAAGCCTTCGGTCTCCTTTCAGGCTTGCAAAAGGAAAATCTCATGGATTATGGCACAAGAGCTTATAGTTGCAAAACTGACCGATAAGATTGAGAGATTTAATACTACTTGGGAACCATGGGCTACGCATTGTGGTATCTCAATCCTTCCTGGTATGGAGAATACGTCTCGGGACCTCTCCTCTCCTCACTGACCTCTACTTCTCTAACCTCACCTTCTTTTTCACACGTTTCATCTCTTCTCTTTCGGGGCACTCTGCCCGTACTTCAACAGACGAACAGCCTTTTCTGAAAGAGCACTACTGAAGTATTTTTTTTCTTTTTTGGTGGCTTCTTTTTACTGTGTTTTGATTTTTTCTAAGCAGAGAATGGATAGTCGGGAAGGAGATCTTCCCCTCAGGGATACCCGACTCCTAAAATTCAGGGAGTCGGTACCTAGATTTCTAGCTCCTGGGAATACCCCAGATGTCTCCACAGTATGAGCCCATTGGGGTGGGGCTTCTGGGAACCCAGGGGGGATAGAGCGGTCATAGCACCGGACAGTAATAAGTTAGAGTTCTCGTTGATCACCTTCCGGGAGGGTCGCCTCCCGACTGTCCCGTCTCCCTATTAGTTTGTCACTACCGAATGACTTACATCTTATTGTTCAAAACAAACGTTGGCAAAACTGGTAATACCACAGTTTATAGGTGCTTTATTATCTGTATAGAAATGGCAATAACTGTTACAGGCTACTATCTATGTTAATTTCCTATGTATATGGAAAAAATTTTCTTACAATGTATGATACTGATCTTCAATAAACCTTTTGAAAATCAAAAAAAAAAAAAGTGTTTGGGGACCTGGGTCCTGCCCCAGGGGACATGTATCAATGCAAAAAGAATTTTTAAAAACGTCAATTTTTTCGGGAGCAGTGATTTTAATAAAGCTTAAAGTGAAACAATAAAAATTTAATATTCCTTTAAATTTTGTACCTGGGGGGTGTCTATAGTATGCCTGTAAAGTGGCGCATGTTTCCTGTGTTTAGAACAGTCTGACAGAAAAATGACATTTCAAAGGAAAAAGTAATGCTATAATAAAGTGTCGGTCCGACAATACGCATAAAGGTTCATTGATAAAAATGGCATGGGATTTCCCCACAGGGGAACCCCGAACCAAAATGTAAAAAAAAATGGCATGGAGGTCCCCCTAAATTTTATACCAGTTCCTTCAGGTCTGGTATGGATATTAAGGGGAACCCCGTGCCAATTTTTTTTTAAAAATGGCGTGGGGGTCCCCCTCAAAATTCATACCAGATCCTTCAGGTCTGGTATGGATTTTAAGGGGAACCCCGCGCCAAAATTTAAAAAAATGGCGTGGGGTCCCCTCCAAAAATCCATACCAGACCCTTATCCGAGCACGCAACCTGGCAGGCAGCAGGTAAAGAGGGGGGACGAGAGAGCACTCCCCCTCTTGAACCATACCAGGCCACATGCCATTAACATTGGGAGGGTGTTTTGAGGTGGCCCCCCAAAGCACCTTGTCCCCATCTTGATGAGGAAAAGGGCCTCATCCCCACAACCCTTGGCCAGTGGTTGTGGGGGTCTGCGGGCGGTGGGCTTATCGGTATCTGGAAGCCCCCTTTAACAAGGGAACCCCCAGATCCCGGCCCTCCCCTGTGTGAATTGGTAATGGGGTACAAATGTACCCCTACCATTTCACAAAAAAAGTGTCAAAACGGTTAAAAAACACAAGAGACGGTTTTTGTCAAGTCCTTTATTAATAACTTCTTTCCGCTTCTTCTTCCGTCTTCTTTCTTCTGGTCTTCCTTCGGTGTTCTTCTTCTTCCCCCATCTTCTTCATCTTCTTCTTCATCTTCTTCTTCCTCCGCACTTCTCTTCCCGCATCTTCCTCCAGGCTTCTTCTCTGCCTCCGTCCGCACGATCCGCCTCAGTGGGAGTCTTCAGCCGTGTGACGCTTCGCTTCCTCTGACACTTCTTTTAAAAAGGAGGGCGGGGCCACCCGAAGACCCTACCCTCCTCTGACACACGGGGAATTCACAGGTGTTCCCTGTGGCTTTCCCCATGTTGTCAGAGGGGGCGGGGTCACCCGGCGGGTGTATGGGGTCCATGCACTCATGCTGAGACACTACCTCATACTCTTCACCTTTCAGCCCTAGTAAGGTATTCAGGTTAGGAGCGGGACCAGAGTTGGGCGATGCATATTTTATCTCAAGCTTTGGGTTCGACAACAAAATCATCTCATAGCCGCTCAGCCTTTGAGCTGACATGTGTTGAGTGTGAATGTTCTTTAGTAGAATGGAAACATTGTGGGTAGTGTGTAATGTAGTTGCATGATCTAGAGTTAGTGAAGTAGCCATTTCCACAACCATTGCACAGGATGCTAAAGCTCGGAGACACGCCGGCATGCCCTGTATAGGCACAACCCTTGCGAACAAGGTAACAGGGCGAAGTTTACCCCCATGTTCTTGCACTAGGACTCCTGCCATTGTTTTACAATGGTCTCTTGCAAATAAATGAAACATTTTTCCGTAGTCAGGTAATCCAAGTCCAGGGACAGTAACCATTGCAGTTTTAAGGTACACAAAAGCATTACACATTTCATCATTCCATTTTATACAGTCTGGCATGTCAACATTTGTGGCTTGTCTCAGGAGGTTATAATAGTAGGATGAATCAGATATCCATTGGCGGCAGTAACCAATCATACCAAGAAAAGACAGCATATCTTTCTTAGTAAGTGGGCGGGGCAGACCCACTAGAGCCGTAGCTCTCTTGTGACTGATTTTCCTCACTCCTTTGGTGAGCACAAAGCCAAGGTACTCTACAGTTTCCCGACACTATTGTAGCTATTTCTTAGAGACCTTGTGACCATTATTTGCTAACCAATGTAACAGATTTACACCATCCTCTTTGCATGCAACCTGGCTTGGACTAGACAACAATAAATCATCAACATACTGTAACAAGACTGAACCATGGCGGGGAGTCCAGGACCGCAAGGTTTCCTGGAGGACCACCGAGTGGACAACTGGGGAGTCCATATAACCCTGGGGCAGTCTACACCATGTTATTTTGCGATTTCTAAAACAAAATGCGAGCAGTGGCTGTGTCTCCTGGTCCACTGGGACCGAAAAATATGCGTTTGTTAAATCAATCACAGAAAAATATTCAGCATCGGATGGGATGGAGGTTAGGAGTGATGGCACAACAGGCACTATAGGTGCGATGGGCACAACCAAGTTGTTTACAGCCCTAAGATCCTGTACAAACCTATAGCTGCCATCCAGCTTTTTCACTAGATTTATAGGTGTGTTAAAGGGTGAGACTCTCTCTTTTAAAATTCCCTTTTTAAGAAAGTGCTTCACCATCGGTGCAATTCCTTCCTCTTTCGACAGGGGATATGGTTTGTGATAGACAGGCTGTTCCCCCTCTTTTAGAGTGGCTTTGTAGGGGATGCAGGAGATGAGTCCCACATCGAGTGTGCTTCCTGACCACACTCTCTCAAGATCTGCTTCTATATTTAGCATTACAGGGCAGATTGGGATCTTCTTTGAATGTGCAATAACGCCCCCTCTTTTGTCATTTCTAGTTTAATGCCTAACCAGCTTTTGGTTTAAATATTTTCATAATCAATAAATACATGAAAATTAATTTTCCTGCGATGCTACAGCAAACATGGACACTTTGCCAGGATTGGTATGCTTTGCCATTAATGTTTTCCAATGTCTCTTTAAACCTTTAAAAGCTCTGTAATATTACTTCCTGTTTTTAAAACGAAATGGATTTTAACTGCAGACACCTATCCCTCCTGTTTCTAGATGTGAGCTCTACCTGGCCCCAGGAGTGGTGAGTTCTATTATCTTTTCCATTGCAATCCCAAGACCTTAATACTTTCATTAATAAATAACTCCTCTCCAACTCTACCTTCAAAACCTAACTTGCTTTACCCTCTACAATGCGGGATGTTTTTATTAAAAACACCTTTAAAATCACTTACTTTACCCTTACCAGCAGGGTGTTTGCATCAAAACATTCCCTCTCTCTTGCGTGTCCTGGACATGGAGCTGTGAGGACGTGTCTGTTCCCTGCTCTGCATCCACCGCAGCAAACACAGCAGCACACCAGCGATCCTGAGCCTGAAAACGGCTCAGGACATGTCCCAATGCCGGCGGAACACTAGCCAGGACCCGGGGGCTGATAAAACCAGGCAAGGGCAGCTGGAAACATACTTTCCCGGGACCCGCGGCAAGGCGCCCGAAAAATCCAAGATGGCGCCGGCCGGGAAAACTTCCAAGGCACCACAGACACATTCTGCACAGTCTGCATCACCACATCCATCCCCAGAACTGGTGAGTGACTTTGCACCCCTGGCATCCCCGGGATCCACGGTCTCCAGAGCAGGGGGATCTGACATTGAAGATTTTATGGAGGATGGGGACATTAAAAGGCACATATGGTCACTTCCCACCAGAGAGGACCTGGAAAGGTTCACATTCAGAGTTGAAAAGGCCTTTAAAGAAGATATTGCCCAGCTTAAAGAGGACACTATACAATTGGGAAACAGGGTAGAGACACTAGAGCAAAGGCTTGATGAGACCCTTCCCACCATATCAGAGCTGCAGATGCGATGTGCGGCACAGGATCACAAGCTAGAAGCACTTTTGTCACAACTAGATGACTTTGAGAATTGCAGCAGATGCGCAAACATCCACATTCGCGGCCTGCCTGAAGCTACTGCCCCCAAAGATATAATCCCATCTCTAGTTGGTATATTCAGGGAAATTCTGGAACTCCCTAGCACAGTGCCTTCGAAATCGATCATGCCCATCGAGCTCTGAGGCCCCCCTCTCAAGACACAGATAACCCCAGGGACATCATATGCAAATTGCACAAATATACCCTTAAAGAGAGTATCATGCGCAAAATGCGCAATAAACCCTTTTTTGACTTTGATGGCGCACACCTCATTTTTTACCAGGACATCTCTAGATGCACTCTCATGCAACGCAGGGCCCTTAAACCTGTGCTGACAGCCCTACAAGAAGCAGGCCTACCCTATGGCTGGGGTTTGCCATTTTACTCGCAAGCGACTAAAGATGGCCGCTCAGTAACTTTACGCACCAAGGATGACCTCCCACACTTCCTTTCGACACTTGGACTGAGCCCAGTAGACTTCCCGGACTGGCGTGGAGACATAGAAATGGCGGGCTTTTCGCCCAGTAGACCTCCCCAACCCTGGATGCAGATGCCACAAAGACGCAGCAGGAGACGCAGTCGCCACCACCAAGAAATTAGTTCATCGCCTGGCCCCCCAGCCCTGAGGGACTGATGGCCCTCTCCAGATTTTAACTTTACCTAACCACTTAACCTGACCATTTCGGACCAACTCAAATCCTGTCATCCGCCTCCCCGGCTGGATGGAAGCTGGACATTTTCACTTAGTCCCCCCAGCAGAACTTGCTTTATGGTGGGAAATAAGACTGCCCAGAAGGACTGACATGGACCCGCATTGGAAACAGTTTCATCAAGCTTAGACCCTGCCCCTAGGGCCCTAGTCCCTATAGCCTGGACCTCACAGGTGGCACCCACCCCATTTGAAGTCCCCTCAGCACTCACACCCGGACACCTGGTGTCCCAGAACAACTTCCAAAAGGTGGAGGCAGAGAAGACCCCCCTCGTACCTACCTCCATGCTGGCCCACGACCCCCATGTAGGCCACCCACATACAGGTATTGGTCCCATTTGGGACAACAAGCCCGGACCAGGCAGGTCCCCTGTATCAGAGACACCCCCAGGCCCTGGCCTGCAGTTATTTCCAACAGTTGGTTGGTTCTTTGCAACAGTTTACATTGACACTGTGATTATTGATGCTAATGTCTGTCTTTTTCCTTCCCATCCTTTCCTATCTTCCCCGTCTTCTTTCTCTCTCACCTTCTCCTCAGATGGGATCTACTCAGACTGCCACAGTCTGCACTGGACCGCACCACCAGGAACAAAGTCAGTCCGACACATGGTGATATCATGGCAGAAATCAAAGTAATTTCATATAATGTCCGCGGTCTCTGCTCCCCTAGTAAGCGCAGCAAACTATGGTGGGCACCAAAGAAGCTGAAGGCTCAAGTAGTTTTCTGCAGGAGACGCATTTTACTCATCAATCCATACCTAAACTGCCCACACACCTATACAATCAGTGGTACATCATCACATCCCCAGTTAGCAAATCCAGAGGTACAGTGATAGCTGTCCATAAAAACTGCCCCTTGCAACATGAAAGTAATCTCATCGATCCACAGGGACGATATGTTTTCTTAAAGGGATCCACTGCAGGCATAAAATACACTTTTGCCAACATTTATGCTCCTATCTCAAATCAACTGACCTTCCTAGCAGTTGAGGTACCTGTCACACAGATATTACGAACATGGTAATAAATGTGGCTGTATGCTGGTGAGAGCACTACGGAAAAAAAGGGCCCAGACACAAATACACAAACTTTGCTCCCCCTCAGGAGACTTTATGTTTAATTCCTTCAAAATAGCTATGGGATTTCGCGACTACTATGCTACCCTATATAACCTTGACACTGATATAACCCCAGAAGATAAGACTGACAAAATGTGTAGATCCCGCGAATATCTAACCATGAACGGATTACCACCCCTGACTGAGGACCAAAAAAATTGATTTAGACCCCCATAACAATTGAAGAGATCGAATCCACCATTAATTCACTGCCCAATGGGAAAAGCCCAGGCCCAGATGGATACACTAAGACTTGCTATAAGAAATTCTCCAAGATACTAGCCAACCAGATGTGCAAATACTTCAACTCCCTGACAAAAGGTTACTGTATTCCCCAGAGGCCCTATTAGCACACATTTCAATTATACCGAACGAAGGGAAAGACCCCACCACTCCACAAAGCTACCGCCCCTTTTCCCTACTGAACACTGACGTGAAAATATTGGCAAAAGTTCTGGCGAACCAACTAAAATATCTTATACCCCAAGTAGTCCACCTAGACCAAACAGGTTTCATCACAGGAAGGGAAGCCAGAGACAACTCCATACGAGCGATTCAACTCATTCACTGGGCCAAGAAACAGGAAGACCCCCTTCCCTACTTAATACTTTCTACTGATGCAGAGAAAGCATTCAACCGCATTGACTGGTCCTATTTGCATTCAGTACTTGTCACATTGGGTTTAGGCTCCAATATGTTAACCTGGATACAGGCCCTATACACAGACCCTAGTGCACAGGTCAAAGTAAATGGCACTCTTTCATCCAAGTTCCCGATCAGGATTGGCATGAGATAGATGGCACGAGACAGGGGTGCCCGCTTTCACCCTTCCTCTTCGCATTAGCCTTAGAGCCTCTGTTACGTAGAGTGAGAGCAAACACAGACATAACGGGCCTGACAGTACGTACCGTAGAGCATAAGCTTTCTGCATATGCGGATGATGTATTATTCCACCTAACAAACCCCCTGATCTCACTGCCAGTCCTACTGAAGGAGCTTCAACATTTCGGGACAATTTCAAACTTTAAATTCAACTACACAAAGTCCGAAATTCTGCCCATACAATTATCCCCAAACATGACAGATAGACTGAAAACAGCATTCCCCTTTACGTGGACTGCGACCTCTCTCTCTCCACTATCTAGGCATACAACTAACAGACAGTTTTGACACACTATACATGATGAACTACCCTAAGTTGATATCTGCGGTCAAACAGGATTTGCAACACTGGACGAAAACCGCCTTCACATGGCTAGAGAGTGAATTTTATCAAAATGAATGTCTTACCTAGGATTTTGTTCTATATGCAAATGCTCCCTATAACCCTACCCAGAACCTTCTTTGCCTAGATATCCCACATGTTTATTAAGTTCATATGGAATTCCCAGAAACCACTCATAGCACTGAGGGTCCTGAAGTGCCCGAATCGCTCCGGAGGCTTGGGTGTTCCAAACCTACAGAGATACTATCAGGCTATAGCCCTCCAGAGACTCCTCAACTGGTGTTTTCATGACCAGTCTAAACTGTGGGTCACGATGGAAAAATACATGGCCCGGGAGAAACTTGGCATATGTCCCATGGCTCTCAAGGGAACACAGGGGGCTGTCAGAGGCCACGTCCCCCCTGACGCACCTGTCGCTCAGGAGGTGGGATAAAATCAACCGAGCACTAGGTCTGGCTCCCCTGTGTCCCCTCTGGCAGCGCTGGGAGGGTACCTTTGGTTTCCCCCTGGGGAAAGCGCAGACTTCTTTGGCACATGGGTGGATGATAGGAATGCTAGCTGTGGGAAATTGTTAAGAAACGGCAAAATGATACCCTATGACTCTTTAACAGACAGACCCGGGAAACCACAAATGAACTTTTGGAGGTATAGACAGTTAACCACTTTTTTCAGATAAATGGTAGCTCAATAAGAGATATCACATCACTTACACCTTTTGAATGCCTATTCATAGCGGACGAACCAATCCCACGAATGGTATCAGAGTTATACCAACTGTTGGGGTCCTCGGCCTCAGCTTCCAAACCCATCTGTATACAGGCATGGGAGAGAGACCTGGGGCAGAAACTCACGGGTCCTCAACTGACAAACTTATATCAGATGACCCATTCCAGCTCGGCTGACTCCAAAATGCAAACTACAAATTGATGTTGCGCTAGTACAGGGTTCCCGTGGCTTTGGCACGGATGTACCCCACCAGCTCTGATTTATGCTGGCAGGGATGCGGAGGCCGAGGAACCCTCCTACATTTATGGTGGGAATGCCCAATAATTGCACCTTACTATGAAGATATTAAAGACCAGAGTAAGGAAGTTTTGGGGATAGATATCCCCCTCTCTCTGGTCCACCTTCTCTTGCACATTTCTCCCATGCCTATAAGTCATTACAAAAAGAACGCACTACCTCACCTACTTGATGCCACTAGGCGGCTACTTCCTATTTATTGGAAGAAAAAGCAGATACCAAACAAAGAGGAATGGATACGCAAGATAAATGAGATCAGAGAAGCAGAAGAATGGATTGCAACCTGTAAAGGTACTAGAGATAAACACACTGCCCGATGGACTCTCTGGATAGATCATTTCTCTGACCACAACCATATCCTCTCTAGTTTAGACGAGTCTCTACTAAAGTTAGCAGATCCAACCCTGGGCCACAAAAGGGCACTAGATAGTAATTAATACCAACATCCTGGGGGATGGAGCATAGACCACGGACATTGCATAACCGTTTCTCTTTTCTTTTTTACACAATAACCGGGTGGCTGGCAGTCCGGTGTGGCTAAGGTGAGTCCCTTATATGCCCATGGTGAGATTCTGACCTTCTTCCCCCCCACTATTCCAAACTCTTTCCCACCCCCCTATGCTTTTTCCCTGAAACCACATCCAGCGTCTCCCCCCCACCCCCCTTTTTTCTTTTCCTCTCTCTTCTCCCTCTTCAACTCTCTCCTCTCTTACTAACGGTTAAGCACTGAAAAATTTTTACTGTTGACGAGATTGATGGTAGTTGTCCTCGAACTGCTAAGATGACTACACACGGCAAGGCCAACTGCTCACACATAGGTGCCCTGAACGACGGCACTAGCGTTGTGACATTCCATAACAAGAGCCGGGGAGACAGAGGGAGGCCTGGGCCTGGGCGACATGCCAGAGGAGGTCAGATGTATTGTTGTAAAAGATAAAATGTTTGTCACTGTTAAGAACAAGTCTTACCTAATTGTTAAGCTGTGACTGAACTCAATAAAAAAGTTTTACAAAAAAAAAAACATTCCCTCTCTTTACACAACCCCCTCAGCCCATCTAACACATTCTTTTTCAACTTTCAATATATTCTTTTTACCTTCAAAGAATCATCAAAATATGTTAAACATGTATTTAAACATGTACTTCAAACAATTACAAATATTAGTAAAGGGGAGACCTCATATACTATTGTACTTTTACTGAACTGACAGGCCGTTTGATATTCATTCTCTTTGTACACTGTATGTCTATTAGTTTCTTTAGCATATCATCTCCTATGGTCATGAACGGGAAACCTACAGCTTCCTCATTATCATTGACAGGGAGAACATTACTCTGTCTCGCACTGCGGGGAGTTTTAACAAGCGTAGTAACGATCTGTTTAGATTTCAGGTACAATTTCCTAGCCTCCTTCATCTTCTTGTCATATTCTGTGGGTGTGAGGGGACCTCCTAAGAAGCCCACCATTCACCCGCTTCTGTGTCAGATTCATCAGACGAACAATAAGGCGATGACTCTGCTACAGATTTTGCTATGGTGGGGGCTGCGTGTGTCTCCGGAGCTTTCTGTGGTTTGTTATATATTGTTCCGCTCTTAGTACGGGATGGGGTGCTTACAACAGGAGCTTTAGCTTCCTTAACGGCTTTCTCTTTTTTTTTACTTTCTGTTGGGCTTTTTTTACTGTATGAGCAGGTGTTGGTGCTTCCCCCGAAGCCTCGGTCTCACAGTCCTCATCCCCTGCATCAGACCGGTGCACTAGAAGTACCATGTCCCGATGCCACCTGGGAATCAGTTCCCCCTACCTGCTGTAACTGTGCTTGTTGTTGAACAGCAGTCTGTACCGACTGTATCGACTGGCTGAGTGGGGCAGATACCTGCGCAGTCCGCACTGGAGCAGATGGAGCAGGTGCCTGTCCTCGGTGTGCGACATGGTGCCCTGCCAACAGATCTATATCTTCCATTGTAAGACTCGGATAGATCTGTATGACATAAGGTGGAGGATTAGTGTTAAATGGGAAGGGAAGAGCGGTTGGATCTGATCTCTTTTTATGTGCCTCACACTTATGTTTTCTATTAATTTCCCCATCACTTGGTTTAGTGCTTTCTTATCACCCAGACACAAACCCTTCACCATGTCCATGTGAAATTCACTATTATCCCCCTCCCGAGGGAATGGATCGCTACTGTGCATACTCTCCATCCAACCAGCAAAATTAGGTGGTTTACAAACTGAGGGGTTTACAAAGTTATAATTAGTTCCGCATACTCTGGCCACATAATCTCTACAATACTCTCCAAGAATAGGGGGAGGAGGAAACTTTCCCTATGACCGACCCATTATCACAGTGAAAGTTGGACTGCCTTACCTTACAGTCCGTGTTTCACACAACAGATTATTTTATACTCTATGCAATGCGACAGATGAGAAAAGCCAGATAGAGCAAGATAGGTTTTGCGGGCCCCGGTAGTAATTTCCTTTTTAACACTATGTGTCAATATTAACACCAACACTTTTCCCTCCTTCCCAAAAGGAGTGTAGTACTACTTATTAAAACTTCTTAACAGTCCTACCAAAGGACAGGCTTACCAAAAGCCGGGCCTACCAAAACTTATAAGGCATGGTCCGTCTCCCTTCTTAACTAAATTTAAGAGACTAAGGTTTTATCAGAGCTCAGGCAAGAAAACAATTAGTCAAAATAAGACAAAAAATGACTTACCACAGTTGATCACCTTATCTCAGCAGTGCCCCCATTTGGAGGGGTTTTAAGGTACTTCAGGTACATGACAGACCACCCAAGGGTTAATATTGCAGACCACCGAAGACCCCCGGTGCCGTGAGACACTTTCAAATGAACACAAGATACAAGAAGTAAGTTCAAAGAAAATGCCTCCTTTATTGGGTGCATATACAGCTTATATTTTGTTCAGCTTACCAATCATAATAGGGGAGGGGGGAGTGGTTAGTAAAGGAATATAATGATATCATGTATAATTAAACAATTCAGCAATATATAGTTATACAAGTCTATAACCCCTAAAGACATAGTCAACATAAAGTTACAAAAAGTAAATAGGCCATCTGGCCATGACTCACAAGTTATGCGTCCTGTCCCATGGTCCAAGTCCCATAAAACAAGGAACAAAAGACAGAAAGGCCAAACCACAATTTATATATAGAAGGAAAATGCTTATATATAGAAGGAAAATGCTTATATATAGAAGGAAAATGCAGTTAGAAGCTGAAATGACAGAATAAGCCATAACTTAAGTCTGAGACCCAAGTTAAAGTTACATGAACTTATAATCATTCTGGATGGAGTCACTTTGATTTGCTCATATTACTACAATCACCACCACACCAGTCATATGATTATGCTGTATTGCACTACTGGTAGTATGTAAAAAAAAATTACAACTTCAAAAAAACTCACCATGCCTCAGGCTGTCTACTTTCCAAAAAGGAGTCTTTTGAGAAGATTTTGTACTGTTCCACAGCCTCCTCCTATGTGCCATATTCCACAGCCTCCTCCTGGCTGAGGTCTTCCTGTGTATGAAAAAGGGACATAGTTTTAGTTTTTTCTTCATCAATCACACACAATTTTCATCTCATGATTGTTGCAAATTGAATGTTAAGAAATATAAAAGATTATCATTCTGAGCCCAGCATTTTTCATTCTTGTCCAAAATTATTTTTGCCCACTACTGTCTATTGATATGTAAAACACTTTTTTAAATCAGCAATTAGTGATCAATAATAACATCTAGTAAACATCATTTATTTATTGACCAGAAATCTGTAGAAGAATGCTATACCTGGCTCAAGCTGGGCTCCTCCACTTCTTCCTGGCTGGAAGGCCCAGGTTGGACATCGGAAGCCTCAGCTGGGGTGGAAGATAGGGTGGAAGGAAGAATGGAAGGAAGGGTTGAGAGGGATTCCCTGACTTCAGTCTGGTCTGACAGAAATCGCAGTCTCTCATAGTACCACAGCCTGGGGACATAAACGTCATCTGCTGCAGCTCCTGATCTCTGGGAATCCTGGACCATCTTGCGCTCCCTAAGATATGTGCTCCTCTGGCCACCAATTTTGGCTTTTAAATAGGGGATGGTCTCTGTGGGGGCCACCGGCTTCACCAACTCCAGCAGTTTCTCCAGCGTTGCCTGCCTCTTTTGTTTATGATTATATTGCAGGTGTTTAACCTGCCACAGCCAGGGCAGCTCCCTGTATTTGTCTATGAACAGGGGGAGGAAATTGTGGTCATTGAAGCCATCCATTTTATCTGCAATACACAAGACAAACCCTAATGTGAGGCTAAAGTCTTCTAATCTTGTCCCAATATAGGCCTCAATCTCTAAGCAGTATAGGCCCAAGTTTAAATGTTACCTTAGTTATCACGATCGGCGCTTCCGATACTCCTTCCTCCGCTCATAGATCGTACATACTACGCACACGTGTTATGCTTTATATACACTGCACATGCGTGAAACTCCGCGCGCCCCTGACGTTCTTTCTAGTCTATTCCCCGCCCCTTCTCGTTCAGCGCAGTGGGGAAGAGCATATGGCGGAGACAGAGCAGGTGCGTGCTAATTACACCAACGAGGAGGAGGAGGAAAGCCCGGAGCCAGAAATGTCATGATCCCGGAGGAGAGGATTTAAGGCATCAAATATAGCCTTTGTGGAGATGGTGGAGATGGTCGACATACTGAAGAGGGCTGACTATGATGGGAAGTATGGACCTTACCCCAACCCAAATGTGAGAAAGGCCAAGATCATGGCGAAAGTTGTGAAGAGTCTGCACCATAATTTTGGGGTATGGCGATCCAAGGATCAACTGAGGAAGCGGTGGTCGGACCTCAAATTAAGGGAGCACGATCAGTATAGAAGGATCAGGAGAGTGCTGTAATAAAGTAAGTAGTTGTCCTGTGTTCCTATTCTTTCTTTTTATTATGTTCGTGCTGCTCCATGTGCTTTTCTTTACTGTTGTACAGTTTAAAATGGCAACTTTCATGTTCATGGACACATTATTCGTTCATAGGAAACATTGTTCGTTCGACCAATAAAACACCATGTTTTGTCCAGATGCATTTCAATACATTTTTTCTGGCCTACTTCTCTTAAAATAATTTTGTTGTCTAGATGGGTTTGTAACTAGAATGAAATGCAAACTAGATTCTGTGTAAGGAGAGGACACTCAGCAGCTGTTTACACATCTGGATGCTGGAGCACTAGTGTGGGACACAAGAACACCCTTTTTATTATTGAGCCCACACAGGTGCTCCAGTGTATACTATAGGGGTGTCTCCATCTGTGAAGCTTGTACAAAACAGGTAAGTATTCAAGCTTGACAAAGTGAAAAAATATTTCTTCATCTTGGAACTCTGCCAAAACAGACAATTGTACCCCACTTCCAAGCAATGTTTCATATTCCTATTTCTGTCATAAAATATCTGTGTGCTAAGTATACCTATTTTTTTTACATAGGGGAAAAAAGACTCGGAGGACGCCAATCATCAGAGGAGACAACAGACCCCCCACCTCAGGAAGAAGGGGAAATCCCACAAACACAACCAGAGGAGGAGGAAGGAGACGTGATGGAAATTGTCACCACAACAGGTGAGTGTCTGAGACCACAGGCTCAGGTAAGAGATGGATGACGGCATATTTATAATACTTGAAGTGTTTTTTTTTCTATATTTTTAGGTGATCTTGATGTTGTGGATGAAGGTCATTTCACCAGTGAAAGTGCCCAGATCCTGATCGGGGAGATAATGGGGTGTAATAGGGACTTGGAAAACATCAAGCAAAACATCAATGATGTTCAAAACAAAATGAAGAACATCATTGATGTTTTAGGGAGAGTTTAAAACCCCTCGAAATCACTTACTTATTTCTGCTTTTTTTTCCTGAAAATTTTTTGCACATTTTTTGACATATTCTCGAAAAGCCAAATTTTGAAGATGTGTGTCAACATGTGCTATCTGCCATCACGGGAGATCAATGTATGTGTTTTGGGGGTGCAACCCCTTCCTCAATAATAAAGTAGCTGAGAGGAAGGGGTTGCACCCACAAAACACGTCCATTGATCCCCGATGATGGCAGCTAGCACATGTTGACATTCGGCGATTTGTGTGCATCTTCAAAATTTGGCTTTTCCAGAGGTGATATCACCCCATCTGCTGAACGCAATATCAAACACAGTTTATAAATACTCATGTCTGATATTGCCTTCAATTTCTACAAAAGTTGAACTTTGTAAGTTCCAGATTTGTGTATTTCTTGTTGGTTTTAAACATGCCTGTTTTACCTTTAAAAGGAAATTTCTACTTTTAATGTGACCTAAAAAATTGTTATACAACAAACATGTTGGTTTGTTTTAAAAACCTTTTATAAATGCACATGTGATTGTGCTTTGATTAAAAAGATTGAGAATCAACAATATGTGGCTTCTTCTTTCAATGCGCAAAAGCATTTTTTGATGTAAAATTGGTGTTTTCAGTGCCAATCGGGGTTATTTACTAAAGACAAATCCACTTTGCACTACAAGTGCAGTTTCTGTGCAGTCTCAAGTGCACTTGTAGTGCAAAGTGTCCTTGCCTTTAGTAAATAACACCCAACAGTGCTTTATAATTTTACACAATCATTCCATTTTCACGACTCCCCAAATTTGAGTCAGGGTCAGCTAAAAGAAAGACAAGCAGTAAGTCTAAGCAAATATTTGTTCCGTTTAAAACATTTGTTTATTTAAAAAATGTCTCAGACATTGTCTGGCATATTGATGGCCCCCCTACCCGCAAAGTATTCCATGTATCTTAGACGGACCTCGCGGGCACTCTGGGGGGGCAAGCCAGAACGGCCAGCTTTAGGCGCCGTCAGGGTTGGTTCATTGAGATTAACTCCGGCTTTAGGCCCAACTGAGCCAGCATAGTTCACAGAATTTCTCCTTAAAAAGTTGTGGAGAACACAGCAAGCCAGGATGATGTGATTGAGTTTATATTCCGCCATGTGTATCGGTGTAAGAAATAGGTGGAACCGGCTGGCTATTATTCCAAAGTGTTCTCCACCACTCTTCTGGCTCTGGCCAGCCGGTAATTAAAAACCCTCTGGTCCGGGGTGAGGGTCCTCATCGGGAATGGCTGCATAAGATGGTCCCCCAGCGCAAACGCTTCATCCGCAGTGAGGATGAATAGGAGTGCTTCCGCATTGTCTTCTGGAGGTGGCAAGTCCAAACTGCCATTCTGAAGACGCCTGTAGAACTCCGTGTGGGCGATGACTCCACCATCTGACATCCGGCCATTCTTCCCCATGTCCACATACAGGAACTCGTAAGTAGCCGACACCACCGCCAACATCACAATACTATTGAAACCCTTGTAGTTGTAATAGTATGACCCGGAGTTGGGTGGTGGGATGATGTGGACGTGTTTCCCATCAATTGCCCCTCCGCAGTTAGGAAAGTCCCACCGCTGGGCAAAGTGGGATGCCACAGTTTTCCATTCCTGTGGGTTGGAAGGAAACTGTGGAGTCAAACAAAAAAAATAATTAATCATTTTGCACATAAACATGGAAAGCAGATTAGACACAAACATTCTTGCCCAACATCAGTACAGGCAGTCCCCGGGTTACAAACAAGATAGGGACTGTAGGTTTGTTCTTAATTTGAATCTGTTTTTAGCTCCAGCCAAAAAATCTATTTTTAAGCTTTTTGGATAACATAGGGAAGGGTTATCATCCCTGTAACATTTGTTTTGCTGTCTGTGCCCCTGTTCAGAAGATTTCACCTCACTTTCTGTCCCAATGACAATTGGATTTTGAAAAATTTCGGCTGTTAGGGAAACATGGACTGGTGATAAAGCATCAGTGGAGGCACCTTTTTCCCATATTAACTCTTACAGGAGTGAATTTCCCTTCCTAGGGGTAGATTTCCTCTCTCTCCCTGTTGTCTCCCTCCATTTGTAAGTAGGAGTCATTTGTAAGTCGGATGTTTGTAAGTAGGGGACCGCCTGTATAACATTTATTTTAGGGAGTATTTAAAGACAAAGGTATACGGTCCACCTATCAGATTCCTCCCCTACCCTCTCATGGGCCATTTTATAAATTTTAGGGGGGGGAATGTTTTGGACAGGTAACCCTCTCCACTTCATTGAGAGATGAATGCCTAAATAATGTGTATTACTTTGGCCAGCCCCTCCTTACTTACACTATTGGCAGCCCACTTTATAGGTAAGAAGTGTCATAATACAAAGATATAAATACACACTGTACACATTATAGCACATTTTTACATTCTGATATTACCTATACCTATTACCTATACCTATAGATAATAATAGGATACGAAAACTTTAAACAGTACCATTTGAAAGTATTCAGGCAGGCCCTTGCACTACATGCTTTGGGAAATTTATCCATAAATCTGACCAGAAAAGAGGTAGGTATAGTGTGTATGGATTTGGCAGATGGAAGTCAGCAGATGGAGGATTGGTATCAGCTGAGTTAGCAGTTGGGGGGAGGGTTCAAAATGATTTTGGGACCCAAAAAAAAAGCCTCTGGCACTCTGTCAGAATTTCAAGCACAAATCACATTTTTACACATTTTAGTGGTTGTTTAGGGTAAAGCACTACTATGGAGCTGACAAAATACGTTATTAAGTAACTACACAAGGTGAATATAGGCCCAGGAGAGCATGCTGGGGAGGTAAGTGAAGGCAAATATGTATGAAGGACAAAAAAAAAATACATAAAAATCCAGCATGCATGAGGACAAAGGGGACATTCACAGCATATTACAATCATGGTAATTAGGGAATGAGGAAAGAAATACAATATATTAACAAACATTACATACAGAACAGGTCTCTGGGATAATGATCCCCAGAGCCTGAGGGAAGATGCCTGTCAAGAACCTAAGGTCCTGCAGGCTTCTCCCCATCGCCAAGTACCGCAGGGTGACGATTAGCCTCTGCTCTGGAGTGATGGCTTGCCTCATGCAGGTATCCTGCCTGCTGATATAAGGGGTCAGCAAAGCCAACAAACAGTGAAATATGGGGTCCGTCATCCGGTGAAAGTTATTGAAATCGTCAGGATTATTCTCACAGATCTCACGGAGCAAAGCCATGTGATAGAACTGGTCACGCTGGAGCAACCAATTCTTGGTCCATGAACTCCTCCTCGCCCTGTTTATGGACTTGGCTCAAAGTAAGGACCCGAACAACAAGCACGAACTCTACGATGAGTACGTACACGCAACATGGCTAGAAAATGGTCGGCTGCTCAGAACGAAATAACAGAACGCACTGAAGAACAGCAAGGCCTGTGAAGAGCGACCTGAAAATCAGTAACGAACGAACAAGAACACAATGACAAAGTCAATGGTAACTCGCTGCACGCACTGAAGACCAGATACAAACCCACAAGCACAAACTGAACACCAGAAATACGATCTGAAAACCACGAGTCTGAAAATGCGCGAATCGTCTCTCACCAAACTTTTACTAACACGAAATTAGCAAAAGGAGCCCAAAGGGTGCCGCGCTTGGTACTGAACTGCGCTTTTATAGTCTCCTCATACATGGTGTACGTCACCGCATTCTTGGCGTTTGGAAATTCTGACAACTTTGTGCGACCGTGTGTACGCAAAACAAGTTTGAGCCAACATCCGTCTGAAAAAATCCATGGATTTTGTTGTCGGAATGTCCGATCAATGTCCGACGGTATGTACGGATCATTATTGTTGTTTTTTTTACCAAAGGCATGTAGCAAAGTGCTACAGTATGTGTCTGTTTTTTTTTAAATTCTAATCCTAAATACCTTATCTCACAGCACCAATGTGCAGTCACAGGACATTCCTCTGTAGAGAGAGGGGCTGAGATAACCCTCTGACATCAGAGGAATGTCACCTGACCTCTGTGATATAAGGAATTTCGAATTGGAATTTAAAAAAAAGGACACCTACTATTTTAGAACCTGATAAAAGATGGGATGCAAGTTACTTTTTATTAATATGTGCAAGCCACAGGGAAGAGCAGTAGGAGGGGAGGTGCAGGGAGGAGGCATCTGAGGGGGAGAGACAGAGAGCAGAGAGGAGAGACAGCGTGATGACAGAGGCATGTAAACTGACTAAGGTAATGGGGCTCAGCAGCCATGATTATTGTGGTCAGCAGAGACAGGGGGACACAGGAACAGGCAAGGTCAGCCAGGTATATTACATCCTTCAAAGGGACAAATTACACAGCACAAGCACTGTGCTGTTTAGCATGCTTTAAATGAACAGGGAATCAATTATTTTTTTTTAGGGTTACAAACACTTTAACAAAAAGTGGGTGAGGCTGTTTCCTGTTCTGTACCCTACATTTTAAGTTTTCTAAGTCTTCTTCTCATTTATTTCTGCACTTCACTAAAATGTTTGCTGCCAGTGGATCCAAAGCAGAAAATCAGGGCACTCAAAAGCACAACCAAAACTATTTACTGGGTTGAAGCCAGGGCTTTTTTTCAGGGGGAACTTGGTGGAACTCAGTTCCACCACCTCTGGCTCAGACCCTTTGGTGCCTGCTCACCACAATCACTTGTAAACACAGAAGTCTGGTTTCTGTGTTTACAAGTGACAGCTCTGCACTCTGTATGTAATGCAATCCTGGTACCTAATGCCCCTTCAAGACCCTCCTACTGTTTTCGTGAAATTTGACTGAACACACCCACTATTTGATGTGATTTGGAGGGTGTGTGTAGGGGGAGGGGTTTTGTGGGGCCGTGGTTAAGTTCCAGCACCTATTGTTTGAGAAAAAAGCCATGGTTGAAGCATGTATAAAGAGCAGTATTTTTTAACATTCAGTCATTTTGTAATAAGGAGTAGAGTGATATCACTGTCACTGCTGTCAGAAACATTTGGAGGCTCTAGTTTAATCAGACTCTGTACCTAGGTAAAGTAAATGAACACTATTCTAATCACCTTTATATTAACTAGCCCAAATTGTCCTACTGATGTCAGAAAGGCTCATCTGGCCTCAAGTATGTTAACAGTAGCATTTGTTCCAAACACTTCAAACTCACCTTTTTTTATAAATACATCTCAGTTTTTAATACGTATTCTTTTTGGAAAGGCTTCCAAGATTTCTAGTACCTTCTGGATGTCCAAAAAAGTCCAGATTATGTTATAAAATTGATATATAAGCTGCTATATATATATAGGCCTAGTGGGCTTAAAAACCAAAACTACTGCTGAGGTATACACATGGCCCAACACTTCATCTAGGTGAGCCTTTGTGATAATAATGGGACAATTTCACATAAACAGTTCCATATTTGCTAAAATGACTACACTGCTTAGAGCAGTGTTTCTCAATCTTTTTCCAGTCAGTGGAGGTGCGCCCTTGAAAAGTATTTTGAGTCTTGAGGCTCCCCTGTCCAAGGCTTGGTTCACGTTACTATGTGTCGCAGAACACGTGCAAAATTGTGATTGCTTCTGAGGTTGGAGGGGTGGTAAAACCATGTGGCTGAGCTGTTTTTACCACCCCCAACTTCTCCCCCTTTAGCTGCAGAGGCAGGAGTTGGGGGTGTACACATGCTGTGGCTGCAGCTGGAGGTATACCCAAGGTAAATAGGGCTGCACTGAAACCACTCCGCAATTGTGTGCATTGCTGGTAATGCTGCATTTACAGTGTTAAAACAGGTGGTGAGGAGGCCTCTTTACTGTCAGATGCCTCTGAAAAGTGATCTGAGCATGGATAGCTTTTCGTAGGAGGAGCAGCAGTCCTTATAGCTATTTCGAACATGCTCTAAAAAAGCACTTATGATAGTACAGGAATAGGGGGTTTAGGCTTAAAAGTAACATAAACACACACACACATACACACATATACAAACACACACACTCACATGCAGACACATGTGCACACACCGACATGTACAAACACACACATGCAAACACACAGACACATTTACATGCACACACACACATGTACACACAGACACAAGTATACACACACATGTACACATATAAAGACACATGTACTCACACACACATACAGACACATGTACACACATACAGACACACACACACACACGTACACACACACAGACATATGTTCACACATACGCACACATGTACACACATACAGAAACATGTACACACACACACACACACACACATACAGACACATGCACACACATACAGACACATGTACACACACAAACACATGTATAAAGCCCTTTAAATAGTTCTAGTACAGTACCTTCCTTCACACAGCCGTGTACTGCACTGTAGGAGGAAGCAGAGAGCACAGCACACTCCTCCCTTTACTTTCACTTTGCCGAGTCTGAACAAGCTTTGCCGGGTATCGGGAGCTCAGGCTCATCTGACAGCCTTTCTCAACCATGATCCTGTGGCACCCTTCAGGACACACACACACGTACACACACATACAAACACATGTACAAACACAAACACACACATACAGACACACACATACAGACACATGTACACACACAGACACATGTACAAAAAAACACACACAAACACATACACACACATACACTGACACACACATATACACACACATGTACACAAATACAGACACATTACAAAGTAGGTAGATAAGTAACCCCCAGGTACTGATGGGACTTTAAAGGCAACTTAGGTCAAAAGGAGGTAAACTGTATTGTATAAAGCATATAGCTTTTATTTGTACATACATAAATCAAGGTGCATACATAACCAAAATATATAATAAAAACAAGTCATCAATGATGAAACAGCTGGCTTTAAAAGAGTGTGAGCAATGTAGTGACACTGTCTTCTCTGTATACCCAATGCATTTCAGTAATGGTTTAATCCTTTCTTCAGGGGTGTTTTTTTTTAGACAAGGTCACATAGAGTATTGCATCCATCCCTATGAATAACACGTGTAAATCATCTAAGAAGTTTTTCTGTGCCACAACTTGAGGTGTCTCAGATGCCCCCAAATAGACAGCTGGGGCCTCAAATATTTCATGCAAGGATCCCCCCATAAACCATGCAGCACAGCCATGGAGGGCCAAATGTGCGGGGAGAGAGGGGGAAAAAAGAGAGACCAAAACAATCAGTCAGCTCTGTATACAGGTGTACGGTGTCAGCTCCAGTGGCATAGGCAGTAGCACACTGGTGGGAGTGCTTACAATGGTTTACTTAAAATTAAAAGCTTCCTGATGACGCTATAATGGCGAAAAGTGCAGAAGTGGGGTTACATGGTTTCTGACATCACATCCGAGTGACGGAGTTTCCGCTGGTTGGAACGCATACCAATACCCCATGCAGGAAAAGGCGGCCAGCAGCCATAACAAACATTGCTGAGATCGCTGGGTGCCAGTCAGCAGAGGTTTACTCTTACCTTTGTATTTTAAGCATTTTATTATTAAAACAAGTTTACGCTATGAGGAGTGTGTTTTGATCTCTTTTTCAGAATACAACACTGGAACCAAGGAAAGTAGGAGAGGGGACTCGGGAGTCTGCTTATACACAATGTTTGTCTGAGCACGAGCTGACACACACACATTGGGGTTCATTTACTAAAGGCAAATCCACTTTGCACTACAAGTGCACTTAAAAGAGCAGTGGCTGTAGATCTGAGTGGTAGATCTGAAATGAGTGGAAGCTCTGCTGATTTTATCATCCAATCATGTACAAGCCAAAATGCTGTTTTTTATTTTCCTTGCATGTCCCCTCAGATCTACAGTTTCTGCACTTCCACGTGCACTTGTAATGCAAAGTGGATTTGGTTTTAGTAAATAAACCCCACTGGGTCTTAAGGTCTGGTTAGTGTGATAAGAGATGGACAGAATCACGAAGATACATGGCACAACACACTTTAATACATGATTGGAGCACAGTTGGGAAATGGATTCATATCACTGAGCACTACAGTTGACTTTTTTCATTGATATTGGATTAATGGACACTGTTTGTTTGTTTTATTTAGAACATATTTGGCTTTGTTCATATTTTATATTTACACACAAGGAATAAATTTGTATTTTGTTATTAAAGGGGAAGGATTTTATTACAGTTTGCTATAGGTTGTGTTCAGGGCTTTTTTTCAGGGGGAACTTGGTGGAACTCAGTTCCACCACCTCTGGCTCAGACCCTTTGGTGCCTGCTCACCACAATCATTATGTAAACACAAAAGTCTGGTTTCTGTGTTTACAAGTGACAGCTCTGCACTTTGTATGTAATGCAAACCTGGTATTTAATGCCCCTTTAAGACACCCCTACTGTTTTTGTGAAATTTGAGTGACCACAACCACTATTTGATGTGATTTGGAGGGTGTGTGTAGGGGGGGGGGGGGGTTGTGGGGCCGTGGTTAAGTGCCAGCACCTATTGTTTGAGAAAAAAAGCCCTGGTTGTGTTACACACGCACGTCTTTGTTTTAGCAGTAGTGGTATCTTAAATAAGTCTTTATCATTGGCGTAGTTATATAAAGTTAAAGAAAATTTAAAATACTTACCTTATTCCTCTCTGCCGCAGACTGACCCCTGCTGCATGGCTGGTCCCCTGAAGTTGCTTTCCTTCACTGCTCCACTGGTCACAGGATTTCTGACAACATCATGCCAATGACACTGGTCCTGCATTGTACATGAGGATTGCAAGGGCCAGTCCACATCTGGGGAGCATCAGAGAGTGAAGAGTAAGAAAGGGTATTTTACCTTATTCATTACCCCCTAGATGAAGCAAACCTTTATCCCATTAGACAGTTTCATTGCATGGTTGAATTTTACCAGCTATAAGAACTCACATCAAATGTAAAGCCTTAAGGACTCAGCTGCTCGCTTTCTTTTTTCTTTTAAGGGCTTTTTCATGCCCAATTTTTTAAAGGAAGGATTCAATACAATTTCAGGCTCACAGGGTTTTTCAGCATATATCTTTCATTAAAACAATAAACCTCCTGGCTTGCACTTGCAGCACTGTCTCTCTGGCCATACAGGCCAGGCCCTAGTCTGTCTCCTACAGACCACTCAGAACCTCTCTCAACAGCTTGGTCCACACACTTGGCAGCCCCTCTGGCTCCCACCTCTCTCCTAGGTGGAACCCTCTTGACTCCTAAGCAAAGACCTTCTCTGCCAGCCGGAGTGGAGCCCAGAACCATGGTCAGGTCACTGCTAATAGCCCAGCATACCCCTAGACAATTAGTGTGCTGGTGGTTCTGAAAACTTAGACCCAGGATTGCAGACATCCCAACCTGCAAAAACTCATTTCAGGGAGGTGGCAAACTCATTTCAGGGAGGTGACGCTCTGCGCCTGCATACCCCACCCCCTCCACCCTTATTCCCCAATACCCCTACCCCTGTGGCAAAATTTTTTTTTGATCACTTTTTCAATATTTTTTTTACAGTGCTTTTGGAGAAGGGGGTGGGGGGTGGATGGTGTCACTAGTTTTTTATTTTTACGTATTGATTTTTTTACAATTAAATTTGTTTTTAATTTTTGTTCACAATTATTTTAAGGGGGGAGGGGTTTGAGGCAGTGGACAGTGTTGGTAGGTCAACTCAGACCCCTGACATCTCCCCTTTGAGACAGAGAAAAGACCTAGGACACATTCCCCCGTTCCTTTCTCAGCATTAAAGATGAATGAAGAGGAGACAGAGGCTCCTGTTCATTCATAAACTGAAGCAGAGTAACACACAGTTTACTCTGCTCAGTTATCACAGGACACAGGAGCGATCTCGCTCACTGTGTCCAATTCAGACAAGGAAGGGACCGGTAAATGACAGATTTACTCAGCTCCTTCCTCCGCTCTCCATCCTGACAAATCACACTCAGCCGGCGGGAGAGGAGGAAAGCCGGCTGCGGGGGATGAGGGGGGCAGAGGAGTAGAACAGGGAGTGGTGGGTGGAGGGGGACACAGAGGGGGAAGAGGAGAACGGGGGGGAGGCAGAGAAGGACAGGGGATCAGAGGAGCAGGGGAGCAGCACACAGGGAGCCATTTTAAAATGTTAAACTTGAAGCTGATAACATATTCCTTGACCAACAAATCCGATTTTGAATTCTGATTTTAGCTCTATTGTAAAGTTCACCTTTTTTAGAAAAAATTAAATAAGTAAACTAACACTCTACACCCCCCCCCCCACCCCAAACACACACACACACTCACACACACAGTCCTCGATGGATCAGAATGATTCTGAATGGTCAACGCAGGCACAGAGAATCATTTAGAGCTGTCCCGAAAGCCCTAAAGAAAGAATGAGGAGAATAGCAGGGAGGTGATCACAGTGGGGACTAGGGGGGTTGGAGAGAGTGTAGGGTGTTAGTTCATCTTTTGATTTTTTATGAAATGTGAATTACCCTTCTGTGGAGGTGTGTCATTGTATTTTTAACACATTGAAGAGTTATTGGTATATGTCATTCAACAATATATCAATCAATATTAGAATACAATATTTTTCCCAGTAGAGGTGAAAAAGTGAATAGGCTGGGTAACTATATTTTATACATTGTTGTTGGCTGTAACTTGTGCCTATTTTTTTAAATAAATATGTTAATAAATATGTTTAGAAATAAAAAATATAGAATATCTATATATTATTTCAGTTTGTCTGCTTACCATAATTGTTAAACTTGACTGTTGCACAGTTTGCTAACATTCATAACAAGAAAAGCTACAAATGCTACAGAGTTGACATTTTAGCACCACTGTATAATAGGTGTTACACTTTATTTATATTGCATGAGAAAAAGCCAGGCGCCTTAGGAAAACTGTGCACAAGACATATTTACATGTGACAGACCTAGCCCCGGAGGGTATATATCTGAGTGCTAGAAAAGCCTCACAAGGATTTCACCTATCTCATCATTTTTTATTCCCCACACAGCTTGGTGGGACTGGATAGCTGATAATATTACAATGTTACACTTGTTTGTAGTGTTATATTTCACAGAGAACAGGTAGCTAATATTACACATTCAAATAATCCACACTCCCAGTATCAAATGCCCACAAAAGATGGAGCTGCTTAAGAAAAGAAAAACTTTAGAAAATACTTTCTAAATCTCAGTATTATGTATAAACATTTTTCAGAGAAATCTTTGAGGAATGCAAGACTCTACATACAGAGACATACGAACACACGCTCAATCATGAAATATCTCTGACCCATAGGATGTTGGTAAATGTTTGTGAAAAACCCCACATGAAATACATGTAACCAGTACTTAGGGTTGCCACCTTTTCTTCAAACCAAACCAGAATACTAAAGCCCCTTTCACACGGGCTTTCTGATCAGGTCTGCCTGTCAGTTTTTTTGGCGGACCTGATCGGAGCCTCCATTCACCTCTATGGAGCGGCGGATGTTAGCGGTGACATGTTCGCTGACACCCGCCGCCAGGGCCGATCCTAGGGTCACAGACACCTGGGTGCAGAAATATTTCTGGCGCCCCCACATGGGCGTGGTCATCTTGCCAATTCCCCCCCTTTGCAAATGTTTCCATGGCAATGACTCACAGAGATGCTCCCCTAAGGAGTCTTCGTTACCCTGGTATCCTCCCACAATCTCTTAACAATAAACAAAATACAGGAAGAGAAGCAAAGTACTCTAATGGGACCTGGAGGGGGGTCTCTCTAATGGACACAACGAGGGCCTCTGTTAGAGTCTGTTAGAAAAAGCCCCCAGACATATTGCAGACATACTTCAGGAGACGGCCAGAGACTGTGGAAATGATACAAGGGATCAATGCATTAATGCATCCTCATCAGTGCCCATCAAATGCAGCTTATCAGTGCCCATAGAATGCAGCCTACTAGTGCCCATCAATTGCAGCCTTATCAGTGCCCACCAATTTCAGCCTCATCAGTGCCCACCAATTTCAGCCTCATCAGTGCCCACCAGTTTCAGCCTCATTAGTGCCCACCAGTTTCAGCCTCATCAGTGCCCACCAGCTTCAGGCTCATTAGTGCCCACCAATTGCAGCCTTATTAGTGCCCACCAATTGCAGCCTTATTAGTGCCCACCAATTGCAGCCTACCAGTGCCCACCAATTGCAGCCTACCAGTGCCCACCAATTGCAGCCTACCAGTGTCCTTAGATGGATCACACAGAGCAGCGATCTCCTGCTGTCACAGAGCTTGGATTCAAACTTGCAGGCTCCTATGATACACGTCACACTGATTCAATTTCACAGCATTGGATCAGTGTGCCGTCTATTACAGGAGCCCGGTCTAGGAGGCGGAACTTTGTTACAGCGCTGCCGGGCATTTTGGAAAGCTCAGTGCGGTATGTGTGACCAGGGTTGGTGCAAAGATTTTTGTCTACACAGGCAAAGGTATATTTTGGTGCCCCCCACTGTACTCCCACCACACCCTCCCTTCCACAATGAAATTCCCCTTTACATCAAACTTCCCAACATTTCCACCTTAAAATCAAGGTCAGCAGAGTTCACAGATCGCAGTAAAGGGCCAATCACAGCGGCCCTTTCGCATGTGATCAGCTGTGTTCAATCACCTCATCAGTACCCATCAATGCCGCCCCTTCAATGTCACCTATCACTATCAGTGCCCATCATTGCAGCCTAGCAGTGCCCATCAGTGCAGCTACATCAGTGAAGGAGAAAAAATACTTATTTGCTAAGTTTTATAATAGAAACCAAGAAACTTTTTTTTAAAAAAAACATTCAGTCTTTTTTCATTCGTTTTGCAAAAAAAAAAACAAACAGAGGTGATCAAATACCACCAAAAGAAAGCTCTATTTGTGTGGAAAAAAAAAAAGATAACAGTGCGCATGCGCGAGAGCTCCATGATGGCCGCTTAAGCCCGGAGCTCCACACCACCCTGGACCGACGAGCGGCATAACCCCGGTCACAGCAGGCGGAGGACCCACATGAGCTCTACCCCCACTCGCTGATCAGCGGGGGCACACGGTGAGATGTCCGGCGCACAAGCTCGCCGCGATTTGGGCCCGCAATTCGCAGCGGTGGTGGCAGATGGGTGCACCAAGATGGCCGCCGACAGTGACACAGCTAGGTCTCACCCAGCCACACAATACAAGGGGACGGGGCAACGTCCCATACTCACCCCCGCCGACCCTGACCTATGCCCAGGCAGCACAGGAAGGCCCCAGCACGCTTCAGTCAGCTCATCAGGGCCTGTAGCAGCACCAAGCCTCACAGGGGGCTCACAGAGAAACACACAGCGGTGAGCAGAGGGAAGATGGCGCTTCTCCCTCAGGCATACCCCCTCAATTCCCCTCATTGGCAGGCACCCCACCTGGATACTCATTCAAGGACATTTCTGCTATCCAAGAAGATCTCTTCTCAAAATTCTCTGCTCTTCTAGAAAAGGGCCTGGCCAATACAGCCTCCCAGATCACTACTGCAATCAAATCGGACCTCTCTAACCTGGGTTCTAGGATTGAGGCTATGGAAGACAAAATTGACCACACGGTCGCCAGAACCAACCAGAATGCTGCACACCTCCAGTCAGTTCAAGAACAGCTGGACACGGCCCTTTTAAGAATTGATGAACTCGAGAACAGGTCCAGGAGGTATAATTTCCGAATAAGAGGCCTCCTGAGTCATTTACGGATATCCCCCTCACGGTGCAGGACCTTATCTCAGAGCTCATTCCCAACATCCCGTCACATAGGCTAGAGCTGGATAGGGCTCACAGAGCCCTGGGACCCCCCGAGGAAGGACGGGTCCCCACGGGACATAATAGTTAAACCGCACATTTACGCGGTCAAAGAGGAGGTAATGAGACAATCTCGTTTGAAGCCTAAGCTCCAACATCTGGGTCACCAAATTCAGGTCTTTGCAGACCTAGCTCAGTCCACCATACAAAGAAGACGTACACTCAAACCCCTCCTTTCAGTTTTGATGGAACGAGACATCAAATACCGATGGACATTCCCATTTGCTGTGAAGTTTTCCTTACAAGGCAAGACCTACGCTTTCTCCAATCTCCAGGAAGGTGAGAGACTTTTCATCTCCCTCAAACTGATATCCCAGGAAGCCCCCATGGAACTCTCATCATCCTCTTCGGGTTCATCTAAACGCCCCCCTCCAGGCAGCCCAGTCTCCCCTCTCTGGATCAAGGGCCCTTCCATCTTACACACCTAGACCTCCCACGGTCATTTCTGTTCAGGACTGCCCTCCTCCATTGATTGAGCTCAAGCTCTCACAACTATTCCCACGCCCCAATTTGGGCCTCTGACACAGGTCACTTTATTTCCACCAATGTCTGGACACCGCCTGCTGATGAGGTTCTCCGAAGTGGATCGCCTACGGTGAACTGCCCCCGAGTTCCCTGTGCTTTTTAGAAGCGGGAGAGAGATCTCTTATCACTCCGAACTGAGAATTAGAGCACTAAAACTTGTGCTGTAGGTAGCTTAGAGCTGGTGGACATTCATTTTTCTTTTTTACACAATTATTGGTGTTGTCAGCTCCCCCTGTTTCAGCTTTATAGTCTTCTAGAATGTTAAAATTGTTTTAAGATTGCAGTATAATACTGCACTGAATAAGATGAAGATCTTTAACTACGTTATGCCAGAATTTTTTTTTTCTTTTTTGTTTTTTTTTTCGATTGTCTAAGTTACTTAAAAATAAGGGTCCGGGGTGGTACCCTTGCGCCTCCTCTCTCTCCGAGGGAACCCAATGTGCTCCCGCGGAGTGAGACTTCCCTCGCCCACTATGGACGAGAGAAGATTTAAAATGGAGACTAAGCGGTCAGACACACCGCTACCCTCCACGGGTCCTGTTAGAGGGCCCTTGACATTATTGTTGTTTTTTTTGTCTACTTGTCTCTCTTTCTTCCCTTCACTCTTTCTCATCATTTGTCTCTTTCCTAGCTGGCCGTCTGGGGATGCCCCGGAACCTACCGCACACAGTTATGGGATGGACCCGCAACCCTCCACTTTTTCTATGAATACACTCCAACACGAGGTAAGTGGCTGCTGGGCCGGTGATCACTTCCCTCTCTGTTCCCATGGCTGATTTAGTGTCTAAGGGACTAGATCTCAGGGTGGCTTCTCATAACGCTCAAGGGCTCAACTCTCCAAGGAAAAGAAGAGTAGCTTTCGATCATTACAAAGCCCTCAAACTAGATGTAGTGCTCTTACAGGAGACGCACTTCCCGATTCGGTACAGTCCCAAGTTCCTACACTCTCACTACCCATCCTTTTATCTGGCAAACGCGCCAAATAAATACCAAAGGTGTTGCAGTGCTTTTCTCTAAAAACAGTAAATTCAACCATATCACTGATCTTAGAGACCCGGAGGGCAGGTTTATTCTTGTAAAGGGTACTCTGGAGGGAGTACTATACTCCATAATCTCTTATTACGCTCCTAATAAGGGTCAAGCAACCTTCTTCCAGAGCCTATTTGCAACTCTCAACCCCCTCCTGGAGGAAAAAGTCATTTGGGGAGGGGACTCAAATGTAGCGTTTGACCAGGGTCTAGACAAAAACAACCCTCTCAAAGGAAAACTAACACGCCCCACAAAATTAAGCACCAGAATAGCTAAAATGATTCACTCCCAAGGGTTGGTAGATATTTGGCGGGAGCTGAATCCCACGGGCAGGGACTTCACAAACTTCTCCTCCCCCCACCAAACCTACGCAATAATATACCACATCCTCATTCAGACTAACCTCATCCCTCTTTCCTCTAAAGCTAAAATTTTAGATATAGTCTGGTTGGACCATTCACTGGTCCTCCTGACGTTGAAAAATGTTCTGTCAAGTAGCGGGGGCTCTTACTGGAGATTGAACGAGTCTCTCCTGGGGGATCCGGTTAACGCCAAGTTAGTAGCAGACGCTATCAAGGAATACTTTCGGGTTAATGATGTGGGAAACATCTCCCCCGAAACCCTGTGGGCTGCCCACAAGGCCTCGGTCCGCGGTGAGCTCATCAGACTAGCCACTAAAGTTAAAAAGGAGAGGCTGATAGACATTCATAGGCTAGAGCATAAATTTATTACCTTAAAAATAGAACACAAAAAAACTCTGTCAAAAGATCTTAACGAAAAACTAGATGCGATAAAATTGGAACTCAACTTATCTTTAACGGCCAAAGCCGAAAAACACATTAGATGGAGCGGAGCAAAATTTTACTGCCACAAGGACAGAGTCGGGACAATGCTAGCCACGAAACTCTCCCCCAAGTTCCACTCTCACACCTTTCCCAAATTGCGCATAGCGGGCCAACCCCCTAAAGCCAATCCATCTAAAATTATGACAGCCTTCCACGAATTCTACTCTGAATTATACAAGACCACACAAAAACCGAGTGACATCTCGATAACTTCCTCTCGAATATTAAACTGCCCTCTCTCTCTAGGGACTACAGGGACCTTATGGAGGAGCCCTTCACCTCAGACGAGATAAGGGAAGTTATCAAAAACCTTAAGACAGGCTCGGCCCCAGGGCCGGACGGTTTGTCAGTCCCTTACTACAAAAAGTTCGGGGATATACTGGCCCCCCATATGGCAAAATTTTTCAATTCTAAGAAAACAGGCTCCCCAATGGATCCCCACTTGAACACGGCTTTCATAACAGTTATTCCCAAACCCAATAAGAACCACGAAGAGGTAGAGAACTATAGGCCCATTTCCCTAATCAATAATGATCTTAAGATACTCACTAAAATCTTAGCCAATCGTCTCGCCTCCTTTATCAAGCAGTACGTCCATAAAGATCAGGTTGGTTTTATCCCGGGGAGGCAGGGCCCAGATCAAATTAGGAGAGCGGTGGACATTGTCTCCATTCTCCAATCTAATTGGGAGGGGGGCCCCAAACAGGCAGGAATGCTGTTGTCTTTAGATTTGCATAAGGCCCTCGACTCGATCGAATGGCCTTACCTTTTTTCTCTTCTGGAGAGCTGGGGCTTCGGGGCAGGCTTCTTAGGGACATTGCGATCCCTATACTCCAACCCGGCAGCAATAATCCGACTACAGGGCCAATACTCCAAACCCCTTCAAATAGCGAGAGGGACGAGACAGGGTTGCCCTCTATCCCCTCTGATTTTCGCCATGGCCATAGAAACACTTGCGATAGCGATTAGATCAAACCCAAATATTCACGGAGTATCCTGTGGGGAACAAGTCCACAAGTGTGGGCTCTTTGCCGATGATATGCTCCTTTTCATAACGTCCCCTGTCACATCACTCCCGAATTTATGCAAACTACTGAAAGACTTCTCTAGTACCTCAGGCCTTAAGGTCAACTATTCTAAATCATCGGCTTTAAACATTTCCCTGCAGACAGAAACAGTATCCGCCCTTCAAAGCTCCTTTGACTTTAAATGGAATGACCAATGGATAGACTATTTAGGAATTAAACTTTCAGCTAAAACTGAACAATTGTACCCCTTAAACTTCCCGCCAATGTACCGTAAATTAGCGGCTGATCTGGGAACATGGTCCAGGGGAGAGGTTTCTTGGTTGGGCAGAGTTCATGCAGTAAAGATGACACTCTTGCCCAGACTGCTATACCTATTCAGGGCCATTCCGATAAATATTAACAAAGAACACTTATCCAATCTCCAAAAAAAGATCACCAATTTCATCTGGGGGGGAGAGGGCATAGATTCCAACAAAAAACCCTATTCCTTCCAAGAGCTCAGGGTGGCATGGGGGCTCCTCAGCTCTTCTGGTACTTTCAAGCTGCCAGGCTAGCCCAAATCTCTACGGTTTACTCTAAGGCAGAGAAGCCAGATTGGATTCAGATAGAGAGACGGGCAGCCCCCACATACACCCTGGACCTTCTCCTCTGGACTCCCCCCAAACAGAGACCCCCAATACTCTCCCCATCTCTATCTCAATCATTTCACTTATGGGATAACCTGAGGAAAAATTTGGCCCTGATCTCAAGATGCCTGCCTTTGGCGCACATCTTCAATAATCCTGATTTTGCCCCTGGGTTGGATATTAAGGCTTTTCTTTGGTGGCTGGACAAGGGACTGTACCGAATTGGACATTTCTTTATGAATGAGGGTCCAATTTCCTTGGAGCAAGGTGTCAGGCTTCTAGAAATTCCGAACTCTGAGCGTTTTAGATTCCACCAAATAAGACATTTTCTTTGCCAACTTTGGAGAGGAGGAACTCCCTCACACACTGCCTTTACGCCATATGAATTATGGTGTGGTCGCTCATTGGAACAGAGAGGAGGGATTTCCGTCATATACCAGTCACTAGCCCTTCACCCCCAAAAGTCTCCCTATATGCTTGACTGGGAAAGGGAACTTGCTTTTGAATGGGAAGCCTCTAAATGGAGAAGCTCCTTTGACAGAGCCTTTAAGGGTATTAAAAACATTTCCTTAATCGAAGGAAGTGTTAAGGTTATGACAAGATGGTACCTTACCCCTGCCAAGCTTTCCAGAATGTTCCCAACAGCTGACCCCAAGTGTTTTCGGGGGTGTCAGCTCTTGGGCTCAATGGCTCATGTCTGGTGGGAATGCCCTAGACTCAGGCCCTTCTGGGATAAGATATTCTCCCTGATACGGAAAACAACACAGATTCAAATCCCGAAATCCCCGACCATAGCTCTTCTCAATGATAACTTGCCCAAGACTCCGAAGAGTTCACGTAAACTGATACACTTCCTCCTCCTAGGTGCAAAACTCACCATTGCTAAGGCTTGGAAACAGCCCAAAGTCTCGGTGAAAGCTGCAATTCATAAAATCTCATGGATTATGGCCCAGGAGAAATTAGCCAGCATCTTAGATGACAAAAAACGCAATTTGAAGCTATTTGGCAGCCTTGGGCACAGTTTGTCGGCATCTCTCTTATACCCGGAGTCCAACCCCAAAACTAAAAGTGGACAACTTGTGGGGCGGGGGCCCCTCCAGACGGCCGGCTAACCTTCCTCTCTCACTTTCCCCCTTTCTCTTTTTCTCTTCTACTCTTCTAGTTTTAGTTCTCGTCGATTATGTTGATCTGCTGGGGGAGACTAGGACAGATCCTCCTGTAATTGATGTAACGTATTTTCTGATCAGAGATCCTTAATATTGGGACAAATAACTGTCTTTCATTTCATGGTTCACACTGATAGGTTATAGTCTCCAGTAATTAATATGAAACAATTTTTTTGGTCCCTAGGGCCTTAGGACAATCGCTGGTAAAGGGAGGATGGGGGCTCCTACTGTGCACAGCATGATCCCTTTAGGGGTGCCGGTGGGATCTCCTAGAGCCTCTCTTGGCAATGGTCAATCTTCTTAGTGGTCGCTTACTATATTTGTTCCAGTAACAATGTTTTAGGCATTGATCCTATACGCAATAATTAGACATTCCCACTGTGCCTTTTCACTGTTCGCTCTCGAGTCCCAGCAGGGCTATGTTATTTATCAAGTGATGTTACACGATATGTTGATACAAATCCTGTATTTTATTTTATCTTCTTGTTTTTGTAAAAAACTAAGAAAAGATTTTGAAAGCAAAAAAAAAAGATAACACTTTCATATGAGTACAGCGTTGCTATTGTCAGTCAAAGTGTGACAGCGCTGAAATCTGAAAATTGACCTGGGCAGTAAGGGGGGGGTGTAAGTGCCCGGTATTGAAGTGGTTAATACAAGTACCTTCCACAGTCCTTGCACAATAAATAATATGCATAAAACATACATTGCATACAAAAAAAATCAATAAAATTGTGCCATGATAAATTTGTGCAGATCCACTGCAAGCTGTTTGAATTGACTTCAGTGTACCATCTGCTTACCACAAAACAAGACATCTTAAACTTATGAGGTGACATGTGTTTGTCATCTGCTGGATATTTGCAGCCACTTTGCTCAAAGAGCAACACTGCAGACAGCAACACTTTCTCCCAAGAGTGGCCTTTCACAACTCCGTCTGCTCCGGTAATAGGTATAGGTACTCCGCACACAGCTCCACCTAGTCTGGTACCAGGTACTCCGCATGCCCGGTCTGGTATAGTTCATTACCTGGACAATTAAACAATTTGTTGCTTTATCCTAGTAAAATTTGATTTCAGTACATTACTTTTAATGAAGCAGCGCAGAATATCCTGGTAATGCACTATAGTGTGCTTTATCAGATTCAGTGTGAACGGGGGGCTAAGAGGTACATTTTTTGGTAAGCAGATGGTATGTCTTGGTAATGGTACCACACTGATCCCACTCCTGTGCCTGCTGGTACCTCCCCCTGGTCTTACTCGGCTCCTCCCCCTCATCCCACATGCCACCAGTTCAGAGGCGATTGTCATCTTTGTGCTGGGCTGGTGGGTGGGAACCTTTGTTAATTGCAGGGGTCTGGTGCCTACTGTCTGGAGGGTGTGAAGCAGTGAAAAAAAAGGCAGTCTTATGCCTGTTACCTGGGAGGGAGGAGGAGTAGCAGCCGGAAGTGCAGTAGCAGAGGTGTAACTTTAACCTTCAGGGTCCCAGTGCAAGAAACCATGAAGGGCCCTTGAACGGTAGTATGATGGGGGGGGGTATTGTAAAAGGATGGGGGGGGGCAGTGTGATGGGGTATTTTGACAGGAGGAGGGCAGTGTGAGAAAAGAAGGGTATCTGGAAAGTGTGACCGGAGGTGGGAGTAGTATGATGGGGGCAGTGTGACAGGAGGGGGCAGTAGGACAGGGGGATATTGTAACAAGAGGGGGGCAGTGTGACAGGAAAAGGATACCTGGGAAGTATGACAGGAGGGGGCAGTGTAATTAGGGAGCACTGTGAAAGGAGGGGGGTTGTGTAACAAGAGGGGGCAGTATGACGGGAGTAGTGTGACAGGAGGGGGGTAAATATGACAGAAGGGGGCAGTGTGACGAGAGGGCAGAATGATGGAGGGGCAGTATGACAGGGGGGTATTGTTGCAAAGGGACAGTGTGACAGGTGGGGGACCCAGTGTCACCAGTGGGGGGGGCAGTGTCACAGGTGGGGGGCCAGTGTCACAGGTGGGGGGCAGTGTCACAGGTGGGGGGCAGTGTCACAGGTGGGGGGGCAGTGTCACAGGTGGGGGATGTCACTGGTGGGGCAGTGTCACAGGTGGGGGGCAGTGTCACAGGTGGGGGCACAGGTGGGGGGGATGTCACTGATGGGGGCACAGGTGGGGGGAATGTCACTGATGGGGGGCAGTGTCACGGTTGGGGGGGATGTCACTGGTGGGGGCACAGGTGGGGGAATGTCACTGGTGGGGGCACAGGTGGGGGGAATGTCACTGGTGGGGGGCCAGTGTCACAGGTGGGGGGCAGTGTCACCAGTGGGGGGGCCAGTGTCACAGGTGGGGGGACAGTGTCACATGTGGGGGGGCAGTGTCACAGGTGGGGGGGCAGTGTCACAGATGGGGGGGCGAGTGTCACCAGTGGGGGACACAGTGTCACCGGTGGGGGGCCAGTGTCGCAGGTGGGGGGGCCAGTGTCACAGGTGGGGGGCAGTGTCACAGGTGGGGGGCCAGTGTCACAGGTGGGGGGCAGTGTCACAGGTGGGGGGCCAGTGTCACAGGTGGGGGGCAGTGTCAGTGTCACAAGTGGGGGGGCAGTGTCACAGGTGGGGGGAATGTCACTGGTGGGGGCACAGGTGGGGGGATATCACTGGTGGGGCAGTGTCACATGTAGGGGGGCAGTGTCACAGGTGGGGGGATGTCACTGGTGGGGCAGTGTCACAGGTAGGGGGGCAGTGTCACAGGTGGGGGGAATGTCACTGGTGGGGGCACAGGTGGGGGGGAATGTCACCAGTGGGGGGCCAGTGTCACAGGTGGGGGGGCAGTGTCACAGGTGGGGGGCCAGTGTCACAGGTGGGGGGGCAGTGTCACAGGTGGGGGGGCAGTGTCACAGATGGGGGGGCGAGTGTCACAGATGGGGGGGCGAGTGTCACCAGTGGGGGACACAGTGTCACCGGTGGGGGGCCAGTGTCGCAGGTGGGGGGGCCAGTGTCACAGGTGGGGGGCAGTGTCACAGGTGGGGGGCCAGTGTCACAGGTGGGGGGCAGTGTCAGTGTCACAAGTGGGGGGGCAGTGTCACAGGTGGGGGGAATGTCACTGGTGGGGGCACAGGTGGGGGGATATCACTGGTGGGGCAGTGTCACATGTAGGGGGGCAGTGTCACAGGTGGGGGGATGTCACTGGTGGGGCAGTGTCACAGGTAGGGGGGCAGTGTCACAGGTGGGGGGAATGTCACTGGTGGGGGCACAGGTGGGGGGGAATGTCACCAGTGGGGGGCCAGTGTCACAGGTGGGGGGGCAGTGTCACAGGTGGGGGGCCAGTGTCACAGGTGGGGGGGCAGTGTCACAGGTGGGGGGGCAGTGTCACAGGTGGGGGGGGCAGTGTCACAGATGGGGGGGCGAGTGTCACCAGTGGGGGACACTGTGTCACCAGTGGGGGGGGGGCAGTGTCACCGGTGGGGGGCCAGTGTCGCAGGTGGGGGGGCCAGTGTCACAGGTGGGGGGCAGTGTCACAGGTGGGGGGGCCAGTGTCACAGGTGGGGGGCAGTGTCAGTGTCACAAGTGGGGGGGCAGTGTCACATGTGGGGGGAATGTCACTGGTGGGGGCACAGGTGGGGGGATGTCACTGGTGGGGCAGTGTCACAGGTAGGGGGGCAGTGTCACAGGTGGGGCAGTGTCACAGGTAGGAGGGCAGTGTCACAGGTAGGAGGGCAGTGTCACAGGTAGGAGGGCAGTGTCACAGGTGGGGGGAATGTCACTGGTGGGGGCACAGGTGGGGGGCAGTGTCACAGGTGGGGGGCCAGTGTCACCAGTGGGGGGGGGCAGTGTCACCAGTGGGGGGCCAGTGTCACAGGTGGGGGGGCCAGTGTCACAGGTGGGGGGCAGTGTCACAGGTGGGGGCCACGTGTCACGGGTGGGGGGGCCAGTGTCACAGGTGGGGGGCAGTGTCAGTGTCACAAGTGGGGGGGCAGTGTCACAGGTGGGGGGAATGTCACTGGTGGGGGCACAGGTGGGGGGATATCACTGGTGGGGCAGTGTCACATGTAGGGGGGCAGTGTCACAGGTGGGGGGATATCACTGGTGGGGCAGTGTCACAGGTAGGGGGGCAGTGTCACAGGTGGGGGGAATGTCACTGGTGGGGGCACAGGTGGGGGGGAATGTCACTGGTGGGGGGCCAGTGTCACAGGTGGGGGGGCAGTGTCACCAGTGGGGGGGCAGTGTCACAGGTGGGGGGCAGTGTCACAGGTGGGGGGGCAGTGTCACAGGTGGGGGGGCAGTGTCACAGATGGGGGGGTGAGTGTCACAGGTGGGGGCAGTGTCACAGGTGGGGGGGCCAGTGTCACAGGTGGGGGGCAGTGTCAGTGTCACAAGTGGGGGGCAGTGTCACAGGTGGGGGGAATGTCACTGGTGGGGGCACAGGTGGGGGGATGTCACTGGTGGGGCAGTGTCACATGTAGGGGGGCAGTGTCACAGGTGGGGGGATGTCACTGGTGGGGCAGTGTCACAGGTAGGGGGGCAGTGTCACAGGTGGGGGGAATGTCACTGGTGGGGGCACAGGTGGGGTGGAATGTCACTGGTGGGGGGCCAGTGTCACAGGTGGGGGGGGCCAGTGTCACAGGTGGGGGGGCAGTGTCACAGGTGGGGGGGCAGTGTCACACGTGGGGGGCAGTGTCACAGGTGGGGGGCCAGTGTCACAGGTGGGGGGCCAGTGTCACAGGTGGGGGGGCCAGTGTCACAGGTGGGGGCCACGTGTCACGGGTGGGGGGGCCAGTGTCACAGGTGGGGGGCAGTGTCAGTGTCACAAGTGGGGGGGCAGTGTCACAGGTGGGGGGATGTCACTGGTGGGGCAGTGTCACAGGTAGGGGGCAGTGTCACAGGTGGGGGGAATGTCACTGGTGGGGGCATAGGTGGGGGGAATGTCACTGGTGGGGGGCCAGTGTCACAGGTGGGGGGGCAGTGTCACCAGTGGGGGGCCAGTGTCACAGGGGGGATGGCAGTGTCACGGGTGGGGGGGCAGTGTCACAGGTGGGGGGCCAGTGTCACAGGTGGGGGGCCAGTGTCACAGGTGGGGGGGCAGTGTCACCAGTGGGGGGGCAGTGTCACCAGTGGGGGGGCATTGTCACCGGTGGGGGGCCAGTGTCACAGGTGGGGGGGCCAGTGTCACAGGTGGGGGGGCCAGTGTCACAGGTGGGGGCCACGTGTCACGGGTGGGGGGGCCAGTGTCACAGGTGGGGGGCAGTGTCAGTGTCACAAGTGGGAGGGCAGTGTCACAGGTGGGGGGATGTCACTGGTGGGGCAGTGTCACAGGTAGGGGGGCAGTGTCACAGGTGGGGGCACAGGTGGGGGGGAATGCCACTGGTGGGGGCACAGGTGGGGGAATGTCACTGATGGGGGCAGTGTCACAGGTGGGGGGGATGTCACTGGTGGGGGCACAGGTGGGGGGGAATGTCACTGGTGGAGGGCCAGTGTCACAGGTGGGGGGGCAGTGTCACCAGTGAGGGGGCAGTGTCACCAGTGGGGGGGGCAGTGTCACAGGTGGGGGGACAGTGTCACAGGTGGGGGGGGGCAGTGTCACAGGTGGGGGGGCCAGTGTCACCAGTGGGGGGGGCAGTGTCACAGGTGGGGGGCAGTGTCACAAGTGGGGGGGCCAGTGTCACAGGTGGGTGGGGGGGCAGTGTCACAGGTGGGGGGCAGTGTCAGTGTCACAGGTGGGGGGCAGTGTCAGTGTCACAGGTGGGGGGCAGTGTCACAGGTAGGGGGCAGTGTCAGTGTCACAGGTGGGGGGAAGTGTCAGTGTCACAGGTGGGGGGGGCAGTGTCACAGGTGGGGGGGAAGTGTCAGTTTCACAGGTGGGGGGTAGTGTTACAGGTGGGGGCACAGGTGGGGGGATGTCACTGGTGAGGCAGTGTCACAGGTGGGGGGGAATGTCACTGGTGGGGGCACAGGTGCGGGGGAATGTCACTGGTGGGGGCACAGGTGGGGGGGATGTCACTGGTGGGGGGCCGGTGTCACAGGTGGGGGCACAGGTGGGGGGAATGTCACTGGTGGGGGAAGTCAGTGTCACAGGTGGGGGGCAGTATTGGGCTTACCTTACATGAGGAGTCCAAGCAGCAGCCCCTGTACATGCTTCCCAGTGATATCTGATGTCCATCCAGCCAGCACAGTTCACCTCCCAAGTGTCAGTGTATACAATGTAGAGGGGAGGGGCCTCTGACTCGAGCAAGACTAATGCCGGCCATACACGGTTCGAATTTCGTAAGAATTTTCTTTCGAAAATCGTATGAAAGAATTTTCGTACGAATTTCGCACCATTAGTGGGCTACAACATTTTTGTGCGGCAATCAAATTTGAGGAATCGGACATGTTGGAAATTTTTAGAAAAACGAACGATTTTCTAATCAATGATGGGAGAATTGTGCGAAAAGTGTAATAAGAAAAGAAAATTTACGGAGAGAAAAGATTTCCGACCACGAAAATTCTTTTCTGTAGCAACATGCGGTGAAATTGAAGGCTTGGTCGGCCGAATTTTGAAAATCAATGGTGGCCTCATCGGATCACAAAAAGAACGAACTTTCTGATTTTGAAAAGAAAATTTGTTCGAAATTCGACCGTGTATGGCCTGCATAAGAGTGTACAAGCAGAGGGACAAACTTGTGCACTGAATCTGGTGCCCGCTTGGGTCAGAGGCTCCTCCCCTCTACATTGTATACACTGACACTCAGGAGGTGAACTGTGCTGGCTGGAGAGATATCACCCTCCTGCCCCCTCCCCTGTATAGTTAGAGATGCCAGCCGGCCCAGAGGTACAGGGGGAGGTGCATAGTCTTGGGGGCCCCCACACTGGCAGAATGCCAGCTCGCAAGTGCGACCCTGGTAATTCCGCCACTGGAAACAGCGGCTGAACTTCTGAAGTTCATATTGTGGGGTCTTTGCTGCCTGTCATGTTGCGCTCTGTGCCTGTACCTGTGCTGCTGAGCTAGATAAGAGTGGAGGGCGGTGGCAGCGTAACTTTTCTTCAGGGACATTTTGTCACTCCCAGCTTCAGTGCCCTCCTGGCGCCCTAGCAGCTGCCTTAAACTATAAACGGCTCTGTGTGTGTGACAAAAGGAGAGGAGGAGGGTGGAGAGCAGTCTGACACTTCGGCTCCCCTCCTCTGCAGCGCCGGGGTACGTAGCACCCCGTGCACCCGCCCAGGATCGGCCCTGGCCGCCGCTATGCGATCCGATTCCATCCGTGAAATCCAGACAGATGGTGACCCTATTTTCCATCTGTCTGGCGGATCAGATCAGATGGGATCGGATGAAAATGGAGAAGAGGGCTCTGACAGGTCTGTCCCTGCACAGTGAGCGGAGACAGACCTGTCATCTGCCTGCTCAGCGGAGATCAGCAGATCGATCCCCTGCTGAGCAAAGTGGAGTCCGCCGGCAGGATTGCCCGTTTCAAAGAGCCCACTAGCCTATGGCTAGGGATGAGCTTCGAGTTAGAGTCGAACTCATGTTCGACTCGAACATTGGCTGTTCGCCGAACAGCGAACAATTTGGGGTGTTCGCGGCAAATTCGAATGCCGCGGAACAACCTTTAAAAGTCTATGGGAGAAATCAAAAGTGCTAATTTTAAAGGCTTATATGCATGGTATTGTCATAAAAAGTGTTTGGGGACCTGGGTCCTGCCCCAGGGGACATGGATCAATGCAAAAAAAGTTTTAAAAACGGCTGTTTTTTCAGGAGCAGTGATTTTAATAATGCTTGAAGTCAAACAATAAAAGTGTAATATCCCTTTAAATTTCGTAGCTGGGGGGTGTCTATAGTATGCCTGTAAAGGGGCGCATGTTTCCCGTGTTTAGAACAGTCTGACAGCAAAATGACATTTGGAAGGAAAAAAGCCATTTAAAACTACTTAAAACTACTTGCGGCTATTGCATTGCCGGTCCGACAATACACATAGAAGTTCATTGATAAAAACTGCATGGGAATTCCCCACAGGGAAACCCCCGAACCAAAATTTTAAAAAAAATGATGTGGGGGTCCCCAAAATTCCATACCAGGCCCATCAGGTCTGGTATGGATATTAAGGGGAACCCCTGCCAAAATTTAAAAAAAAATGACGTGGGGGTCCCCCTAAATTCCATACCAGACCCTTCAGGTCTGGTATGGATTTTAAGGGGAACCCCGCGCCAAAAAAAAACAAAAAACGGCATGGGGTCCCCTCCAAAAGTCCATACCAGACCCTTATCCGAGCACGCAACCTGGCAGGCCGCAGGAAAAGAGGGGGGGACGAGAGAGCGCCCCCACCCCCTCCTGAACCGTACCAGGCCACATGCCCTCAACATTGGGAGGGTGCTTTGGGGTAGCCCCCCAAAACACCTTGTCCCCATGTTGATGAGGACAAGGGCCTCATCCCCACAATCCTGGCTGGTGGTTGTGGGGGTCTGCGGGCCGGGGGCTTATCGGAATCTGGAAGCCCCCTTTAACAAGGGGACCCCCAGATCCCGGCCCCCCCCTGTGTGAAATGGTAAGGGGGTACAAAAATTTCACTAAAAAACTGTCAAAAATGTTAAAAATGACAAGAGACAGTTTTTGACAATTCCTTTATTTAAATGCTTCTTCTTTCTTCTTTCTTCCTTCGTCTTCTTCTTCTTCTTCTGGTTCTTCTGGCTCTTCTGGTTCTGGTCGTTCTCGTCCAGCATCTCCTCCGCGGCGTCTTCCATCTTCTTCTCCTCGGGCTGCTCCACACCCATGGCATGGGGGGAGGCTCCTGCTCTTCTCTTCATCTTCTCTTCTTCATTTTGATCTTCATCTTTTTCTCTTCTTCTCTTCTTCATTTTCTTCTCTGGGCCGTTCCGCATCCATGCTGGCATGGAGGGAGACTCCCGCTGTGTGACGGCGTCTCCTTGTCTGACAGTTCTTAAATAACGGGGGGCGGGGCCACCCGGTGACCCAGCCTCCCTCTGACGCACGGTGACTTGACGGGACTGCCCTGTGACGTCATGGGAAATGCCACAGGGAAGTCCCGTCATGTCCCGTGCATCAGAGGGGGGCAGGGTCACTGGGTGGCCCCGTCCCCCGTTATTTAAGAACCTCAGATGAGGAGACGCCGTCACACAGCGGGAGCCTCCCCCCATGCCATGGGTGCAGAGCGGCCCGAGGAGAAGAAGATAGAAGACGCCGCGGAGGAGATGCTGTACGAGAATGCCGGCGTAAGAACCAGATGAGCCAGAAGAACCAGAAGAAGTAGAAGAAGAAGATGAAGGAAGAAAGAAGAAGCATTTAAATAAAGGAATTGTCAAAAACCGTCTCTTGTCATTTTTAACATTTTTGACAGTTTTTTAGTGAAATGGTAGGGGTACAAAAGTACTCCCTTGCCATTTCATACAGGGGGGGCCGGGATCTGGGGGTCCCCTTGTTAAAGGGGGCTTCAAGATTCTGATAAGCCCCCCGCCCGCAGAACCCCACAACCATCGGCCAGGGTTGTGGGGATGAGGCCCTTGTCCGCCGTTTTTTTTTTTTTTTGGCGCGGGGTTCCCCTTAAGATCCATACCAGACCTGAAGGGTCTGGTATGAAGTTTAGCGGGACCCCCACGTCATTTTTTTTTAAATTTTGGCAGGGGTTCCCCTTATTATCCATACCAGACCTGATGGGCCTGGTATGGAATTTAGGGGGACCCCCACGTCATTTTTTAAAAAAAATTTGGTTCAGGGTTCCCCTGTGGGGAATTCCCATGCAGTTTTTATCAATGAACTTTTATGTGTATTGTCGGACCGGCAATGCAATAGCCGCGAGTAGTTTTAAATGGCTTTTTTCCTTCCAAATTTCATTTTGCTGTCAGACTGTTCTAAACACGGGAAACATGCGCCCCTTTACAGGCATACTATAGACACCCCCCAGCTACGAAATTTAAAGGGATATTACACTTTTATTGTTTGACTTTAAGCATTATTAAAATCACTGCTCCTGAAAAATCGGCCGTTTTTAAAACTTTTTTTTGCATTGATCCATGTCCCCTGGGGCAGGACCCAGGTCCCCAAACACTTTTTATGACAATAACTTGCATATAAGCCTTTAAAATTAGCACTTTTGATTATTCATGTTCGTGTCCCATAGACTTTAACGGTGTTCGCGTGTTCGAACAAACTTTTTTCCTGTTCGCATGTTCTGGTGCGAACCGAACAGGGGGGTGTTCGGCTCATCCCTACCTATGGCACTGCGCTTGCTTAACTCGACCCATTCAACTGAATGGGGCTGTGCTGCAAGTGTGTGCAATGCACATGGCTACAGCACAGTGGCATGGGATTTTAGGGATTAAAAACAGGTGGTGAGGCAAAAACATAATGCTTCTTCACCACCTGTCAAATACTTTTTTAAAAATGATCCACTGTGCATTACTCTTCAGAGTGCTCTGCGAATTTTTTACACTTGTGGTTGGGGGACAGTAAAAAATAGAGGTTGAGTTGTGTTTTTACTGCTACCCAACTGTTCCTCTTAAGCTGCAAACATAGGCGTGCGCATGGGGTGTGCCGGGTGTGCCTGGGCACACCCTAATCACCCCGTGCTGTCTCCAGAGATTTGCCCCAAAATGCTGCATCCAAGATAGTGTGTGGCCCACGCTGCCTGTGAAACAGTTTCACAGGCAGCAGATCGTGAGAATTGCCAGAGCTGATCAGTGTATGAAACTGTCAGATAATGACACTGCATGCAGGAAGTAAGACCAGCTGTCTTAATGTCAGGGTGATGTCGGGGGTGGGCGGGACTGAACGGCCATCAAACACCAGCCAATGGGATGGGGTCTGGGCGGGCCGCTACATTTACGTGGCCCCGCCCCCTCTCTAAAGCAGCTCAAACATTGGCTGGTGTTTATAGCACTTGGTCCCACCCACCCCCGACATCGCGGCTCAGTTGTAAGTCATCACAACTCAGCCGTGATGTCGGGGGTGGGCGGGACCAAGCGCCAACACCAGCCAATGATTGGGCTGCTTCAGAGAGAGGGCGGAGCCAGAGAAATGTAGCGGCACGCCCAGACCTATCCTATTGGCTGCTGTTTGGTAACTGTTCCGTCCTGCCCACCACCAGCATCACCGCTGACTTTTAACAGCTGGTCTCTCCCCCTGCATGCAGTGTCATTATCTGACAGTTTCATACACTGATCAGCTCTGGCAATTCTCACGATCTCCTGAATGTGAAACTCCCCCTCTCCCCTATCTGTGCCACCCAATGCTGCCTATCAGTGCCAACCAATGATGCCAATCAATCAGTGCCAACCAATGCTGCCAATCAGTGCCAACCAATGCTGCCAGTGCCAACCAATGCTGCCAATCAGTGCCAACCAGTACTGCCTATCCATGCCAGTGCTGCTTATCAGTGCCAACCAATTCTGCCTATCAGTGCCAACCAGTGCTGTCTATCAGTGCAAACCAGTGCTGCCTATCAGTGCCAACCAATGCTGCCAATCAGTGCCAACCAATGCTGCCAATCAGTGCCAACCAATGCTGCCAATCAGTGCCAACCAATGCTGCCAATCAGTGCCAACCAGTACTGCCAATCAGTGCCAACCAGTACTGCCAATCAGTGCCAACCAGTACTGCCTATCCATGCCAGTGCTGCTTATTAGTGCCAACCAATTCTGCCTTTCAGTGCCAACCAGTGCAAACCAGTGCTGCCTATCAGTGCAAATCAGTGCTGATTATTAGTGCCGACCAATGCTGCCTATTAGTGCCAGTGTTGCTTATCAGTGCCAGTGCCAACCAATGCTGCCTATCAGTGCCAGTGCTGCTTATCAGTGCCAACCAGTGCTGCCTATCCGTGCCAGAGCTGCTTATCAGTGCCAACCAATTCTGCCTATCAGTGCCAACCAGTGCCAACCAATGCTGCTTATCAGTGCCAACCAATGCTGCCTATTAGTGCCAACCAATGCTGCCTATCAGTGGCAACCAGTCCCAGTCAGTGCACCCTATCAGTGCCAACCAATGCTGTAAATCAGTGCCAACCAATGCTGTCAATCAGTGTCAACCAATGCTGCCTATCAGTGCAGCAAATCAGAGCCTATCAGTGGCCATAAGTGCTACCAATCAGTGCCCATCAGTGCCAATCAGTGCTGACAATAAGCGCCCATCAGTGCCGCCCATCAGTGCCACCTATCAGTGCTGCCTATCATTGCCACCTATCAGTGCACATCAGTGCTACCAATTAGTGCCCATCAATGCTGCCAATCAGTGCAGCCTATTAGTGCCCATCAGTGCTGCCTATCAGTGCCCATCAGTGGTGCCTTAGCAGGGATGGTGGAAACCCCTCTTCAGATAATTGCAATACAAATTACCTTAAAGTGCAACAACTTTTTAGTTGGGAGGTTCACACCATTATAGGACTTTGGAATTTTTATTTTTTAGAGTGATTTTTTAGAGTGTTACACTTAATTGTATATGTTTTAGTTACGGTTATAATGTGAATGATTGCACTTGAAGTTAATTTCCCACCACCCCTGCTAAGTCCATGTCTTTATGGACCTTGTTTGTGCACTGGTGGGCAGTCATGTTGGAACAGGAAGGGGAGATCCCCAAACTGTTCTCACAAAGTTGGGAGCATGAAATTGTCCAAAATGTCTTGGTATGCTGACGACAGAAGAGTTCCCTTTACTGGCACTAAGGTGCCAAGCCCAACCCCTGAATAACAACCCCCCACCATAATCCCCCCCCCCACACCATAATCCCCCCTCCACCAAATGATTTGGACCAGTGCACAAAGCAAGATCCGTAAAGACATGGATGAGCGAGTTTGGGGTAGAGGAACTTGACTGACCTGCACAGAGTCCTGACCTCAAAAAATGCCCTTCTGGAAGAATGGTCAAACATTCCCATAGACACACTCCTAAACCTTGTGGACGGCCTTCCCAGAAGAGTTGAAGCTGTTATAGCTGCAAAGGGTGGGCCAACTCAATATTGAACCCTACGGACTAAGACTGGGATGTCATTAAAGGTCATGTGTGTGTAAAGGCAGGTGTCCCAATACTTTTGAATATATATATATATATATATATATATATATATATATATATATATATATATATATATATATATATATATATACACACGTATGTGTGCTTGAGCTTTCGGTGCACACCCTAATGTAATAGGCTGCGCACGCCTATGGCTGCAAAGGCAGCAGAGGGGGGAAGTACACACACAATAGCCAAAATGCTTTGCATCACAGTGTGGCAAAAACTGTCTGCACTGTTGGGTTCAGCGAGCAGTAATGCCTCCTGAATGTGGCCCATCCAAGTGAATGGGGGTTTCCTGCAACCCTGTGCAATGCATTCAGTTGTTGGGTGCTGCTGTGGGGTTTAAACAGGTGATGAGGAGGTGATATAACACCTCCTCACTGCCTGTCAAATTCCCTCTGAAGAGCAATCCAAACATGGATTGCTCTTCAGAGGGCACCACATGTGTAAACAAGCCCTGAGCCTAGGTTTACACTTGTGCGATGTGGGAACCAGCACAATTCCAACGCCGGTTCCTGCATCGCATCTCTCCCGCAGGCAGTTCACACTGCCCTCTGCGAACCGCTGCGGGTGCCATTACAATGTTAATGACACCCCCAGATCGGTTCACAGATCGCAGGGTGAACTGTGAACTCTCACAGGAATCAGATCTTATAGGTGAGAACAAACATCCGATTCCAGTGCGGGGCCCACTGGGCACTTTTGCTGCCACTGTGCTACGTGCTGGATATCCAGTGTGGTCCTGTTCCTCGAAGGGGGATTGGGCTGCCTCCAGGCCCACCTGCCCCTCATCTATCCATTGAATGCATGTGCTCCCACTGTGGATAAGCTCATAAATTCAGTAGCGTAGCCTTGCAGCTTACACAAGCATTTGCAAATATGTGCTAACTAAACCCCTGTTTTTCACGCAGACTGTTGGATAAGTTAATTTGGTTGGTCAGCAGACTAGTTGGTGAGTTGAGCTATGGAATGTTCTGGGGGTTTTTTTGTTCATTAGTGAACATTATTTATGTATTTGTTTAGCTAGATACAATTTTTAGGCTTGCAATACAGGGCTTCTTCTGAAATTTGAGCCATGGGTAGCCATATCACCACCACACAGCTCAACAAATGCTGGCTTCAAAATTAAAGGAGCCATATGGAAAATTATCAGCTGAATAATCCAGTCAGATATATTACAGTGCAGTCACTGTTTATTAAGAGAGCTGTGACTGTTTCTCCTGTTGATCAAAGGGGCTGGTGGAACTGGCTGCATTACAGTAAGGCCTGGAGCGAGAGAAATAAAATGCAAAGATATTGAAGGGCCGGTATGACAGGATGAGAAGGGGAAGCAACTATCTATGTAGGTGGAGAGTAGGGGATTGGTAGGGAGCAACAGGATGAGGAGGGGTCTTTGGAGTTTATTTAAAGGGGAGGCGGGGTCTCCCGGCCAGCAGTGGAGGGACAGGTGACAAAGTTTAGTCCACGCTGCTTCTGGTCACAACCAGACACATGACTGATGTGGATAGGATCCTGGCCCTGCTGAGAGCTGCTGCAGCTTCCAAGGGTCCAGAGTGTCTGCAAAGCCAGATGTCAGTCCTTTTGGAGGACCAGGCATCCGGGTTTAACCAAATAGTACACACGATGCGCTTATCAAAATAAAAATGTAAGAAATTTCTACTAAAAATTAATAAAGTGATATTGTGCTTAACATACAAAATATACAAAATCTATTAATACTATACATTAATGTGCAATAAACTTCAATGAATGAATAAATAGGTAAAAGTGCTCCAATCAGCCTGTGTATTGCAAATATTCCACAAAGCTATTCTCTGCTATACAGATATATTTTGCTCTGCTGAATGTTGAACAGTCTGACAGTGTCAATTGTTCTTCTAGCAGAGCAGAAACTGCTTTATAAAACTGCAGCTAGAGCAATACAAATATTCCCCCACCTGTGCTGGACTGAAGTCTCGGTGTTGGATCTGCAAGTACACTGTAGCTGTAAAGCCCAGCAGTAGGAGAGAGTCCCGCTTCTTGATTGAAGGCACAGGGAGTGAGCTAATATAAGTGATGTCACTCCAGTGGGCAGAGCTTAAGCAGTAGATTTCTGTTGCCCACTACTTCTTAAACTTCACCCAGTGGTGTGACATTGTTCATTCATTGCTAGGAGAGCCATGGAGCTTGCTTCCGGTGCCTGCAATCACTGAGCGCAAGCATTTTCTGTCCCATCCGGTATCTGGCTGCAATGACAATTTAAACTCTCGGACTATGTTTAGGTGCAGCTTATAGCATAATTTATGCCTAAAGCTGTGATCTCAGTACACAGCCCAGGACACAGCCATAGTGGGACCGCTTACTAACAAGCAGGACTGTCCTGGCAAATCTGTGACTGTTGGCAAGTATGGTATTATCCGCAGTGTGGACAGGCTTATGCTGAATATTCATTAATGCAGAAGTACAGCAGCCATCTTTAAGGATACAACTTTGTAATGCACTTCTATGATTGGCTGATGCAACAGAGGAAGGGAACAGTGAACTAGGCTGTTGGATAAAGGGAGCTCAATTGTGCCACCAGCCTGCAGAATGCAGGGAGGAAGCAACTGTGGGGACCATGTGCTACTGCAACAATTTCCCTTTGCTAAGTAGCTGAGAGAGAGCACCACAAGGTTAAAGTGGAGGGGAGTGGTGCGTGTGCCAGAGTTTACATGAGCTTTCCAGGAAAAAAGGGATGATCAGAGGCTTCTGCCATCATACTCTGTGCAATGCTATACTGTATGTCTGTATGTGAGGGGCTGATCCTGCAAGCAAGCAGGTGTGTGGGAAAGGGATGGAGCTGCTGCTGCTGGATGGATCCCTGCCATAGCTAAACACAAGCAGGTGAGAACTCAGAAAAGCAAAGAGACTGAGCACCCTCCCTGGGAGGGTATGATTTGGATCCTGGTGAAATCAGATTGTACTAGAGAGCATTCTCACTACTTGTAAGTAGGGATGAGCTTCATGTTCGAGTCGAACCCATGTTTGACTCGAACATCGTCTGTTCGGTCGTTCGCCGAATTGCGAATGATATGGGCTGTTTGCGCCAAATTCGTGTGGCGCGTCACGGCCCATAATTCACTGCGTCATCGCAGTGCATTGCTGGCTGATGATTGGCCAAGCATGCACTATGACCCGCATGCTTGGCCAATCACAGCGCCGCCTGAATAGAGAGCCGTAATTGGCCAAAGCCAAGGAGGCTTTGGCCAATTATGGCTCAGGGGATTTAGTACACGCCCCACACTATATAAGGCTTCCTGCACGGCGGCCCTGTGTAGTGTGTGTTCCGGCGTTCATTGAGAGAGATAGAGAGACAGACAGTGACATTTGATTTGAGTTAGATAGATTAGGCAGAACAGTCAGTCAGTTAGCTGCACTTACAGTGTATTGTGTATATATATGCATCCCAGGTGTTGCATATATATATATATACTGTATTCAGTTTAGCTAGATCCGTTCCTGTTATCTTCCTACTGACAGGCAGGCTTGTCTTGTTACAGTATTTACAGCTACCTGAAGAAAATTACTGGTATTCTTTTGATCCTTTTAGTACCACAGTCAGGCAGCTAGACTATTTACAGTTAGTGCAGTGCGTCCTGCTCACAGTGTTCAGCTAGATCCGTTCCTATTATCTTCTTACTGACAGGCAGGCTTGTCTTGTTACAGTATATACAGCTACCTGAAGAAAATTGCTGGTGTTCTTTTAAACCTATTAGTACCACAGTCAGGCAGCTAGACTATTTACAGTTAGTGCAGTGCGTCCTGCTCACAGTGTTCAGCTAGATCCGTTCCTGTTATCTTCTTACTGACAGGCAGGCTTGTCTTGTTACAGTATATACAGCTACCTGAAGAAAATTGCTGGTGTTCTTTTGATCCTATTAGTACCACAGTCAGGCAGGTAGACTATTTACAGTTAGTGCAGTGCATCCTGCTCACAGTGTTCAGCTAAACCTACAAGTTAGTGGGGTGCGTCCTGCTCACAGTGTTCAGCTAAACCTACAAGTTAGTGGGGTGCGTCCTGATCACAGTGTTCAGCTAAACCTACAAGTTAGTGTGGTGCGTCCACCTCACAGTGTTCAGCTAAACCTACAAGTTAGTGGGGTGCGTCCTGCTCACAGTGTTCAGCTAGATCCATTCCTGTTATCTTCTTACTGACAGGCAGGCTTGTCTTGTTACAGTATATACAGCTACCTGAAGGAAATTGCTGGTGTTCTTTTGATCCTATTAGTACCACAGTCAGGCAGCTAGACTATTTACAGTTAGTGCAGTGCGTCCTGCTCACAGTGTTCAGCTAAACCTACAAGTTAGTGGGGTGCGTCCACCTCACAGTGTTCAGCTAAAGCTACCTGTAGAAGGTTGGTGGTGTTCTCATACTACAGGCAGGCAGTTGATTTTGCTAGCTGCAGTATCAGTACATATATATATATATATATATATATATATATATATATATATATCCCAGCTTAGTGCAGCTACAGGCCATTAGTATGTCTGGAAGGCCAAGAAGGAGAGGCAGACAGTCACAAGCCAATAAGAGAGGGCAAGCAGGCTCTGTGTCTAGTGCTGGTCGTGGAGACGGTGCATCCTCATCAGCACGTGGCCGTGGGACACGCTTGGCCTTTTTTTCGGCAACTGGCTGTGTTGAGCCGCAACATGCGGAAGACTTGGTCGAGTGGATGACCAAGCCGTCCTCATCCTCCTCATCCTCTCTCACCCATGCCCAGGGTACTTTGTCTGGCAAAGCAGCAGCCTCTTCCCTTGGCTCAATGTCATCAGTGACTCCTTCCCTAGCCCCACCATGTCCTCCTGAGGAGTCCCTCGAACTGTTTGACCACAGTGTTGGGTACATGCTCCAGCAGGATGCCCAGCATTTGGAAGGCTCTGATGATGATGCTGAGCTCGATGAAGGCAGTAACATGAGCACAGACAGAGGGGGTGCCCAAGAAGGACAGCAATCTGGCAGTCATGCTCCCCCTGCTGCAGCATACTGCCAGGTTTGCTCCAGTGATGAGGAGGGAGGGGATGATGAGGTCACTGACTCAACGTGGGTGCCTGATAGGAGAGAGGAGGAGGAGGAGGAGGCGGCACATCACCAACGAGGCAGGATGCCCTCCAGGGGCCAGTCTAAGGGCAGCACATTGACTGCATCACACCCCAAAGCTCCACATGTGCAGGGCGCTGCAGTCTCTGCGCGTTATTCAAAAAGTTCTTTGGTGTGGGCCTTTTTTGAGACGAGTGCATCAGATCGCACCGCTGCTATTTGCAACATATGTCTCAAGCGTATCTCGCGTGGCCAAAACATCTCCCGTTTGGGTACCACATGCTTGACCAGACATATGTTGACCTGCCATGCAGTTCGCTGGCAAGCATATCTAAAAGACCCACACCAAAGAACAAAGAGGACCTCTCCTTGCTCCTCATCAGCTGAGATTTCCAACCCCACTATACCTTCAGACCTCTCTGAGACCTGCACTGAGAGGAATGAAGGTGTAGAATTAGGTGTGTCACAGCCAAGTACTTGTGGGCAATCTGCTTTTGGTACACCAACGTCAGATTGTACCAGGCAAATTTCCCTGCCCCAGCTGCTGCACCGCCGAAAGAAGTTTGCTCCCAGCCATCCACATGCCCAGCGGTTGAATGCTAGCTTGGCAAAATTGCTAGCAATTCAACTGCTGCCTTTTCAGTTGGTAGACTCTGCCCCCTTCCGTGAGTTTGTGGAATGTGCGGTTCCTCAGTGGCAGGTACCCAAACGCCACTTTTTCTCACGGAAGGCGATTCCGGCTCTCTACCGGCATGTGGAAGGCAATGTCCATGCCTCGCTGGACAGGGCGGTCAGCGGTAAGGTGCATATTACCGCTGACTCATGGTCCAGCAGGCATGGACAGGGACGTTACCTAAGTTTCACGGCGCATTGGGTGACTCTGCTGGCAGCTGGGAAGGATGCAGGACAAGGTGCAGTAGTGTTGGAGGTTGTTCCGCCACCACGCCTCCAAAATGCTAATGATTGTGACACACCTCTCTCCTCCACCCCCTCCTCTTCTTCTTCCTCCATGGCCTCTTCCTGTGCTTTGTCCTCGGAACCAGCGGTGCTCCGTAGCCGTTCAAGGGGCTACGCAAGTACGCAGGCCAAAAGATGCCATGCGGTGCTTGAGCTGGTGTGCTTGGGGGACAGGAGCCACACTGGGGCAGAGGTTCTGTCAGCTCTGCAGGGGCAGGTTCAGAGGTGGTTGACGCCACGCCAACTTAAGGCAGGAATGGTGGTTTGCGACAATGGCACCAACCTCCTCTCTGCCCTCCGACGGGGACAAATGACCCATGTGCCCTGTTTGGCTCACGTCCTTAACTTGGTGGTGCAGCGGTTCTTGGGCAGGTACCCGGGCTTACACGATGTCCTGAGGCAGGCCAGAAAAGTCTGTGTGCATTTCCGCCGGTCATATAATGCCAGTGCTCGGCTGATGGACCTCCAAAAGGAGTTTAACCTGCCCAAGAACCGCCTAATCTGTGACATGCCCACCAGGTGGAACTCAACGTTGGCCATGCTGCAGCGGCTGCACACGCAGCAGAGGGCCATCAATGAGTACCTGTGCGACTATGGCACCAGGACAGGGTCAGGGGAGCTTGGTTTTTTCCCCACGCCAGTGGGCCATGATCAGGGATGCATGCACTGTCCTGTCACCATTTGAGGAGGCCACGAGGATGGTGAGCAGTGACAGTGCATGCATCAGTGACACTGTCCCCCTTGTCTACCTGTTGGAGCACACGCTGCGTGGAATAATGGACAGGGCACTTGAGGCAGAACAGAGGCAGGAAGAGGAGGACTTCCTTAGCTCTCAAGGCCCCCTTTATCCAGACAGTGTTCCTGCATGCCCGCCGATCACACAGGAAGAGGAGGAGGAGGAGGAAGATTGTGTCAGTATGGAGGTGGAGCCTGGCACTCAGCATCAGCAGCAGTCTTTAAGGGATCAGTCCCAAGAAACACATGGACTTGTACGTGGCTGGGAGGAGGTGGCTGCGGACCATGTCGTCCTTAGTGACCCAGAGGACTCCGGACCGAATGCCTCAGCAAACCTACGCTGCATGGCCTCCCTGATCCTGCAAAGCCTGCGTAAAGATCCTCGTATTCGTGGTATCAAGGAGAAGGACCAATACTGGCTGGCAACCCTCCTTGATCCACGTTACAAGGGTAAAGTTGCGGACCTTACCTTGCGATCGCAGAGGGAGCAGAGGATGAAACATCTTCGGGAGGCCTTGCAGAAAGGTCTGTGCAACGCGTTCCCAGAGACTGGGAGGTTACAAACTCCTGTTTCTGGACAACGTGTTGCTGAGGCTTCGGTCAGTCAAAGAAGGAGCGGTGGAGAAGGTGGCCGTCTGACCGATGCGTTCAGACAATTTTTTGGTCCGCAGCCCCAAGGTATGATCGGTTCCAGCAACCATCGCCAGCGTCTGTTTTACATGGTGCAGGAATACCTAGGGGCAAGATCAGATTTGGACACCTTTCCCACCAAAAATCCTCTGGGTTACTGGGTCTTGAGGATGGATCACTGGCCAGAGCTTGCACAGTATGCAATTGAGCTACTGGCCTGTCCTGCATCCAGCGTTCTTTCGGAACGCACATTCAGTGCTGCTGGAGGCGTGGTAACCGATCACAGGGTGCGTCTGTCCACCGACTCGGTCGATCGACTGACCTTCACAAAAATGAATCAGTCTTGGATCACCACCAGCTACCAAGCACCTGATGCTGATGTAACCGAATATTTTTTTTTGAAATCTCAGATCCCTTCAAAGACTGCCTATGCTGATGCTGAGTGACTATCCCTGAGTAATTATCCTCTTCCTCCTCAATGATCATGCTGATAGCTTGTAAGAACATTTTTGGTTCTGGGCGCCACCACCAGTGCCTAAGGCACAATTTTTCAGCCCCTGTTTAACAGGGGCGTGTAATTACAATTTTTGATGCAATACTTTGCAGCAGGGCTCGTTCCTGCGTTCCAACTAGAGTGTCTGTGAGGGGTTGCAGTGTTGTGGCACCAGCACCAGTGCCTAAGGCCTAATTTTTCAGCCCCTGTTCCACAAGGGCATGTAATTACAATTCTTGATCTAATATTTCACAGCAGGGCTCATTTCTGCACCCACCAAGAGCGAATGAGGACTTACAGTGTTGTGGCACCAGCACCACCACCACCAAAGGCCCAGTTTTTCTGCCCCTGTTCAACAGGGGCATGTAATTACAATTCTTGATCTAATATTTCACAGCAGGGCCCTGTGAGGGCTTACAGTGTTGTGGCCACAACAACACCTAAGGCCCAAATTTCTGCTGAGTATATAGGGCAGTCCCCTACTTTCAAACATCTAACTTACAAACGACTCCTACTTGCAAACGTAAGGAGACAACAGGAAGTGAGATGAAATCTACCCCTAGGAAGGGAAATTCTCTCCTGTAAGAGTTAATATGGGAAAAACATTTCTCCTTTCCACTGATGCTTTCCAATCCTTGTTCCACAAAAAAACCCAAATTTTCAAAAAACATTTGTCATTGGGACAAAAAGTGAGGTCAAATCTTCTGAAGAGGAGGAAAGACAGCAAAACAAATGTCACAGGGGTGATAACCCTTCCCTATGTTTTCCAAAAAGCTTAAAAAAGATTTTTTGGCTGGAGCTAAACACGTTAAAAATGTACTCGTTCAAAATTTACAAACAGATTCTACTTAACAACAAACCTACAGTCCCTGTCTTGTTTGCACCGCCTGTATACTGCTGTTCAGAGTATATAGGGCCTGGTGGCCCCACACCTTTCCTTATTTTAATTTGGGTGCGGGGTTCCCCTTAATATCCATACTAGACCCAAAGGGCCTGGTAATGGACTTGGGGGGTACAGATGCCGTTTGTCTCACTGATTTTAATCCATATTGCCAGGACCCGACATTACATTAAACCCGCAAGCAGTTTTAAATGAGATTTTTTCCTTTAAAAATGACATTTTGTGCAGGGACTGTTCTAAACACGGGAAACACGCACCATTTTACAGGCATACTATAGACACCCCCCAGGTACGATATTTAAAGGAATATTTCACTTTTTTTTTTTTTTACTTTAAGCATCATTAAAATCACTGCTCCCGAAAAAACGGCCGTTTTTAAGTTTTTTTTGCATTGATACATGTCCCCTGGGGTAGGACCCGTGTCCCCAAACCCTTTTTAGGACAATACCATGCAAATTAGCCTTTAAAATGAGCACTTTTTATTTCGAACGTTCGAGTCCCATAGACGTCAATGGGGTTCTAACGTTCGTGCGAATTTTCGGTCCGTTCGCAGGTTCTGGTGCGAACCGAACCGGGGGGTGTTCGGCTCATCCCTACTTGTAAGTAGGAATGGGCTGAACAGACCCCTGTTCGGTTCACACCAGAACGTTCAAACACCGCGAAAGTTTGGGCCCGAATAACGAACCCCATTAAAGTCAATGGGACCTGAACATCAAAAATCCAAAGTGCCCATTTTGAAGGCTTATATGCAAGTAATTGGGCATACAATGGTTTTATGGGTCTGGGTCCTGCCCTGGGGGACATGTATCAATAAAAAAAAAAGTTTGTGAAAAACTTCATTTTTAATAGAGCATTGAATTTTTGATTTTTAAAGTGAAAGCATAAAAATGAAAATTTCCTTCCAATATAGTGCCTTGGGGGTCCCCTTAGTTTACCTGTAAAGTGGCAGATCTGTACCATGTCTAGAATCTGCTGCAGCAATAATTGCATTTATAAAAGGCAAAAAAAATTAAATTTTCCCTGCAAGCTGCCTTTATTTTGCTCAGCAACAGCTAGGGAGTCAGTGTGTATGATGAGGCCACAATGTAGTGCACTGGGAACAAGATTAGAGATTTTCTGGATGCATTCTGGTGTCACTTTGACTTTGTATAGAAGTAACGGGTGCGTAAAAATTTGGTTTTTGGGTGTCGGTGGGGCCTTCCCACCGTAACCCTATAGAGGTAATCTTGATGAAAGCAAGAATTGGCCTTGCTGTAAAAAATTGCAATGATATGCACCTGTCAAACAGATGCAGAAAAATTGGTCTTTGGGTGTCGGTGGCACCTTCCCACCGTAACCCTATAAAGGTACTCTTGATGAAAGCAAGAATTGGCCTTGCTGCAAAAAATTGCAATGATATACACCTGTCAAACAGGTGCAGAAAAAATGGTCTTTGGGTGTTAATTGTGCCCATAAAACCTATACCAAAAAAATTATTCCAGATGAAATGATTGAACACCCTCAAAGCTAGGCAGCCTTGAAGTCCTACAGAGATTCCACATCCCAAAAAGACGTAATCAGTGACATTGGCATCAGGGGCTTCATAGCTGGTAATCCAGAACTGATTCATTTTTATAAAAGTCAAACGGTCCATGGAGCCTGTGGACAGACGCGTTCTATGATCAGTAACAAAACCTCCTGCAGCACTGAATGTGCGTTCTGAAAGCATGCTGGATGCAGGGCAGCCCAACAGCACAATAGCATACTGTTCAAGTTCTGGCCAGTGGTCTATTCTCATTACCTAGTAAGTCAGTGGATCGTCAGCTGGAAAGCTCTCCATCTCTGTTTTGGCCCACGAGGTAATTGTCCCCCATGTGATGCAGATACTGCCGATGGGATGTGGAAGCTGACAGCCCTGGGCGGCGAGGACTAAAAAAATTCTGAAATGCCTCATTTAGGTGGATGACTTCTCCAACACTCCTCTCTTGACCAACAGAAGACTCAAAATTACGTTTTCCGCAACACTGTAACCTACTGGAGTGGAGGAAAAACGTTCAATAAAATCCTCTTTAATGTGTCCTCAAGAGATGTTATCTTCTGCACTCTCTGTGGGGACGGGATGAGTTCTGAGACCTTTCCCTTATAATGGTGGTCAAGTAGGGTTGCCAACCAGTAATCATCCTTTTCCTTTATACCACGTATTCTTGGGTCCTTTCAGAGGCTTTGAAGCATGAGGTTGCCCATGCGCCTCAAATTTGCCGAAGCTTGAGAAGCAGACTCCTCAGGGTCACTCAGAATGACAGCATCTAGAACTTCCTCCTCCCAGCCACGTACTACTCCCAAGGGTCCTGGGGTTGGAAAGCCGTCGCTTACAGATTTACGCATGTCTTCCTCTTCTTCGAAGCCTATGAAAGTGCCAGAATCCTCCTCCCCTCTCTCCTCCTGTGTGTTCTATGACATAGGAATAATGGTGTCTGGATAAAGTGGGCCTTGAGAAGAAAGGAAGTCCTCCTCTTCCTCCTGCTGCTCTGCCTCCAGTGCCCTGTCCATAGTGCCATGCAGAGTCTGCTCCAGCAGGAACACAACAGGGATTGTGTCACTGATCCATGCACTGTCACAGCTCACCATTCTTATGGCCTCCTCAAATTGTGACAATACGGTGCATGCATTCTTTATGATCAGCCATTGGCGTAGGGAAAAAAAGCTGAGGCGGCCTGAGCCTGTCGTCGTGCCATATTTGCACTGGTACTCGCTGACAGCCCTCTGCTGCATGTATAGCCACTGCAGCATTGACAAAGTCGAGTTCCACCTGGTGGGCATGTCACAAATCAGGCGATTTACGGGCAGGTGGATTTCCTGCTGAATTTTAACCAACCAAGAACTGGCTGTGTATGACCGCCTGAATAAGCTACAGACTCTTCTGACCAGCTTTAGCACATCTTGCAACCCTGGGTACATATTTAGGAAACACTGCACCACCAAATTGAGGACATGTGCCAGGCATGGCACATGTGTCAACTTTCCCTGTCTAAGGGTGGACAGGAGGTTTGAGCCATTATTGCACACCACAATTCCTGGCTCCAGCTGGCATGGTGTGAACCACCTCTGGGCCTGTCTCTTCAGAGCTGCAAGAATCTCTGCTCCGGTGTGGTTCCTGTCCCCTAAACACACCAGCTAAAGCACTGCATGGCACCTTTTAGCCTGACTTTGGGAACAGCCCTTTGAACGCTTAGGGGGTACCTAATGTTCAGAGGACAATTCTACAGAGGAGGGCATGGAAGTGGAGGAGGAGGAGGTGGTAGAGCTCACAGGTCTGGCATCATCACCAACAGCTGTATGGAGATGTGGGGGCACAACAAGCTGCAGCACTGAGCCCTGTACTGCATCCTTTCAAGTTGCAAGCAGCGTTACCCAGTATGCTGTGAACAAAATCTATTGTCCCTGCCCATGCTTGCTGGACCACGTGTCAGCAGTAAGGTGGATTTTACAGCTGACTGCCTTGCCCAACGATGCCAGAACATTCCCTTCTACGTGATGGTAGAGAGATGGAATGGCCTTATGTGAAAAATAGTAGCGACTGGGAACCTGCCATTGTGGTAAAGCACATTGCGCAAATTCACGGAAGGGGGAAAAATCCACCAGGCTGAAAGGCAGAAGTTGGAGAGCCATCAGCTTTGACAAGCTTGCATTTAGATGCTGGGCATGTGGGTGGCAGGGACTGTATTTTTTTTTCTGCTGCAGCAGATGGGGCAGAGAAATTTTCCAGCTACAGTCTACAGCTGGTGATGTGCTACTGACAGATGTGCTGCTAGGACCTGGGACACCCTGTGCTATACCATCATCCCTGTCAGTGGAGGCTGCTGAGAGGTAATGGCCTCGATATAGCAGGGACAGACTAAAGTGGGTAAGGAGGAGGGACAGATTTGTGCCCCTTTTGTGTGGTTTTTAGGTGCTCTTGCCATCGGGCTGAGTGGCTAGACGTTAAATGCCTTGTTAAGCATGTGGTACCAAAATGGCTGGTGTTTTTGCCACGTTTGATGTGCCTGAGACACAGTTTGCTGATAGTGCGATCTGCTGCAGATGTGCTGAAAAAGGCCCAGACAGCTGAGCTTTGGGGAGTGGGCCAGGAGATAACAGCTGCAGAATGTGATGGAATAAGTTGGCTGCTCTCTAACCTTTCTTGATGTCGGCCTCCTTGGGGTTGTGTCACCTCACCTTCAGTTTCCTCCTCTGCTCTATCTGGCACCCAAGTCGCATCAGGGACATCATCATCATCATAATCATCTCCATCTCCTCCATTTTCATCATCATCATTACCACTGGAGACAACGTGGCAATACGCTGCGGCTGGGGGAACAATTTGTCTACCCGTGTTCTCCCCTCTCTCTAGGCTCATGTTCCTGTCATCCTCAACCTCAGAACCAACATCTGAATACAGTAATGGCTGGGCATCATCAAGGAGCAAGTGGCTGACGCTTTGGTCAAATAACTCAGCTGACTCCTCCATGGCTGATTTTGGGCTTGTGGCAGGAATAGATGTGGACAAGGAGGCAGGTTTATCCACTCTGGCAACTGCAGGGGACGGCACACTTGTCTCTGCTTGCATGACAGAGGATGAGGAAGGTTTAGTAAGCCAGTCCACCACCTCCTCTGCATGCTGTGGCTGGATAGCCCGGGAAACTCACTAAACAGATGAAATTATGCCCTGCCTGAGGACTGACCACCACGTCCACCTTTGCCTCTGGTGTCAGGGCTGGGCTCAATCCTTCCTTCTCAAAGCTGGCTGCTCAGCTGTCGGCTAATTGCCAGCTCCTATCTCTCCACAGTGACTCACCTGTTGATGATATCCTGCTCGTCAGTCCTGTCTACTTAAGCCATCCACTCCAGATGATCTCTGCCTTAGCCTTGGTCAAATCTCTAGAGACGCTCTCCTGTGTTCCTGATAAAGTCTTGCTTGGCTGACATTCCTTCTGGCTAAAGATCCTGCTTGCTGTTCTACTACGCTCATCTCTGGCTCCCTGACGTTTTGGCTTGTCTGACTATCCGTTCCAGAACTCTGGCTATGTTTTGACTACAAGTGCAAAAGGATATATAAAACACAAAGCGCTGTGATGCTAAATAACTGGTAATTACACATAAAACCAAGTGAGGCTGCTATCAAAAAGGAGTGTTTTCAGAATTACTTAAAAAAGATAAATAATGACATTTGAAGCGCTTCACAATGTGATAAAAAAGATGAATAAATATAAATACTCAAATAAATCCAGCAGTAAGTAAAAATTCCTAAAAGAAAATCCAGCAATAATTTGTGTAAAATTATAAAAAATTAGTTGACACCAAATGTGTAAAAAAAATCCACATAAAAATGAATAGAAATGTGTTCAAAAGGTTCAATCTGTAAACATGTAAAATCCGATTGACATAGAGCTTTGATCAGGTCCCACTAGCAAAGCTGTTTAAAAACACTTGCTTAATTCAGATGCTCATTGATAATTAAGGCAACAATGTTACTTTTGCTTCAGTTCACATCTGATGTGAGAATCACAAACAGATCTCATTGACAAAGCAGATAAGAGAAAAACCGATCATTGTGCAATAGTTTTTGATACCAAGGTACACAGGCAAACTTCAATCCACTCACGTGCGCCTTATAATGATAAGGCATATGCAGGTTTCACTATAGCAGTCAGCCGCCTCAGACAGGAGCAGAATCGCTGCAGTACCCTGTGTGATACTGCCAGTCTGCACAGAGCGTCCTTGGCTCCTCCCAAGCGTCGCGTCACGGTCACGTGACTTTTTCAAGGATAACACAAGCTCTGACGGACTCAGCTTTATAGCACAACGGCAGAGTGGTTGCCATGGCTACAGCGTGAGTTAATCATCATCCTGCTTCCTGTATAGTCTTCATTCCTGTTAAAACCTACTTTTATTAGACATGTAATTCATATGAATATCATTGATTTCTCAAAACCTTGATTTCATATATAAAAAACCCGATATATAAAAAATTTATATGGATATCTATAATCAAGTTCCATTCTGAAACTCCCTCCAGTGGTCAAAAATGGGTATAGCATCTGACACATGGGGTATATAGCAAAGCAATCTCTGAAAATAGTTTTGATAATTGACCAGTACTAAACAGTGTCACAGAAATGGGGTATCTTCATGCTCTGCTAATATAAATATGTGAAGAACAGAGTAAAAAAAGATGACAAAATATAAATAAAATATATATATATAAAATATACATATATAACAAATTAATTAAAAAATAGGATATAAAAATAGAGAAATATTAAAAATATATTAAAAATTAATTATAAAAATTCCATGATGAAATGTTAATAACCATTATTAAAATACTAGAACTGAACCAAATATTGCCACTAAAAAACTGGTATTGGACAAATGGTAAGAATCTTGGACTAAAAAAATATATAAAAATAAATAAGAAATATATAGATCTGAGAATCCTCTAAAAAATCAGAAATAAAACAATTCAGGTTGAATTCAATGTTCAAACCATGGGATTCTAATGTACCCATCTGGAATATCCATTTGGATTCATTCTTGCTGAGTTCCCCTCCAATGAGGCTTATATTTTTGAATAGCCCAGAATTGGAGACCCCTAGGGTCTCTGTTATGATACCTATCAAAATGTTTTGAAACACTGTGCTTTGGATAGCCTTTTCTAATGTTCTGGACATGTTCTCTTAGTCTCTTCCACATTGGTCGTTTCGTTCTGCCAATGTATTGGAGGGAACAGGAGCACTGTAAAGCATATACCACCCCCTCCGTCCTGCAAGATATAAAATCCTTTACTTCAAATTCTTGTCCAGTACTTGTTGAAGAAAATTTCTGACATTTATATCCATTTTGATTAGTATTTATGCAGGCATAACACCTCTTACAGGAATAAAATCCTTTACCCTGAAAGAAGGTTAAATCAGTTATTCTTTTGGGTGGGTTGGGTACATTTTTAGCTATAATGTCCCTTAGAGTTGGAGCTCGTCTATAAATGAATCTCGGTTTGTCTGGGAGTATATTTGCCAGGGCAGTATCAGTTTTTAAAATAGGCCAATGTCTTTTTATAATCCTCTCCATCCTCTTGTGTTGTGCACTGAAGTCCATTATCAGAGGTATGTCATCTGTTTTATCATTTACCTTGATTTTATCTTGGAGCAGCACTTCTCTCGAGGTTTGGTTAACTTCTATTATTTTTTCTTCTATAAAGCATTTATTGTACCCTTTTTCTTCAAACCTCTTCCCTATCCAATGAGCTTGTTGAAGATAGTCATTGTTTTCTGAACAATTTCTCCGTAAGCGAATAAACTGGCCCTTCGGAATGTTGATTAACCATGGCTCATAGTGGCAACTCATTACTGGTATATAGCTGTTCCTTTCCACCGGTTTGAAGAAAGTTTTTGTGCTGATGATATTGGCTTTTAATTCTATTTCAAGATCAAGGAACTGGATTTTTGTCTCACTAATTTGATGTTCAAGTTTAATATCTTTTTGGTTCATATTTAAACGTTGGAAAAAAGATCTTAAACTCAGTTCATCACCCTTCCAAATAAAAATACAATCGTCTATGAATCTTTTATATAGAACCAGTTCCTCTGGGGTGTTTAAAAAAATGGCATCCTCCTCCCATTTTGCCATAAATATGTTGGCTACACTTGGGGCATATTTAGCTCCCATCCCAATACCCGTTAGTTGTCGAAAATAATTGTCATTATACCAGAAGTAGTTATGTTGGATACCAAAGGCCAGGCTTCTAAGAAGAAATCTTTTCTGTTTAGAAGTGAGATGGCTGAATGAATCCAAAGCCCATTTAGATGCTTCTATTGCATCACTGTGTTCAATTATTGTGTACAGTGAAGCCACATCAGCAGTTGCTAACAGATAACTTTCATTAGGGTCCAGGTTCAGAGATTTTAGTATTTGTAATAAATGTTTAGTATCACGTAGATAGGCTTTAGTGTTAGGTACTAGGGGTTGCAAGAATTTGTCCACATATTCCCCTAGTCTTGCATTGATCGATTGAATCCCATTAATGATGGGTCTTCCTGGTGGTGCCTCAGCATTCTTATGGATCTTCAGGATGGTTTAAATGATTGGAACTCTGCATGTGTCCAGTACTAAATATCTAGATTCTTTTTTGGATAAAATATTTTTGTTGATTCCTTTTTGAATCAAAGAGGACAGATCCCGTTTGTATTCTCTAGTAGGATTGCTGCTAAGTTTCAGATATGTGTTATTATTGTTAAGTTGTCCCATCAGTTCCTGGTGGTAGTATTCCTTTGTTAGTACTACAATGGCGCCCCCTTTGTCGGCCGGTCTAATTATAATGTCTTTATTTGCTTCCAATTGTTTTATACCTTGTTGTATATGCTGGGATTCCGAGATTCTTCTGAACTTAAGTTGTTCCAGGTCTTTAATCACCATTTTTTTTAAAAACCTCAATATGTTCATTGTTTGTCGAGGGTGGATTAAATAGTGACTTATTTCTTAAATTGCTATACTGTACTCCTCTACCATGTGCCATTCCGGTGTTCAATGTAGACGGTGGTTTGGATAGTAAGTATTTCTTGATATTCAATTTCCTAGTGTATTTTTGTATGTCAATATACATCTGGAATTTGTCCATATTCTTTTTTGGTGCATATTTAAAGCCTTTGTCCAATGTGATTAATTCTGCTCGTGTGAGCTCCTTGCCGCTAAGGTTGTAGATGCCTTCCCCTAATACTCTCTTTTTCTTTTGGGTTTGCCATCCTGCTCTGCATCCCCTTTTATGGTGTTTGGGCTTCTTTCTCTGTTTGTATATTCCTGTAGGGGCGGGGGGTCTTCGTTCCTGCAGAAATCTAAAAAAGATCTTGACTGTTCTTCCTCTATGTAGTTTCTAAGAGGCTTGTATCTATTGGTGGTAGGCAATGGGCTCCTCCTATCAGCATATCTGTATTGGTCGTATTCTCTCGTCCCATTCCTATTCACATTGGACTGGTGGTCTCGAGATTCACCATTGCTCTGTTGATAATCCCTTTGATCTCTCCTATCTTGATCATACTGATAATCCCTTAACTGATCCCTATGGGGTTGTTGATAGGAGTTTCTGGGTTCATTTCTGGAGTTATATTGATTATCTCTTGGTTCAGTTCTAGTTGGATGTTGATAGTATCCTTGTTCCCCATACCTGGGGTACCCCTAGTACCCAACACTAAAGCCTATCTACGTGATACTAAACATTTATTACAAATACTAAAATCTCTGAACCTGGACCCTAATGAAAGTTATCTGTTAGCAACTGCTGATGTGGCTTCACTGTACACAATAATTGAACACAGTGATGCAATAGAAGCATCTAAATGGGCTATGGATTCATTCAGCCATCTCATTTCTAAACAGAAAAGATTTCTTCTTAGAAGCCTGGCCTTTGGTATCCAACATAACTACTTCTGGTATAATGACGATTATTTTCGACAACTAACGGGTATTGGGATGGGAGCTAAATATGCCCCAAGTGTAGCCAACATATTTATGGCAAAATGGGAGGAGGATGCCATTTTTTTAAACACCCCAGAGGAACTGGTTCTATATAAAAGATTCATAGACGATTGTATTTTTATTTGGAAGGGTGATGAACTGAGTTTAAGATCTTTTTTCCAACGTTTAAATATGAACCAAAAAAATATTAAACTTGAACATCAAATTAGTGAGACAAAAATCCAGTTCCTTGATCTTGAAATAGAATTAAAAGCCAATATCATCAGCACAAAATAATATAGACAAGCCTTGCGAGCCACATAAGGGTTAATGCCTTATAAAACAATGAATAAATCCTGAGTGAGAGCCAGCTGCAAACACTAATCACGTTTCATAATCGTGCGAATGGTGTTAAAGGAATACAGATGTGTCTGCGCTAGATTGAAAAAATACCATATAGGTGCAGTAGGTGCTACGTGCCAAAATAAAATAACCAAAAATAAATATGCTTATGCTGACCAATAGTTAATCAGAAATAGCTCATTAGTGCTTACTACATGTAATTTTCAAAGTGCAAAGTGCCATTATAAAAATAAAAATAAAAACACACAATCCAAGTGCCAAAACGGGAATGAAATAGCAACCATTCCTCATAAAAGTCCTTATAGATCAAAAAAGTGCATATCAAAAATATAAATATAAAGTGCTCAAAAGGTGTGTCCATAATCAGTGAAGCTCATCCATCCTGTTTCTCCAAAAAGTGCAACACCATAAAGCATGCCTTAGTGTCTTCCAGTGACCAAAAGCGTATGCGCTCACCTTACAGTGTGTGACACAGTAATTAAACTCTGTCAAACACGCTTTGGAGCCACTCCTGTGCTCAAATGGAATCAACTGTGCAGGCCTCCAATGTTCCCAGTCATGATATCATATGCAAGAGAAAAGAAACTCCATAGCGCAACAATGTAACATAATGAAGAATCTTTATTGTGAACAAAACTCTCCCCTCATAGGGGTACTCACATGTTATAGGTGCACTCACACACCTGATTATGGACACACCTTTTGAGCACTTTATATTTATATTTTTGATATGCACTTTTTTGATCTATAAGGACTTTTATGAGGAATGGTTGCTATTTCATTCCCGTTTTGGCACTTGGATTGTGTGTTTTTATTTTTATTTTTATAATGGCACTTTGCACTTTGAAAATTATATGTATTAAGCACTAATGAGCTATTTCTGATTAACTATTGGTCAGCATAAGCATATTTATTTTTGGTTATTTTATTTTGGCACGTAGCACCTACTGCAATCACCTATATGGTATTTTTTCAATCTAGCGCAGACACATCTGTATTTCTTTATCATCAGTACAAAAACTTTCTTCAAACCGGTGGAAAGGAACAACTATATACCAGTAATGAGTTGCCACTATGAGCCATGGTTAATCAACATTCCGAAGGGCCAGTTTATTCGCTTATGGAGAAATTGTTCAGAAAACAATGACTATCTTCAACAAGCTCATTGGATAGGGAAGAGGTTTGAAGAAAAAGGGTACAATAAATGCTTTATAGAAGAAAAAAATAATAGAAGTTAACCAAACCTCGAGAGAAGTGCTGCTCCAAGATAAAATCAAGGTAAATGATAAAACAGATGACATACCTCTGATAATGGACTTCAGTGTACAACACAAGAGGATGGAGAGGATTATAAAAAGACATTGGCTTATTTTAAAAACTGATACTGCACTGGCAAATATACTCCCAGACAAACCGAGATTCATTTATAGACGAGCTCCAACTCTAAGGGACATTATAGCTAAAAATGTACCCAACCCACCCAAAAGAATAACTGATTTAACCTTCTTTCAGGGTAAAGGATTGTATCCCTGTAAGAGGTGTTATGCCTGCATAAATACTAATCAAAATGGATATAAATGTCAGAAATTTTCTTCAACAAGTACTGGACAAGAATTTGAAGTAAAGGATTTTATATCTTGCAGGACGGAGGGGGTAGTATATGCTTTACAGTGCTCCTGTTCCCTCCAATACATTGGCAGAACGAAACGACCAATGTCGAAGAGACTAAGAGAACAGATTAGAAAAGGCTATCCAAAGCACAGTGTTTCAAAACATTTTGATAGGTATCATAACAGAGACCCTAGGGGTCTCCAATTCTGGGCTATTCAAAAATATAAGCCTCATTGGAGGGGTTCCCATAAAGTCAGGGAACTCAGCAAGAATGAATCCAAATGGATATTCCAGATGGGTACATTAGAACCCCATGGTTTGAACATTGAATTCGACCTGAATTGTTTTATTTCTGATTTTTAGAGGATTCTCAGATCTATATATTTCTTATTTATTTTTATATATTTTTTTAGTCCAAGATTCTTACCATTTGTCCAATACCAGTTTTTTAGTGGCAATATTTGGTTCAGTTCTAGTATTTTAATAATGGTTATTAACATTTCATCATGGAATTTTTATAATTAATTTTTAATATATTTTTAATATTTCTCTATTTTTATATCCTATTTTTTAATTAATTTGTTAAATATGTATATTTTATATATATATTTTTTATTTATATTTTGTCATCTTTTTTTTACTCTGTTCTTCACATATTTATATTAGCAAAGCATGAAGATACCCCATTTCTGTGACACTGTTTAGTACTGGTCAATTATCAAAACTATTTTCAGAGATTGCTTTGCTATATACTCCATGTGTCAGATGCTATATCCATTTTTGACCACTGGAGGGAGTTGCAGAATGGAACTTGATTATAGATATCCATATAAATTTTTTATATATCACGTTTTTTATATATGAAATCAAGGTTTTGAGAAATCAATGGTATTCATATGAATTACATGTCTAATAAAAGAAGGTTTTAACAGGAATGTAGGCTATGCAGGAAGCAGGATGATGATTAATTCACGCTGTAGCCATGGCAACCACTCTGCCATTGTGCTATAAAGCTGAGTCTGTCAGAGCTTGTGTTATCCTTGAAAAAGTCACGTGACCGTGACGCAACGCGTGGGAGGAACCAAGGAAGCTCTGTGCAGACTGGCAGTATCACACAGGGTACTGCAGCGATTCTGCTCCTGTCTGAGGCGGCTGACTGCTATAGTGAAACCTGCATATGCCTTATCATTATAAGGCGCACGTGAGTGGATTGAAGTTTGCCTGTGTACCTTGGTATCAAAAACTATTGCACAATGATCGGTTTTTCTCTTATCTGCTTTGTCAATGAGATCTGTTTGTGATTCTCACATCAGATGTGAACTGAAGCAAAAGTAACATTGTTGCCTTAATTATCAATGAGCATCTGAATTAAGCAAGTGTTTTTAAACAGCTTTGCTAGTGGGACCTGATCAAAGCTCTATGTCAATCGGATTTTACATGTTTACAGATTGAACCTTTTGAACACATTTCTATTCATTTTTACGTGGATTTTTTTTTACACATTTGGCGTCACTAATTTTTTATAATTTTGCACAAATTATTGCTGGATTTTCTTTTAGGAATTTTTACTCACTGCTGGATTTATTTGAGTATTTATATTTATTCATCTTTTTTATCACATTGTGAAGCGCTTCAAATGTCATTATTTATGTTTTGACTACGTTTACTCTGTTTACCTTTTTTTATTATTATTAAACAAGTGAGATTTAACTGTACTTCTGTCTCAGTCTGATTCATGGTTTCTGACAGTAGGTGAAGGCCATGAATTCAGAAGATGCAGTCAATCCACTTGTTGGTAATATTCTTTCCATATTGGAAGAGCAGGATCACCGCTTCCCCAGCAATTTGGGGGCGATCCAGTCCAATGCAGAGGGTTTCTCAACCAGGTTGAGATATACTTTGAGATGCTGCCTCAGGCGTTTTTCTCACGTACAGAAGCAAAGTAGGTTTCGTGATATCTCTGCTTTCTGAGAGAGCCTTGGCCTGGGCAAACCCTCTATGGGAGAACTGTTGTCTTGAGTTACCCTGATTTTGTGGCTTCTTTTAAAAGAGTATTGACGTACGCTGCCAAGTGCCTCATGTCCATCAAACAGAGTACGAGAACTGTTACCGATTACGCCATTGAATTCCGTACTCTGGCAGCAGAGGTTGATTGGAACAACGAGGCCCTCATGGCTGCTTTTTCTCATGGTCTCTCAGATAACATCAAGGATGAGATAACAGCCTGAGATATACCTACTGAGCTGGAGAAGTTGATCACGTTTGCCATCCTCATTGACTCCAGACTCAAAGAAAGACTCCATTTTAAGGAGCGCTTGCGGAAGCTTCCTGTACATTTGTCTCCGAACTTTGCAGTCCCTCACATTCCATGCCTCCTGGTACCGAGTTGGTCTGTGAAGATAAACCCATGCACTTGGGCTTCACGTGTCTCTGCGGATGAAAGAACCCTTAGGAGGAGGGAGAGATTGTGCCTTTATTGTGGCCAGGCAGGTCACTTTTTGAAGTCTTTTTCTACCCATCGAGGGAACGCCGGAACCTTGAGGTCCTGTCACAGACAGGACTTAGGTGGCGTTGTTTCGTCCCCAGCTATCCAAAAGGATAAGCCTCTGGTTTCGGTTACCCTTTCTTGGGCTGAGTCATCCATCGAGATACAGGCTCTAATTGACTCTGGGGCTTCAGGCCTGTTCATTGATGCTGCCTTTGTATCTACGCACTCAATTCCGCTGCAGCTGAGTGACACTCCACTTGCCATTGAGGTTCTTGACAGGAGACCTCTACAGCCTGCCCATTTGACTCATGAGACTGTTCCATTGTCCATGGCCGTAGGGGCTCTTCACCATGAGATAATCCAATTCCAAGTTATTTCCTCACCTAAGTTTCCACTGGTTATTGGTTATCCTCGGTTACAGAGGCACAACCCTTCTTTTGATTGGCTCCGTGCTGAGGTTCTCTCCTGGCGCCACAATGCAGTAAGACATGTGCACCTTTTCACTTTCCTCCCTGCCGGAGGAGTACCCCGACTTTAGCGATATCTTTGACAAAGGTCAAGCTGGTGGTTTGCCTCCACACCGGTCGTATGATTGCGCAATTGACCTTCAACCTGGTCACATACCACCTCATGGCCAGGTTTACCCTTTGTTGGTCTTGGAGGATAAGGCCATGGAGGAGTTGCACGCGCACTTTCTCGAGTTTTCATCCGCAAATCCTCATCTCCTACTTGTGATGGTTTCTTCTTTGTGAAGAAGAGTGGTGAACTGAGACCTTGTATTGATTATAGGGGTCTTAATCCTTTCACGATTAAGAATGCCTATCTGATTCAGTTGATTACGGCATTATTTGACGACCTCAAGGTAACAACAGGCCATTATGAGAACCTCGTAATGCTTTTTGGCCTTTGTAAGGCTCCGGCAGTTTTCCAGGAATTTATTAACTATGTCCTCCGAGATTTGTTGCAGTTGTGTGGTGGTTTATCTCGACGATATCCTCATATTTTCCAAGTCCCTGGAGAGCCACCACACAGATGTCTGTTGTGTGCTTGTGTGTGAATTGGAGAAGTGCAAATTTCATCGGGAACTGGTTAAATTCCTGGGTAATGTCATTTCCACTGCTGTTTTTTTGATGGACCCAAAGAAACTTTCAGCAGTCCTACAGTGGCCCCGACCCGCGGGGTTACATCTTCTGCAGCGTTTTCTTGGCTTTGCCAACTAATATCGGAAGTTTGTTCGAAACTTCTCGTCTCTAGTCAAGCCCCTGACTGATATGACCAGAAAGGAAGGTAACCCACAGAGTTGGTCTCCAGAGTCCATTAAGGCCTTTGAGAGTCTCAAGGCTGCCTTTGTTTCTGCTCCTGTGTTGGCACATCCTGATCCTACATTACCTTTTATCCTTGAGGTTGATGCTTCTGAGACTGGAGTTGGCGCCCTTCTGTCTCAACGTCCTACCTCTGAGAGCGCTATGTATCCTTGTGGCTACTTTTCCAAGAAATTGTCACCTGCGGAGTGCAATTACGAGATTGGTGACAGAGAGCTGTTAGCGATCATTTTTGGCCCTGAACAAATGGAGACATCTCCTCGAAAGGTACCACTGTGCCGGTTCTCATTCTTACTGACCATAAGAATCTCACATTCTTGTCTGAGGCTAAACGCCTCTGTGACAGACTAGCCGGGACAGAGGCTTTTGGAGGGGACTGAATGCTAGCCTCTTGCCTACCGATCATGGGCCCTGGCATCTGGGGGGAACGGTGCTCTTTGTGAGCTGTATGACTGGGGACCCTTGAGGTGGTGTTACTTTGGATTCAGGTCCATATCCCCCCAAGACACACAGACTCTGGGAACCCTGTATATGCCATATTAGAAATAGTGACTGATTCATACTGCTGGGACACATACTGTTAGATGCTAATGTCATCAACTCCAGCCACCTGTTTGTTGTCTTCTATAATGTAAATGAGTCTAGTCTGGCTTGCCACATCTTCTAAGAGTATTTCACCCATTGTTGTTTGTGCTAATTAAACGTGCAATTGTATGAAGGAGTTCTGTGTTGAGATGTATGATAATGTGTAGTGTAGTTACGGAGTCACATCGGCTGCTTTAAGGGATTAGTTAATTAAGTCATGTTAATTAGGTTTCTGGTTACAGGTGTATTGTTAGAGTAATATGAGCAGGAGGGGGGACCTCCTCTTCTTCTGTATATAAGACTTGTATTTTGGTTCTAATAAAGAGTCCATGTTCAGCAGGTAAACAAGTATCGTCTTGTTTTGTGCTTGTTAGCGGTTGGAATATTTGATATCTATATTCAGACAGGGAGGAAGTGGTATATGACGAAAGCACTCAGGTGGAGTGTGGGACATCCTGTTACAGCCTCTCTCCAGGAAGGGCGCGGTACTAAGAGTGTAAGGGCTGAGGCTTTGTCACAACAATTTTCCTCCACTTCCAAGATGGAGTCTGTTCTGGTACCTGTGATTCCTCCTGATCGTATTCTGGCTACGGTTCGCACCAGTCTCACTTCTCCGTTGGGTGACAAAATTCTTGCTGCTTAGGTCCATGATCCTCCTGAGAAACCTTGTGACCACTGCTTTGTCCCAGAGAGTCTCCGTACTCCAGAGTACTCCGTGCTCCAGACTTACCATTATCCCAAGGCTGCTGGCCACCCTGGGAAGAATCAACTCTTTTGGGCCATTTTCCAACAATTCTGGTGGCCTAGTCTATGCGCTGATGTAACTGCCTTCGTAGCTGCCTGTTCCGTGTGTGCTCAGAGTAAGACTCCACAAAACCTTCAAGTGGGCCTCCTACAGCCCATACCCAATGGAGAGAGGCTCTGGACCCACCTGTCTATGGATTTCATTGTGGAGTTACCCAACTCCCAGGGCAACACAGTTATCCTTATGGTGGTTGACAGTTACATAGTTACATAGTTAGTCAGATTGAAAAAAAAACACAAGTCCATCCAGTTAAACCTTAAAAACAATAAATAAAAAAAAAAAAATTGTACAATCCAATATACCCAATTTTTTACCCTCAGTTGATCCAGAGGAAGGCAAAAAACCCCAGCAGAGCATGCTCCAATTTGCTACAGCAGGGGAAAAAATTCCTTCCTGATCCCCCAAGAGGCAATCGGATTTTCCCTGGATCAACTTTACCTATAAATGTTAGTACCCAGTTATATTATGTACATTTAGGAAAGTATCCAGGCCTTTCTTAAAGCAATCTATTGAGCTGGCCAGAACCACCTCTGGCGGGAGTCTATTCCACATTTTCACCGCTCTTACTGTGAAGAAACCTTTCCATATTTGGAGATGAAATCTCTTTTCCTCTAGACGTAAAGAGTGCCCCCTTGTTCTCTGGGTTGACCGTAGAAAGAATAACTCAACACCAAGTTCACTATATGGACCCCTTATATAGTTGAACATGTTGATCATATCTCCCCTTATTCTCCTCTTCTCAAGAGTGAATAAATTCAGTTCCTCTAATTTTTCCTCATAGCTGAGCTCCTTCATGCCTCTCATCCATTTGGCTGCCCTTCTCTGCACTTTCTCCAGTTCCCCGATATCCTTTTTGAGAACTGGTGCCCAAAACTGAACTGCATATTCCAGATGAGGTCTTACTAAGGATTTGAACAGGGGCAAAATTATATCTCTCTCTCTAGAGTCCATACCTCTCTTAATACAAGAAAGGACTTTGTTCGCTTTGGAAACCGCAGCTTGGCATTGCATGCTATTATTGAGCATATTATCTACCAAAACCCCCAGATCCTTCTCCACCACGGATTCCCCCAGTTGTACTCCCCCTAGCATGCATGATGCATGCATATTCTTACCCCCCGAGTGCATAACTTTACATTTCCCAACATTAAACCTCATCTGCCACATAGTTGCCCAATTAGACAGTGCATGGAGGTCGGCTTGTAAATTGGAGACATCCTGTAAGGACGTTATTCCACTGCATAGCTTGGTGTCATCTGCAAAGACAGAAATGTTACTTTCGATCCCAGCCCCAATATCATTTATAAAGATATTAAAAAGTAAGGGTCCCAGCACTGAACCTTGGGGTACACCACTGATAACCTTAGACCATTCAAAGTAAGAATCATTAACCACTACTCTCTGAATTCTGTCTTTTAGCCAGTTTTCAATCCATTTACAGACTGATATTTCCAAGCCTGTAGACTTTACCTTACACATGAGCTGCGTGTGGGGAACTGTGTCAAACGCTTTTGCAAAATCCAAGTATACCACGTTCACAGCCACCCCTCTGTCCAAGGTTTTACTTACCTCTTCATAAAAAGAAATCAGGTTTGTCTGACAACTTCTGTCTTTCATGAATCCATGCTGTCTGTTGCTTAAAATGTTTTTTTCCGGCAAGAACTTGTCTATGTGGTCTTTTATTAAAGGCTCCAGTATCTTCCCGACTATAGAAGTTAAACTAGCAGGTCTATAGTTACTTAGTAAAGACTTTGATCCCTTTTTAAATATAGGCACCACGTTCGCCCTGCGCCAATCCAGTGGTACTATTCCCGTCATTAATGAGTCCCTAAAAATTAGATACAATGGCTTTGAAATTACAGAGCTCAATTCTTTTAGGATCCGTGGGGGAATGCCATCAGGTCCAGGTGCTTTATCCACCTTTATGCTGTCTAAATAATTCTGTACCATATCACTTTTGAGCCATTGTGTCACTACCACCCCCATTATGGACATGAGCTCCCCCATGCTCTTTTGTATACACAGAGCTGAAGAAAGTATTTAATAAATTTGCCTTCTTTTTGTCCCCAGTCACCCACTCTAGATTATTTTGTAAAGGGCCTACATGCTCAGACCTGACCTTTTTACTATTAATATATTTGAAGAATTTTTGGGGGTTTGTCCTACTATCTTTTGCAATCTGTCGTTTGTTTTGAATTTTTGCATCCTTGATTTCCTTTTTACATATTCTGTTAAATTCTTTGTAACATTTAAACAACACTAGTGTTCCTTCATTTTTTCCTTCATATTCGACCAGTTTTCCACATAAGAAGTTGCCCACTTCTAAGGAACTGGCTTTGATTTTTGCTCGGGAGGCGGAGGGCGGAGTTTGCTCACAATAGTGCCTTGAATTCTGGTTCCCAATTTTCCCGTTTAGGGCGAACAATGGTTTCCAACCTTCTATGTTGCCTGACAAATTTTTTTCCGCAGAGTATTCCTGCGTTAGAGGAGCATCTGTATGGTCTTTGTTCCACTTGGACACAAGCCCAGGAGTCTTTGCGACATGCTAATGATAGGTACAGACTCCATGCTGACCGCAGACGCCTGCCTGCGCCTTCCTACCAGGTTGGGGACAGGGTCTGGCTGTCATCTCGCAACCTCCGACTTCATGTTCCCTCTCTGATGTTCGCATCCCGTTTTTCTGGGCCTTTCTGTATTCTTTGCAGGATTAACCCAAAGGCTTATGCATTAGACCTTCCTTCTAATATGCGTATCTCAAATGAATTTCATGTCTCCTTATTAAAACCTTTGGTCTGCAACCGGTTTACCACCTCGGTGTCTCGTCCTTACCCTGTACAGGTTGAGAACCATGAGGAGTATGAAGTACAGTCCATTATTGACTCCCGTAGGTTCCGTGGGCGCATACAGTACCTGGTGCATTGGAAAGGGTATGGTCTGGAGGAGTTCTCTTGGGTCTCATTTTAAGACGTACAAGCCCCTGTCCTCCTCCGTGATTTTCATAGACGTTTTCCCCATCAAGCCTGGTGGTCCTCTGAGGGGTAGGGGTCATTGAGTAGGGGGTACTGTCAGGGCTGGGCTCAGCCCTTCTTTCTCTGAGCTGGCTGCTCAGCTGTCGGCTAGTTGCCAGCTCTCTACTGTGACTCACATGTTGATGATATCCTGCTCGTCAGTCCTGCCTACTTAAGCCGTCCACTCCAGATGATCTCTGCCTTTGCCTTGGTCAAATCTCTAAAGACGCTCTCCTGTGTTCCTGTTTAAGACTTGCTTGGCTGAAATTCCTTCCGGCTCCAGATCCTGCTTGCTGTTCTACTACGCTCATCTCTGGCTCCCTGACATTTTGGCTTGTCTGACTATCCGTTCTGGTTCCTGAACTCTGGCTATGTTTTGACTACTTTTACTCTCTTTACCTTTTTTTATTATTATTAAACAAGTGTAATTTAACTGTACTTCTGTCTCAGTCTGATTCAAGGTTTCTGACATCTGGACATATTTGTTGCAGGCCCCCTTACAGTGCCAGGGGAACATCTGCCTCTCCTTGTTGTCCTCCCAGACATTATTGGGAGGGAGGACGCGGTGCTTATAAGCAAATGTAAAGAAGAAGTGGAAATCTGTATGTAGATGCACTTTAATCAATGTAAAGTGGTGTTTGGTGCACTTTAATTTGAGTACTCACACTACACAGACACACTCCACGGATACACTATAACATACTGCAATATAATGCGCCAAACGTACAGTGGCGCACAGAACTATATGGCGTTAAACTGGCAGTAACGCACACAGAACTATATGGTGTTAAACTGGCAGTAACGCACACAAAATTATATGGCGTTAAACTGGCAGTAACGCACACAGAACTATATGGCGTTAAACTGGCAGTAACGCACACAAAACTATATGGTGTTAAACTGGTACTAACGCACACAGAACTATATGACGTTAAACTGGCAATAACGCACAAAAAATGATATGGCGTTAAACTGGCAGTAACGCACATAGAAGTAAATGGCGTTAAACTGGCAGTAACGTATACAGAACTATATGGCGTTAAACTGGCAGTAACACACACAGAAATAAATGGCGTTAAACTGGCAGTAACTCAATCAAATAGACGGTGTTCAACCATCACTAAACTGACACTATCTGAGCTGTACATTAATGTAAAGATTACTGACACGGTCTCACTACACTACACTGTAATTATCTGAGCTGTCCCTACTCTACACTAATGCATATATGAATGACACGGTCTCGCTACACTACAGTGAAACTATCTGAGCTGTCCCTACTCTAGCTGCACACTATGCAAAGCTGAATGATGGTCCTCCTCACTACACTCACACAATCCCTAGACTGACACTAAACTAATATTCTACACTGACAATGCTGCCACCACCATGTTTGACAGTGGGGATGGTGTGTTGAGTGTGATGAGCTGTGTTGCTTTTACGCCAAACATATCGTTTTGCATTGTGGCCAAAAAATTCGATTTTGGTTTCATCGGACCAGAGCACCTTCTTCCACATGTTTGGTGTGTCTCCCAGGTGGCTTGTGGCAAACTTTAGACAAACTTTAGACAAGACTTTTTATGGATATCTTTGAGAAATGGCTTTCTTCTTGCCACTCTTCCATAAAGGCCAGATTTGTGCAGTGTATGACTGATTGTTGTCCTATGGACAGACTCTCCCACCTCAGCTGTAGTTCTCTGCAGTTCATCCAGAGTGATCATGGGCCTCTTGGCTGCATCTCTGATCAGTCTTCTTCTTGTCTGAGCTGAAAGTTTAGAGGGACAGCCAGGTCTTATTAGATTTGCAGTGGTCTGATACTCCTTCCATTTCAAAATGATCGCTTGCACAGTGCTCCTTGGGATGTTTAAAGCTTGGGAAATCTTTTTGTATCCAAATCCGGCTTTAAACTTCTCCACAACAGTATTACGGACCTGCCTCGTGTGTTCCTTGGTCTTCATGATGCTCTCTGCGCTTTCAACAGAACCCTGAGACTATCACAGAGCAGGTGCATTTATACAGAGACTTGATTACACACAGGTGGATTCTATTTATCACCATCAGTCATTTAGGACAACATTGGATCATTCAGAGATCCTCGCTGAACTTCTGGAGTGAGTTTGCTGCACTGAAAGTAAAGGGGCCGAATAATTTTGCACGCACCACTTTTCAGTTTTTTAATTGCTAAAAAAGTTTAAAATATCCAATAGATTTCGTTTCACTTCACAATTGTGTCCCACTTGTTGGTGATTCTTCCCAAAAAATTAAAATTTTATATCTTTATGTTTGAAGCCTGAAATGTGGTAAAAGGTTGAAAAGTTCAAGGGGGCCGAATACTTTCGCAAGCCACTGTAGCTCTATCAAGAGCAGGTGTACGTCAGATATCCAAGAGTAGGAGTAACCAGATAAACAGATGGATATAGAGGGGTCCAAAGTCCAACAAGAGAGAGACCTTGATAATGTTCAAAATAGCAGCAATGATATGTAGTAGAACTGGCACATACTACCTATATATATATATATAGAATATAGGAGAGGAGTGCCATTAGTAAGCTTTATAAAGTGGATAGTAATTACAAAAATACATGAACACGTACTTACTTTAACTTTGCAGTAGATAGGTGTGCCCCTGGGAGACAGCCGGGTGCTGTACACAGCGTCCCAGTGAAAACACAGGCTATTTATAATGCCTAATCGTGTAACAATAATCAGACGAGACAGTGTCATATGACGCTGTCACGTTCGGCCATCAGTGGTGAGGTGGATTCTGGGGGTTGTAGGCAGCGCAGAGTGGACCTCCGTTCGATCTGCACAAATGCGAAAATACCTGGACATTGCACTGTGCGGCATAACTTAGCATGATAGAAATAGCACCGTGTGACTTAGTCACATCGGGCTGTCATTACTAAGATATAAGAAATTGTAGATCTCGCAGGGCGGGCCTCCGCTCGATCTGCGCATGTTCCACGCGGATATCAGACAGACTGAATTATGGGGATTGAAGGCAAAATGACAGACGGAGCACTGTTTCAAACACAGTTATATATGAGCAGGTGAAACAAAAGAAGGACCTTACTGTAGAAATGAATGCTGCATAGATACTTAATACGCAGAGAATATAAAACATTCTTGCATAAGATAACATAGAAGAAGCACATAGACGATATCCAAGTGATAGGCGTCATACTGTCACCAGTGAATCTCCTGGACAGAAAGCATAGGTTGATAAAATATAGACATGAACACTTGTATCACAGTTGTATATATCATTTTTCATGGGTTGTATTCCATTGTTTAAAGGTAAAGTTGCCATAGTTGGCATCAAACAGAACCACGTAGAAGACTCAAAGTGAGAATACATTACTATGTGTCATGTAATATTTCATAAATCCATTTCTGGAATCCCTTACTTGGTACTTAGATAGGCACTGTAAATAAAAAGCCTTTGCACTGCTTCTCCACAGAGAGCTGGGGTCCCATTTTGCTGCTGTCAGCAGGGGACAGGCTTTTCTCCAGGCTGTGGCAGCATTACAAAGAAAACCACTTTAAAAATATGCACATCTTTTGCTTGAACATACAGTTGTGCTCATAGGTTTACATACTCTGGCAGAATTTATGATTACTTGGCCATTTTTCAGAGAATATGAATGATAACACAAAAAACTTTTCTTTCATTCACGGTTAGTGTTTGGCTGAATCCATTTATTATCAATAAACTGTGTTTACTCTTGTTAAATCATAATGATAACAAAAAATGACCCTGATCAAAAGTGTACATACCCCAGTTCTTAATACCGTGTATTGCCCCCTTTAACATCAATGGCAGCTTGAAGTTTTTTTTTTTTTTTTTTGAGGATGAGGCTCTTTATCTTCTCAGATGGTAAAGCTGCCCCTAAATTCTTGGGCTGTCTTTCATGAACTGCACGTTTGAGATCTCCCCAGAGTGGCTTAATGATATTGAGGTCAGGAGACTGAGATCGTCACTCCAGAACCTTCACATTCTGCTGTAGCCAATGACAGGTCTACTTTGCCTCGTGGTTTGTATCATTGTCATGTTGGAATGTCCACGTACATCCCATGCGCAGCTTCCTGGCTGATGAATGCAAATGTTCTAGTGTTTTGATAACATACTGCATTCATCTTGCCATCAGTTTTGACCACATTTCATGTGCCTTTGTAGCTCTCACTTTCCCAAAACATCAGCGATCTATCTCCATGTTTCACAATAGGAATGGTGTACCTTTCATTATAGGCCTTGTTGACTCCTCCCCAAATGTAACGTTTATGGTTGTGGCCAAAAAGCTCAATTTTGGTCTTATCACTCCAAATGACTTTGTGGCAGAAGGTTTGAGGCTTGTCTCTGTGCTGTTTGGCATGTTGTAAGCGGGATACTTTGTGGCATTTGTGTAGTAATGGCTTTCTTCTGGCAACTCGACCATGCAGCCCATCTTTTTTCAAGTGCCTCCTGATTGTGCATCTTGAAACAGCCATACCACATGTTTTCAGAGAGTTCTGCATTTAACGTGAAGTTATTTGTGGGTTTTTCTTTGCATCCCGAACAATTTTCCTGGCAGTTGTGACTGAAATTGTATTTGGTCTACCTGACCGTGGTTTGGTTTCAACAGAACCCCTTATTTTCCACTTCTTGATTAGAGTTTGAACACTCCTGATTGCGTTCTCAATTCCTTGGATATCTTTTTATATCCCTTTCGTGTTTTATACAGTTAAACTACCCTTTCCCGCAGATCATCTGGCAATTCTTTTACTTTCCCCATGACTCAGAATCCGGAAACGTCAGTGCAGCACTGGATGAAAGATGCAAGGGTCTGTCAGGAGTCCAGAAACTCTTTGATCTGTTATACACACACTAATTACATGCAAACAGATCACAGGTGAGGATGGTTACCTTTAATAGCTATTCAAACCCCTTTGTGTCAACCCACCGGGTAGGCCGATTATTTCTGGGGTGGGTTCAATAAGCGAAAATGCCAGCAAACTTATTGATGAACATCTCAGACCCCTGGTGGTATCTCTAGCATCTTATGTAAAGGATACCAGCCACCTGTTACAAATTTTGGACCATGTCTCTGTCTCGGATCGAGCTCTACTTGTCACCATTGATGTGGAGACTCTGTATAGCTCCATTCCACATGCACTGGGTTTGGCAGCAATTAGACACGTACTTCAGAGAAAATCGTACTCTGACCCTAGTTACAATGAATTTATAATTGAGCTGCTCGAGTACATCCTCACCCACAATGTCTTTACCTTCCTCGGCTCCCACTACCTCCAGGTGCAGGGAGTGGCGATGGGGACATGTTGTGCCCCATCGTATGCTAACCTGTACCTGGGGGAGTGGGAGGAAGCCTTGTTTTCAGATGAGAATCTCACTCACTATACTAACCACATTCAAATGTGGTATCGATATATAGACGACATTTTAGTCGTGTGGGAGGGTCCCTCGGATGTACTCGAGCAGTTCATACTTCGGATGAACAAGAATGACTTTAATCTTACGTTTACGATGTCCTTTGATAACACCCATGTAACTTTCCTGGACATTGAGATTTTTAAGGATGGACAGGGTAAACTTTCCACCAAATTATTCAGAAAAAGTACCGCCGGCAATACTATATTGCACGCTACTAGTTTTCATCCCAAACCCCTAATTGACTCCATCCCCTATTCCCAATACGTCAGGATCAAACGCAACTGTACAGACAACAGTAGCTTCCTTACTGAGGCTGCTGCTCTCCGAGACAGATTGCTACTACGTGGCTATTCCCATAAATCCCTCAAAAGAGCTTTTCACAAAGCCAATAACAAACCTAGACAAACACTCCTTCACCCCACTAAACAACAAAAAGATTCCTACCCACTTAGTATTATCACAACTTATCATCAACAACATCGTCAAACCAAAAGAATAATTGAAAAATATTGGCACCTACTGGCCCTAGACCCCAATCTTAGTCATTTAGTCCCTGCCAAGCCCAACTTCACCTTTAGAAGAGCCACCTCTATCGGTGACCAGATTACCAAAAGTGAGTTCAGACCCTCGACAATCCACTGCAAATATAGGGGTACTTTTGCCTGTGGTTCTTGCCACTATTGTGGCTACATGCTTACCCAAAAAAATCCTACTCTCCCTAATGGAAAACCCTTCTTTCCTAGACATTTTGCAAACTGCAGAACCACTGGAGTGGTGTACCTACTCCAGTGTAGCTGCGGTTGCTTCTATATAGGGAAGACTAAACTTGAGTTCTGGCGACGTGCCTACAGGCACATTGTGGCTATGAAAACAGCTGACCCCGACCTACCCCTCGGCCGGCATGTAACTCTTGTACATGGAGGCAAATTTCCCTCCATCAAATTCCTAATCTTAGATCGCATACACCCCAGCCCCAGAGGGGGTGACTGGAATAAAATCCTACTCCAGAGAGAACTCAAATGGATCCATCTACTTAAGGCCACCATACCCCCGGGCCTCAATGAAGCGGTCTGTTTTAGACCCTTCCTAGAAGGCTTTAACTCCGGAGGTATGGAAAAATAGGGTCATGGTCACTTCTAAGAATATTATTGCTTTTTTCTACAGTTTATTGACTTGTTGGAGCGTTTTGGTTTTCTGGCCCCAAGTATTTCTGTACACCAGGCTGTATGTCTGCCATTTACATGCTCCCCTTTTGCTCCTTTTACTCCCCTTACCATCTTCCCTCCGCCTCCTTCCCCCTTCCCCGTCCCCCCTTATTTGTTTCCATTATTATATATTACCGGCCAGTGTACCATATGCATCCCCCCTATTGAATTTTCAGTTGGTATCCCAGGGGACCATGTATTCTGACACACAACCAGCTTGGTCGTTTCCCTCTGGATAAATCAATATAACCCCCTCTCCCCTGTTTTGTTCCCCTCCCCCCTCCTCTGTCTCTATATTGGTTATGTATATGTATATGTATGTGTTGTACCCATGCCTGCCATTTTTGTAGTCAATATGCGTTTATGCTGGTTATATACTTTCTACTGATATGTATATTCATATACCCCCCCCCTTTTGTACTGAAGTCTTTTTGTTATTCAGGTTTGTCATATTATGCACTATTCCATTATGCTCATTGCTCTATGTATTTGATCACAACTATGTCTTGTTATTGGTATCCAAGTTTCCTCTCTTCCCCCCGTTAGCAATGGGCTTAATTTGGTATAGGTGATCCCTGCAAGCATAGATAAACACAGACATCTATGATCGAGTCGGATTTTTACTTTTCGTCATCTGTTGTGACACCTTCTCCCTCCCCCGCCCCTCCCTGGGGCGCTGGTGATCAGAGCGGCTGCCCGGCACGGCAAGCCGCCACAGGATTTCCTTGGGCGGCGCTTAGGGAGACAAGTGGGCGTTTCTCCATCTCACGCCCACTGCCTCCATGTTGCCACTCCGGCGGGCATGCGCAGTCCGCCGGGTTGGCACTTCCGTGCCGGTGGGGCGGGTGTGCGCGACGCTGCTCCAAACGCCGTGACGTTCGCGCACGTGCGGTTGGGGCGGCGCCGCGCACCCCCGCCTCGGGGGGTCAATACAGCACGTCTTTGCCTACGTCATTTACAACACAGCTGTGCCTCATCCTGACGCCAGCTGATTGGACTTACACACTATATCATCCAGCCCTATTCACTTCCTACTATGGCATTACATTTGCTGGACGCTGGGCGGTGAGGCTGCATTGATGTACTTCTGTCTTCTCCTAAGGTATGTTTCTTCAGTTACTTTCGCTTCATTCTTTTATTTCCTAGTACATTTACTGTTCAGCTGTTTCAGCTACACACCCCTAATTCTTAGCCGGCTCTGCCTTTGAGCTCTGCTGGCTATCAGTAACATATTGATATATACTCTGCATCAACACACTTGCCCTATTTATACTATATATACCATGGTTTTGCTCTTCAACTATACCATCTCTTTTGTTATTTAACACCCACCATGGATTCTTTTAGTATGCATACACCCCGCATCTATTCTATGTCATACAAGTTTGTATATACCCTATACTATATTGAATTCTAAACTACTATATCATATAAATATATAGATGTACTCTGCTACTATAGGGACAAGGTGAATTGGACCCACTTTGCCGTTAACCTTTATTTGACATCCTGCAAATACATACACACTATTTTCTAAACTTCTCCCTATCATTAACCTTATCCCTACCACATTACATACCTATGTATCCACCCTTATCTCTTTCAACCCATATACTATGGACCCTCACCTAAGGTCCCCTCTACATTTCTCCTATTTTCCAGAGACATCTTCCTGTGACCTCAGTACGCCGCTCTGGCTTGCACGCGCCCGGGTCGGGCGGGACGGGAGCACTGTCACACCTCCCCACGGTGACTGCAGCCCACCACCCTGCATTTTTCACCGTCTAAGTGTTTAGACCCCTATCAGCCACGATATCAATATTTGTTGCCATACTCCGCCACCACTCTGTGGCCCTCTGTGTTTTTAGAAATCCTTACAAGCAATTAACCGTACACCTTCAGGTAGGTGACCAACTGACCATCCCAATCTTCCCTCTAATATTATGTAAGGCTTTACCAATTTCCTGACCCTCTCTCCCTCTTACCCTCTTGTTTATTAGCATAGATGAACCGTTCTCAATTTTGCCCCTGAAGAAGGACCGTACAGATACTCAGTACCCCGAAACGCATCGGGCTTGAGAAGAGTAATTTTCACTATATATTGCTTTCTGGTGTGTTCATCATGGCTACTGTGTAGTTTCACTATGTTATCTTGGATATCTACTGCTTGTTTTTATCATATGTACTTGTTTATACTAATAAAATTATTCTGTTTTTATTATATACAAACGCCCTTTACTCTTTATATACCCCACCTGTTTGCTCTAGCAAGTGCCGGAAAAGTCCGCCCAGGGGAACCCTTTATCTTGTAGCTTTGTGTCAACTTGTGTGCATGTTATCAGGCCAAAATCACCACACTTTTGATCAGGGTCATTTGGGTCGTTTCTGTTTTCATTATGATTTAAAAAGAGTAAACACAGTTGATTGATAATAAATGGCTTCAGCCAAACACTAACCATGAGTGAAAGAAAAGTTTTCATGTTATCATTCACATTCTCTGAAAAATTAGAAATCATCAATTCTGCCAGGGTATGTAAACTTATGAGCACAACTGTACCTGGAATATATTTAGCTGTTTTAAAGTGAATGTTCAATTGTGCTGTGAATAAACTTAGCCCCTTATACATACAGTTTCTTACAAATACACTAAAATGTACACATGGTTATAAAACAAATCAGAGCTAGGAAACAGACAGCTAACCTTGTTACTGAATAGGGCCATGGACAGGCAGATATCTCATTGAGAACATAGAGAAGTGAGACATCTTTCTTTCCTCAAGCACATAAACTCATTCCTATCCCATCAACAGTGCACATGCAATAGAAAGATTGTTCCATTTTCGAAATAAGAATACATTTTGTGAGTATTCACTTCATTTATCCATTCATGTGCCCCCTCCCCTGACTTGTCTATCGAGTTCATTGGCACAACTACCCTGTTTCCCCCGAAAATAAGACCTAGCGTGATTGTCAGTGATGGCTGCAATATAAGCCCTACCCCCCAAATAAGCCCTACCCTGTTTCCCCGAAAATAAGCCCTACCCTGAAAATAAGACCTACAAGGACTTTAACTAGGGCTTATTTGGGGGGTAGGGCTTATATTGCAGACATCACCAACAATCGCACTAGGTCTTATTTTCGGGGAAACAGGGTATCATTCCCTCCCCTGGGTGCTAGGTGTAATCCTGAACTCTCGTTTCAGCCCCACATCCAATAGCTGTCCAAATCGTACTGCCTCAACCTTAGTAACATCTCTAAAATTGTAATGGAAATTTGTACGTTCTGTATATAATTGTATTGTATTTTGTATGTATTGCACACTGCCCTCACTGTGCACACGGCACTAATAATATTTTCAGTAAATGTTTACATTCTTTTGAGTCCTGATTAGAATAAGCCTGCCTATGTAACGCCCCTTGTTACCATGAACGTACAATTGTAATATTAATGTGATACCTACGTAATCATGTGCATAAAAACCTTCAATTGCGTCATAATAAGGCAGAACAGTAATTTGGAAAGATGCTGAGCGTATCTTTTGTGTCTGTTCCCTACTGCAGTAGTTATTATTAATTTGGAACCACTAATCAATATGAGGATAGGAGTTGCCTATCATCAATTCAACCGAGTCAGCATGGCGAGCTTTGCCTTAGGAGGGGATTCCAGGTGACCCTGAGTATCCGAAACGAGGAGCTTGAGACGATCCGGGAATTTCTGATAATCAGCCGGCTGAGGTAAGCCTTTTGCTTACATTTGAGTTATCAGACTTCCTTGATCGGTAAGGCATTTTCGGGACAAAGGGTACCTATTTTACTCCCCTTAATCGAACTGTATTGATTGGTGGTTATATGTTATGTTGTCCCTGTCTATTGTCCATTGGAGTGTTATAGATAAGAAAGGGAAGAATAGTGCTGTTCACAGGTATATGTAGTACATCTGCTAGATAAAGTAGTTTAGAGGCAAGAGGGTATAGGCACAAGTAGAGAAGAGAGAAGACTGGCCAGTCATTATGGGCATTGAATTAAGTAAGGGAATGAAGGGTAAGAGACCCTCAAAAATGCCCAGCGCAAGAGGAGCGCTACATATGAACCAAAGGTGCGGTTCCGCCTATACTGAGCCCCTAGATTAATGGTTAAAGTGGACAGTGATCCACATTGGGTAACTGGGTTACCAAAGTCCACAGGGACTAAGAATCATGCAGAGTAAACAGCTAGAGAAACAGCTATCTATGTGAGCAGGATGGATCAAGGGTGACAATAACACTAGACAGAAAAGGGACATTTTCATGTTAAGTTGTGGGATGAATTTGGAGTCGGGCACTATAACTATTAGAGTCAGAAACAGAGAAATGAGAGTTATAACAGAATATTTTATATGTTGTCAGAGAGGGAAGATGGGATGAGCACTCTGGCTCCCCGTCTGATCATAGAAGCTAGATATAAAAGTTATTTGAACAAAAATAAAGAAAGTAGAATTTATGCAGGAAAATATTAATGAGAGTTAAAAGAAAGTGAGAGAATGATATGCATGTGTTGTGCACAAATGGGAAAAAAGTAAGCGATTTTAGAGAGATATTGGTGTATGTGTGTGCGAATGCTGGGACCTTTAGTTCTATCACTTGTGTGTGTCATGTACGCAGATGTGACCCCCTCCTTTGTGCTCTCATGAAAGAAATGTGGCTGGGATGAGAGGTTAGTGATAAGCTGGAAGGACATCATGCCAATTCCAGTTTTTTTTTAGACAAAACATTTATAACAAAATGTGCCGGGTTAACGAATCTAATGGAAAATAATGTGATCACAATTATTTTGAATCTGTTTTCCAAACATGGTAAAATGAAGGTTACATTTAACCGTGTATTACACAAATTGAATATCCTTTGATAGTGGAAACAGTGCATTTAAAAAAGGGAAATTAAGTAAAATTAAATAGTAATGAGTATTAATTTATGAGTTTAACAATTTTATTAATAATATAGATATATTGAAACTGGTTTAGACAACCTTTGGTTGGAAATGAAATTCAGGTTGATGGGGAAATTTGTAATGAATGAGATTAGTTTAGATTAAGATAACAATTTTGTAATTTTACATTTATACAATAAGCCCTTATTGAGAGAAAAAACGATTAAGATGAGGTTGTTATTTTGAATAAAGCTGCCATAATATTTAACAAAGCCAAGATGGATGGAATACATAAGAAGTTCTTCTATAAAAATGAAATTTTAAGGTTTTTGATAATAACTTGATGTGCGGTCCATGATGTGAGAGTTATAATAAAATTTAAATATAACAGACCCATCACATCAAGTCCACACACTCTGTTAGGATAGATGCCACCTGCAGCCAGTTGTTTTATAGTTTTTGATGCTTTCTGGTCCATCATACAGATTCTTGGTCCTTTTGTTTTTATTTATTTTTATTTTTGAAATCCAAAGCAGAATGTGTGGATTGTGAAATGATGTGCCCCTTTTTCTTGTAAGTGCAGTGGTATAAGCAGAAGAATATTTTGGATTTATGGGCATCTCTCCATGACCGCAGGGTATTGTTATCGTTTATTAAATATTGCCAGGAAAAAGTTGTCTTTTGAAACATGAGACTGGAGTTCTTACACAAATAGTGTGATAGAAAACAAGCCATTGTAATATATTTATGCAAGCTGGACCCAGTAATGAAGGGTTCACCCCGATATATCAGAGCTGTAGCTTTTATGCAAAGGTGCTATTAGACAAAGTTAGATATTGTTTTGGTCAATGGTCCGGCATTCTGTGCAGCAAATTTACAGCTAACTAAATTTTTGTCTAATGAAAGGTTTAAAATATGAGTTTGTTTATGTACAAATCTAACAATGAAAAACGCGTACATTTATTCAAAAGAAAGGAAAAGACACATGTGTTAAATTGATGATGTAGGAATCAGCTGCTGTGAGCCCAGTGCAGGACACACTCCCTGAAGACCCAGATATTACATTTTTTGTAGATTTGAATATGCAGTTTATCACCCAGAAGGATACTCTGTATTCAAAGTCATTGGATCCTTTTTCCCCAGCTCAAGAAGCAGAGCTCCATGTTTTAGCAAAGCCTGTGAGCTATAAAAAGAGTGTATATATTTATATAGATAGTCGAGATATTGAGAGCTTTTGGTTCCATTTGAAGGGCCAGAAGTTCGTTTTTACTTCGGCAGGTAAACCAACCAAGCATGCCAAGTTAATTTGATCGGCTGTTTTCAGCCTTCCAGGTTCTTGCTGAGGTAGCCATATTAACTTTCACACATGGAAGCAGACCAGGTGACTAAGGATGCTGCATTTACAGCCTCGGACACTTGATGGGTCTGTGCAACTCACAGATTCCACCCTAGTTCTGGCCCAGTATAGCTGGGATTAATAATTCAACTTTAAGGACCCCAGAACGAGAAGAACAAGTGGTCCACAGGGGGCAACTTCTTATGAAACGGGACTTTGGAAAAGGTGATCATTTATGTCTGCCAGCCACTCTTTTCCCTCCAGCTTGACACATGGACTGTGTCATCAGTCACAAGCAGTTATGGCTGCCTTAGTAAATGAGCGTGGGATAGAGCTAGGGTTCACCACAGTTGTTTTTATAACACACCACTTCTTGTTTTACTTGTTACCAAAGGTGTTACCAAAAGCTGAACATCCCTCCCAGAGATTACATAAAAGATATATCCAGATGCCCACGTCAGGATCTTACGAGTATGCATTTTGTCTGTATGGACATGTTTTTTGGATGTCCAGTGGCAAATCCTACTGCAAAGGCCACAGTAAAAAGTGTTATCAGAAGTAGTTTGTAAGTACAGAGTGCCAGAAAGTACAGAGAGTAACAGAGGAAATCATTTTTTATAGGAGAGTCCTTAATAGAAGTTTTGAGGTTTTATTTTTACACCCCCTACTGTCTACAATGTAGCGGAAAAAGTAGAGTAAGAAACTAAACTTTTGCCTGAATGTTTTCTTATATTTTATGAAGCCCCTAAGGGGGATGTTGGACTCTCTCCCTATGGGATTTGGTTTGGGAGTGTGTTACTCACTTGCTTATATTTTGTCTCAGCAGCTGAAGTCCTTCATTTGGATCTCACAGAGAATGTTGCTGATCTTTTAAGGTTTTTTGACAAACTCATTTATGTGTTTTCTCCCCAATTCCAGATCCTAAAAGTTTGGAAGGATCTAAAACTAAAGCCAGGTGACTTGTGGATTGTTAAGAGACATTTATATATAAGGAAAAGTTTGGAGACTCAATACAGCATCTATTTCATGTACAGTTTTTGCGAAACGTGAAGAAAAAGTCACCTGGATCCACACCAGACACTGCAAAAATGACTTAATTAAAGAAATCTCTGTGTTTGATTTGTTTCCCTCTTGTGATCACAGTCTAGGGTACTTTTTGATTAAATTACTTTAATTGTAAGGGATATATATATTTGAAAAGTAGTTTAGCCATGTTGAAGTCATATTTGTCTTTTGTATGTCTTCCATTTTATGTAGAATTCTCTGTGTTTACATATGCTGATAAGTCAGCATGCTCACAATTAAGCTAGAAGGCCATTCTGGCCACAGGAGTGTACAGCCAGTACTCCGTAAATATGTCTTATCAATCATTTGTTTTTCACAATGAAAAGTCATTTGGTAATGAAAAGTTGCTCAGCTATTATTTTCTCCACAATGGAGTTTTTTGCCTCTTTGGCCAGGACTACCTCCACCTAAGCGTGTGGAGGTTCCAGTTTAAAGGTGATAGCAGGTATAGTTAGTGATCAAAATATTGATCAAAAGAGGGGAGACTGTAATGGAAATTTGTACGTTCTGTATATAATTGTATTGTATTTTGTATGTATTGCACACTGCCCTTACTGTGCACACGGCACTAATAATATTTTCAGTAAATGTTTACATTCTTTTGAGTCCTGATTAGAATAAGCCTGCCTATGTAACGCCCCTTGTTACCATGAACGTACAATTGTAATATTAATGTGATACCTACGTAATCATGTGCATAAAAACCTTCAATTGCGTCATAATAAGGCAGAACAGTAATTTGGAAAGATGCTGAGCGTATCTTTTGTGTCTGTTCCCTACTGCAGTAGTTATTAATTTGGAACCACTAATCAATATGAGGATAGGAGTTGCCTATCATCAATTCAACCACTTCATTTATCCATTCATGTGCCCCCTCCCCTGACTTGTCTATCGAGTTCATTGGCACAACTACCCTGTTTCCCCCGAAAATAAGACCTAGCGTGATTGTCAGTGATGGCTGCAATATAAGCCCTACCCCCCAAATAAGCCCTACCCTGTTTCCCCGAAAATAAGCCCTACCCTGAAAATAAGACCTACAAGGACTTTAACTAGGGCTTATTTGGGGGGTAGGGCTTATATTGCAGACATCACCAACAATCGCACTAGGTCTTATTTTCGGGGAAACAGGGTATCATTCCCTCCCCTGGGTGCTAGGTGTAATCCTGAACTCTCGTTTCAGCCCCACATCCAATAGCTGTCCAAATCGTACTGCCTCAACCTTAGTAACATCTCTAAAATACATCTCTTATTAAACGACACCACAAACTTCACTCCCTGGTAATCTCCCACCTCCACATGTTTTACATGTTTGCCTAACTTTTACATGGATTATCCCTCCTTCAGTTTATCATAAATGCTGCTGCCGGATGCATCCACCTTACCAACCTCTCAGTTTCCGCTACCTTTGGCTCCCAATCCCATCACTGACTTCTGCTCTCCCAAGAAAAAAAATTCATAATTTTAACAAAAACATAATCAAAATTTTTTTATTTTCTGTTATACTTTTCACAATTCACAATTAAACATCCTTAATTTCATATTTTACAATAATTACGCAGGATTAACATATTAAACATTAATAAGAGACCAATTGGTAACATCGTTCTCTTACAACTGACCCTATCCCCTCCCCAAAAAAAAAAAAAAAAAAAAAAAAAAAAAAAAAAAAGGGGAATGAAAAAACCGCTGCCTGTCTCAACCCCCTCCCTCCCCCGACATATGTTCGACAACCAAATATATCCTGTGATTGATGAGATTCCCAATATTTGTGCGTATCGGTCTGTGTATCCAATTCCACATTGACACCCCCACCCCCTACAACCAACACATTAAAACAAGCCTAAAACATACCAACAAAAAAAAAAAAAAAAAAAGGGGAAAACCCCCAGCCCCGTCCATACATTCCCCGTGTTTATTATTGTTATTCCGTAATTGTTCCTCACTTCTAAGAAAAAAGAAAACCCACCACACCTGTACATACCCTGTGGTTATTGTTAATTATCCCATAATTATATTTATTGGCCAGTCATGGCCTAGTTCCTCACTTCTATTAAGTAATTTATTTAAAGTGATCCAATTAATCCTAAAATACCTTCATGTGTTACCCCCTATTGTGTAAGAGGCCACTAACGGCCATATTAAATATAACATCTATAAAAAAAAAAAAAAAAAAGGAAAGAAAAAAAAAAAAAAAAAAAAAAAAGAAGACCCTAGGTGATTAGCATAATTCCCATTGATTGTGTGTTTCAATCTTCATATCCACTTCCTTAGTGACGTTCCCTACACCATGCGCTTACAAACCAGCACATTAAACAACAATAGGAAAAAAAAAAAAAAACAAGAAAATTCACCTTGCCACCTCCCTCCCCCTTTTCACCAAATCAGGTATCTCATTATACGGGTAAAAGGGACAGGGAGGGGGGGGGAGAGACAGCAGTCTAAACAAAAGTAAATTTAAAAAAAACCCAATTCCTTCCTTTTCCTCCCTGGCTAAACCCCTATGCAACTAATCCAAGGTATTTATATGGCCCTGGCTCCCTGCACCTTCTCGTTTCATATTTCATATATTCATATTTCCCTCTTAATCTATTGCCTGTACACACTGTATCCAGCCTGCCCATATGTCCTCAAATTCCCCTTTTTTGTCTTTAACTACATGAATCCATCTTTCCGCTTCCATTGTCCGGTTGACCTCCCTTTTCCAATCCTCTAATGTTGGGCTTATTTTCGGGGAAACAGGGTATCATTCCCTCCCCTGGGTGCTAGGTGTAATCCTGAACTCTCGTTTCAGCCCCACATCCAATAGCTGTCCAAATCGTACTGCCTCAACCTTAGTAACATCTCTAAAATACATCTCTTATTAATCAACGACACCACAAACTTCACTCCCTGGTAATCTCCCACCTCCACATGTTTTACATGTTTGCCTAACTTTTACATGGATTATCCCTCCTTCAGTTTATCATAAATGCTGCTGCCGGATGCATCCACCTTACCAACCTCTCAGTTTCCGCTACCTTTGGCTCCCAATCCCATCACTGACTTCTGCTCTCCCAACAAAAAAAATTCATAATTTTAACAAAAACATAAAGAGTCGTCCACAACTCTGCTCCAAACTACATTGCCATCCTCGTCTCAAAATATAAACCAAACCGTCCTCTTCGCTCCTCCCAAGACCTCCTGCTTTTTCGCTCCCTCATCACCTCCTCCCATGCTCGCCTTAAGGATTTCTCTTGAGGCTGTCCCATTCTCTGTAACTCCTTACTCTGATCTTTCTGGCCATCTTCTGTCTTCCTTTAGGTAATCCCTAAAGATTCATCAATTCAGGAAGGCCTATCCTGCTTCCACCCAATAAATTGTACTTTTACTTTCTCCATCAACTTATCCCTCACATTAATTACCTCTTATAACACTTGCCCCCCCTTTAGATTATATGTTCTCACAAGCAGGGCCCTCTAATCTCTCTTGTATTGAATTGTACTGTCTCTTTTTTTTTGTGCTGCACAGACTGTTGGTGGCTATATAAATTCTGTATTATAAAGTACAGATGTATGTAATCTGAGCAGTGGTGGCCGCTCATTAGGGGTGCACGGTGCAGCCCCCCCAATCCATATGTCCAGCCCCCTAATCTACATGCAGGGCACCGTACGCATGCGTTTCAATGGATTTTCTTTTTTTTTTTAGAAGCCTGAGGCTGTCATTGGTTTAAAAACGGGTGGGGTCAGGAGCACTGCACCCTGAGCCCACCCTGTTGTGTGAGAATAGCGATTTAATATTCGCTAATGTCTTCCTGTTTCTCCTCCCGGCCAACCAGGAAGCGGGTCTTGAAACCCCATTGGCCGGGAGTAATAAGACCCCCATTAGCCGGGAGTCCGAAGACCCGATTAGCTGGGAAGAGAAGCAATGGCCAGGACACGGATGAGACGGAGGGGGGAAGCCGCTGCCACAGCCATGGACTGCATTGGGTAAGTGAAGGGCTGACAGGGGGCCTGGTGGAGGGCCTGGCAGGCCAGAGGGCAAGCGAGCCGGCGACCGGAGGGTGTGTGGGTATGGTGTGCAGTGGCGGGCTCAAGCGACGGGGGAAGGGTTAGTATGAGGTGGTGAGCTGTAGCGATGGGGATGGATGTCTGTGGCCAGGTCTGTCTGCTGCCCCCCCGTCCAATGGAGCACCATCCGCCACTGAAACTGAGATTTTCTTTTTACATGGTTGCATAATGGAAGTGAATCCTCACACATTTTATTTTCTGCGCATTCTCAAATCCTTTGGTAAATCAGCATCTGTTTGCTATTACAACACTTTCACTGGTTGGAAACACTCATTACATCTACTTGTTGAAGATATACTGTACATGGCCCCATTGTGCCCATTTTTCTTAATAGATACTGGAATTTGTTACTTATCTTAGAAATTTTGGGCCTGTACGACTACCTAGTATTATGCCAATAAAGTAAATTATTTTTGTATCTTTGCAAAAAGCTGAATATACCCAAGCCTGATCACTAAACACTTTGTTCTATCAGCAATTGTTGTAAAGTAAAAGAAACATGAAACAATGTCTTAACGATAATCAATATATAGATAGCAATGAAGCAGCTGTTAAGACCTGTTAACATCACTTAATTATTTTTGTTTTTCTAATTCAGGGGAGATGATAATGTGCAAAGTACAAGCTCTGTGACCTCAAATTCCCACGACCCAAGTGTTTTTTAATTGCAGAGTCTTCATCAAAAGTCTAATGCCCTGTACACACGGTCGGATTTTCCGACGAAAAATGTACGATCGGAGCGTGTTGTCGGAAATTCCGACTGTGTGTGGGCTCCATTGGACATTTTCCATCGGATTTTCAGACACACAAAATTTGAGAGCAGGCTATGAAATTTTCCGACAACAAAATCCGATCGCTTCAATTCCGACCGTGTGTGGACAATTCCGACGCACAAAGTGCCACGCATGCTCAGATGAAATTCCGAGACGGAACAGCTCGGTCTGGTAAAATTAGCGTTCGGAAAGGATATAGCACTTTCCTCAGGCTGCAATGTTTAAAATTGTTTAATACAGCGCACTCTTTTCTTCTTTATAATGCTAGAAGAATGAAGTAGTTTTGCTGCTGATATTCACACAGACTTCTCACAAACTTCATTCTTTATTATTTATCGTGATTTTATCAATATATTTTGATTTGTCACATCTGACAAAAAAGATATATGTTTGTTTTTTTTTGGTTTGTATTGTTTTCAAGCCTGATCGTGTTGTTAATTTTTTTAATTTTTTTATTTTACATCCTGAATATTTTTGGGTGTTTTGTGTGTCAAGTTACCACAACACCATTATTATCTTGTATTATTTAATCTCAAGGAGGTTGCTTGGTGTTGGTGTCTCTTGTTAATTTGACATTGTATTTTTGAAATGTACCTGCCTCCTCACAAACAAACTGTCCTTTTTGATGGAAAACACACATAGGCAATTTTAATTGAAACACAAAATCCTTTATTAAGGGATCAGAACCAAACAAAGAGGGAGGCAACGCTGGAGAAACAGCAGAAATTGAGGAAGCCTTTGGCCCCCAGGGCACACATCAATTATTTTACTGCAAAATTGGTGGCCTGAGGAGTCCATATCTAAGGGAGTGCAGTCTGGTCCAGAAGTCCAAGAGATGATGAACAGCAGCAGATGACATGTATGTTCCCAGGCTGTGGTCATACAAGAGCCTGCATCTTTTGTCAGACCAGACTGAACCCAGGTCATCACTCTCTGGTCTTCCTTCCACGCTTCCTTCCACGCTGTGTCTGTGGTGATGGAGTTGTGGCAGGAGGAGGAGGATGGTCCAACTCACACAGGTGGGTTTTGCGTGTGATTTCGCCCCTCACCCCCTTAGTTAGTGTTTTGTAAAGAAGGTCCTCACACAGGAGGCGTTGACCCTCCTGCATGCCCTGCAGTTTTGTGGCAGCCATGCAGGCAAAGGCCTCTTCAGGAGTATGGGTGGCTCTGAGGGACGCAGAAGCCTCCTGTATCAGCCTGAGTGCTGAATCTTGCACGTTACTCCCCTTCCTGGGTCTTTTGGTTGGAAGGCGGAGGGGAGGAACCTGCGATTCTGTCAGGCTCCTACTGGGCCCGGCCTTCTCCTGGCTGCCACTTAGCCCTGCCTCCTCCTGGCTGCCACTAAACCCTGCCTCCTCCTGGCTGCCACATTCCACAGCGTCCTCCTGTGTGCCACATTCCACAGCCTCCTCGTCCTGGCTGAGGTCTTCCTGTGTATGAAAAAGGGAAATCGTTTTAGTTTTTTATTCATCAATCACACACATTTTTCATCTCATGACTGTTGCAAATTGAATGTTAACAAATATAACAGACTATCATTCTGAGCCCAGCATTTTTCATTCTTGTCCCAATTATTTTTGCCCACTACTGTCTATTGATATGTAAAACACTTTATTAAATCAGCAATTAGTGATCAATAATAACATCTAGTAAACATCATTTATTTATTGACCAGAAATCTGTAGAACAATGCTTTACCTGGCTCCAGCTGGGCTCCTCCACTTCTTCCTGGCTGGAAGTCCCAGGTTGGACATCGGAAGCCTCAGCTGGGGTGGAAGATAGGGTGGAAGGAAGAGTGTTAGGAAGAGTGGAGAGGGATTCCCTGACTTCAGTCTGGTCTGACAGAAATCGCAGTTTCTCATAGTACCACAGCCTAGGGACATAAACGTCATCTGCTGCAGCTCCGGATCTCTGGGAATTCATGACCTTCTTGCGCTCCCTAAGATAAGTGCTCCTCAGGCCAACAATTTTGGCTTTTAAATAGTGGATGGTTGCCGTGGGGACCATCAGCTTCACCAACTCCAGCAGTTTCTCCAGCGCTGCCTGCCTCTTTTGTTTTGTCTTTAGATAAATACAGGGCAGCTCCCTGTATTTGTCTATGAACAGGGGGAGGAAGTTGTGGTCATTGAAGCCATCCATTTTATCTGCAAGACACAACACAAGACAAACCCTAATGTCAGGCGAAATTCTCCTAATCTTGATACAATATAGGCCTCAATCTAGAAGCAGTATAGGCCCAAGTTTAGATCTTACCTTCGTTATCACGATCGGCACCTCCGATACTCCTTCCTCCGCTCACAGATCGTACGTACTACGCACGCGTGTTACGCTTTATATACACTGCGCATGCGTGAAACTCCGCCCGCCCCTGATGTTCTTTCTAGTCTATTCCCCGCCCCTTCTCGTTCGGCGCAGTGGGGGAAAGGCACATGGCGGAGACACAGCAGGTGCGTGCTAATTACAGCAACGAGGAGGAGGAAGAGGAAAGCCCGGAGCAAGAAATGTCCCGATCCCGGAAGAGACGATTTAAGGCCTTAAATAATTGGATACCTGTAAAATCATTTTCTTTTGATGTACATCACGGGACACAGAGCCTCAGTAATTACTGATGGGTTATATAGGGTATCACTAGGTGATTGGACACTGGCACACCCTAAACAGGAAGTTCAACCCCCTATATAATCCCTCCCCTTACAGGGATACCTCAGTTTTGTAGCAAAGCAATATAAGTGTATTAGAAGAGGGGCGGGACCTCTGTGTCCCGTGATGTACATCAAAAGAAAAGGCTTTTACAGGTAAGCTGTTATAAAAAATCCTATTTTCTTTCTCGTACATCACGGGACACAGAGCCTCAGTAATTACTGATGGGACGTCCCAGAGCAATGCTATTTGAGGGGAGGGGACCACACAACGTAGGGTGTAATCAGACCTGAGGACCTCATACTGCTGCCTGCAGCACACTACACCCAAAGGCGATATCCACATGCCTTCCCACATCCACCTGATAAAATTTGGTGAATGTATGAACTGAAGACCAGGTTGCAACCTTGCAGATTTGAGCCATAGAGGCCTGGTGATGCACCGCCCAAGAAGCACTAATAGCCCTTGTGGGGTGTGCCTTGATTTGAAAAGGTGGAATTTTCTGTTTCAAACCGTAAGCTTGAATAATCATTTGTCAAATCCATTTTGAAATAGTAGACTTTGACGCTGCCTGTCCTCTATTGGGACCTTCTGGCAGTACGAACAAAACATCAGTTTTGCGAATTTGAGCAGTTGCTTTCAGATAGGCCTTGACTGCTCTTACTACATCCAAAGAATGTAGTGACCTTTCTTACGTAGAACAGGGATCTGGAAAAAAGGAAGGCAGAACAATATCTTGGTTTAGATGAAAATCTGAAACCACCTTCGGTAGAAAGCTAGGATGAGGGCGCAATACCACTCTATCCTTGTGTATGATTAAATAAGGCTCTTTACAGGAAAGAGCTGCTAATTCTGATACTCTTCTAGCAGAAGAAATGGCTACCAGAAAAATTTACTTTCTTGTCAACAAGATCAAGGGAATTTGACGCATTGGTTCAAAAGGCTGTTTCTGTAAAACTGACAGAACAAAATTCAAGTCCCAGGGGTTTAGGGCACCTTAACCGGAGGATTAAGAGGCGTCACCCCCTGCATAAAGTTTCCGACCAAAAAATGTGAAGCAAGTGGCCGTTGAAATAATACTGATAAGGCCGAGACCTGGCCCTTGATGGTACTCAAGGCCAGCTTCATTTCTAATCCCATTTGTAGAAAGTCAAGAATTCTACCTATTACATATTTTCTGGGATGCCAACCCCTGGATTCACACCAGGATACATAAGCTTTCGAGACTCTATGATAAATCACCCTAAAAGCTGGCTTCCTTGCATTGATCAAGGTAGAGATCACCAGGCCTGAAAGCCCACGACTCTTCAGAACGTGGGTTTCAATAGCCAAACCATCAAATTTAGCATTTGTAAGGCAAGATGGAACACTGGACCTTGAGATAACAGGTCTGGACGTGACGGTAGGGTCCACTGGGAACCTACTGTCATCCTTACTATTTCTGCATACCAAGCTCTCCTGGGCCAAACTGGGGCCACCAGAAGTACCGACTTCTTTTCCTGCCTGATCCTGCGAAGGAGTCGTGGCAGTAGCAGAATAGGAGGGAATGCATAAATCAGTGAGAACCGATGCCACGGAATCACTAACGCATCTGTCCCGCATGCAAGAGGATCCTTTGTTCTTGCCACAAACTTGTCGATCTTTTTGTTGAATCTGGATGCAAAGAGATCTACATCTGGAACCCCCCATCTTTGGCATATGGCCCAAAAGTCGTCGGGGTGAAGAGACCATTCCTCTGGGACTAACCACTGGCGACTCAAATAGTCCGCCTGCCAGTTCTCTATCCCCAGAATGAAAACTGCCGATATGCATGGCACATGCTTTTCTGCCCAGACTAAAATCTGGTTCACTTCTCTCTGAGCTGCATGACTCCTTGTGCCTCCATATAAGCCACTGCTGTGGCATTGTCGGACTGGATCCTGACAGAGCAACCCTGTAGCCTAAAAGTCCAGGCCTTTAGGGCTAGATATGCCGCAGGGATCTCCAGAATGTTGATGGGTAAGGTCCTCTCGATTTTGGACCATTCCCCTTGGACCGCAGACTGTTCCAGAACTGCACCCCAACCTGAAAGACTGGCATCCGTTGTTACCACTGTCCAATTTTGAAGATGCACACAGTGTGTCAACATGTGCTATCTGCCATCACGGGAGATCAATGTAGGCATTTTGTGGGTGAAACCCTTCCTCAATAATAAAGTAGCTGAGAGGAAGGTGTTGCACCCAGAAAACACGTCCCTTGATCCCCGTGATGGCAGATAGCACATGTTGACATTCGACAATTTGTGTGCATCTTCAAAATTTGGCTTTTCCAGGGGTGACTTCACCCCATCTGAACACAATCTCAAACACAGTTTATAAATACTCATGTCTGATATTGCCTTCAATTTTTACAAAAGTTGAACTTTGTAAGTTCCAGATTTGTGTATTTCTTGTTTGTTTGAAACATGCCTGTTTTACCTTAAAAGAACATTTCTACTTTTATTAATGTGACCCAAAAAATTGTTATACAACAAACATGTTCGATTGTTTTAAAAACCTTGTAGAAATGCACATGTGATTGTGCTGGTATTAAAAAGATTGATACTCAAGAATGTGTGGATTATTGTTTCAATGCTCCTAAAATTTTGTTAAGGTAAAACTAGTGTTTTCAGTGACAATGGGGGTTATTTCCTAAGGGCAAATCCACTTTGCACTACAAGTGCAGTTTCAGTGCTGGCTCAAGTGCACTTGTACTGCAAAGTGTATTTTCCTTTAGTAAATAACACCCAACAGTGCTTTTTAAGGTTACACAATCACAACATTTTCAGGACTCCCCACATTTCTGTCAGGGTCAGCTAAAAGAAAACACAAGCAGTAAATGTCAGCAAAGATTTTAGTAGTTAAATGTTTTTTTTATTTTAAAAATGTATCAGACATTGTCTGGCATATTGATGGCCCCCCTACCCGCAAAGTAATCAAGGTATCTAAGTCGGACCTCGCGGGCACTCAGGGGGGGCAAGCCAGGATGGCCACTTTCAAGCGCCGTCAAGGTTGGTTCATTTACTTAAATTCCGGGCTCAGGCCTAACTGAGGCAGCATAGTTGGCAGAATTTCACCTTAAAAAGTTGTGGAGAACACAGCGCGCCAGGATGATATGATTCAGTTTATACTCCGTCATGTGTATGGGTGTATAAAATAGGCGGAACCGGCTGGCAATGATTCCAAACGTGTTCTCCACCACTCTCTGGCTCTGGCCAGCCGGTAATTAAAAACCCTCTGGTCCGGGGTGAAGGTCCTCAGCGGGAATGGCTGCATAAGATGGTCCCCCAGCGCAAACGCTTTATCAGCAATGAAGACGAATGGGAGTCCTTCCACATTGTCTTCTGGAGGTGGCAAGTCCAAGCTGCCATTCTGGAGACACCTGTAGAACTCTGTCTGGGCGATGACTGCACCATCGGACATCCGGCCATTCTTCCCCACGTGCACATACAGGAAATCATAAGTAGCCGACACCACTGCCAACATCACAATACTATTGAACCCCTTATAATTAGAATAGTATGACAACGAGTTGCATGGTGGGACTATGTGGACGTGTTTCCCATCAATTGCCCCTCCGCAGTTAGGAAAGTCCCACCGTTGGGCAAGGTGGGAGGCCACAGTCTGCCATTCCTGTGGGTTGGAAGGAAACTGTGGAGTCAAACAAGAAAAATAAATTAATCATTTTGCACATAAACATGGAAAGCAGATTAGACACAAACATTCTTGGCCAACATCAGTATAACATTTATTTTAGGGAGTATTTAAAGACAAAGGTATAAGGTCCACCTATCAGATTCCTCCTCCCCCCCCCCTCATGGGCCATTTGTAAAATTGTATGGGGGGAGATGTTTTGGACAGGTAACCCTCTCCATTTCATTGAGAGATGAATGCCTAAATAATGTGTATTACTTTGGCCAGCCCCTCCTTACTTTACACTATTGGCAGCCCACTTGACAGGTAAGAAGTGTCATAATACAAAGAGATAAATACACACTGTACACATTTTTGGATTCTGCTATTACCTATCAAGATAATAATAGGATACAAAAACTTTAAACAGTACCATTTGAAAGTATTCAGGCAGGCCCTTGCACTATATGCTTTGGGGAATTCATCCATAAATCTGACCACTAAAGAGGTGGGTATAGTGTGTATGGTTTTGGCAAAGTCAGCAGATAGAGGATTGAGGATAGATAGAGGTCGAGGATTGGTATCAGCTGAGTTAGCAGTTGGGGGGAGGGAGGGTTCCAAATGATTTTGGGACACCAAAAAAAGCCTCTGCCACTCTGCCTGAATTTAAAGCACAAATCACATTTTTACACATTTTAGGGGGTGTTTGGTAAAGCAATACTATGGAGCTGACAAAATACATTGTTAAGTGACTACACAAGATGAATATAGGGCCAGGAGAGCATGCTGGGGAGGTAAGTGAAGGCAAATATGTATGAAGGACAGAACATTTTTGTTAAAAAAAACAGCATGCATGAGGACAAAGGGGACATTCATAGCATATTACAATCATGGTAATTAGGGAATGAGGAAAGAAATACAATATATTAACAGACATTAAATACAATAAAATGTGATGTTAAAGGATAAAAATCTTACCTTCATATACTCCTTCTGCAGGACCTGGATGATGGCAGAACAGGTCTCTGGAATAATGATCCCCAGAGCCTGGGGGAGATGCTTGTCAAGAACTTGAGGTCCTGCAGGCTTCTCCCAGTCGCCAAGTACCGCAGGCTGGCGATGAGCCTCTGCTCCGGAGTGATGGCTTGCCTCATGCAGGTATCCTGCCTGCTAATATAAGGGGTTAGCAAAGCCAACAAACGGTGAAATACGGGGTCCGTCATCCAGAGAAAGTTCCTGAAATCGTCAGGATTATTCTCACGGATCTCACAGAGCAAAGACATGTGACAGAACTGGAAACGCTGGAGCAACCAATTCTTGGTCCATGATCTCCTCCCCACCCTGTTCATGGACTGGACTTGTGTCAAGGTAAGGACCCCAACACCAAGCCCCCGCACAGCACAAACTCTACGAGGAGTACGTATATGCAACATGGCTAGAAAACGGTCAGCTGCTCAGAACGGAGTAACAGAACGCACTGAAGAACAGCAAGGCCTGTGAAGAGCGACCTGAAAATCAGTAACGAACAAACTCGAACACAAAGACAGTCAATTGTACTCGCTGCACGCACTGAAGACCAGATACAAACCCACAAGCACAAACTGAACAGCGGAAAACGATCTGAAAACCACAAGTCTGAAAAAGCGCTAATCATCTCTCACCAAACTTTTACTAACACGAGATTAGCAAAAGGAGCCCAAAGGGTGCCGCGCTTGGTTCAGAACTGACTGCGTTCTTGGCGATCAGAAATTCCGACAACTTTGTGCGACCGTGTGTATGCAAAAAAAGTTTGAGCCAAATCCATCAGAAAAAATCCATGGATTTTGTTGTCGGAATGTCCGATCAATGTCCGATCGTGTGTACAGGGCATTAGAGGTAAGATAATTGAATGCTACTGCAAGACATTCTGCAGCAAATGCTAGAGCTTTGAATCATGAGATAAATCTAGTAGGGGTATATTTAAAGCCAAATTGTATGTTTCTTTTCACTTTAACTAGTTTGTTTGGTTTTAGTGGCTGCTCTGAGCACTGTATCATACTGTAGTAGCATTAGCTATATACACTATGCAGCGCTGTGTTGCCTCTCGGGTGACTTCTTGTCTGCTGCCATAAAAAAAGTCAGTATGAGTGTTTTTTGGTCATTCAGAGTCTATAATAATGCAAGACTTCCTCTGAATGACAGAGCTGGAAATTGTAATTTCATCCTCTTGACCCTTCACCGCTACCAATCAGAGAAAGACTTATAATCATTTGAAAAAAAAAAACGGCTTCATCTACTTGGCTGAGAAGCACTCAGACCCAACTAGGTTTTGTTCCTGCAGCAGAAAGGAAGTGACCCCATGCTATCGGAACATAGAGCTGCATACAGTATGTAGCTGATGTTACTACAGTATGATACAGCACTGACAGAACTTCGCTGTAGAAATAATTTGATTGGTCAAACTCTCTAAACCAATGATTCTCAACCTTATGGAGGCTAGGTCCTGATAAATTCTTCCAAAACCTTCCATGCCCCAACACTTTATATTAAACTACAGTATACGGATTATAAATATATATTCAGTAATAGAAGGTTCAGGAGTGTCACTTTGAAAGAATGGGGTTTCTGAAAGGGGTTTGGGAACTCTATTCCATTAAGGTAAAAAATGTTTAAGCATCAGTATTGCCCCCTTGCTCCCCCTTTTACTTGCCTGAGCCCTCACTCGATCCACCACAGTGGACGCCTGCAGCTCTTCTCTCCCTCACTTCCTGGTCTCTAGGGCTTTGCTGAGGCAGTGAGAGCCAATGTCAATCTAAACCAGTGACAAAGAAGCCTGGAGACGGGGCCCGAGTCCTGCTGTCTGTGTCAATAGATGCAGACAGGCTTGGGAGCAGGACCGCACAAGTGTCCCCATAGAAAGCAGATTTCTATGGGGGCACTCAGCGGAAGGGAGAAGCCAGGAGTGCCAGCGGGGGATCCAAGAAAAGGAGGTTTGGGGCCACTCTGTGCATTTCAATTGCACAGGGCAGGTAAGTATAAACCTGCTTTTTCATATTGTTTTTTTTCTAAAGAGCTTTAGAAATTCTTTAAATCACCATAGCCCTAACCTCAGAGCATGATTGACTAAGCTTGCAAGCTTGTAAGCAAAGTTGGTGTTTTCAGGAAATGCTGTAGAGCTATCTTGCTTTATATTACGGCTACATCTTGCTACATATTAAGTGACCAGAAAAAAGATGGATATACTGGCTAAAAACTATGTGCACCCTATAGTTGAGCATCATTACTATAGTCATAACTATATGTTTTTATGAGTTCATCTTTCTCTTCACAATTGCAGATAAGCAAGATTTGTTCAAGTAAATATCTGCAAAGATGTAGCTATGGGCTAAATATTACTAGCACACTGTTTCCAATTGTTTTGACCCAAAGAACTCTGCACTGGGGAATGGAGGCAAGTGCATTCCACATAATTACCTCACCCACATCTAATGTGTTTTTTTTTTTTGTATTTCGAGTGCTTTGTATTTCTTTCAGCCAACATGAATTTTATGTTACCCTGTTTCCCCGAAAATAAGACCTAGTGCGATTGTCGGTGATGGCTGCAATATAAGCCCTACCCCCCAAATAAGCCCTAGTTAAAGTCCTTGTAGGTCTTATTTTCAGGGTAGGGCTTATTTTCAGGGAAACAGGGTAGGGCTTATTTGGGGGGTAGGGCTTATATTGCAGCCATCACTGACAATCACGCTAGGTCTTATTTTCGGGGAAACAGGGTATGTAATGCTGTCACTTGACATACTAATAGTGTTTAGGAGAGGTCTTCAATTAACAGTTGTGTAATAATAGTATATGTAAAGAAAAGCATTGTAATGCACAGTAAATTCAAATATATGTAAGCCTGATCATTAAAACCTAATTTAGGCTTTAAGCTAAGACTATACTGGTGAATAGGGATGAGCCGAACACTCCCCGGTTCGGTTCGCACCAGAACCTGCGAACGGACCGAAAATTCGCACGAACGTTAGAACCCCATTGACGTCTATGGGACTCGAATGTTCTAAATCAAAAGTGTTCATTTTAAAGGCTAATTTGCATGGTATTGTCCATATTCCTTTAAATATCGTACGTGGGGGGTGTCTATAGTATGCCTGTAAAGTGGCGCGTGTTTCCCGTCTTTAGAACAGTCCCTGCACAAAATGTCATTTTTAAAGGAAAAAAATCTCATTTAAAACTGCTTGCGGGTTTAATGTAATGTCGGTTCCTGGCAATATGGATGAAAATCAGTGAGACAAACGGCATGGGCACCCCCCAGTCCATTACCAGGCCCTTTGGGTCTTGTATGGATATTAAGGGGAACCCCGCACCCAAATTAAAATAAGGAAGGGTGTGGGGCCAACAGGCCCTATATACTCTGAACAGCAGTATACAGGCGGTGCAAACAAGACAGGGACTGTAGGTTTGTTGTTAAGTAGAATCTGTTTGTAATTTTGAACGGGTACATTTTTAACCTGTTTAGCTCCAGCCAAAAAAACTTTTTTAAGATTTTTGGAAAACATAGGGAAGGGTTATCACCCCTGTGACATTTGTTTTGCTGTCTTTCCTCCTCTTCAAAAGATTTCACCTCACTTTTTGTCCCAATGACAAATGTTTTTCGAAAATTTGGGTTTTTTTGTGGAACAAGGATTGGAAAGCATCAGTGGAAAGGAGAAATGTTTTTCCCATATTAACTCTTACAGGAGAGAATTTCCCTTCCTAGGGGTAGATTTCATCTCACTTCCTGTTGTCTCCTTCCGTTTGCAAGTAGGAGTCGTTTGTAAGTTAGATGTTTGAAAGTAGGGGCCTGCCCTATATACTCAGCAGAAATTTGGGCCTTAGGTGTTGTTGTGGCCACAACACTGTAAGCCCTCACAGGGCCCTGCTGTGAAATGTTAGATCAAGAATTGTAATTACATGCCCCTGTTGAACAGGAGCTGAAAAATTAGGCCTTAGGCACTGGTGCTGGTGCCACAACACTGTAAGTCCTCACAGACACTCTAGTTGGAATGCAGGAACGAGCCCTGCTGCAAAGTATTGCATCAAAAATTGTAATTACACGCCCCTGTTAAACAAGGGCTGAAAAATTGGGCCTTAGGCACTGGTGCTGGTGCCACAACACTGCAACCCCTCACAGACACTCTAGTTGGAACGCAGGAACGAGCCCTGCTGCAAAGTATTGCATCAAAAATTGTAATTACACGCCCCTGTTAAACAGGGGCTGAAAAATTGTGCCTTAGGCACTGGTGGTGGCGCCCAGAACCAAAAATGTTCTTACAATCTATCAGCGTGATCATTGAGGAGGAAGAGGATAATTACTCAGGGATAGTCACTCAGCATCAGCATAGGCAGTCTTTGAAGGGATCTGAGATTTCAAAAAAAATTATTCGGTTACATCAGCATCAGGTGCTTGGTATCTGGTGGTGATCCAAGACTGATTCATTTTTATGAAGGTCAGTCGATCGACCGAGTCGGTGGACAGACGCACCCTGTGATTGGTTACCACGCCTCCAGCAGCACTGAATGTGCGTTCCGAAAGAACGCTGGATGCAGGACAGGCCAGTAGCTCAATTGCATACTGTGCAAGCTCTGGCCAGTGATCCATCCTCAATACCCAGTAACCCAGAGGATTTTCGGTGGGAAAGGTGTCCAAATCTGATCTTGCCCCTAGGTATTCCTGCACCATGTAAAACAGACGCTGGCGATGGTTGCTGGAACCGATCATACCTTGGGGCTGCGGACCAAAAAATTGTCTGAACGCATCGGTCAGACGGCCACCTTCTCCACCGCTCCTTCTTTGACTGACCGAAGCCTCAGCAACACGTTGTCCAGAAACAGGAGTTTGTAACCTCCCAGTCTCTGGGAACGCGTTGCACAGACCTTTCTGCAAGGCCTCCCGAAGATGTTTCATCCTCTGCTCCCTCTGTGATGGCAAGATAAGGTCCGCAACCTTACCCTTGTAATGTGGATCAAGGAGGGTTGCCAGACAGTATTGGTCCTTCTCCTTGATACCACGAATACGAGGATATTTACGCAGGTTTTGCAGGATCAGGGAGGCCATGCAGCGTAGGTTTGCTGAGGCATTCGGTCCGGAGTCCTCTGGGTCACTAAGGACAACATGGTCCGCAGCCACCTCCTCCCAGCCACGTAAAGTCCATGTGTTTCTTGGGACTGATCCCTTAAAGACTGCTGCTGATGCTGAGTGCCAGGCTCCACCTCCATACTGACACAATCTTCCTCCTCCTCCTCCTCCTCCTCCTCCTCTTCCTGTGTGATCGGCGGGCATGCAGGAACACTGTCTGGATAAAGGGGGCCTTGAGAGCTAAGGAAGTCCTCCTCTTCCTGCCTCTGTTCTGCCTCAAGTGCCCTGTCCATTATTCCACGCAGCGTGTGCTCCAACAGGTGGACAAGGGGGACAGTGTCACTGATGCATGCACTGTCACTGCTCACCATCCTCGTGGCCTCCTCAAATGGTGACAGGACAGTGCATGCATCCCTGATCATGGTCCACTGGCGTGGGGAAAAAAACCAAGCTCCCCTGACCCTGTCCTGGTGCCATAGTCGCACAGGTACTTATTGATGGCCCTCTGCTGTGTGTGCAGCCACTGCAGCATGGCCAACGTTGAGTTCCACCTGGTGGGCATGTCACAGATTAGGCGGTTCTTGGGCAGGTTAAACTCCTTTTGGAGGTCCGTCAGCCGAGCACTGGCATTATATGACCGGCGGAACTGCACACAGACTTTCCTGGCCTGCCTCAGGACATCCTGTAAGCCCGGGTACCTGCCCAAGAACCGCTGCACCACCAAGTTAAGGACGTGAGCCAAACAGGGCACATGGGTCATTTGTCCCTGTCAGAGGGCAGAGAGGAGGTTGGTGCCATTGTCGCAAACCACCATTCCTGCCTTAAGTTGGCGTGGTGTCAACCACCTCTGAACCTGCCCCTGCAGAGCTGACAGAACCTCTGCCCCAGTGTGGCTCCTGTCCCCCAAGCACACCAGCTCAAGCACCGCATGGCATCTTTTGGACTGCATACTTGCGTAGCCCCTTGAACGGCTACGGAGCACCGCTGGTTCCGAGGACAAAGCACAGGAAGAGGCCATGGTGGAAGAAGAAGAGGAGGGGGTGGAGGAGAGAGGTGTGTCACAATCATTAGCATTTTGGAGGCGTAGTGGCGGAACAACCTCCAACACTACTGCACCTTGTCCTGCATCCTTCCCAGCTGCCAGCAGAGTCACCCAATGCGCTGTGAAACTTAGGTAACGTCCCTGTCTATGCCTGCTGGACCATGAGTCAGCGGTAATATGCACCTTACCGCTGACCGCCCTGTCCAGCGAGGCATGGACATTGCCTTCCACATGCCGGTAGAGAGCCGGAATCGCCTTCCGTGAGAAAAAGTGGCGTTTGGGTACCTGCCACTGAGGAACCGCACATTCCACAAACTCACGGAAGGGGGCAGAGTCTACCAACTGAAAAGGCAGCAGTTGAAGTGCTAGCAAATTTGCCAAGCTAGCATTCAACCGCTGGGCATGTGGATGGCTGGGAGCAAACTTCTTTCGGCAGTGCAGCAGCTGGGGCAGGGAAATTTGCCTGGTACAATCTGACGTCGGTGTACCAAAAGCAGATTGCCCACAAGTACTTGGCTGTGACGCACCTAATTCTACACCTTCATTCCTCTCAGTGCAGGTCTCAGAGAGGACGGGTTGGAAATCTCAGCTGATGAGGAGCAAGGAGAGGTCCTCTTTGTTCTTTGGTGTGGGTTTTTTAGATACGCTTGCCAACGAACTGCATGGCAGGTCAACATATATCTGGTCAAGCATGTGGTACCCAGGGGGGAGATGTTTTGGCCACGCGAGATACACTTGAGACATATGTTGCAAATAGCAGCGGTGCGATCTGATGCACTCGTCTCAAAAAAGGCCCACACCAAAGAACTTTTTGAATAACGCGCAGAGACTGCAGCGCCCTGTACATGTGGAGCTTTGGGGCGTGATGCAGTCAATGTGCTGCCCTTAGGCTGGCCCCTGGAGGGCATCCTGCCTCGTTGGTGATGTGCCGCCTCCTCCTCCTCTCTCCTATCAGGCACCCACGTTGAGTCAGTGACCTCATCATCCCCTCCCTCCTCATCACTGGAGCAAACCTGGCAGTATGCTGCAGCAGGGGGAGCATGACTGCCAGATTGCTGTCCTTCTTGGGCACCCCCTCTGTCCGTGCTCATGTTACTGCCTTCATCGAGCTCAGTATCATCATCAGAGCCTTCCAAACGCTGGGCATCCTCCTGGAGCATGTACCCAACACTGTGGTCAAACAGTTCGAGGGACTCCTCAGGAGGACATGGTGGGGCTAGGGAAGGAGTCACTGATGACATTGAGTCGAGGGAAGAGGCCGCTGCTTTGCCAGACAAAGTACCCTGGGCATGGGTGAGAGAGGATGAGGAGGATGAGGACGGCTTGGTCATCCACTCGACCAAGTCTTCCGCATGTTGCGGCTCAACGCGGCCAGCTGCCGAAAAAAAGGCCAAGCGTGTCCCACGGCCACGTGCTGATGAGGATGGACCGTCTCCATGACCAGCACTAGACACAGAGCCTGCTTGCCCTCTCTTATTGGCTTGTGACTGTCTGCCTCTCCTTCTTGGCCTTCCAGACATACTAATGGCCTGTAGCTGCACTAAGCTGGATATAGATATAGATATATATATATATATATATATATATATATATATATATATATATATATATATATATATATATATATATATATATATATATATATCACATGGAACGATGCTTGATGCCAAAAAGTGTCCTTTTACTGAAAAGTTAATCCATTAAATATTTCAAAATACAAGCAAGCCACTGTACAGTTCCGAGCACAAATCGCTCTTCGTCAGGCTTTTCAGGCTGTGTGTGAAAGGCCAAACCACACTATGTTCTTTTATCCACACCCAGTCTGATACACACCTGTGTCACTTAACCAATTATCCTATACAAAACACCTAAGACCATTCTAATATTTAACCCTACTGAATAAACCTACTACCCTAAAACCATCCTAAATTCCCCAATAGGGGATAATTTACAAGACAGGTTCATCATATTATATCTCAAATGTCATCATCATATCACTTGTGAACCAATTATATTATCTCATTTCATTAGCTCGGTGTTTTGCAAATATTTCTCATGAATATACATATGTTACTATTCTTGTTCATGTCTCAAAATTCTTCATGGATTCCAGTTGATATTCTGCTATCTAGTATTTCCAACGGGAGCCTTTGTGATCAATCTAAAGAAAATATAACATATTCAAAAATAGTCATACCTTCTAATCAATCTCGCACTATAAATTTCTAAACAAACAAAAATAAATCATAGTCCCTGTTCATACCATCAGGGTGCAGGGACTGTAATTTGTTAATCCACCAAACTTCACGTCTTTTTAGTTTCAAAATCCTATCACCCCCTCTTTTGTCATGGGGAATCTCTTCTAAAACCATAAAATGTAGATCGGTGTCTTTGTGGCCCATTTCTGAGAAGTGACGCGATACAGGTAAACTTGATTGGGGATGTCTAATTGTACTACGGTGTTGTGCGATACGGTCTTTAATTTCTTGGGTTGTTTCCCCCACGTAAAGGAGATTGCAAGGGCATGTGAGAATGTAAATCACATATGATGACTGACAGGTATAAAAGCCGTTAATTATTATTTTCTTGTTAGTCCTAGGATGAGAAAAATTATTCCCTTTGATAACTAAATTGCATTGAATGCAATTGAGACAAGGGTAACAGCCTTTTCTTTTGCTGCCAAGAAAAGTCATCTTTTTCTCATCCTGCCTCTCTGGTTTAAATTCGGATCGCACTAAGAGATCGCGCAAAGTTTTATTGCGCCGATATGCCTTCATCGGAGTTAACTGAAACTCCTCTATGTGAGGATAGGATCGTTTCAATATCGTCCAATGTTTTCTCAATACATTAAAGATCCTATCGCTATAACTGTTAAACTGGAAGACAAATGGAATTCTAGGTTTATCAGCTGAGTATCTCTTCTTATTGGGAATTTCAATAGGGTTCAAAATTTTATTTAATTCGTGTCGGATTATATCTTCTGGATAGCCCCGCTCCTTAAACTTGCAGCACATTTCATCTAATCTTTCATCTTTAACTGTAGTATCACTCACTATTCGCGTCACTCTGAGAAGCTGGCTTCTAATGATAGAGCTAAAGACATGAGGGGGATGATAGCTGTCATATCTCAATAACTGATTCCTATCTGTGGGTTTCGTGTATATGTCAGTTTCAATCCGTCCCTGTTTTATGTACGCCCGTATATCTAGAAAGGGGACCGAATCTCCGCCAATATGAATTTTGAACTGAATATTTGGTGAAATACTATTAATCATCTCATCAAACGTTTTGAGTGATTCAATGTTGCCCCGCCATATGACAAAAATGTCATCTATATAGCGCCACCAGGTGGCGCAATGTTCGCGAAAAAGGTCATTCACAAAAATATATTTTTGCTCAAAATCATGCATAAATGAACAGGCATATGGCGGGGCAACATTAGAACCCATGGCTACCCCCGTCAATTGCACATAGTACCGATCCTTAAAGAGAAAATAGTTATAGAGTGACATTGCGGGAACTAACCAAACGGAATGATATTATTTGTAAACCTGCTGATAAAGGGGGTTCGGTAGTCATTATGGACCCCCAGGCTTATGAGAATGAGATCAGGCGACAATTGGATGATGATACAGTATTCAAACCTCTACAATCAGATCCCACATGGAGTATCAGAAAGATCTTGGAGAGTATTGTAAAACCGGCATTAAAAGAAGGACTAATCTCACATGATTTATGCGAATTTTTGTTACCAACACATACCCGTATTCCGGTCCTGTATATACTCCCCAAGATCCATAAGGACAAACATTCCCCACCGGGACGCCCGATTGTATTGGGGAGGGATTCGATCTTTGTACCCACGGCCAAACTACTGGATAAAGTACTATCACCCTTGATAAAGGCCACCCCATCCTACATCAAGGACTCCGGTGACTTTCTAACCAAAATTAGGGACCTACCACAAATTCAAAATGAATACATCCTGGTCACTTGGGATGTAACAAGTTTATACACATCGATTCCTCATGTGGCTGGCATTGAGGCAGCGCTAAGCCTAATTAGGAATTGTCAGGAGTATTCGGAAGCTCAGATTACTTTTTTTGAGAAACTGTTTAGATTGATTTTGTACAATAACTATTTTCTCTTTAAGGATCGGTACTATGTGCAATTGACGGGGGTAGCCATGGGTTCTAATGTTGCCCCGCTATATGCCTGTTCATTTATGCATGATTTTGAGCAAAAATATATTTTTGTGAATGACCTTTTTCGCGAACATTGCGCCACCTGGTGGCGCTATATAGATGACATTTTTGTCATATGGCGGGGCAACATTGAATCACTCAAAACGTTTGATGAGATGATTAATAGTATTTCACCAAATATTCAGTTCAAAATTCATATTGGCGGAGATTCGGTCCCCTTTCTAGATATACGGGCGTACATAAAACAGGGACGGATTGAAACTGACATATACACGAAACCCACAGATAGGAATCAGTTATTGAGATATGAAAGCTATCATCCCCCTAATGTCTTTAGCTCTATCATTAGAAGCCAGCTTCTCAGAGTGACGCGAATAGTGAGTGATACTACAGTTAAAGATGAAAGATTAGATGAAATGTGCTGCAAGTTTAAGGAGCGGGGCTATCCAGAAGATATAATCCGACACAAATTAAATAAAATTTTGAACCCTATTGAAATTCCCAATAAGAAGAGATACTCAGCTGATAAACCTAGAATTCCATTTGTCTTCCAGTTTAACAGTTATAGCGATAGGATCTTTAATGTATTGAGAAAACATTGGACGATATTGAAACGATCCTATCCTCACATAGAGGAGTTTCAGTTAACTCCGATGAAGGCATATCGGCGCAATAAAACTTTGCGCGATCTCTTAGTGCGATCCGAATTTAAACCAGAGAGGCAGGATGAGAAAAAGATGACTTTTCTTGGCAGCAAAAGAAAAGGCTGTTACCCTTGTCTCAATTGCATTCAATGCAATTTAGTTATCAAAGGGAATAATTTTTCTCATCCTAGGACTAACAAGAAAATAATAATTAACGGCTTTTATACCTGTCAGTCATCATATGTGATTTACATTCTCACATGCCCTTGCAATCTCCTTTACGTGGGGGAAACAACCCAAAAAATTAAAGACCGTATCGCACAACACCGTAGTACAATTAGACATCCCCAATCAAGTTTACCTGTATCGCGTCACTTCTCAGAAATGGGCCACAAAGACACCGATCTACGTTTTATGGTTTTAGAAGAGATTCCCCATGACAAAAGAGGGGGTGATAGGATTTTGAAACTAAAAAGACGTGAAGTTTGGTGGATTAACAAATTACAGTCCCTGCACCCTGATGGTATGAACAGGGACTATGATTTATTTTTGTTTGTTTAGAAATTTATAGTGCGAGATTGATTAGAAGGTATGACTATTTTTGAATATGTTATATTTTCTTTAGATTGATCACAAAGGCTCCCGTTGGAAATACTAGATAGCAGAATATCAACTGGAATCCATGAAGAATTTTGAGACATGAACAAGAATAGTAACATATGTATATTCATGAGAAATATTTGCAAAACACCGAGCTAATGAAATGAGATAATATAATTGGTTCACAAGTGATATGATGATGACATTTGAGATATAATATGATGAACCTGTCTTGTAAATTATCCCCTATTGGGGAATTTAGGATGGTTTTAGGGTAGTAGGTTTATTCAGTAGGGTTAAATATTAGAATGGTCTTAGGTGTTTTGTATAGGATAATTGGTTAAGTGACACAGGTGTGTATCAGACTGGGTGTAGATAAAAGAACATAGTGTGGTTTGGCCTTTCACACACAGCCTGAAAAGCCTGACGAAGAGCGATTTGTGCTCGGAACTGTACAGTGGCTTGCTTGTATTTTGAAATATTTAATGGATTAACTTTTCAGTAAAAGGACACTTTTTGGCATCAAGCATCGTTCCATGTGTTTTTTCTATCATTTATGGTGGAGTTTTGGGAGTCCACCTTGACGGTGCCTTGATTGAACAAGGATATCAAGATAAGAGGGTAACCCACCTGATGTTCATATATATATATATATATATATATATATATATATATATATATATATATATATATATATATATATATATGTACTGATACTGCAGCTAGCAAAATCAACTGCCTGCCTGTAGTATGAGAACACCACCAACCTTCTACAGGTAGCTTTATCTGAACACTGTGAGGTGGACGCACCCCACTAACTTGTAGGTTTAGCTGAACACTGTGAGCAGGACGGACTGCACTAACTGTAAATAGTCTAGCTGTCTGACTGTGGTACTAATAGGATCAAAAGAACACCAGTAATTTTCTTCAGGTAGCTGTATATACTGTAACAAGACAAGCCTGCCTGTCAGTAAGAAGATAACAGGAACGGATCTAGCTGAAAACTGTGAGCAGGATGCACTGCACTAACTGTAAATAGTCTAGCTGCCTGACTGTGGTACTAATAGCATCAAAAGAACACCAGCAATTTTCTTCAGGTAGCTGTATATACTGTAACAAGACAAGTCTGCCTGTCAGTAAGAAGATAACAGGAACGGATCTAGCTGAACACTGTGAGCAGGACGCACTGCACTAACTGTAAATAGTCTAGCTGCCTGACTGTGGTACTAATAGGATCAAAAGAACACCAGTAATTTTCTTCAGGTAGCTGTAAATACTGTAACAAGACAAGCCTGCCTGTCAGTAGGAAGATAACAGGAACGGATCTAGCTAAACTGAATACAGTGTATATATATATATATATGCAACACCTGGGATGCATATATATACACAATACACTGTAAGTGCAGCTAACTGACTGACTGTTCTGCCTAATCTATCTAATTCAAATCAAATGTCACTGTCTGTCTCTCTATCTCTCTCAATGAACGCCGGAACACACACTACACAGGGCCGCCGTGCAGGCGGCCTTATATAGTGTGGGGCGTGTACTAAATCCCCTGAGCCATAATTGGCCAAAGCCTCCTTGGATTTGTCCAATTACGGCTCTCTGTTCAGGCGGCGCTGTGATTGGCCAAGCATGCGGGTCATAGTGCATGCTTGGCCAATCATCAGCCAGCAATGCACTGCGATGCCGCAGTGAATTATGGGCCATGACGCGCCACACGAATTTGGCGCGAACGGCCCATATCGTTCGCAATTCGGCGAACGACCGAACAGCTGATGTTCGAGTCGAACATGGGTTCGACTGGAACGCAAAGCTCATCCCTACTGGTGAAGTATTTTTGCTATTATCTCTTTAGCAGCACATTTAAGTGTGTTTCAGATGGGGATACTGCCAAAAAGTAGTTAAATCTCTCGCAAAAGAAATTGTAATCACTGATGCAGCCCTACAATTAACACGTTAATGTAATTTCAAAACTCATTTTCAATATTATTCAATTGTGGCTTTAATTACAATCCTTTTTTGTTGATCTTTTCATGAAGGTCCTTTTTCAGATACTTCCTGCTATAAAATGCCTGCACTCTGTCCCTTTCTCCCAACTGTGCTCTTGCATTATTATTCTGTCACACAAACTTCTAATGGAGACTATAGTGGTCAACTTAGCACACATCATAGAGATCTGGTTCACTGTTCTCACTATCAGGAAACCCACCTTGAGGAATGATGCAGCCATTGCTGGAGTATGCGCATGTAGAGAGACCGGGGTACAGGAGATTAGAAGCACTGAGGTGTTAAAGAGTATATACAGTAGTTCTCAATAATTTTTAATTTAAACAAAAAAACTTTTTTTATGATGCACAGTACTTTAGCTGGCTAAATGTCATTTACCTATGGTTTACATCTACTTTAGAGCCAATCTCTGGGGCTCATCTCCTCCCATCCCCACTCATCAATTCACTACCAGCTTTTTAAACAATAAATACCTTCTGAAACCTTTCTTATGCCCCGTACACACGGTCGGATTTTCCGCCGGAAAATGTGTGATAGGACCTTGTTGTCGGAAATTCCGACCGTGTGTGGGCTCCATCGGACATTTTCCATCGGATTTTCCGACACACAAAGTTTGAGAGCAGGATATAAAATTTTCCGACAACAAAATCTGTTGTCGGAAATTCCGATCGTGTGTACACAAATCCGACGGACAAAGTGCCACGCATGCTCAGAATAAATAAAGAGATGAAAGCTATTGGCCACTGCCCCGTTTATAGTCCAGACGTACGTGTTTTACGTCACCGCGTTCAGAATGATCGGATTTTCCGACAACTTTGTGTGACCGTGTGTATGCAAGACAAGTTTGAGCCAACATCCGTCGGAAAAAATCCTAGGATTTTGTTGTCGGAATGTCCGAACAAAGTCTGACCGTGTGTACGCCCTATAACACTCATCTGCCTCCCTCAACAGTGCCTCTTCCAGGAGTAACAATTGATGCAGTCTGTGACCACAATAACTGCTCACCTCTTTTTTGACATCATTATGTCACTGAAGTGTTCTGTAAGTTTAGAGGACTGCACCAGAAACTAAGATGTGTCCATGGCACCAGGAACCTCCTTTTCAGGTAAGAAAATACAGACCGCCCACCGAATCAGACCCCCATCCAATTCAAACTCATGCTACAAGTAACTACTGCTGCCAAGCAAACTATTGCAAAGGCCTGGAACTCCCCTTCTCTCTACATAGTGTAGGTCAAAAACAAAATCACCCAATTAATGATTCATGCCAAAATTTAAGCTATCCACCTGGATAGGGTACGGCTATATGAAAACATTGGCAACCGTGGGTGACTCATTTTCTCCCACCCAACTTTGATGAGTCCTCAGTACTACCCTAGCCATATCAATGTGCCTCTTTTTCCTTCCCCTTTTCTTTTCTGCACTACCATATTATTCATCGTTATGGTGCCCACGCAAACTGAAACATACCTTCCTATTGCTGCCCACGAGTGATCTTTTAGTCCACAAACTTTGATGGCCCCTTCTTCTTTTGACATGATTAGCCCTTCTTTAGTAACTATCGAACGACAGGCCCCTTGATACTTTCATCTTGTATCCCACCCTACTATTATACTCTCTCCCTTCTCAGACCATTTTGTTGATAATCCAGTACCCTTTTCTTTCTCAATTAAATTTCCATATTGAGAATAACATGGCATATTTCATGGTGAACACCAATGGAATCAAAAACTAGTTGCACATTAGAAAAAAAAAAAAAAATGACAGTGGCAATGGTCTCTTCTGTTTTTGATTCACTTGATTTTTTGCTGCACTGAGATCTTTTGAGATATGATAATAACTGAAAAAATACCACCCAATGTTTTTCTATAATCATGTTTAATATACTGTATTGATCTTCTGTTCGCCTGAAAGTAAACATTAATGCATTATGTGCTATGATTTTAATCAAAAAATCTTTTTAAATCTCCCTTTAGACTTGCTTATTTAATTATAATGGCTTTTTAGAATAACCTAATTTTAAATAGTTTGTCTATTCACTGCAAAGAATATTTAATAAACATTTGGATAGCTGTTTTATTTTTATATAACATGCCTACATGCATTTTATAGCTGTATTTGTATGCTACTCATCAAGTTACACTGCAATTGTCTTGATTTGCTAATTACGCTGCACTTCTAGATTTTGCTGATGATCTTCATCCATGGACTCTGTTATCCAATTGTAAACTGTTGCTGCTGCTTACAACTCAGTTTGGATCTCAATTACTGTCGATTGTCTTTAGCTAGCTTTGGCTTTGTCTCTGCTTGCATCAAACTCTGTCTTGTATTTGTGACTATACATTACAGTTATGCACTCTGCTTGATCCTGTCCAAATCCAAGCTGTTGTCTGTGGAGTAACCTGCGATTTTGTGTGTAATAATGTTGATCCCCATGATATCAGGCTCTCTTAAAAACACACTGGTGGTTATTTACTAAAGGCAAATCCACTTTGCCTTTAAAGGCATGCATTAAAAAGGGGATTAATTCCAAAGATAAAATGATAATTTTCCCACTCTACGAGACTGTGGTCTGGCCGCACCTAGAGTATGCTGTCCAGTTCTGGGCACCAGTCCTCAGGAAGGATGTACTGGGAATGGAGCGAGTACAAAGAAGGGCAACAAAGCTAATAAAGGGTCTGGGGGATATTAGTTATGAGGAAAGGTTGCGAGAACTGAACTTATTCTCTCTTGAGAAGAGACGCTTGAGAGGGGATATGATTTCAATTTACAAATACCGTACTGGTGACCCCACAATAGGGATAAAACTTTTTTGTGGAAGGGAGATTAACAAGACTCGTGGCCACTCATTAAAATTAGAAGAAAAGAGCTTTAACCTTAAACTACGTAGAGGGTTCTTTACTGTAAGAGCGGCAAGGATGTGGAATTCCCTTCCAAAGGCGGTGGTCTCAGCGGGGGGCGTCAATAGTTTCAAGAAACTATTAGATAAGCACCTGAATGACCACAACATACAGGGATATACAAGGTAATACTGACATATAATCACACACATAGGTTGGACTTGATGGATTTGTGTCTTTTTTCGACCTCACCTACTATGTAACTATGTAACTTTGCACTAGAAGTGCAAACTACAAGTGCAAAGTGCACTTGGAAGTGCAGTCGCTGTAGATCCAAGGGGGACATGCAAGGAAGATAAAAAACAGCATTTTAGCTTGCATATGATTGGATAAAAAATTGGCAGAGCTTCTCCTCATTTCAGATCTACCCCTCAGATTTACAGCGACTATACTTCCAAGTGCACTTTCAGTGCAATTTCAAGTGCACTTTGCACTTGTTGTTTGCACTTGTAGTGCAAAGTGGATTTGCCTTTCGTAAATAACCCCCACTGTTCCTTAGAGTCTAAATTTTCATGAGAGACTACATTAACTGCTTGTGAAAAAGAACACCCACCAATACCACAACATTTACATTCCATGAAACCACCAAAAGACTCAGTGAACCCTGTCGAAGGAAATAGGAGCCCTTATACAACCCCTGGCAAAAATTATGCAATCACCAGTCCCTGAGAATGTTACTTCAGTTGTTTATTGTTGTAGAAAAAAAGCAGATCACAGACATGGCCAGAAACTAAAGGCATTTCAAATGGCAACTTTCTGGCTTTAAGAAACACTAATGCCGCGTACACACGGTCGGACTTTTCGTCTACAAAAGTCCAACGGACGCTGACGGACTAAAGCTGGCTGGTAATCCGATCGTGTGTGGGCTTCTCCGGACTTTCAACTGACTTTTTTAGCCTCAAATCCGACGTACTTTAGATTTGAAACATGCTTCAAATCTTTCCGACGGACTCGAGTCCGGTCGAAAAATCCGCTCGTCTGTATGCTAGTCCGACGGACAAAAACCCACGCTAGGGCAGCTATTGGCTACTGGCTATGAACTTCCTTATTTTAGTCCGGTGTACGTCATCACGTAAGAATTCGACTGACTTTTGTGTGATCGTGTGTAGGCAAGTCTGTTCGTTAGAAAGTCCGCCGCAAGTCCATCGAAAGTCCGCCAAAAGTCCGTCGAAAGTCTGTCGGACAGGCTGTCGGACTTTTGTAGCTGAAAAGTCCGACCGTGTGTACGCGGCATAAAAGAAATCAAGAAAAATAATTGTGGTGGCCAGTAACAGTTAGATTTATAGAATAAGCACAGGGAATAAATTATGGAATCACTCAACTCTGAGGAAAAAAGTATGGAATCATGAAAAACAAACAAACAAAATAACACTCCAACACATCACTAGTACTTTGTTGCACCACCTCTGGCTTTTATAACTGCTTGCAGTCTCTGAGGCATTGACTTAACCACTTGACGACCGCCTCACGCCGATGTACGTCGGCAAGGTGGCACGGACAGGCAAAATCACGTACATGTACGTGATTTGCCTTCCGCGGGTGGGGGGTCCGATCGGACCCCCCCCCGGTGCCCGAGGCGGTCGTCTTTTGTCCAGCGGCGATCAGAGGTGAGGGGGAGACCATCCGTTCGTGGCCCCCCCCTCGCGATCGCCGCCGGCCAATCGAATCATTCCTTTGCTGCTGTATGCTAAACAGCAGCAAAGGAAATGATGTCATCTCTCCTCGGCTCGGTAATTTCCGTTCCGGCCCGAGGAGAGAAGACAGGTATGTGAGTGCACAACACACTACACACTCAGTAGAACATGCCAGGCACACTAAACACCCCGATCCCCCCCCCGATCGCCCCCCGATCACCCCCCCCTGTCACAAACTGACACCAGCAGTTTTTTTTTTTTTTTTCTGATTACTGCATAGTGTCAGTTTGTGACAGTTACAGTGTTGGGACAGTTACTGTTACCCCCCTTTAGGTCTAGGGTACCCCCCTAACCCCCCCTAATAAAGTTTTAACCCCTTGATCACCCCCTGTCACCAGTGTCACTAAGCGATCATTTTTCTGATCGCTGTATTAGTGTCGCTGGTGACGCTAGTTAGGGAGGTAAATATTTAGGTTCGCCGTCAGCGTTTTATAGCGTCAGGGACCCCCATATACTACCTAATAAATGTTTTAACCCCTTGATTGCCCCCTAGTTAACCCTTTCACCACTGATCACCGTATAAGTGTTATGGGTGACGCTGGTTAGTTCGTTTATTTTTTATAGTGTCAGGGCACCCGCCGTTTATTACCGAATAAAGGTTTAGCCCCCTGATCGCCCGGCGGTGATATGCGTCGCCCCAGGCAGCGTCAGATTAGTGCCAGTACCGCTAACACCCACGCACGCAGCATACACCTCCCTTAGTGGTATAGTATCTGTACGGATCAATATCTGATCTGATCAGATCTATACTAGCGTCCCCAGCAGTTTAGGGTTCCCAAAAACGCAGTGTTAGCGGAATCAGCCCAGATACCTGCTAGCACCTGCGTTTTGCCCCTCCGCCCAGCCCACCCAAGTGCAGTATCGATCGATCACTGTCACTTACAAAAGACTAAACGCATAACTGCAGCGTTCGCAGAGTCAGGCCTGATCCCTGCGATCGCTAACAGTTTTTTTGGTAGTATTTTGGTGAACTGGCAAGCACCAGCCCCAGGCAGCGTCAGGTTAGAGCCAGTACCGCTAACACCCACGCACGCACCGTACACCTCCCTTAGTGGTATAGTATCTGAACGGATCAATATCTGATCCGATCAGATCTATACTAGCGTCCCCAGCAGTTTAGGGTTCCCAAAAACGCAGTGTTAGCGGAATCAGCCCAGATACCTGGTAGCACCTGCGTTTTGCCCCTCCGCCTGGCCCAGCCCAGCCCAGCCCACCCAAGTGCAGTATCGATCACTGACACTTACAAAACACTAAATGCATAACTGCAGCGTTCGCAGAGTCAGGCCTGATCCCTGCAATCGCTAACAGTTTTTTTGGTAGTATTTTGGTGAACTGGCAAGCACCAGCCCCAGGCAGCGTCAGGTTAGCGCCAGTACCGCTAACACCCACGCACGCACCGTACACCACCCTTAGTGGTATAGTATCTGAACGGATCAATATCTGATCCGATCAGATCTATACTAGCGTCCCCAGCAGTTTAGGGTTCCCAAAAACGCAGTGTTAGCGGGATCAGCCCAGATACCTGCTAGCACCTGCATTTTGCCCCTCCGCCCGGCCCAGCCCAGCCCACCCAAGTGCAGTATCGATCGATCACTGTCACTTACAAAAGACTAAAATGCATAACTGCAGCGTTTGCAGAGTCAGGCCTGATCCCTGCGATCGCCAACAGATTTTTTGGTAGCGTTTTGGTGAACTGGCAAGCGCCAGCGGCCTAGTACACCCCGGTCGTAGTCAAACCAGCACTGCAGTAACACTTGGTGACGTGGCGAGTCCCATAAGTGCAGTTCAAGCTGGTGAGGTGGCAAGCACAAATAGTGTCCCGCTGCCACCAAAAAGACAAACACAGGCCCGTCGTGCCCATAATGCCCTTCCTGCTGCATTCGCCAATCCTAATTGGGAACCCACTGCTTCTGCAGCGCCCGTACTTCCCCCATTCACATCCCCAACCAAATGCAGTCGGCTGCATGAGAGGCATTTTCTTTATGTCCTCCCGAGTACCCCTACCCAGCGAACCCCCCCAAAAAAGATGTCGTGTCTGCAGCAAGCGCTGATATAGGCGTGACACCCACTATTATTGTCCCTCCTGTCCTGACAATCCTGGTCTTTGCATTGGTGAATGTTTTGAACGCTACTATGCACTAGTTGAGTATTAGCGTAGGATACAGCATTCCACAGACTAGGCGCACGTTCACAGGGTCTCCCAAGATGCCATCGCATTTTGAGAGACCCGAACCTGGAACCGGTTACAGTTATAAAAGTTAGTTACAAAAAAAGTGTAAAAAAAAAAATAAAATATATAAAATAAAAAAAAATAGTTGTCGTTTTATTGTTCTCTCTCTCTCTATTCTCTCTATTGTTCTGCTCTTTTTTACTGTATTCTATTCTGCAATGTTTTATTGTTATTATGTTTTATCATGTTTGCTTTTCAGGTATGCAATTTTTTGTACTTTACCGTTTACTGTGCTTTATTGTTAACCATTTTTTTGTCTTCAGGTACGCCATTCACAACTTTGAGTGGTTATACCAGAATGATGCCTGCAGGTTTAGGTATCATCTTGGTATCATTCTTTTCAGCCAGCGGTCGGCTTTCATGTAAAAGCAATCCTAGCAGCTAATTAGCCTCTAGACTGCTTTTACAAGCCGTGGGATGGAATGCCCCCCCCCCCACCGTCTTCCGTGTTTTTCTCTGGCTCTCCTGTCTCAACAGGGAACCTGAAAAGGCAGCCGGTGATTCAGCCAGCTGACCATAGAGCTGATCAGAGACCAGAGTGGCTCCAAACATCTCTATGGCCTAAGAAACCGGAAGCTACGAGCATTTTATGACTTAGATTTCGCCGGATGTAAATAGCGCCATTGGGAAATTGGGGAAGCATTTTATCACACCGATCTTGGTGTGGTCAGATGCTTTGAGGGCAGAGGAGAGATCTAGGGTCTAATAGACCCCAATTTTTTCAAAAAAGAGTACCTGTCACTACCTATTGCTATCATAGGGGATATTTACATTCCCCGAGATAACAATAAAAATGATTAAAAAAAAAATAAAAATGAAAGGAACATTTTAAAAATAAGATAAAAAAGCAAAAAAATAATAAAGAAAAAAAAAAAAAAAAGCACCCCTGTCGCCCCCCTGCTCTCGCGCTAAGGCGAACGCAAGCGGCGGTCTGTCGTCAAACGTAAACAGCAATTGCACCATGCATGTGAGGTATCACCGCGAAGGTTAGATCAAGGGCAGTAATTTTTGCAGTAGACCTCCTCTGTAAATCTAAAGTGGTAACCTGTAAAGGCTTTTAAAGGCTTTTAAAAATGTATTTATTTTGTTGCCACTGCACGTTTGTGCGCAATTGTAAAGCATGTCATGTTTGGTATCCATGTACTCGGCCTAAGATCCTCTTTTTTATTTCATCAAACATTTGGGCAATATAGTGTGTTTTAGTGCATTAAAATTTAAAAAAGTGTGTTTTTTCCCCAAAAAATGCGTTTGAAAAATCGCTGCACAAATACTGTGTGAAAAAAAAAATGAAACACCCACCATTTTAATCTGTAGGGCATTTGCTTTAAAAAAATATATAATGTTTGGGGGTTCAAAGTAATTTTCTTGCAAAAAAAAAAAAAAAACTTTTTCATGTAAACAATAAGTGTCAGAAAGGGCTTTGTCTTCAAGTGGTTAGAAGAGTGGGTGATGTGTGACATAAGCTTCTAAATGTTGTGCATATAATGCCAGGACAGTTCAAAACCCCCCCAAATGACCCCATTTTGGAAAGTAGACACCCCAAGCTATTTGCTGAGAGGCATGTCGAGTCCATGGAATATTTTATATTGCGACACAAGTTGCGGGAAAGAGACAAATTTTTTTTTTTTTTTTACACAAAATTGTCACTAAATGATATATTGCTCAAACATGCCATGGGAATATGTGAAATTACACCTCAAAATACATTCTGCTGCTTCTCCTGAGTGCGGGGATACCACATGTGTGAGACTTTTTGGGAGCCTAGCCGCGTACGGGACCCCGAAAACCAAGCACCACCTTCAGGCTTTCTAAGGGCGTGAATTTTTTATTTCTCTCTTGACTGCTTATCACAGTTTCGGAGGCCATGGAATCAGTGCTGGGACAAGGTCATCTGGTGCCCAGGGCAAAGATGGCAAACTGCGCCCCCCCCCGGTTGTAAAGAAGGAGCGACTTATAGTGGGACCCAGTGACACTAAGGCTCAGTTCACACCTAGGCATTCCGGATTGCTGTGATTCTGCCTGCAATTTCCAAATTGACGCACAGACACAGACGATTTTGTGGCAATTGTCCCTCAACAAATTGCGACAAAATTGCGGGATGCTTGTTGCCCAAAAGAAGCTCTGGAATACCTAGGTCATGAATGTAGCTTTATACACTGATCAGTGCTAATAATATGCACCGACACTGTACTAATGACAACGGCTGAGAAGGGGTTAATATCTAGGGGCATCCAAGGGGTTAATTGTGTGCCCAACAATATGTAATGTGTGTACTGATTTTTACCATTGACTGGCTTGTTTATTTTCCCTGCTTTGCAAGCGAACATTTCCTTTGTATAGAGCCCTGTGTTGATTGTCAACACAGGGCTCTGGGCTGTGACACAGCCAGTCAATAGGTCCCGGCCATGAATCACTGGTTGGGATCTGCTGACATACTCCCACTGTGTCAAATCACAGGGGAGTAGGCGGGCAGGGGCATGTACCCGAAACCCTAAGCCTAGATTCACACTATAGCAATGTGAGAACCAGTGCGATTCCAGCGCCGGTTCCCGCATCGCATCTCTCCCGCAGGCAGTTCACGCTGCCCTCTGAGAACCGCTGCGGGTGTCAATAGAATGTTAATGACACCCCCGGATCGGTTTGCAGATTGCGGTGCGAACTGTGGATTCGGACAGGAATCAGATCGAATGGGTGAGACGGGTTGGCAAGTGGTTAATTACCAATGGTATTTGTAATATGCAGCATGAAGGGGTTAATGTGTATTATCAATGCTGCATTAGTTACAAGTGGCAGTTAATTAACCCCTTTGTGTTGCATTAGTGGCATCACTGATAATTAACTGCTGCAGTATGCAGGGGTTAATTAACACTGACACTGGTGCCACTAATGCAGCCCAAAGGGGTTAAATAACTGCCACTTGTCACTAATGCAGCATTGATAATACACATTAACTACCCTTCATGCATATTAAAAAAATACCATTGGTAATATATCAACCGCCCCCCAAAAAAGGAGTTAACAAATTCATCTGCAGATGGCTTACTTACTATTGCTCGGTTCCTCCTCCTCTAGATCACACTCGCTCCTGTCGAGAAACGTCCCCTATCTGATAGTGTCCGCCCTGTACTGCGCATGCGCACAAAGGAGACGCCGAAAGTCTCCGAAGATGAACGGCTGTTCAGGGCGGACCTTTCTCGTCGGAACAGCGCTGCGCCTGCGCAGTACAGGGCGGACAGCCCAACACCAGGGACAGATTAAGAGCAACATGGGCCTGGTGCTAAGGATTTTGGTGGGCCTTTTTATGAAAATAAATAAAATGAAAAACGCAAACAATTCTTTGTTGAATTAAATTAAAGAGAGAGAGGGGTGTGAGAGAGTGGTTGAGAGAGAGAGAGAGCGAGGGGGGGTTATAGCGCGATAGGGGGGCTGAAAGAGTGGGGATTAGAGGGAGGGGAAAAGAGAGAGAAAGGCGTTGAATGAGAGAGAGGGGACGAGAGAGGGTGAAAGAGAGAGAGAGGGTGAAAGAGAGAGAGGGTAGTAGGAAAGAGGGGGTTGAAGGGGGCAAGATAGAGAACAGGGTGAAAGAGAGGGGTTGAGAGAGAGAGAGAGGGGGGTGAGAGTGAGGGGGTGAGTCTGTGGCATAGTACATTACACGGGGGGGGGGGGGGGGGGGAATAGCACAGTACATTACATGGTTGGCGCTACACATTACATGGTGGATACATGGATACAGCACATTTAATGGTGGGCGAAGCACAGCACATTGCATGGTGGGCACAACACAGCACATGCACACGGTGGGCACAGGACCTTATATGGTGGGCACAGCACATGACATGGCGGGCACAGCTGAGCACATTACATGGTGGGCACTGCACATTACAAGTGGGCACTGCACAGCACATTATATGGTGGGCACAGCATACGATATGGTGGGTACTGCACATGGCATGGTGGGCACTGCACAGCACATGACAAGGTGGGCACTGCATGACACCACATGATATGGTGGGCACTGCATGACACAGCACATTACATTGTGAGCACAGCACATTAATTGGTGGACACCGCACATGACATGGTGAGCCCTGCATAGGGCATTCTATTGTGGGTACTGCACAGCACATGCCATGGTGGACAATTTACAGCACATTACATGGTAAGCACTGCATGGTGCAGCACATGACATGGTGGGCACAACACAGCACGACAGGGTGGGCACTGCACAGTAATTTACATGGTGGCCACTGCACATGACATGGTTGGCACTGCATGGCACAGCACATTACATTGTGGGTACAGTGCATTACATGGTGGGCACTGCATGGCACAGCACATGATGTGGTGGGCACAGCGCATTACATGGTGGGCCCTGAATGGCACAACACATTACATGGTGGGCACTGCATGGCATAGCACATTTCATGGGCAATGCAACTGCACATTACATGTTAGAAACTGCACATGACATGGTGGGCACTGCTGAACAGCACAGTACATTACACAGTGGTCACAACACACTACATGCTAGGCACACACATGGCAGGGTGGGCACAACACATGACATGGTGGGAACTGCACATGACATGGTGGGATCACTGCATGGCACATCACATTACATGGTGGGCACTGTACATTACTTGGTGGGATCACTGCATGGCACAGCACATGACATGGTGGGCACAGCACATTACATGGTGGGCACTGCACATGACATGGTGGGCACAGCACATTACATGGTGGGCACTGCACATGACATGGTGGGCACAGCACATTACATGGTGGGCACTGCACATGACATGGTGGGCACTGCAATGTACAGCACATTACATGGTGGGCACTGCACATTACATAGTGAGCACTGCAATGCACAGCAAATTACATAGTGGGCACAGCACATTACATGGGGGGCACTACAATACACAGCACATGACATAGTTGGCACAGCACATCACATGAGGGCACTGCAATGCACAGCACATGACATAGTTGGCACAGCACATTACATGGGGGCACTGCAATGTACAGCACAGCACATTACATGGGGGCACTGCAATGCACAGCACATGACATAGTTGGCACAGCACAGTACATGGGGGGCACTGCAATGCACAGCACATGACATAGTTGGCACAGCACATTACATGGGGGGCACTGCAATGCACAGCACATGACATAGTTGGCACAGCACATTACATGGGGGCACTGCAATGCACAGCACATGACATAGTTGGCACAGCACATTACATGGGGGCACTGCAATGTACAGCACATTACATGGGGGGCACAGCACATTACATGGGGGCACTGCAATGCACAGCACATGACATAGTTGGCACAGCACATTAATGTGCTGTGCATTGCAGTGCCCCCATGTAATGTGCTGTGCCCCCCGTGTAATGTGCTGTACATTGCAGTGCCCCCATGTACATGGGGGGCACAGCACATTACATGGGGGCACTGCAATGCACAGCACATGACATAGTTGGCACAGCACATTAATGTGCTGTGCATTGCAGTGCCCCCATGTAATGTGCTGTGCCCCCCGTGTAATGTGCTGTACATTGCAGTGCCCCCATGTACATGGGGGGCACAGCACATTACATGGGGGCACTGCAATGCACAGCACATGACATAGTTGGCACAGCACAGTACATGGGGGGCACTGCAATGCACAGCACATGACATAGTTGGCACAGCACATTACATGGGGGGCACTGCAATGCACAGCACATGACATAGTTGGTACAGCACATTACATGGGGGGCACTGCAATGCACAGCACATGACATAGTTGGCACAGCACATTACATGGGGGGCACTGCAATGCACAGCACATGACATAGTTGGCACAGCACATTACATGGGGGCACTGCAATGCACAGCACATTACATGGGGGGCACAGCACATTACATGGGGGGCACAGCACATTACATGGGGGGCACAGCACATTACATGGGGGGCACAGCACAGCACATGACATAGTTGGCACAGCACATTACATGGGGGGCACTGCAATGCACAGCACATGACATAGTTGGCACAGCACATTACATGGGGGCACTGCAATGTACAGCACATTACATGGGGGGCACAGCACATTACATGGGGGCACTGCAATGCACAGCACATGACATAGTTGGCACAGCACATTACATGGGGGCACTGCAATGCACAGCACATTACATGGGGGGCACAGCACATTACATGGGGGCACTGCAATGCACAGCACATGACATAGTTGGCACAGCACATTACATGGGGGGCACTGCAATGCACAGCACATGACATAGTTGGCACAGCACATTACATGGGGGCACTGCAATGTACAGCACATGACGTGGTGGGCACAGCACATTACATGGGGGCACTGCAAGGCACATGACATGGTGGGTACAGCACATTACATGGGGGGCACTGCAATGCACAGCACATGACATGGTTGGCACAGCACATTACATGGGGGCACTGCAATGCACAGCACATGGTGGGCACAGCACATTATATGGGGCACTGCAATGCACATGACATGCTGGGCACTGGGCACAAGAGCACATTACATGGGGGGAAGCAGCAGTCTTTCCACTAGCGCAATAAAACACCTCCCTAACAAATGTACTAACCTTATCTCCCGGGCTCCTGCTGGTTAGGACATCAGCGCCCCTCCCCCAGACAGCTCCCAGACACTGAGGACGATCTGTGTGAATGAACAGATCCTGTGATAGGAGTCAGGCATGGACAGAGACAGGACTCGGCTGCACTGACTCTTGTCTCCTCCATGTGAGCACAGAGGGCTCCTCCTCTTCCTTCAGGAAGGCACACAGATATTCATAAGCCACTGCCATGGGCGTGGGCCTATATTGAGGGAGGGGCCTGGAGCTGCAGCTCCACCAGCCCCTATGTTAATCCGGCCCTGCCCAACACTATCCCATAGGGGGGGGGGGACTTTCTTGTCAGAACAACGGCAGTCGGGCGGAGATTGCTCTGTCTGACAGGGAAGTGAAGGGCTCGTCCTCGCTGTGCACTAGCGCATGGCACAGACATCATAGCAGCTCTGACTGGCTGTGCAGTATTCTGTGTGTACAGTCCAGCCACTTCACCTGCGCCCCCCTTCCTCTAGTAATTTGTCCCGCCCAGGGCATCCGCCCCTTCCGCCCCTGCCTTGTACCGGCCCTGCATGGAATGCCCAGGTGGCACAACCCCCCCCCCCAAATGACCCCATTTTGGAAAGTAGACACCCAAAGCTATTTGCTGAGAGGTATAGTGAGTATTTTGCAGACCTCACTTTTTGTCACAAAGTTTTGAAAATTGAAAAAAGGAAAAAAAAAAGTTTTTTCTTGTCTTTCTTCATTTTCAAAAACAAATGAGAGCTGCAAAATACTCACCATGCCTCTCAGCAAATAGCTTGGGGTGTCTACTTTCCAAAATGGGGTCATTTGGGGTGGTTTTGTGCCACCTGGGCATTCCATGGCTTCCAAAACTGTGATAGGCAGTGAAGAGTGAAATCAAAAATTTTCACCCTTAGAAATCCTGAAGGCGGTGATTGGTTTTCGGGGTCCCGTGCACGGCTAGGCTCCCAAAAAGTCCCACACATGTGGTATCCCCGTACTCAGGAGAAGTAGCTAAATGTATTTTGGGGTGCAATTCCACATATGCCCATGGCCCGTGTGAGCAATATATCATTTAGTGACAACTTTGTGCAAAAAAAAAAAAATGTGTCACTTTCCCGCAACTTGTGTCAAAATATAAAATATTCCATGGACTCAATATGCCTCTCTGGAAATAGCTTGGGGTGTCTACTTTCCAAAATGGGGTCATTTGGGGGGGGGTTTGTGCCACCTGGGCATTCCATGGCCTCCGAAACTGTGATAGGCAGTAAAGAGTGAAATCATAAATTTACACCCTTAGAAATCCTGAAGGCGGTGATTGGTTTTCGGGGCCCCGTACGTGGCTAGGCTCCCAAAAAGTCCCACACATGTGGTATCCCCATATTCAGGAGAAGCAGCAGAATGTATTTTGGGGTGCAATTCCACATAGGCCCATGGCCTGTGTGAGCAATATATCATTTAGTGACAACTTTTTGTAAATATTTTTTTTTTTTTGTCATTATTCAATCACTTGGGACAAAAAAAATAATCAATGGGTTCAACATGCCTCTCAGCAATTTCCTTGGGGTGTCTACTTTCCAAAATGGGGTCATTTGGGGGGGTTTTGTACTGCCCTGCCATTTTAGCACCTCAAGAAATGACATAGGCAGTCATAAACTAAAAGCTGTGTAAATTCCAGAAAATGTACCCTAGTTTGTAGACGCTATAACTTTTGCGCAAACAAATAAATATACGCTTATTGACATTTTTTTTACCAAAGACATGTGGCCGAATACATTTTGGCCTAAATGTATGACTAAAATTGAGTTTATTGGATTTTTTTTATAACAAAAAGTAGAAAATATCATTTTTTTTCAGAATTTTCAGTCTTTTTCCATTTATAGCGCAAAAAATAAAAACCGCAGAGGTGATCAAATACCATCAAAAGAAAGCTCTATTTGTGGGAAGAAAAGGACGCAAATTTCGTTTGGGTACAGCATTGCATGACCGCGCAATTAGCAGTTAAAGCGACGCAGTGCCAAATTGGAAAAAGACCTCTGGTCCTTAGGCAGCATAATGGTCCGGGGCTCAAGTGGTTAATGAGTAATAAACAGTACTCTTCATCAATCTGGCTCCAGCCTTCTCTGATTGCTGCTGCCAAATCATCTTTGCAGGTTGGAGCCTTGTCATGGACCATTTTCTTTAACTTCCACCACAGATTTTCAATTGGATTGAGATCCGGACTGTTTGCAGGCCATGACATTCTTCAAGGAATTTTTTCACAGTTTTTGCTCTATGGCAAGATGCATTATCATCTTGATAAATGATTTCATCATCCCCAAACATCCTTTCAATAGATGGGATAAGAAAAGTGTCCAAAATTTCAATGTAAACCTGTGCATTTATTGAAGATTTATTGACAGCCATCTCCCCAGTGCCTTTACCTGACATGCAGCCCCATATCATAATTGACTGTGGAAATTTGCATGTTTTCTTCAGACAGTCGTCTGCATAAATCTCATTGGAACAGCACCAAACAAAAGTTCCAGCATCATCACCTTGCCCAATGCAGATTCGAGATTCATCACTGAATATGACTTTCATCCAATCATCCACAGTCCACGATTGCCTTTCCTTAGCCCATTGTAAGCTTGTTTTTTTGTGTTTAGGTGTTAGAGATGGCTTTCTTTTAGCTTTTCTGTATGTAAATCCCATTTCCTTTAGGTGGTTTCTTACAGTTCGGTCACAGATGTTGACTCCAGTTTCCTCGCATTTGTTCCTCATTTGTTTTGTTGTACATTTTCTGTTTTCAAGGCATATTGCTTTAAGTTTTCTGTCTTGTCGCTTTGATGTCTTCCTTGGTCTACCAGTATGCTTGCCTTTAACCACCTTCCCATGTTGTTTGAATTTGGTCCATGTTTTAGACTCAGCCGACTGTGAACTACCAACATCTTGTGCAACACTGCGTGATGATTTACCCTCTTTACCTACATACTAACAAGCAGATTTTATCTGATGCAGGTGTTAGTGTTTGTAATGAAAATTTACAGGGTGATTCCATAATTTTTTCCTCAGAATTGAGTGATTCTATAATTTATTCCCTGTGCTTGTTCTATAAATCTAACTGTTACTGACCACCACAATTATTTTTCTTGATTTCTTTTAGTGTTTCTTAAAGCCAGAAAGTTGTCATTTGAAATGGCTTTAGTTTTTGGCCATGTCTGTGATCTGCTTTTTTTCTACAACAATAAACAACTGAAGGAACATCCTCAGGGACTTTGATTCCATAATTTTTGCCAGGGGTTGTAGTTCCACGCAAGGTGGAGTTAAAAATACCTCTTAGTGAGTGAGGTCATCATCCCCAATGGCTTCAACAAGCTTCTAATTTAAAAGTTCCTATGATGGTCACAATTTTCCTGATCCTAATGCCCTGTACATACGATTGGAATTATCATAGGAAAAACTTTGGCTGGTTTTTCCAACGGAATTCCGCTCAAGCTTGGTTTGCATACACACGGTCACACAAAAGTTCTCTGAACTTTTCTCAAGAACGCGGTGAGTTACAACTAGGGATAAGCTTCGTGTTCGAGTCGAACGCAAGTTCGACTCGAACATTGTGTGCTCGGTCGTTCGCCGAATTACGAATGATATGGGCCGTTAGTGCCAAATTCGAGTGGTGCGTCACGGCCCATAATTCAGTGCGGCATCACAGTGCATTGCTGGCTGATGATTGGCCAAGCATGCACTATGCTTGGCCAATCACAGCGCTGTGTGTACAGAGAGACGTAATTGGCAAAAGCCAAGGAGTCTTTGGCCAATTATGGCTCAGGGGGTTTAGTACACGCCCCAAACTATATAAGGCTGCCTCCGTTGCGGCCTTGTGTAGTGTGTTGAGGTGGAGACTGGAGAGAGGTAGATAAACAGCGAGACAGTGTCATTTGATTTAAGTTAGATAGAGTAGGCAGGTCGAGTCAGTTAGCTGCACTTACAGTGTATTGTGTATATATATGCATCCCAGGTGTTGTGTGTGTATATATATATATATATATATATATATATATATATATATACACATATATACACACTGTATTCAGTTTAGCTAGATCCTGTTCTTCTACAGTATAGCTACCTGAAGCAAGGTGCTTGTGTATGCTCTTGACGTATTTCCAGTTAGTGTACTGTGTATCCTGCACAGTTGCACCTACAGTATAGCTACCTGAAGAAAGGTGCTTGTGTAGGCTCTTGACGTATTTCCAGTTAGTGTACTGTGTTCCCTGCACAGTTGCACCTACAGTATAGCTACCTGAAGCCAGGTGCTTGTGTAGGCTCTTGATATATTTCCAGTTACTGTACTGTGTACCCTGCACAGTTGCACCTACAGTATAACTACCTGAAGCCAAGTGCTTGTGTAGGCTCTTGACGTATTTCTAGTTAGTGTACTGTGTACCCTGCACAGTTGCACCTACAGTATAGCTACCTGAAGCCAGGTGCTTGTGTAGGCTCTTATAGTATTTCAAGTTACTGTACTGTGTACCCTGCACAGTTGCACCTACAGTATAGCTACCTGAAGCCAAGTGCATGTGTAGGCTCTTAACGTATTTCCAGTTCGTGTACTGTGTACCCTGCACAGTTGCACCTACAGTATAGCTACCTGAAGCCAAGTGCATGTGTAGGCTCTTGACGTATTTCCAGTTAGTGTACTGTGTACCCTGCACAGTTGCACCTACAGTATAGCTACCTGAAGCCAGGTGCTTGTGTAGGCTCTTGACGTATTTCCAGTTACTGTACTGTGTACCCTGCACAGTTGCACCTACAGTATAGCTACCTGAAGACAGGTGCTTGTGTAGGCTCTTGACGTATTTCCAGTTACTGTACTGTGTACCCTGCACAGTTGCACCTACAGTATAGCTACCTGAAGCCAGGTGCTTGTGTAGGCTCTTGATGTATTTCCAGTTACTGTACTGTGCTGTGCACAGTTGCACCTACAGTATAGCTACCTGAAGCCAGGTGCTTGTGTAGGCTATTGACGTATTTCCAGTTAGTGTACTGTGTACCCTGCACAGTTGCACCTACAGTATAGCTACCTGAAGCCAGGTGCTTGTGTGGGCTCTTGACATATTTCCAGTTACTGTACTGTGTACCCTGCACAATTGCACCTACAGTATAGCTACCTGAAGCCAGGTGCTTGTGTAGGCTCTTGACGTATATCCAGTTACTGTACTGTGTACCCTGCACAGTTGGACCTACAGTATAGCTTCCTGAAGCCAGGTGCTTGTGTAGGCTCTTGACGTATTTCCAGTTACTGTACTGTGTACCCTGCACAGTTGCACCTACAGTATAGCTACCTGAAGCCAGGTGCTTGTGTAGGCTCTTGACATATTTCCAGTTAGTGTACTGTGTACCCTGCACAGTTGCACCTACAGTATAGCTACCCAAAGCCAGGTGCTTGTGTAGGCTCTTGACATATTTCAAGTTACTGTACTGTGTTCCCTGCACAGTTGCACCTACAGTATAGCTACCTGAAGCCAAGTGCATGTGTAGGCTCTTGATGTATTTCCAGTTAGTGTACTGTGTACCCTGCACAGTTGCACCTACAGTATAGCTACCTGAAGCCAGGTGCTTGTGTAGACTCTTATAGTATTTCAAGTTACTGTACTGTGTACCCTGCACAGTTGCGCCTACAGTATAGCTACCTGAAGCCAGGTGCTTGTGTCGGCTCTTGACATATTTCCAGTTACTGTACTGTGTACCCTGCTTAGTTGCACCTACAGTATAGCTACCTGAAGCCAAGTGCATGTGTAGGCTCTTGCCGTATTTTCAGTTACTGTACTGTGTACCCTGCACAGTTGCACCTACAGTATAGCTACCTGAAGACAGGTGCTTGTGTAGGCTCTTGACGTATTTCCAGTTACTGTACTGTGTACCCTGCACAGTTGCACCTACAGTATTGCTACCTGAAACCAGGTGCTTGTGTAGGCTCTTGACATATTTCCAGTTACTGTACTGTGTACCCTGCACAGTTGCACCCAGTGCTGGGACAAGGTCATCTGGTGCCCAGGGCAAAGATGGCAAACTGCGCCCCCCCCCCCCCCCCCGGTTGTAAAGAAGGAGCGACTTATAGTGGGACCCAGTGACACTAAGGCTCAGTTCACACCTAGGCATTCCGGATTGCTGTGATTCTGCCTGCAATTTCCAAATTGACGCACAGACACAGACGATTTTGTGGCAATTGTCCCTCAACAAATTGCGACAAAATTGCGGGATGCTTGTTGCCCAAAAGAAGCTCTGGAATACCTAGGTCATGAATGTAGCTTTATACACTGATCAGTGCTAATAATATGCACCGACACTGTACTAATGACAACGGCTGAGAAGGGGTTAATATCTAGGGGCATCCAAGGGGTTAATTGTGTGCCCAACAATGTGTAATGTGTGTACTGATTTTTACCATTGACTGGCTTGTTTATTTTCCCTGCTTTGCAAGCGAACATTTCCTTTGTATAGAGCCCTGTGTTGATTGTCAACACAGGGCTCTGGGCTGTGACACAGCCAGTCAATAGGTCCCGGCCATGAATCACTGGTTGGGATCTGCTGACATACTCCCACTGTGTCAAATCACAGGGGAGTAGGCGGGCAGGGGCATGTACCCGAAACCCTAAGCCTAGATTCACACTATAGCAATGTGAGAACCAGTGCGATTCCGGCGCCGGTTCCCGCATCGCATCTCTCCCGCAGGCAGTTCACGCTGCCCTCTGAGAACCGCTGCGGGTGTCAATAGAATGTTAATGACACCCCCGGATCGGTTTGCAGATTGCGGTGCGAACTGTGGATTCGGACAGGAATCAGATCGAATGGGTGAGACGGGTTGGCAAGTGGTTAATTACCAATGGTATTTGTAATATGCAGCATGAAGGGGTTAATGTGTATTATCAATGCTGCATTAGTTACAAGTGGCAGTTAATTAACCCCTTTGTGTTGCATTAGTGGCATCACTGATAATTAACTGCTGCAGTATGCAGGGGTTAATTAACACTGACACTGGTGCCACTAATGCAGCCCAAAGGGGTTAAATAACTGCCACTTGTCACTAATGCAGCATTGATAATACACATTAACTACCCTTCATGCATATTAAAAAAATACCATTGGTAATATATCAACCGCCCCCCAAAAAAGGAGTTAACAAATTCATCTGCAGATGGCTTACTTACTATTGCTCGGTTCCTCCTCCTCTAGATCACACTCGCTCCTGTCGAGAAACGTCCCCTATCTGATAGTGTCCGCCCTGTACTGCGCATGCGCACAAAGGAGACGCCGAAAGTCTCCGAAGATGAACGGCTGTTCAGGGCGGACCTTTCTCGTCGGAACAGCGCTGCGCCTGCGCAGTACAGGGCGGACAGCCCAACACCAGGGACAGATTAAGAGCAACATGGGCCTGGTGCTAAGGATTTTGGTGGGCCTTTTTATGAAAATAAATAAAATGAAAAACGCAAACAATTCTTTGTTGAATTAAATTAAAGAGAGAGAGGGGTGTGAGAGAGTGGTTGAGAGAGAGAGAGAGAGGGGGGGTTATAGCGCGATAGGGGGGCTGAAAGAGTGGGGATTAGAGGGAGGGGAAAAGAGAGAGAAAGGCGTTGAATGAGAGAGAGGGGACGAGAGAGGGTGAAAGAGAGAGAGAGGGTGAAAGAGAGAGAGGGTAGTAGGAAAGAGGGGTTTGAAGGGGGCAAGATAGAGAACAGGGTGAAAGAGAGGGGTTGAGAGAGAGAGAGAGGGGGGTGAGAGTGAGGGGGTGAGTCTGTGGCATAGTACATTACACGGGGGGGGGGGGGGGGGGAAATAGCACAGTACATTACATGGTTGGCGCTACACATTACATGGTGGATACATGGATACAGCACATTTAATGGTGGGCGAAGCACAGCACATTACATGGCGGGCACAGCACATTACACTGTTGGCACTGCCCAATACAGCACATTACAAAGGTAGGCACAGTACATTATATGGTGGGCACAGCACATGACATGGTTGGTACTGCACAACACAGCACATTGCATGGTGGGCACAACACAGCACATGCACACGGTGGGCACAGGACCTTATATGGTGGGCACAGCACATGACATGGCGGGCACAGCTGAGCACATTACATGGTGGGCACTGCACATTACAAGTGGGCACTGCACAGCACATTATATGGTGGGCACAGCATACGATATGGTGGGTACTGCACATGGCATGGTGGGCACTGCACAGCACATGACAAGGTGGGCACTGCATGACACCACATGATATGGTGGGCACTGCATGACACAGCACATTACATTGTGAGCACAGCACATTAATTGGTGGACACCGCACATGACATGGTGAGCCCTGCATAGGGCATTCTATTGTGGGTACTGCACAGCACATGCCATGGTGGACAATTTACAGCACATTACATGGTAAGCACTGCATGGTGCAGCACATGACATGGTGGGCACAACACAGCACGACAGGGTGGGCACTGCACAGTAATTTACATGGTGGCCACTGCACATGACATGGTTGGCACTGCATGGCACAGCACATTACATTGTGGGTACAGTGCATTACATGGTGGGCACTGCATGGCACAGCACATGATGTGGTGGGCACAGCGCATTACATGGTGGGCCCTGAATGGCACAACACATTACATGGTGGGCACTGCATGGCATAGCACATTTCATGGGCAATGCAACTGCACATTACATGTTAGAAACTGCACATGACATGGTGGGCACTGCTGAACAGCACAGTACATTACACAGTGGTCACAACACACTACATGCTAGGCACACACATGACATGGTGGGAACTGCACATGACATGGTGGGATCACTGCATGGCACATCACATTACATGGTGGGCACTGTACATTACTTGGTGGGATCACTGCATGGCACAGCACATGACATGGTGGGCACAGCACATTACATGGTGGGCACTGCACATGACATGGTGGGCACAGCACATTACATGGTGGGCACTGCACATGACATGGTGGGCACTGCAATGTACAGCACATTACATGGTGGGCACTGCACATTACATAGTGAGCACTGCAATGCACAGCAAATTACATAGTGGGCACAGCACATTACATGGGGGGCACTACAATACACAGCACATGACATAGTTGGCACAGCACATCACATGAGGGCACTGCAATGCACAGCACATGACATAGTTGGCACAGCACATTACATGGGGGCACTGCAATGTACAGCACAGCACATTACATGGGGGCACTGCAATGCACAGCACATGACATAGTTGGCACAGCACAGTACATGGGGGGCACTGCAATGCACAGCACATGACATAGTTGGCACAGCACATTACATGGGGGGCACTGCAATGCACAGCACATGACATAGTTGGCACAGCACATTACATGGGGGGCACTGCAATGCACAGCACATGACATAGTTGGCACAGCACATTACATGGGGGCACTGCAATGTACAGCACATTACATGGGGGGCACAGCACATTACATGGGGGCACTGCAATGCACAGCACATGACATAGTTGGCACAGCACATTAATGTGCTGTGCATTGCAGTGCCCCCATGTAATGTGCTGTGCCCCCCGTGTAATGTGCTGTACATTGCAGTGCCCCCATGTACATGGGGGGCACAGCACATTACATGGGGGCACTGCAATGCACAGCACATGACATAGTTGGCACAGCACATTAATGTGCTGTGCATTGCAGTGCCCCCATGTAATGTGCTGTGCCCCCCGTGTAATGTGCTGTACATTGCAGTGCCCCCATGTACATGGGGGGCACAGCACATTACATGGGGGCACTGCAATGCACAGCACATGACATAGTTGGCACAGCACAGTACATGGGGGGCACTGCAATGCACAGCACATGACATAGTTGGCACAGCACATTACATGGGGGGCACTGCAATGCACAGCACATGACATAGTTGGTACAGCACATTACATGGGGGGCACTGCAATGCACAGCACATGACATAGTTGGCACAGCACATTACATGGGGGGCACTGCAATGCACAGCACATGACATAGTTGGCACAGCACATTACATGGGGGCACTGCAATGCACAGCACATTACATGGGGGGCACAGCACATTACATGGGGGGCACAGCACATTACATGGGGGGCACAGCACATTACATGGGGGCACTGCAATGCACAGCACATGACATAGTTGGCACAGCACATTACATGGGGGCACTGCAATGCACAGCACATGACATAGTTGGCAAAGCACATTACATGGGGGGCACTGCAATGCACAGCACATGACATAGTTGGCACAGCACATTACATGGGGGCACTGCAATGTACAGCACATTACATGGGGGGCACAGCACATTACATGGGGGCACTGCAATGCACAGCACATGACATAGTTGGCACAGCACATTACATGGGGGCACTGCAATGCACAGCACATTACATGGGGGGCACAGCACATTACATGGGGGCACTGCAATGCACAGCACATGACATAGTTGGCACAGCACATTACATGGGGGGCACTGCAATGCACAGCACATGACATAGTTGGCACAGCACATTACATGGGGGCACTGCAATGTACAGCACATGACGTGGTGGGCACAGCACATTACATGGGGGCACTGCAAGGCACATGACATGGTGGGTACAGCACATTACATGGGGGGCACTGCAATGCACAGCACATGACATGGTTGGCACAGCACATTACATGGGGGCACTGCAATGCACAGCACATGGTGGGCACAGCACATTATATGGGGCACTGCAATGCACATGACATGCTGGGCACTGGGCACAAGAGCACATTACATGGGGGGAAGCAGCAGTCTTTCCACTAGCGCAATAAAACACCTCCCTAACAAATGTACTAACCTTATCTCCCGGGCTCCTGCTGGTTAGGACATCAGCGCCCCTCCCCCAGACAGCTCCCAGACACTGAGGACGATCTGTGTGAATGAACAGATCCTGTGATAGGAGTCAGGCATGGACAGAGACAGGACTCGGCTGCACTGACTCTTGTCTCCTCCATGTGAGCACAGAGGGCTCCTCCTCTTCCTTCAGGAAGGCACACAGATATTCATAAGCCACTGCCATGGGCGTGGGCCTATATTGAGGGAGGGGCCTGGAGCTGCAGCTCCACCAGCCCCTATGTTAATCCGGCCCTGCCCAACACTATCCCATAGGGGGGGGGGACTTTCTTGTCAGAACAACGGCAGTCGGGCGGAGATTGCTCTGTCTGACAGGGAAGTGAAGGGCTCGTCCTCGCTGTGCACTAGCGCATGGCACAGACATCATAGCAGCTCTGACTGGCTGTGCAGTATTCTGTGTGTACAGTCCAGCCACTTCACCTGCGCCCCCCTTCCTCTAGTAATTTGTCCCGCCCAGGGCATCCGCCCCTTCCGCCCCTGCCTTGTACCGGCCCTGGTTGCACCTACAGTATAGCTACCCGAAGCCAGGTGCTTGTGTAGGCTCTTGACATATTTCCAGTTACTGTACTGTGTACCCTGCACAGTTGCACCTACAGTATAGCTACCTGAAGCCAGGTGCTTGTGTAGACTCTTATAGTATTTCAAGTTACTGTACTGTGTACCCTGCACAGTTGCACCTACAGTATAGCTACCTGAAGCCAAGTGCATGTGTAGGCTCTTGACGTATTTCCAGTTAGTGTACTGTGTACCCTGCACAGTTGCACCTACAGTATAGCTACCTGAAGCCAGGTGCTTGTGTAGACTCTTATAGTATTTCAAGTTACTGTACTGTGTACCCTGCACAGTTGCGCCTACAGTATAGCTACCTGAAGCCAGGTGCTTGTGTCGGCTCTTGACATATTTCCAGTTACTGTACTGTGTACCCTGCTTAGTTGCACCTACAGTATAGCTACCTGAAGCCAAGTGCACGTGTAGGCTCTTGCCGTATTTTCAGTTACTGTACTGTGTACCCTGCACAGTTGCACCTACAGTATAGCTACCTGAAGACAGGTGCTTGTGTAGGCTCTTGACGTATTTCCAGTTACTGTACTGTGTACCCTGCACAGTTGCACCTACAGTATTGCTACCTGAAACCAGGTGCTTGTGTAGGCTCTTGACATATTTCCAGTTACCGTACTGTGTACCCTGCACAGTTGCACCTACAGTTTAGCTACCTGAAGCCAGGTGCTTGTGTATGCTCTTGACGTATTTCCAGTTACTGTACTGTGTACCCTGCACAGTTGCACCTACAGTATAGCTAACTGAAGCCAGGTGCTTGTGTAGGCTCTTGACATTTTTCCAGTTACTGTACTGTGTACCCTGCACAGTTGCACCTACAGTATAGCTACCTGAAGCCAGGTGCTTGTGTAGGCTCTTGATGTATTTCCAGTTACTGTATTGTGTAGCCTGCACAGTTGCACCTATAGTATAGATACCTGAAGCCAGGTGCTTGTGTGGGCTCTTGATGTAATTCCAGTTACTGTACTGTGTACCCTGCACAGTTGCACCTAAAGTTTAGGTACCTGAAGCCAGGTGCTTGTGTAGGCTCTTGACGTATTTTCAGTTACTGTACCGTGTACCCTGCACAGTTGCCCCTACAGTATAGCTACCTGAAGCCAGGTGCTTGTGTAGGCTCTTGACGTTTTTCCAGTTGCTGTACTGTGTACCCTGCACAGTTGCACCTACAGTATAGCTACCTGAAGCCAGGTGCTTGTGTGGGCTCTTGACATATTTCCAGTTACTTTACTGTGTACCCTGCATAGTTGCACCTACAGTATAGATACCTGAAGCCAAGTGCATGTGTAGGCTCTTGACATATTTCCAGTTAGTGTACTGTGTACCCTGCACAGTTGCACCTACAGTATAGCTACCCAAAGCCAGGTGCTTGTGTAGGCTCTTGACATATTTCCAGTTACTGTACTGTGTACCCTGCACAGTTGCACCTACAGTATAGCTACCTGAAGCCAGGTGCTTGTGTAGACTCTTATAGTATTTCAAGTTACTGTACTGTGTTCCCTGCACAGTTGCACCTACAGTATAGCTACCTGAAGCCAAGTGCATGTGTAGGCTCTTGACGTATTTCCAGTTAGTGTACTGTGTACCCTGCACAGTTGCACCTACAGTATAGCTACCTGAAGCCAGGTGCTTGTGTAGACTCTTATAGTATTTCAAGTTACTGTACTGTGTACCCTGCACAGTTGCGCCTACAGTATAGCTACCTGAAGCCAGGTGCTTGTGTCGGCTCTTGACATATTTCCAGTTACTGTACTGTGTACCCTGCTTAGTTGCACCTACAGTATAGCTACCTGAAGCCAAGTGCATGTGTAGGCTCTTGCCGTATTTTCAGTTACTGTACTGTGTACCCTGCACAGTTGCACCTACAGTATAGCTACCTGAAGACAGGTGCTTGTGTAGGCTCTTGACGTATTTCCAGTTACTGTACTGTGTACCCTGCACAGTTGCACCTACAGTATTGCTACCTGAAACCAGGTGCTTGTGTAGGCTCTTGACATATTTCCAGTTACTGTACTGTGTACCCTGCACAGTTGCACCTACAGTACAGCTACCTGAAGCCAGGTGCTTGTGTAGGCTCTTGACATATTTCCAGTTACTGTACTGTGTACCCTGCACAGTTGCACCTACAGTATAGCTACCTGAAGCCAGGTGCTTGTGTAGGCTCTTGATGTATTTCCAGTTACTGTACTGTGCTGTGCACAGTTGCACCTACAGTATAGCTACCTGAAGCCAGGTGCTTGTGTAGGCTATTGACATATTTCCAGTTAGTGTACTGTGTACCCTGCACAGTTGCACCTACAGTATAGCTACCTGAAGCCAGGTGCTTGTGTGGGCTCTTGACATATTTCCAGTTACTGTACTGTGTACCCTGCACAATTGCACCTACAGTATAGCTACCTGAAGCCAGGTGCTTGTGTAGGCTCTTGACGTATATCCAGTTACTGTACTGTGTACCCTGCACAGTTGGACCTACGGTATAGCTTCCTGAAGCCAGGTGCTTGTGTAGGCTCTTGACGTATTTCCAGTTACTGTACTGTGTACCCTGCACAGTTGCACCTACAGTATAGCTACCTGAAGCCAGGTGCTTGTGTAGGCTCTTGACATATTTCCAGTTAGTGTACTGTGTACCCTGCACAGTTGCACCTACAGTATAGCTACCCGAAGCCAGGTGCTTGTGTAGGCTCTTGACATATTTCCAGTTACTGTACTGTGTACCCTGCACAGTTGCACCTACAGTATAGCTACCTGAAGCCAGGTGCTTGTGTAGGCTCTTGAACGTTTTTCCAGTTACTGTACTGTGTACCCTGCACAGTTGCACCTACAGTATAGCTACCTGAAGCCAGGTGCTTGTGTAGGCTCTTGATGTATTTCAGTTACTGTATTGTGTAGCCTGCACAGTTGCACCTATAGTATAGATACCTGAAGCCAGGTGCTTGTGTGGGCTCTTGATGTAATTCCAGTTACTGTACTGTGTACCCTGCACAGTTGCACCTAAAGTTAGGTACCTGAAGCCCAGGTGCTTGTGTAGGCTCTTGACGTATTTTCAGTTACTGTACCGTGTACCCTGCACAGTTGCCCCTACAGTATAGCTACCTGAAGCCAGGTGCTTGTGTAGGCTCTTGACGTTTTTCCAGTTACTGTACTGTGTACCCTGCACAGTGGCACCTACAGTATAGCTACCTGAAGCCAGGTGCTTGTGTGGGCTCTTGACATATTTCCAGTTACTTTACTGTGTACCCTGCATAGTTGCACCTACAGTATAGATACCTGAAGCCAAGTGCATGTTGTAGGCTCTTGACATATTTCCAGTTAGTGTACTGTGTACCCTGCACAGTTGCACCTACAGTATAGCTACCTGAAGACAGGTGCTTGTGTAGGCTCTTGACGTATTTCCAGTTACTGTACTGTGTACCCTGCACAGTTGCACTTACAGTATAGCTACCTGAAGCCAGGTGCTTGTGTAGACTCTTATAGTATTTCAAGTTACTGTACTGTGTACCCTGCACAGTTGCACCTACAGTATAGCTACCTGAAGCCAGGTGCTTGTGTCGGCTCTTGACATATTTCCAGTTACTGTACTGTGTACCCTGCATAGTTGCACCTATAGTATAGCTACCTGAAGCCAAGTGCATGTGTAGGCTCTTGACGTATTTCCAGTTAGTGTACTGTGTACCCTGCACAGTGGCACCTACAGTATAGCTACCTGAAGACAGGTGCTTGTGTAGGCTCTTGACATATTTCCAGTTACTGTACTGTGTACCCTGCACAGTTGCACCTACAGTATAGCTACCTGAAACCAGGTGCTTGTGTAGGCTCTTGACATGTTTCCAGTTACTGTACTGTGTACCCTGCATAGTTGCACCTACAGTATAGCTACCTGAAGCCAGGTGCTTGTGTAGGCTCTTGACATATTTCCAGTTACTGTACTGTGCCCCCTGCACAGTTGCACCTACAGTTTAGCTACCTGAAGCCAGGTGCTTGTGTATGCTCTTGACGTATTTTTAGTTACTGTACTGTGTACCCTGCACAGTTGCACCTACAGTATAGCTAACTGAAGCCAGGTGCTTGTGTAGGCTCTTGACGTTTTTCCAGTTACTGTACTGTGTACCCTGCAAAGTTGCACCTACAGTATAGCTACCTGAAGCCAGGTGCTTGTGTAGGCTCTTGACGTATTTCCAGTTACTGTATTGTGTACCCTGCACATTTGCACCTATAGTATAGATACCTGAAGCCAGGTGCTTGTGTGGGCTCTTGGTGTAATTCCAGTTACTGTACTGTGTACCCTGCACAGTTGCACCTAAAGTTTAGCTACCTGAAGCCAGGTGCTTGTGTAGGCTCTTGACGTATTTTCAGTTACTGTACTGTGTACCCTGCACAGTTGCACCTACAGTTTAGCTACCTGAAGCCAGGTGCTTGTGTAGGCTCTTTACGTATTTTCAGTTACTGTACTGTGTACCCTGCACAGTTGCACCTACAGTATAGCTACCTGAAGCCAGGTGCTTGTGTGGGCTCTTGACATATTTCCAGTTACTGTACTGTGTACCCTGCACAGTTGCACCTATAGTATAGCTACCTGAAGCCAGGTGCTTGTGTAGGCTCTTGACGTATTTCAAGTTACTGTATTGTGTACCCTGCACAGTTGCACCTATAGTATAGATACCTGAAGCCAGGTGCTTGTGTGGGCTCTTGGTGTAATTCCAGTTACTGTACTGTGTAACCTGCACAGTTGCACCTACAGTATAGCTACCTGAAGCCAGGTGCTTGTGTGGGCTCTTGACATATTTCCAGTTACTGTACTGTGTACCCTGCACAATTGCACCTACAGTATAGCTACCTGAAGCCAGGTGCTTGTGTAGGCTCTTGACGTATATCCAGTTACTGTACTGTGTACCCTGCACAGTTGGACCTATGGTATAGCTACCTGAAGCCAGGTGCTTGTGTAGGCTCTTGACGTATTTTCAGTTATTGTACTGTGTACCCTGCACAGTTGCACCTACAGTATAGCTACCTGAAGCCAGGTGCTTGTGTAGGCTCTTGACATATTTCCAGTTACTGTACTGTGTACCCTGCACAGTTGCACCTACAGTATAGCTTCCTGAAGCCATGTGCTTGTGTAGGCTCTTGACGTATTTCCAGTTACTGTACTGTGTACCCTGCACAGTTGCACCTACAGTATAGCTACTTGAAGCCAGGTGCTTGTGTGGGCTCTTGATGTATTTCCAGTTAGTTTACTGTGTACCCTGCACAGTTGCACCTACAGTATAGCTACCTAAAACCAGGTGCTTGTGTAGGCTCTTGATGTATTTCCAGTTACTGTACTGTGTACCCTGCACAGTTGCACCTACAGTATAGCTACCTGAAGCCAGGTGCTTGTGTAGGCTCTTGACGTATTTCCAGTTACTGTACTGTGTACCCTGCACAGTTACACCTACAGTATAGCTACCTGAAGACAAGTGCAGGTGTTCTCATACTAGAAATACTACAGGCAGGCAGTTGATTCTGCTAGCTGCAATATAATCGGTATATATATATACATCCCAGTTTTGTGCAGCTACATCTCACTGCAGGCCAATAGTATGTCTGGAAGGCCAACAAGGAGAGACAGACAGTCACAAGCCAATAAAAGAGGGCAAGCAGGCTCGGTGTCTAGAGGAAACAGTGCTGGTCGTGGGCATGGTGCATTCTCATCAGCACGTGGCCATGGGACACGCTTGGCCTTTTTTTCGGCAGCTGGCCGTGTTGACCTGCAACATGCGGAAGACTTGGTCGAGTGGATGACTAATCCGTCCTCACCCTCCTCATCCTCCCTCACTCAGGCTCAGGGTACGTTGTCTGGCAATGCAGCTGCCAACGTGGCCTCTTCCCTCGGCTCAATGGCATCAGTCACTCCTTCCCTAGCACCACCATTTCCTCCTAAGGAGTCCCCCGAACTGTTTGACCACAGTGTTGGGTACATGCTCCAGGAGGATGCCCAGAGTTTTGAAGGCTCCAATGATGGTACTCAGGCAGAGGAAGGCAGTAACGTGAGCCCAGACAGAGGGGGTGCCCAAGAAGGACAGCAATCTGGCAGCCATGTTCCCCCTGCTGCAGCATACTGCCAGGTTTGCTCCAGTGATGAGGAGGGAGGGGATGATGAGGTCACGGACTCCACGTGGGTGCCTGATAGGAGAGAGGAGGAGGAGGAGGCATATCACCAACAAGGCAGGATGCCCTCCAGGGGCCAGCCTAAGGGCAGCACACTGACTGCTAGGGATGAGCTTCGTGTTCGAGTTGAACCCATGTTCGACTCGAACATCGGCTGTTCGACCGTCCGTCGAATTGCGAACGTTATGGGCCGTTCGCGCCAAATTCGTGTGGCGCGTCACGGCCCATAATTCACTGCGGCATCGCAGTGCATTGCTGGCTGATGATTGGCCAAGCATGCACTATGACCCGCATGCTTGGCCAATCACAGCGCCGTCAGTAGAGAGAGCTGTAATTGGCCAAAGCCAGGGTGGCTTTGGCCAATTATGGCTCAGGGGATTTAGTACACGCCCCACACTATATAAGGCCGCCTGCACAGCGGCCCTGTGTAGTGTGTTCCGGTGTGCTGAGAGATAGAGAGAGAGACAGACAGTGTCATTTGATTTGAGTTAGATAGATTAGGCAGAACAGTCAGTCAGTTAGCTGCACTTACAGTGTATTTTGTATATATATGCATCCCAGGTGTTGCATATATATATATATACACTGTATTCAGTTTAGCTAGATCCGTTCCTGTTATCTTCTATCTAGACTATTTACATTTGGTGCAGTGCGTCCTGCTCACAGTGTTCAGCTCGATCCGTTCCTGCTATTTACATTTAGTGCAGTGCGTCCTGCTCACAGTGTTCAGCTAGATCTGTTCCTGCTATTTACATTTAGTGCAGTCAGTGCGTCCTGCTCACAGTGTTCAGCTAGATCCGTTCCTGCTATTTACATTTAGTGCAGTGCGTCCTGCTCACAGTGTTCAGCTAGATCCGTTCCTGCTATTTACATTTAGTGCAGTCAGTGCGTCCTGCTCACAGTGTTCAGCTAGATCCGTTCCTGCTATTTACATTTAGTGCAGTGCGTCCTGCTCACAGTGTTCAGCTAGATCCGTTCCTGCTATTTACATTTAGTGCAGTGCGTCCTGCTCACAGTGTTCAGCTAGATCTGTTCCTGCTATTTACATTTAGTGCAGTCAGTGCGTCCTGCTCACAGTGTTCAGCTAGATCCGTTCCTGCTATTTACATTTAGTGCAGTGCGTCCTGCTCACAGTGTTCAGCTAGATCCGTTCCTGCTATTTACATTTAGTGCACTGCGTCCTGCTCACAGTGTTCAGCTAGATCCGTTCCTGCTATTTACATTTAGTGCAGTCAGTGCGTCCTGCTCACAGTGTTCAGCTAGATCCGTTCCTGCTATTTACATTTAGTGCAGTGCGTCCTGCTCACAGTGTTCAGCTAGATCCGTTCCTGCTATTTACATTTAGTGCAGTGCGTCCTGCTCACAGTGTTCAGCTAGATCCGTTCCTGCTATTTACATTTAGTGCAGTCAGTGCGTCCTGCTCACAGTGTTCAGCTAGATCCGTTCCTGCTATTTACATTTAGTGCAGTGCGTCCTGCTCACAGTGTTCAGCTAGATCCGTTCCTGCTATTTACATTTAGTGCAGTGCGTCCTGCTCACAGTGTTCAGCTAGATCCGTTCCTGCTATTTACATTTAGTGCAGTCAGTGCGTCCTGCTCACAGTGTTCAGCTAGATCCGTTCCTGCTATTTACATTTAGTGCAGTGCGTCCTGCTCACAGTGTTCAGCTAGATCCGTTCCTGCTATTTACATTTAGTGCAGTGCGTCCTGCTCACAGTGTTCAGCTAGATCTGTTCCTGCTATTTACATTTAGTGCAGTCAGTGCGTCCTGCTCACAGTGTTCAGCTAGATCCGTTCCTGCTATTTACATTTAGTGCAGTGCGTCCTGCTCACAGTGTTCAGCTAGATCCGTTCCTGCTATTTACATTTAGTGCAGTGCGTCCTGCTCACAGTGTTCAGCTAGATCCGTTCCTGCTATTTACATTTAGTGCAGTCAGTGCGTCCTGCTCACAGTGTTCAGCTAGATCCGTTCCTGCTATTTACATTTAGTGCAGTGCGTCCTGCTCACAGTGTTCAGCTAGATCTGTTCCTGCTATTTACATTTAGTGCAGTGCGTCCTGCTCACAGTGTTCAGCTAGATCTGTTCCTGCTATTTACATTTAGTGCATTGCGTCCTGCTCACAGTGTTCAGCTAGATCCGTTCCTACTATTTACATTTAGTGCAGTCAGTGCGTCCTGCTCACAGTGTTCAGCTAGATCCGTTCCTGCTATTTACATTTAGTGCAGTGCGTCCTGCTCACAGTGTTCAGCTAGATTTGTTCCTGCTATTTACATTTAGTGCAGTCAGTGCGTCCTGCTCACAGTGTTCAGCTAGATCCGTTCCTGCTATTTACATTTAGTGCAGTCAGTGCGTCCTGCTCACAGTGTTCAGCTAGATCCGTTCCTGCTATTTACATTTAGTGCAGTGCGTCCTGCTCACAGTGTTCAGCTAGATCCGTTCCTGCTATTTACATTTAGTGCACTGCATCCTGCTCACAGTGTTCAGCTAGATCCGTTCCTGCTATTTACATTTAGTGCAGTCAGTGCGTCCTGCTCACAGTGTTCAGCTAGATCCGTTCCTGCTATTTACATTTAGTGCAGTGCGTCCTGCTCACAGTGTTCAGCTAGATCCGTTCCTGCTATTTACATTTAGTGCAGTGCGTCCTGCTCACAGTGTTCAGCTAGATCTGTTCCTGCTATTTACATTTAGTGCAGTCAGTGCGTCCTGCTCACAGTGTTCAGCTAGATCCGTTCCTGCTATTTACATTTAGTGCAGTGCGTCCTGCTCACAGTGTTCAGCTAGATCCGTTCCTGCTATTTACATTTAGTGCAGTGCGTCCTGCTCACAGTGTTCAGCTAGATCCGTTCCTGCTATTTACATTTAGTGCAGTCAGTGTGTCCTGCTCACAGTGTTCAGCTAGATCCGTTCCTGCTATTTACATTTAGTGCAGTGCGTCCTGCTCACAGTGTTCAGCTAGATCTGTTCCTGCTATTTACATTTAGTGCAGTGCGTCCTGCTCACAGTGTTCAGCTAGATCTGTTCCTGCTATTTACATTTAGTGCAGTGCGTCCTGCTCACAGTGTTCAGCTAGATCCGTTCCTGCTATTTACATTTAGTGCAGTCAGTGCGTCCTGCTCACAGTGTTCAGCTAGATCCGTTCCTGCTATTTACATTTAGTGCAGTGCGTCCTGCTCACAGTGTTCAGCTAGATTTGTTCCTGCTATTTACATTTAGTGCAGTCAGTGCGTCCTGCTCACAGTGTTCAGCTAGACCCGTTCCTGCTATTTACATTTAGTGCAGTGCGTCCTGCTCACAGTGTTCAGCTAGATCCGTTCCTGTTATCTTCCTACTGACAGGCAGGCTTGTCTGGTTACAGTATATAAAGCTACCTGAAGAAAATTACAGGTGTTCTATCCCAGCTTAGTGCAGCTACAGGCCATTAGTATGTCTGAAAGGCCAAGAAGGAGAGGCAGACAGTCACAAGCCAATAAGAGAGGGCAAGCAGGCTCTGTGTCTAGTGCTGGTCGTGGAGACGGTGCATCCTCATCAGCACGTGGCCATGGGACACGCTTGGCCTTTTTTTCGGCAGCTGGCCGTGTTGAGCCGCAACATGCGGAAGACTTGGTCGAGTGGATGACCAAGCCGTCCTCATCCTCCTCATCCTCTCTCACCCATGCCCAGGGTGCTTTGTCTGGCAAAGCAGCGGCCTCTTCCCTCAGCTCAATGTCAACAGTGACTCCTTCCCTAGCTCCACCATGTCCTCCGGAGGATTCCCTCGAACTGTTTGACCACAGTGTTGGGTACATGCTCCAGGAGGATGCCCAGCGTTTGGAAGGCTCTGATGATGATACTGAGCTCGATGAAGGCAGTAACATGAGCAAGGACAGAGGGGGTGCCCAAGAAGGACAGCAATCTGGCAGTCATGCTCCCCCTGCTGCAGCATACTGCCAGGTTTGCTCCAGTGATGAGGAGGGAGGGGATGATGAGGTCACTGACTCAACGTGGGTGCCTGATAGGAGAGAGGAGGAGGAGGAGGAGGAGGAGGAGGCGGCACATCACCAACGAGGCAGGATGCCCTCCAGGGGCCAGCCTAAGGGCAGCACATTGACTGCATCACACCCCAAAGCTCCACATGTGCAGGGCGCTGCAGTCTCTGCGCGTTATTCAAAAAGTTCTTTGGTGTGGGCCTTTTTTGAGACGAGTGCATCAGATCGCACCGCTGCTATTTGCAACATATGTCTCAAGCGTATCTCGCGTGGCCAAAACATCTCCCGCTTGGGTACCACATGCTTGACCAGACATATGTTGACCTGCCATGCAGTTCGTTGGCAAGCATATCTAAAAGACCTACACCAAAGAACAAAGAGGATCTCTCCTTGCTCCTCATCAGCTGAGATTTCCAACCCCACTAGACCTTCAGTCCTCTCTGAGACCTGCAGTGAGAGGAATGAAGGTGTAGAATTAGGTGTGTCACAGCCAAGTACTTGTGGGCAATCTGCTTTTGGTACACCGACGTCAGATTGTACCAGGCAAATTTCCCTGCCCCAGCTGCTGCACCACCGAAAGAAGTTTGCTCCCAGCCATCCACATGCCCAGCGGTTGAATGCTAGCTTGGCAAAATTGCTAGCACTTTAACTGCTGCCTTTTCAGTTGGTAGACTCTGCCCCCTTCCGTGAGTTTGTGGAATGTGCGGTTCCTCAGTGGCAGGTACCCAAACGCCACTTTTTCTCACGGAAGGCGATTCCGGCTCTCTACCGGCATGTGGAAGGCAATGTCCATGCCTCGCTGGACAGGGCGGTCAGCGGTAAGGTGCATATTACCGCTGACTCATGGTCCAGCAGGCATAGACAGGGACGTTACCTTAGTTTCACGGCGCATTGGGTGACTCTGCTGGCAGCTGGGAAGGATGCAGGACAAGGTGCAGTAGTGTTGGAGGTTGTTCCGCCACCACGCCTCCAAAATGCTGATTGTGACACACCTCTCTCCTCCACCCCCTCCTCTTCTTCTTCCTCCATGGCCTCTTCCTCGGAACCAGCGGTGCTCCGTAGGCGTTCAAGGGGCTACGCAAGTACGCAGGCCAAAAGATGCCATGCGGTGCTTGAGCTGGTGTGCTTGGGGGACAGGAGCCACACTGGGGCAGAGGTTCTGTCAGCTCTGCAGGGGCAGGTTCAGAGGTGGTTGACGCCACGCCAACTTAAGGCAGGAATGGTGGTTTGCGACAATGGCACCAACCTCCTCTCTGCCCTCCGACAGGGACAACTGACCCATGTGCCCTGTTTGGCTCACGTCCTTAACTTGGTGGTGCAGCGGTTCTTGGGCAGGTACCCGGGCTTACAGGATGTCCTGAGGCAGGCCAGGAAAGTCTGTGTGCATTTCCGCCGGTCATATAATGCCAGTGCTCGGCTGACGGACCTCCAAAAGGAGTTTAACCTGCCCAAGAACCGCCTAATCTGTGACATGCCCACCAGGTGGAACTCAACGCTGGCCATGCTGCAGCGGCTGCACACGCAGCAGAGGGCCATCAATGAGTACCTGTGAGACTATGGCACCAGGACAGGGTCAGGGGAGCTTGGTTTTTTTTCCCCACGCCAGTGGGCCATGATCAGGGATGCATGCACTGTCCTGTCACCATTCGAGGAGGCCACGAGGATGGTGAGCACTGACAGTGCATGCATCAGTGACACTGTCCCCCTTGTCCACCTGTTGGAGCACACGCTGCGTGGAATAATGGACAGGGCACTTGAGGCAGAACAGAGGCAGGAAGAGGAGGACTTCCTTAGCTCTCAAGGCCCCCTTTATCCAGACAGTGTTCCTGCGTGCCCGCCGATCACACAGGAAGAGGACGAGGAGGAGGAGGAGGAAGATTGTGTCAGTATGGAGGTGGAGCCTGGCACTCAGCATCAGCAGTCTTTAAGGTATCAGTCCCAAGGAACACATGGACTTGTACGTGGCTGGGAGGAGGTGGCTGCGGACGTTGTTGTCCTTAGTGACCCAGAGGACTCCGGACCGAATGCCTCAGCAAACCTACGCTGCATGGCCTCCCTGATCCTGCAAAGCCTGCGTAAGGATCCTCGTATTCGTGGTATCAAGGAGAAGGACCAATACTGGCTGGCAACCCTCCTTGATCCACGTTACAAGGGTAAGGTTGTGGACCTTATCTTGCCATCGCAGAGGGAGCAGAGGATGAAACATCTTCGGGAGGCCTTGCAGAAAGGTCTGTGCAACGCGTTCCCAGAGACTGGGAGGTTACAAACTCCTGTTTCTGGACAACGTGTTGCTGAGGCTTCGGTCAGTCAAAGAAGGAGCGGTGGAGAAGGTGGCCGTCTGACCGATGCGTTCAGACAATTTTTTGGTCCGCAGCCCCAAGGTATGATCGGTTCCAGCAACCATCGCCAGCGTCTGTTTTACATGGTGCAGGAATACCTAGGGGCAAGATCAGACTTGGACACCTTTCCCACCGAAAATCCTCTGGGTTACTGGGTCTTGAGGATGGATCACTGGCCAGAGCTTGCACAGTATGCAATTGAGCTACTGGCCTGTCCTGCATCCAGCGTTCTTTCGGAACGCACATTCAGTGCTGCTGGAGGCGTGGTAACCGATCACAGGGTGCGTCTGTCCACCGACTCGGTCGATCGGCTGACCTTCATAAAAATGAATCAGTCTTGGATCACCACCAGCTACCAAGCACCTGATGCTGATGTAACTGAATAATTTTCTTCAGATCCCTTCAAAGACTGCCTATGCTGATGCTGAGTGACTATCCCTGAGTAATTATCCTCTTCCTCCTCAATCATCACGCTGATAGCTTGTAAGAACATTTTTGGTTCTGGGCGCCACCACCAGTGCCTAAGGCACAATTTTTCAGCCCCTGTTTAACAGGGGCGTGTAATTACAATTTTTGATGTAATACTTTGCAGCAGGGCTCGTTCCTGCATTCCAACTAGAGTGTCTGTGAGGGGTTGCAGTGTTGTGGCACCAGCACCAGTGCCTAAGGCACAATTTTTCTGCCCCTGTCTAACAGGGGCGTGTAATTACAATTTTTGATGCAATACTTTACAGCAGGGCTCGTTCCTGCATTCCAACTAGAGTGTCTGTGAGGGGTTGCAGTGTTGTGGCACCAGCACCAGTGCCTAAGGCACAATTTTTCTGCCCCTGTCTAACAGGGGCGTGTAATTACAATTTTTGATGCAATACTTTGCAGCAGGGCTCGTTCCTGCGTTCCAACTAGAGTGTCTGTGAGGGGTTGCAGTGTTGTGGCACCAGCACCAGTGCCTAAGGCCTAATTTTTCAGCTCCTGTTCAACAGGGGCATGTAATTACAATTCTTGATCTAATATTTCACAGCAGGGCCCTGTGAGGGCTTACAGTGTTGTGGCCACAGCAACACCTAAGGCCCAAATTTCTGCTGAGTATATAGGGCAGGACCCTACTTTCAAACATCTAACTTATAAACGACTCCTACTTGCAAACGGAAGGAGACAACAGGAAGTGAGATGAAATCTACCCCTAGGAAGGGAAATTCTCTCCTGTAAGAGTTAATATGGGAAAACAATTTCTCTTTTCCACTGATGCTTTCCAATCCTTGTTCCACAAAAAAACCCAAATTTTCAAAAAACATTTTTCATTGGGACAAAAAAGTGAGGTGAAATCTTCTGAAGAGGAGGAAAGACAGCAAAACAAATGTCACAGGGGTGATAACCCTTCCCTATGTTTTCCAAAAAGCTTAAAAAAGATTTTTTGGCTGGAGCTAAACACGTTAAAAATGTACCCGTTCAAAATTACAAAGAGATTCTACTTAACAACAAACCTACAGTCCCTGTCTTGTTTGCACCGCCTGTATACTGCTGTTCAGAGTATATAGGGCCTGGTGGCCCCACACCTTTCCTTATTTTAATTTGGGTGCGGGGTTCCCCTTAATATCCATACAAGACCCAAAGGGCCTGGTAATGGACTGGGGGGTACCCATGCCGTTTGTCTCACTGATTTTCATCCATATTGCCATGACCCGACATGACATTAAACCCGCAAGCAGTTTTAAATGAGATTTTTTCCTTTAAAAATGACATTTGGTGCAGGGACTGTTCTAAACACGGGAAACACGCGTCACTTTACAGGCATACTATAGACACCCCCCAGGTACGATATTTAAAGGAATATTTCACTTTTTTTTTTTTTACTTTAAGCATCATTAAAATCACTGCTCCCGAAAAAACGGCCGTTTTTAAAAGTTTTTTTTGCATTGATACATGTCCCCTGGGGTAGGACCCGGGTCCCCAAACCCTTTTTCGGACAATACCATGCAAATTAGCCTTTAAAATGAGCACTTTTGATTTCGAACGTTCGAGTCCCATAGACGTCAATGGGGTTATAACGTTCGTGCGAACTTTCGGTCCGTTTGCGGGTTCTGGTGCGAACCAAACCGGGGGGTGTTCGGCTCATCCCTACTGACTGCATCACACGGCAGAGCTCCGCATGTGCAGGGCGCTGCTGTCTCTGCGTGTTATTCCAAAAGTTCTTTGGTGTGGGTCTTTTTTGAGACGAGTGCATCAGATCACACCGCTGCTATTTGCTACATATGTCTCAAGCGTATCTAGCGTAGCCAAAACATCTCCCGCTTGGGCACAACATGGTTGACCAAACATATGTTGACCTGCTATGCAGTTCGTTGGCAGGCATACCTAAAAGACCTACACCAAAGAACAAAGAGGACCTCTCCTTGCTACTCATCAGCTGGAATCTCCAACCCCACTATACCTTCAGTCCTCTCTGAGACCTGCACTGAGAGGAATGAAGGTGTAGAATTAGGTGTTTCACAGCCAAGTACTTGCGGGCAATCTGCTATCGGTACACCGACGTCAGATTGTACCAGGCAAATTTCCCTGCCCCAGCTGCTGCACTGCAAAAGAAGTTCACTTCCAGCCATCCACATGCCCAGCGGTTGAATGCTAGCAGGGCAAAATTGCTATAACTTCAACTGCTGCCTTTTCAGTTGGTAGAATCTGCCCCCTTCCGTGAGTTTGTGGAATGTGCGGTTCCTCGGTGGCAGGTTCCCAAACACCACTTTTTCTCACGGAAGGCGATTCTGGCTCTCTACCGGCATGTGGAAGGCAATGTCTTGGCCTCGCTGGACAGGGCAGTCAGCGGTAAGGTGCATATTACCACTGACTCATGGTCCAGCAGGCATGGACAGGGACGTTACCTAAGTTTCACGGCGCATTGGGTGACTCTGCTGGCTGCTGGGAAGTATGCAGGACAAGGTGCAGTAGTGTTGGCGGTTGTTCCGCCACCACACCTCCAAAATGCCCCTACTGGTGATTCTGACACACCTCTCTCCTCCACCCCCTCCTCTTGTTCTTTCTCCATGGCCTCTTCCTGTGCATTGTCCTCGGAACCAGCAGTGCTCCGTGGTGTTCAAGGGGCTACGCAAGTACGCAGGCCAAAAGAGGCCATGCGTTGCTTGAGCTGGTGTGCTTTGGAGACAGGAGTCACACTGGGGCAGAGATTCTGTCAGCTTTGCAGGGGCAGGTTCAGAGGTTGTTGACGCCATGCCAACTTAAGCCAGGAATGGTGGTTTGCGACAATGGCACCTGCCTCCTCTCCGCCCTCCGACAGGGACAACTGACCCATGTGCCCTGTTTGGCTCATGTCCTTTACTTGATGGTGCAACTTACTTAGTCTTGGGCAGGTACCCAGGCTTACAGGATGTCCTGAGGCAGGCCAGGAAAGTCTGTGTGCATTTCCACTGGTCATATAATGCCAGTGCTCGGCTGGCAGACCTCCAAAAGGAATTTAACCTGCCCAAGAACCGCCTAATCTGTGACATGCCCACCAGGTGGAACTCAACGTTGGCCATGCTGCAGCAGCTGCACACGCAGCAGAGGGCCATCAATGAGTACCTGTGCGACTATGGCACCAGGACAGTGTCAGGGTCAGTTGTTTTTTTTCCCCACGCCAGTGGGCCATGATCAGGGATGCATGCACTGTCCTGTCACCATTTGAGGAGGCCACGAGGATGGTGAGCAGTGACCGTGCATGCATCAGTGACACTGTCCCACTTGTCCACCTGTTGGAGCACACGCTGCGTGGAATAATTGACAGGGCACTTGAGGCAGAACAGAGGAAGGAAGAGGAGGAGTTCCTTAGCTCTCAAGGCCCCCTTTATCCAGACAGTGTTCCTGTGTGCCCGCCGATCACACAGGAAGAGGACGAGGAGGATTGTGTCAGCATGGAGGTGGAGCCTGGCACTCAGCATCGGCAGCAGTCTTTAAGGGATCATTTACAGTCCCAAGAAACCCATGGACTTGTACGTGGCTGGGAGGAGGTGGCTGCGGATCATGTCGTCCTTAGTGACCCAGAGGACTCTGGACCGAATGCCCTCAGCAAACCTACGTTGCATGGCCTCCTTGATCCTGCAAAGCCTGCGGAAGGATGCTCGTATTCGTGGTATCAAGGAGAAGGACCAATACTGGCTGGCAACCCTCCGTGATCCACGTTACAAGGGTAAGGTTGCGGACCTTATCTTGCCATCGCAGAGGGAGCAGAGGATGAAACATCTTCGGGAGGCCTTGCAGAAAGGTCTGTGCAAAGCGTTCCCAGAGACTGGGAGGTTACAAACTCCTGTTCCTGGACAATGTGTTGCCGAGGCTTCGTTCAGTCAAAGAAGGAGCGGTGGAGAAGGTGGCCATCTGACCGATGCGTTCAGATGATTTTTTAGTCCGCAGCCCCAAAGTATGATCGGTTCCAGCAACCATCGCCAGTGTCTGTTTTACATGGTGCAGGAATACCTAGGGGCAAGATCTGACTTGGACACCTTTCCCACCGAAAATCCTCTGGGTTACTGGGTCTTGAGGATGGATCACTGGCCAGAGCTTGCACAGTATGCAATTGAGCTACTGGCCTGTCCTGCATCCAGCGTTCTTTCAGAATGCACATTCAGTGCTGCTGGAGGCTTTGTAACCGATCACAGGGTGCGCCTGTCCACCGACTCGATCGATCGACTGACCTTCATAAAAAAGAATCAGTCTTGGATCACCACCAGATACCAAGCACCTGATGCTGATGTAACCGAATACATTTTTTTGAAATGTCAGATCCCTTTAGGACTGCCTGTGCTGATGCTGAGTGACTATCCTGTTATGCTGAGTGACTATCCTCTTCCTCCTCAATGATCATGCTGATAGCTTGTAAGAATATTTTTGTTTCTGGGCGCCGCCACCAGTGGCTAAGGCCCAATTTTTCAGCCCCTGTTTAACAGGGGCGTGTAATTACAATTTTTGATGCAATATTTTGCAGGAGGGTTCGTTGCTGCGCTCCAACTAGAGTATCTGTGAGGGGTTGCAGTGTTGTGGCACCAGTGCCTAAGGCCCAATTTTTCAGCCCCTGTTTAACAGGGGCGTGTAATTACAATTTTTGATGCACTTGTTCGAGAGCTCCAACTAGAGTATCTGTGAGGGGATGGAAGGCGCGTGATCAGACGCTTACATCAAGAAATGTATGGTTTATTTATGTAAAAGAATACAGACATATAGTCATATAGATATAAAATCATACAAATACTACATAATATTATTAAAAAAAAAAAAAAAAAAAGGAAAAACAGGTAACAAAATAAGTACTAGGAAGTTAAAATTGGGGTGTGCCCATATTGAGGCAGGTATTTAAGAAAGGCTGACGCGTTTCGAGGAAAACCTCTTCATCAGAGCCAGGAGAACTGGAGCACAGTCTGTATGGGCCGGTAGGCCGCCATGTGTACATGGGGAGAGGTGGTGTTGCTAGTAGGAGGATGTGTCCTGTGATGGACAATTGATTATTCCAAGTTCCATACCCAGGTGTTCTAGATGGGGTATAGATAAGAACAATATATACCGTACACTACAGACTGGAGACGTAAGATAAGTTTACATTGAAAAATGCATTCATAAAATGATAAAAAGTATATAATATAAATATATTAGAAATAAAAATTACCATATCAGTACAAAAAATTAATGATAGGTAGTGGGATTTTGAAGCACAGAGCATGAGATTGTAGTCTAAATACATACAAATTAAAAAATCTACGCATACATAAGTGTACACACACATACTCGTGTACACATACATGCATATACTTACACGTGCATAATACAAACGCATGTAAATGCATTAAAAAAATAAATAAATAAATAATAAAAAAAAAAAAACATATATGCATATGAGAGGGGGGGGGGAGGGGGGCCCCCCTCTCATATGCATATATGTTTTTTTGTTTTTTTTTAATGCATTTACATGCGTTTGTATTATGCACGTGTAAGTATATGCATGTATGTGTACACGAGTATGTGTGTGTACACTTATGTATGCGTAGATTTTTTCATTTGTATGTATTTAATCTCATGCTCTGTGCTTCAAAATCCCACTACCTATCATTAATTTTTTGTACTGATATGGTAATTTTTATTTCTAATATATTTATATTATATACTTTTTATCATTTTATGAATGCATTTTTCAATGTAAACGTATCTTACGTCTCCAGTCTGTAGTGTACGGTATATATTGTTCTTATCTATACCCCATCTAGAACACCTGGGTATGGAACTTGGAATAATCAATTGTCCATCACAGGACACATCCTCCTACTAGCAACACCACCTCTCCCCATGTACACATGTCGGCCTACCGGCCCATACAGACTGTGCTCCAGTTCTCCTGGCTCTGATGAAGAGGTTTTCCTCGAAACGCGTCAGCCTTTCTTAAATACCTGCCTCAATATGGGCACACCCCAATTTTAACTTCCTAGTACTTATTTTGTTACCTGTTTTTCCTTTTTTTTAAATAATATTATGTAGTATTTGTATGATTTTATATCTATATGACTATATGTCTGTATTCTTTTACATAAATAAACCATACATTTCTTGATGTAAGCGTCTGATCACGCGCCTTCCATCCACTTCCTACTAAACAGTCCTTTCCAGACCACCCCTGGTCAGCTAAGGCAGCGGGACACGCTCCATCATCTCCCCCAGTCCTATCTCTGACTACAATACTACCTTTGTTTTACAGCAAACGATCTCACAAGCGCAGGAGTATTTTTCACCATATCTTCTTCACACTTTTGTATCTGTGAGGGGTTGCAGTGTTGTGGCACCAGCACCAGTGCCTAAGGCCCAATTTTTCAGCCCCTTCTTAACAGGGGCGTGTAATTACAATTTTAAAAGCAATTCTTTACAGCAGGGCTCGTTTGAGTGCTCCAACTAGAGTATCTGTGAGGGGTTGCAGTGTTGTGGCACCAGCACCAGTGCCTAAGGCCCAATTTTTCTGCCCCTGTTCCACAGTTGCATGTAATTACAATTCTTGATCTAATATTTCACAGCAGGGCCAGTTCCAGCACCCACCAAGAGTAACTGTGAGGACTTACAGTGTTGTGGCACCACCACCACCACCACCAAAGGCCCAATTTTTCAGCCCCGTTCAACAGGTGCATGTAATTACAAATCTTGATCTAATATTTCACAGCAGGGCCTGTTCCAGCGCCCACCAAGAGTAACTGTGAGGACTTACAGTGTTGTGGCACCAGCATCACCACCACCAAAAACCCAATTTTTCTGCCCCTGTTCAACAGGTGCATGTAATTACAATTCTTGATCTAATATTTCACAGCAGGGCCCGTTCCAGCGCCCACCAAGAGTAACTGTGAGGACTTACAGTATTGTGGCACTAGCACCACCACCACCAAAGGCGCAATTTTTCTGACCCTGTTCAACAGGGGCATGTAATTACAATTCTTGATCTAATATTTCACAGCAGGGCCCGTTCCTGCGCCCACCAAATGTAACAGTGAGGGCTTACAGTGTTGTGGCAACACCAACATCTAAGGCCCTAATTTCTGCAGAGTATATAGGGCAGGCCCCTACTTTCAAACATCCAACTTACAAACAACTCCTACTTGCAAACGGAAGGAGACAACAGGAAGTGAGATGAAATCTACCCCTAGGAAGGGAAATTCTCTCCTGTAAAAGTTAATATGGGAAAAACATTTCTCCTTTCTACTGATGCTTTATCACAAATCCTTGTTTCACTAAAAACCCCAAATTTTCTAAAAACATTTGTCATTGTGACAGAAAGTGAGGTGAAATCTTCTAAAGAGGAGCACAGACAGCAAAACAAATGTCACAGGGGTGATAACCCTTCCCTATGTTTTCCAAAAACCTTAAAAATTGATTTTTTGGCTGGAGCTACACTTTAAAAATGTACCAGTTCAAAATTACAAACATATTCTACTTAACAACAAACCTACACCCCCTGTATACATCTGTTCAGAGTATATAGAGCCTGGGGGCCCCATGCTTTTCCTTTTTTTTAATTTGGGTGCGGGGTTCCCCTTAATATCCATACAAGACCCAAAGGGCCTGGTAATGGACTGGGGGGGTACCCATGCCATTTGTCTCACTGATTTTCATCCATATTGTCGGGACCCAACATTACATTAAAGGTGCAAGCAGTTTTAGATGACTTTTATTCCTTTAAAAATATCATTTTGTGCAGGGACTGTTCTAAGCATGGGAAACACGTGCCACTTTACAGGCATACTATAGACACCCCCCACGTACGATATTTAAAGGAATGTTTCACTTTTTTTTCACTTTAAGCATCATTAAAATCACTGCTCCCGAAAAAACTGCCGTTTTTAAAACTTTTTTTTGCATTGATACATGTCCTCTGGGGCAGAACCCGGGTCCCCAAACCCTTTTTAGGACAATACCATGCAAATTACCTTTAAAATTAGCACTTTTGATTTCGAACGTTCGAGTCCCATAGACTTCAATGGGGTTCTAACGTTCGTGCAAATTTTTGGTCCGTGCGCAGGTTCTGGTGCAAACTGAACCGGGGGGTGTTCGGCTCATCCCTACGTAGAACATGTACGATGGCACTAGAAAAGGGATGTTCCATACAAAGCGATGATTCTGAGCATGCGTGTTTTTTTGCGCATCGGAATTGCATACAGACGAACTGAATTTCCGATAGGAACTTTTTCAGACGGAAAAATAGAGAACCTGCTCTCAATCTTTTGCTGGCGGAAATTCCGCCAGCAAAAGTCCGATGGAGCATACACACGGTCGGAATTTCTGACCAAAAGCTCACATCGGACTTTGCTGGCAGAGTTCTCATCAAGGTAGGTTGAGGGGCTACAGGGTGCTTGTGTCATACAAAAGAAATTGGGTTTTCCGTTTCCTTAGGGATTGGTAAAACCCAGTCTGGGTACTGGAGCCGGAGACTACATAGAGATTGGGAGTAATGAAGTCTTCAATCATGCGTCCAAGTTTTGCAGATAGCCAGCACACTGATTGTGTAGTTGTGCAGGGCTTTTGTCAGAGATGTGACTATGGTTCAGGGCCTTGTCCTCCCCAGGAATCCTATGAGGCTGCAAGGGAACAGTCAGAGGTGTGCATGCCAGAGGCCCTAAGCCAGAGGCCCTAAGCCTGCAAGAATAAACCATGGGGCAGAATTACATTTTGGTGTTGTTTTTTTAGAGCATTAAAGAAAGAACGTTGAAAACCACTGTGAGGGTAAACCTTTTGTACCAGAACTCAACTTTCTGTAAGAAAAAGTGGGCTAGAAGGACTGTAAATAGAAAATATGGTAAGTGGCTATGTTCCTAGAAGAGCTAAACTTGAGCTGAATCCTACAATATATTTGTTCACTAACTGTAATTAAATTAGTATTTTGTACTATTTTTTTTCTTTTTGTGAAGTCCTGCAAGTGTACTTTTTACATGTGCCTGGATATAAATTTCTGTGCACCCAAGCGTCTGATGAAGACTGTGCAGGTAGAATCTACGACTACATATTAATCTCTGGCAATGAGTCAGTTAAGTTTTGTTAACCAGTTGAACTCTACTAATAATCAATTTATTACTTGACATAAAAGCATGGTAGGACTTTATTGGAGGCTGATCGAGGCACTTTGCTCAGGTTATCGAATTTTCATGAATCGTTAAGAAATAAACAAAAAGTGGTGGCTGACAGGATAGATGATTTTATGAATGTACCTCATCCTTTTTATCCCTGAATTATTAATGGTTTTACTAAGTAGGAAACATTAGAACATACTTTAAAACTCAGACATAATTTAAAATTCATACTTCCGAAGAACCATTTTTGTACAGCAAATACAGGGGATTAATATAACCCTAATTGCTTTAGAGGGATGATATGCTGTTTTTACCAAGACATCGCAAATCGTTTTACTGCTGGATAGTTCAAATATTAACAGGTGAAGTAATGGTTAATAGAAGTTGTGGGTATTTCTTTTATACCTATCAGTTTTATAACCAGAAATTCGATTTATGAAGGTCAGCTTGCAGCATTGTTTCATACTTGACTTCTATTAACCTTTTTTTGCTTTATCCGTCTGTCTGTCCATCTACCTGTCTTGTCTGTTGACTATTGGGACTATGGCACGAAAATATGGAGTTGGAGAGCATTAAAGTTATCCATAATCTTTCTTCTTTGATTTAATTACAGTTACAGTGCAGTGATATTATACTGTGTGTGTGTGTGTGTATATATATATATATATATATATATATATATATATATATATATATATATATATATATATATATACATATATATATATATATATATATATATATATATATATATATATATATATATATATATATATATATATATATATATATATATATATATATATATATATTAGTGCTCAATATAGCCCAGTGGATACATTATGGCTATGATGACTTCATGGGGCCTGGGGACAGGGGTTTAGATTTATTTTCTTTGCTACTGGTCACAAGTCTTTCCTGTGTACCAAAACAAGCTGATCTTGTGGACTAGTGTATATTAAAGATTCTGTCACCTATCCCCTCCTAATTACAATATGTATTGTGTCTGTACACAGTAGATCTGTAAAGCTTCCTATGCATCTCGTGCATGCCTAAAACAGGGCTTTTTTTCAGCGGGAACGCGGGGGAACGCAGTTCCGGCACCTCCAGCACTGAATGTATGTAATAGCATAGGGTGTGGGGTGTGCTGGAGGGTCTATTGATGTTGGCTGCTGGGGGATCTAATGTCACTGGTGGGGATCTGATTTGGTGTGAGGGTCTATTGTTGCTGATGGGGAATATATTGTTGCTGGGGGGTCTTATGTTGCTGGAAGAGATCCATTGTTGAGGGAGAGATCTATTTTTAATTGCTGCTGGAGGATATATTGATGCTGGCTGCTGGGAGATCTGCTGTTGCTGCTGGGGGGGTCTAATGTTGCTTGGGTGGATATTTTATTACTGGGTGTGATATTTTGTTGTGGGTAGTTCACTGTTGCTGCAGGGAATCTATTGTTGTTGGGGTGGAGTCCATTGTTGCTGGGGGAGTCTATTGTTGTGTGGGGATCTATTGCTCGGGTTCTATTGTTGCTGGCTGCAGGGGATCTATTTTACTTCTTTTCTTTTTATCATCAACATGTTCCATACAAATGATTTAGCACCACAAAATGATACTTGGTTCTGTATTCTCTAAATGGGGCAGTACTAGTAGGTGGGTAGGGGGTGGAATCAAGGGACAGTGGTCAGAGGTGGGTAGGGGGCAGAGACAAGGGGTGACTCAGATGGTGGGAGTTCCTGCACCTATTCCCTGAGAAAAAAAGCCCTGCCTAAAACTATCATCAGTTCCTTTTAAATGATGCGTCTATGCAAAGAAATTACTTCCATACATTCCTTCTACAAGGATCCACTATTCTTACTTATCTGGATTTGGAAATAGAAGAGCCAAGGGGAAAGAAGGGGTGGTTATAGGTGATAAGAGTAGGAGAATGGTGTACTTGAAGTATTTCAATCTGACATAGAAACCATCAGGGAAACTAATCTTTGCTTTCATTCATTGAATTTATTATTGCAATAATATTTTTCACAAAAGTGGCTCTTTTTCGTGCTTGTTACAGGGTCTTGACGCATGAGGCATGAAGCCTTCCATGAACAGACTGGTCGGCAGCCTCAAGAACGGAAACAGGCACACACTGAACACACTGGACAAGATCTCAGAGGAAACTACACTCCGAACTCTTCAAAACCACATTATCAAACAAAATAGCAATGTTAAACTTAAACCACTCAACGGAACAAACACTCAACTCCTTAAACAAGGCATTACTACAAACTGCGAACTCAGTGGCTCCAAAACGTAGAACACACATCCACAAAATAACCTCTGGATGGTTTAATGGCACTCTTACTAATTAAAGCAGGAACGCAGATGAGCTGAAAGAGCCTGGAGAAGAAAACCCACAAAGGAAAACCACACAAACTACAAAGCACTCACGGAGAAATATCACAAAGCAATATTCAAAGCAAAAAAGGAACATTTCTCAAACACCATCTCATCAGCCTTAAACCGCCCACGGGAACTCTTCAAAATAGTCACCAAGACAATGAACCCTATCTGTCTAGAGCCCCCAGGAAACGAAACCCAAGAATTCTGCAATGAATTATCGGATTTTTTTATCGATAAAATCGACAACATCCGGAAAACAATTCAACAGGAAAAAACAACCAATCTCATTCAACCAAAGCAAAAAGAAAAAATCAATACGATCATCACACAAGCACCGAATTTCTCACTGATCCCAATCACCACTGACACCACCAAAAACATCATCAGAAACCTCAGAGACAGCAAATCACCAAACGACATCTTTCCCACAAAACTCCTGAAAGAATGTTCCGACATCTTGGCTCCCACTATAATACTCCTCATCAACCAGTCGTTCAAAGAAAGGACTGTTCCAACCGCCCTCAAACATGGCATCGTCAAACCCCTCCTAAAGAGACACAACCTCGACCCTAAGGACCCTAATTATCGCAGACCGATAACAAGCCTCAACACCATCTCCAAGATTATGGAGAAAGCAGTAGTACAACAGCTTCAACACCACCTGGACACGCACAAACTTCTAGACCCTCTGCAATCAGGCTTCCGCCCAGGCCATGGCACAGAAACGGCACTTCTCAAATTATTTGAACGACGCCCTCAAAGCAGCTGATGATGGAGAATCATGTCTCCTGGTACTGTTGGACCTCAGTGCAGCATTCGATACAGTGGACCACAATACTCTACTCATCTGCCTCACAGAAGTAGCAGGAGTCACAGATACAGATCTACAATGGTTCGCATCCTTCTTAGGAAATCGCTCTCAGACAGTGAAACTAGGAGCTTTCACCTCTGAAACCCGCGCAATCTCTTGTGGAGTCCTTCAAGGTTCACCATTGTCACCAGTGCTCTTCAACATCTACATCCGCCCACTCCTCAAAATCATCAGAAAATCGGACCTCTGCTTCCACTCATGCGCTGATGATACCCAACTCTACCTTCTCATCCCTGAAGAAAAAGACCATCATCAGCAACTAGAAAAATGCCTCACTTTGATAGACGACTGGATGACCACTAGCTCTCTTAAACTCAACGGATCAAAAACAGAGCTTCTTCTCCTACACGCAAATCAAAATTCCAAAACTAAGACCCCATGGACACCACCCACCATCTTCGGACAGACCATCTCTCCAAGCACCAAAGCCAAGAGTCTCGGAGTCATTTTTGACTCAGAAATGTCAATGGATGCACAAACAGGATCAGTAGTCAGCCAATCTCACCATCTCCTCCGCCTGCTACGTAGACTCATCCCCTTCGTCCCAGAAGAGGACAAAGCAGCAGTAGTTGGAACAATCATCAATTCCAGACTTGACTACGCAAACTCCCTCTAGATAGGACTACCCCAATATCAGCTTGCGCGCTTGCAACTCATACAAAACACGGCGGCAAGACTGTTAACAGGAAAAAAACCTTGGGAATCCATCTCCCCTTCCCTGAGGAGCCTACATTGGCTATCCGTAAAGAACCAAATCACTTTCAAGACCCTCTGCCTCACCCACAAATGTATACAAGGAAACGCTCCTTAATACCTATGCGAGAAAATAAAGCACTATACACCCAATCGCAGTCTTCGATCTTCAAACCAAAACCTCCTCCTTATTCCAAAAACCCGCTACAAAACAAAAGGAGAACGAAGATTCGCAGTCCAAGGACCACGGTTATGGAACGCTCTACCTACTCACAGCCGCATGGAAGAAAACCATCAGGCCTTCAGGAAGAAAGTCAAGACCTACCTCTTCTAAGGAGCTGGACAACACAGGAGAGATCTAGCACCTTGAGGTGATTCAGTTCGCATGTGCAGCGCTATACAAATCATTCATTCATTCAAGAATGACACAGAATAATGCTGCAGCACTATTAGGACATAAAATAACTCGGGTTCCCTTACAAGGCAGAAGAAAGGAGTCACACACAAGGAAGGCAGTTACAAAACTTGTAAAAGATTTCAATTAATTCTTTTTTTCTTTTTAAGTGCACCTAATTCATTTCCTTAGAGGTGGCTTCTGGCCACTCTTCATTTGCAGTTCAAAGAAGTTCACACTCAGGTTCTCTTGAGTAACAGCAACACCTGCTGTTCTGCTGTCCAACTTAATGTTAGGCATTAGTTGCAGGGGTAGGAAACCTAAAGAGGCGGACAGCATGGTAGAAGTCAAAAGATCACTGGGCACAGTGTTGCCTTTCACACCTGATTTAAACATCTAATTGCTGTACTACTACGGTATGTTGCAATCGTGTGCATTACACAGCAATCATGGGTTCAAATCAGGTGGGGAGCAGGCAACAATTTGCCCCTCACCACCTGTCAAACACACATGGATCACTTTTCAGGGGAGCATCAGTGCCAACTGCACTTGTGAATGAGCATCTAGTTGCATTTGGCAGTGGCACCCTTAGGGCTTGTTCACACAAAGTTGGGGGTGGTAAAACCCTGCGTTTGAGTCCCGGCTTTAGTGCCCCAAACCCCTACCTCCTTTAGCTGCTGAGGCAGCAGCCAAAGGTGTACACATGCCACAGCAGGAATTAAGCCCCTTGTTGTTTTAGATGGGTGCTACAGCCTGCCAATCACAACCCAATCAAGTAAATGGGGTCACTCTGCAACTTCATGCTTCTGCAAGGTCCAAGGGGTTAAAGCAGGGGGTGAGAAAGAAACACATTGCTGCCTGCTTTAACCCCTTGTTTGCTGGACTGCGCAAGGTTGCAGTGCACTTGTAGAGTGGCCTCATTCACTTGAATGGGTCATGCTTGACAGGTGCTACACCCACCAACCATGACAGGACGTATACCGCTTTCTGCGGCTGCGACATGTGTACACCCCTGGCCACTGCAGCTAAAGGGGGTGTGGTTGGGGCAGGAGTAATAAAAACACGTCTTAACTTTGGGGTTTTATAACCCCCCCAAATTGCAAATGTAAATGAACCTTTACTGTTCTGAGCCCCCTCTAAGGCTGCTTTCACACTGATGTGCTACGGTTTACCTGCACTGCAGGTGCAGCGCAGTGCATCTGCAACTTTCCTGGGTTAGCTGTGCTTTGCCATAGACTTCTATTATATCCTGCATTTCAAAAAGTACACCAAACCCACAGGATATAATAGAAGTCTTTGGCTGAGAGCGGCAAACCCCCATGAAAGCTGCAGGTAGACTGAACTGCACCCACAGTGTGGGTAAACCGCAGCGCATCAGTGTGAAAGCAACCCTATACTATTATGCCCAGTGTATTGCTTCACACTAACCTGAAGATCTCTTCATTCCTGCTGCTGGCACTGCTCTGAAGAGTGCAGTTGGTATCACTCCACATGGCACAGGAGCCAGCACTACAGAGGAGGAATGGGCTTATGCGGCTCTTGCTCCCTACTACAGCTCCAACTTTACAAGCAATTCCTCTGCATTGCACTCTGGGGGTCATTTACTAAGATGAATGCACTGTGCTGGTTCCGACCTTAATTGGTGTGCTGTATAGATCCTTAATCCAGGGTGTGAACCAGCGCACACACAGGAGTACCTGCACGCGAGAATGTTTCCAGCGTGATAGGACCGCGCTGGTTCTCGGCGAGGTACATCTCAAGCTCACTGCAATAGGAAAAAAACATCTTCCTATTAAGGCAGTGCGAGAAAAACCTGCATGGGTTCCCCATTCGGTGCATGCCAGGTCCTTCGGTCTGGTATGGATATTAAGGGGAACCCCTACGCCGAAAAAAACGGCGTGGGGGTTCCCCCCAAATCCACACCAGACCCTTATCCGAGCACACAGCCCGGTTGGTCAGGAAAGGGGGTGGGGACGAGCGAGCGCCCCCCTCCTGAACCGTGCCAGGCCGCATGCCCTCAACATGGGGGATGGGTACTTTGGGGAAGGGGGGCGCGCTGTAGGCCCCCGCACCCCAAAGCACCTTGTCCCCATGTTGATGAGGACAAAGGCCTCTTCCCGACAACCCTGGCCGTTGGTTGTCGGGGTCTGCGGGCAGGGGCTTATCGGAATCTGGGAGCCCCCTTTAATAGGGGCCCCTCAGATCCAGGCCCCCCACCCTATGTGAATGAGTATGGGGTACATGGTACCCCTACCCATTCACCTAGGGAAAAAGTGTCAATAAAAAAAACACACTGCACAGGTTTTTAAAGTAATTTATTAGACAGCTCTGGGGGGGTCTTCTTCCGGCTTCGGGGGTCCTCTTACGGCTTCGGGATTCTCTCCGGTTCTTCTCTGCTGTCTCCGGCCTTTTCTTCCGCTGTTCGACCTGTTCTCCGTGCTCTCCGGTCTTCTGCCGGGCTCCTCCGCTATCTTCTGCTCTTTTGCCGCTCTTTTGCTAGCAGAGGAGCCCGGTCTGCTGCCTTCTGCCTTCTTCCCTCTTCTCTTCTTCCGATGTTGACACAACGCTCTCTCCGGCTGTAATGCTCTCTGAGCGCCTTGCTCTGACTTATATAGGCAGTGACCCCGCCCCCTTATGCCGTCACAGTCCCTGGGCATGCTGGGACTGTGATGTTTTAGGGGGCGTGGTCACTGGGTGATGTTGACAGCGGAGAAGAACCAGAGAGACCCCCGAAGTCAGAAGAAGACCCCGAAACCGGAAGAAGACCCGCAAAGCCGAAAGAAGGCCCCCCCGGAGCTGTCTAATAAGTTATTTGAAAAACCTGTGCAGTGTGTTTTTTTTTTTACACTTTTTCCCTAGGTGAATGGGTAGTGGTACCATGCACCCCATACTCATTCACATAGGGTGGGGGGCCGGCATCTGGGGGCCCCCGTATTAAAGGGGGCTCCCGAATTCCGATAAGCCCCCCTCCCACAGACCCCGACAACCAACGGTCAGGGTTGTCGGGAAGAGGCCCTTGTCCTCATCAACATGGGGACAAGGTGCTTTGGGGGGGCCCCTTCCTCAAAGTACCCATCCCCCATGTTGAGGGCATGCGGCCTGGTATGGTTCAGGAGGGGGGGCGCTCGCTCGTCCCCACCCCCTTTCCTGACCTGCCGGGCTGCGTGCTCGGATAAGGGTGTGGTATGGATTTTGGGGGGGACCCCATGCCGATTTTTCGGCATAGGGGGTTCCCCTTAAAATCCATCCTGGACTGAAGGGCCTGGTATGCCCCTGGGGGTGGGGACCCCCACGCCATTTAAAAAAAAAAATGGCATGGGGGTCCCCTCTGAATCCATACCAGACCCTGGGGGGACCCCACGCTGTTTTTTTTCACGATTTTTTTTAGCCAGCATTTTTTTTTTACATTGAGCGGGAAGTCAGCTGACAGCTGATGACTCATAGGTTGTTAACCACTTCAATATCAGACACTATTTTTAGCGCCGCTTTACTGTTGTTTTAGTGGCGTTATTTGGCTGCTAGCGTGGCGGTTTTAACCCCCCACGGGGCGATTTTAACCCCTCTGCTAGCAGCCAAAAAGGGGTTAAATCCGCCCGCAAAACGCCACTGGATCGGCATTTTGCCGGCGGTATCACAGCGCTGCCCCATTGATTTTAATGGGGAGGAGCAGTGAGTTCAGCGCTCCAAAAAAGCTGCTGGCAGGACTTTTTGTGATGCCCTGCCAGCGCACCGCTCCAGTGTGAAAGCCCTCACTGGAGTGAATGGAGCCGCTTCTTTAGGGTGTTTTTCAGGTGCTATTTTTTTCTAAAATCTTTGGAGCGGTGTATAAACCGCTCCTGCCCATTGAAATCAATGGGACAGCGTGGCTATACCGCCGGCAAAACGCTGCTGCCGTGGTGTTTTGCGTGCGGTTTTAACCCCTGCTAGCGGCCGAATACCGCCGGTAAAGCAGCGTGAAAAATAGCGCAGTTTTACCGCTGCCGCCCGCACTGCCCCAGTGTGAAAGGGGCCTAAGGCCCCCTCACACGGACGGACCTTTCAGGTCCGCCTTGGACCTGAACGGACACTCCATAGACCTCTATGGAGGGTCGGATGTCAGTGGTGACATGTCCGCTGACATCCGACCCACTCCAATCCTAAAAAGTGTAACGGAGGAAAAACCTATTTTTCCATCCATCTGTGGATCGGATCGGGTGACGATGGACTCTACGGTCCGTCATCATCCGATCCCCCATAGAGGAGAGCAGCACTCTGACAGGTCTGTCCCTGCACAGTGTGCAGAGACGTTTTTTAACGAATTTCGACAAATTCGTTAATTCGGGAATATCAGAAATAACGAAAACTTGTTTATCAAATTTTTTCCGAATATTCGTAAATTCGATAAAATTGGACATTCGTAAATTCGGGCATTCGTAGATTCGTACATTCGCAATTTACAAATGTACATTCGTACATTCGTACATTAGTAAATTAGTAAATTAGTGAATTCGTAAATTTGTAAATTTGAAAATTCGGAAATCTGAAATAATAGTTAACTAATAATAACTTAACTATTAGTAATTACTAGTAACTTTTAAATTATAGGTATTGTAATTTCCTTTAAAATTTGTCTGTTAGTGAACGTAACACATACAAATTTATCCGAAGTTATGAATGATCCAAAAAAATGGAATGGAACGTAATGAATTAATAATAATAAATAACAATAATAATAACAACCTTTTATTATTATTATTTATTAATAATTTGTTCCGTTCCATTTATTTAGATGCAGCATTCGTTTTGGATAATTCGTAACTTCGGATAAATTTGTATTTGTTACGTTCACTGACAGTCAAATTTGAAAGGAAATTACAATACCTATAATTTAATAGTTAGTTACTATTTCAGATTTTTGAATTTTCGGGTTTTTGGATTTTCAAACTTCGAATTTACAAATTTACAAATTTTATGAATTTACGAATGTACGAATTTACAAATGAACAAATGTAAAAATGTACGAATGTACGAATGAACGAATGAAAGAATGAACGAATGTACGAATGAACGAATGTTCGAATTTACGAATGTACGAATGTACGAACGAACGCATTTACAAATTTACGAATGAACGAATTTACGAATCGCGATCATAACGAATGACCCGAAAAACGAAAAAAAATAAATAAACGAATGAAACGAAAATGAACAAATTTTTTGGCTGTGCACATGTCTACCTGTCATCTGCCTGCCCAGCGGGGATCGACGGAGCGATCCCCCGCTGAGCAGAGCAGGCTCCGTACACGGGGTACAAAGTCCCATCGTGTGTATGAGGCTTAACCACTTGAGCCCCGGACCATTATGCTGCCTAAGGACCGGAGGAAGGAAGGAAGTCTTTTTCCAATTTGGCACTGCATCGCTTTAACTGCTAATTGCGCGGTCATGCAATGCTGTACCCAAACGAAATTTGTGTCCTTTTCTTCCCACAAATAGAGCTTTCTTTTGATGGTATTTGATCACCTCTGCGGTTTTTATTTTTTGCGCTATAAAGGGAAAAAGACCGAAAATTTTGAAAAAAAAATATATTTTCTACTTTTTGTTATAAAAAAATCCAATAAACTCAATTTTAGTCATACATTTAGGCCAAAATGTATTCGGCCACATGTCTTTGGTAAAAAAAATGTCAATAAGCGTATATTTATTGGTTTGCGCAAAAGTTATAGCGTCCACAAACTAGGGTACATTTTCTGGAATTTACACAGCTTTTAGTTTATGACTGCCTATGTCATTTCTTGAGGTGCTAAAATGGCAGGGCAGTACAAAACCCCCCCAAATGACCCCATTTTGGAAAGTAGACACCCCAAGGAATTTGCTGAGAGGCATGTTGAACCCATTGAATATTTTTTTTTTCACAAGTGATTGAATAATGACAAAAAAAAAAAAAATATTTACAAAAAGTTGTCACTAAATGATATATTGCTCACACAGGCCATGGGCCTATGTGGAATTGCACCCCAAAATACATTCAGCTGCTTCTCCTGAGTATGGGGATACCACATGTGTGGGACTTTTTGGGAGCCTAGCCGCGTACGGGGCCCCAAAAACCAATCACCGCCTTCAGGATTTCTAAGGGCATAAATTTTTGATTTCACTCCTCACTACCTATCACAGTTTTGAAGGCCATAAAATACCCACATGGCACAAACCCCCCCCCCCCCAAATGACCCCATTTTGGAAAGTAGACACCCCAAGCTATTTGCTGAGAGGCATGTTGAGTCCATGGAATATTTTATTTTTTGACACAAGTTGCGGGAAAGTGACAATTTTTTTTTTTTTGCACAAAGTTGTCACTAAATGATATATTTCTCACACAGGCCATGGGCATATGTGGAATTGCACCCCAAAATACATTTAGCTGCTTCTCCTGAGTATGGGGATACCACATGTGTGGGACTTTTTGGGAGCCTTGCCGCATACGGGGCCCCGAAAACCAAGCACTGCCTTCAGGATTTCTAAGGGCGTAAAGTTGTGATTTCACTCCTCACTACCTATCACAGTTTTGAAGGCCATAAAATGCCAAGATGGCACAAACCCCCCCCCCCCCCCAAATGACCCCATTTTGGAAAGTAGACACCCCAAGCTATTTGCTGAGAGGCATGTTGAGTCTATGGAATATTTTATATTTTGACACAAGTTGCGGGAAAGTAACACTTTTTTTTTTTTGCACAAAGTTGTCACTAAATGATATATTGCTCAAACATGCCATGGGCATATGTGGAATTACACCCCAAAATACATTCTGCTGCTTCTCCTGAGTACGGGGATACCACATGTTTAGGACTTTTTGGGAGCCTAGCCGCGTACGGGGCCCCAAAAACCAAGCACCGCCTTCAGGATTTCTAAGGGCATAAATTTTTGATTTCACTCCTCACTACCTATCACAGTTTTGAAGGCCATAAAATACCCAGATGGCACAACCCCCCCCCAAATGACCCCATTTTGGAAAGTAGACACGCCAAGCTATTTGCTGAGAGGCATGTTGAGTCCATGGAATATTTTATTTTTTGACACAAGTTGCGGGAAAGTGACAATTTGGTTTTTTCTGGGGTTTTTTTGCACAAAGTTGTCACTAAATGATATATTGCTCAAACATGCCATGGGCATATGTGGAATTACACCCCAAAATATATTCTGCTGCTTCTCCTGAGTACGGGGATACCACATGTGTGGGACTTTTTGGGAGACTAGCCGCATACGGGGCCCCGAAACCAAGCACCGCCTTCAGGATTTCTAAGGACGTAAAGTTGTGATTTCACTCCTCACTACCTATCAGTGTTTTGAAGGCCATAAAATGCCAAGATGGCACAAAACCCTGCCCCAAATGACCCCATTTTGGAAAGTAGACACCCCAAGCTATTTGCTGAGAGGCATGGTGAGTATTTTTCAGCTCTCATTTGTTTTTGAAAATGAAGAAAGACAAAAAATTTTTTTTTTTCTTTTTTTAATTTTCAAAAGTTTGTGACAATAAGTGAGGTCTGCAAAATACTCACTATATCTCTCAGCAAATAGCTTGGGGTGTCTATTTTACAAAATGGGGTCATTTGGGGGGGGGGGGGTTGTGCCATCTGGGCCTCCGAAACTGTGATAGGCAGTGAAGAGTGAAATCAAAAATTTACGCCCTTAGAAAGCCTGAAGGCGGTGCTTGGTTTTCGGGGTCCCGTGCGCGGCTAGGCTCCCAAAAAGTCCTACACATGTGGTATCCCCATACTTAGGAGAAGCAACAGAATGTATTTTGGGGTGTAATTTCACATATTCCCATGGCATGTTTGAGCAATATATCATTTAGTGGCAACTTTGTGCAAAAAAAAATTTGTCTCTTTCCCGCAACTTGTGTCACAATATAAAATATTCCATGGACTCGACATGCCTCTCAGCAAATAGCTTGGTGTGTCTACTTTCCATAATGGGGTCATTTGGGGGGGGTTTGAACTGTCCTGGCATTTTATGCACAACATTTAGAAGCTTAAGTCACACATCACCCACTCTTCTAACCACTTGAAGACAAAGCCCTTTCTGACACTTTTTGATTACATGAAAAAATTATTTTTTTTTGTAAGAAAATTACTTTGAACGCCCAAACATTATATATTATTTTAAAGCAAATGCCCTACAGATTAAAATGGTGGGTGTTTTCATTTTTTTTTTCACACAGTATTTGCGCAGCGATTTTTCAAACGCATTTTTTGGGGAAAAAACACACTTTTTTAAATTTTAATGCACTAAAACACACTATATTGCCCAAATGTTTGATGAAATAAAAAAGATGATCTTAGGCCGAGTACATGGATACCAAACATGACATGCTTTAAAATTGCGCACAAACGTGCAGCGGCGACAAAATAAATACTTTTTTAAAAGCCTTTAAAAGCCTTTACAGGTTACCACTTTAGATTTACAGAGGAGGTCTACTGCTAAAATTACTGCCCTCGATCTGACCTTCGCGGTGATACCTCACATGCATGGTGCAATTGCTGCTTACATTTGACGCCAGACCGACGCTTGCGTTCGCTTTTGCGCGAGAGCAGGGGGGGACAGGGGTGCTTTTTTTTTTTTTTCTTTATTATTTTTTTGCTTTTTTATCTTATTTTTAAACTGTTCCTTTCATTTTTATTTTTTTTTTATAAATTTTATTGTTATCTCAGGGAATGTAAATATCCCCTATGATAGCAATAGTTAGTGACAGGTACTCTTTTTTAAAAAAATCGGGCTCTATTAGACCCTAGATCTCTCCTCTGCCCTCAAAGCATCTGACCACACCAAGATCGGTGTGATAAAATGCTTTCCCAATTTCCCAATGGCGCTGTTTACATCCGGCGAAATCTAAGTCATAAAATGCTCATAGCTTCCGGTTTCTTAGGCCATAGAGATGTTTGGAGCCATTCTGGTCTCTGATCAGCTCTATGGTCAGCTGGCTGAATCACCGGCTGCATTTTCAGGTTCCCTGTTGGGACAGGAGAGCCAGAGAAAAACATGGAAGACGGTGGGGAGGGGGGGCATTCCCTCCCACTGCTTGCAAAAGCAGTCTAGAGGCTAATTAGCCGCTAGGATTGCTTTTACATGAAAGCCGACCGCTGGCTGAAAAGAATGATACCAAGATGATACCTAAACCTGCAGGCATCATTCTAGTATAACCACTCAAAGTCCAGCAACATACCAGTACGTTGCTGGTCCTTGTTGGGCATATATTGTAAACTTTTTTTTCATGCAGCCTGTGGGCTGAACAAAAAAAAGATATTGATCGGTGGGTATGCCCACCATTAGAATACCTCCCTTCATCCACCCACTTCTAATGATGGGCATACATGCACCATTTATATATGCCGAAGCATGGGGGCATCTTCCCGCAAAAGGCAGGAGCAAATCGCTCCTCCACCCACTGCTGCCCCCACGCTTCGGCATATATGCTGAAGTATGTAACTGTGGTGGTGAAATCACCTCCGACAGCGCTGGAGTCACGGCTTTATATATCGTGGAAGCAAACGCTGTTGCTGTCAAGATAAATAAATCCGCGCTGCAACTGAATGGCGTACCTGCTAAGCAAATGATGGTTAACAATAAAACAAAGTAACATTACAGTATAACAGTAAGACTTACCATACCTGCAAAGCAAATACAAAAAAAAACATAGTAAAAAATAAAACATTTAACACAACCTGTGCCTAAAATATATATATGCCGAAGCATGGGGGCATCCTCCCGCAAAAGGCAGGAGCAAATCGCTCCTCCACCCACTGCTGCCCCCACGCTTCGGCATATATGCTGAAGTATGTAACTGTGGTGGTGAAATCACCTCCGACAGCGCTGGAGTCACGGCTTTATATATCGTGGGAGCAAACGCTGTTGCTGTCAAGATAAATAAATCCGCACTGCAACTGAATGGCGTACCTGAAAACAATAAAATGGTTACCAACAAAACACAGTAAACAGTAAAGTATAAAAAAATTGCATATCTGAAAAGCAAACATGGTAAAACATAATAACAATAAAACATTGCAGAATAGAATAGAGTAAAAAAGAGCAGAACGATAGAGAGAGAATAGAGAGAGAGAACAATAAAACAACAACTATTTTTGGTTTTTTTATTTTATATTTTTTTTGTGTTTTTATTTTTTTATTTTTATTTTTTACACTTTTTTTAGTAACTTTTAACTTTTGTAACTGGTTCCAGGTTTGGGTCTCTCAAAATGCAATGGCATCTTGGGAGACCCTGTGAAAGTGTGTCCTAGTCTGTGCAGTGCTGAACCCTACGCTAATACTCAACTAGTGTATGGTAGCGTTCAAAGCATTCACCCATGCAAAGACCAGGTCCACAATAGATCTATAGAGATCTTCGGTGAAAAACAGTGAATAAAAATCCAGTGGCGTAAAGTCAACTGTTTCCACCTGAATTCCGGGTTGGCCAGTGAAAGGGGGAAGTACGGGTGCTGCAGAAGTGGTGGGTTCCCAATTCGGATTGGCGAATGCAGCAGGAAGGGCACTATGGGCACGACGGGCCTGTCTTTGTCTTCTTGGTGGCAGCGGGACACTACTAGTGCTTGCCACTTCACCAGCTTGAACTGCACTTATGGGACTCGCCACGTCACCACGTGATACTGCAGTGCTGGATGTACGACCAGGGTGTACTAGGCCGCTGGTGCTTGCCAGTTCACCAGAAGGAATAGCGGCGCTAGTACTTCTCTGCTCCATACGAGGGACCTGCGGTTCTTGCACTTCAAGGACAGAAGAAGTTCGGGGTCTGGTACGCCTGACCCTAGCAGGGACCACAACTCTGTCGTCAGAGCTATCTGTCATGGAGCCGCTGTCCTCTACAGGATCGTATTCTGAGCCTGAACTTGACAGATGAGTGACTTCCTCTTCACTATCTGTCATGCTCAGAAACGTGTAGGCCTCTTCACTAGTGTACCTTCGATTTGCCATTTTGGGCTCTAAATTTAGGGGTACACCAGTGAGACTCACAGGCAAAAAAGCTCCCGACTGTCAGCGACTGTATCAAAACGCTACCAAAAAACTGTTAGCGATCGCAGGCATCAGGCCTGATGCTGCGAACGCTGCAGTTATGTGTGCTTAGTGTTTTGTAAGTGTCAGTTATCGATCGATACTGCACTAGGGTGGGCTGGGCAGGGCTGGGCCGAGGGGCAAAACGCAGGTGCTAGCAGGTATCTGGGCTGATCCTGCTAACACTGCGTTTATGGGAACCCTAAACTGCTGGGGAGTATAGATCTGATCGGATCAGATATCGATCCGCTCAGATACTATAGCACTAAGGGAGGTGTATGCTGCGTGTGTGGGTTTTAGCGGTACTGGCGCTAACCTGACGCTGCCTGGGGCGACGCAGACCTTATCTGACCCTAAAAACGTAATTTATATCACCGCCGGGCAATTAGGGGGTTAAACCTTTATAAGGTAATAAACGGCGGGTGCCCTAAAACTATAATAAACTATAATAAACTATAATAAACTATAATAAACTACAAAAAACAAACTAGCTAACCAGCGTCACCCGTAACACTTATACGGTGATCGCTGGTGAAAGGGTTAACTAGGGGGCAATCAGGGGGTTAAAACCTTTAGCAGGTAGTATATGGGGGTCCCTGTCGCTATAAAACACTGACAGCGAACCTATATACTTACCTCCCTAACTATCGTCACCTGTGTCACTAATACAGCGATCAGAAAAACGATCGCTTAGCGACACTGGTGACGGGGGTGATCACGGGGTTAACCTTTATTAGGGGGGTTAGGGGGGTACCCTGGACCTAAGGGGGGGGTACCCTACACCTAAAGGGGGCTAACCTAACTGCCCTAACACTTATAACTGTCACAAACTGACACCAATGCAAAAAAAAAAAAATGCTATTGGTGTCAGAGTGACAGGGGGTACAGGGGGGTGATCGGGGTGTGATCGGGGGGTGAAGGGGGGTGACAAGTGTGCCTGGCGTGTTCTACTGAAAGTGTAGTGTTGTGCAGACTTACTTGATGTCTTCTCTCCTCTGCGCCTGATCGAAAAGACCGGCTCGAGGAGGGATGACATCACTTCCTTTCCCTCTGTTTACATTACAGAGGGAAAGGAAGCATTTTCATTCGCCGGGAGCGATCGGGAGGGGGTGGCCAACAATGGATGGCCTCCCCCTGACCTCTCATCGCCCGGGAAGAAATGGCGACCGCCTCGGGCACCGGGGGGGGTCCGATCGGACCCCCCACCCGCGGAAGGCAAATCACGTGCATGTACGTGATTTTGCCTGTCCGTGCCACCTTGCCGACGTACATCGGCGTGGGCGGTTGTCAAGTGGTTAAACACCAGAAATTCAAGTTTTCATATCTTTAAAGGTCACCATACACTGGCCAATCAGTTAGATCTTCCATAAATTTGATTCAGTGCAAGAGCCTGTTTGGTTTTCTACAATTAGAAGTACCGGTAATTCTTCATCTTCCTATTACCGCTTTAGCCTAATGCTCTCTTTCCACTATTTCAACCCCAAAGTTGCGTGATTTACAATGTGCTTTTTTGGCTTGTTTTCCACTATTGCAACTTGTCATGCCACTAGGGACTGAAAAGTTGCATAACAAGTTCTACCCCATGATTTACAATGAGTACCGTTCATATGTGTGCGACTTCAAGTCGCAGCAACTTCAAAGTAGTCCCTGCACTACTTTGGTCCCACTTTGATGCGACTTGAGGTCCATAGACCTCAAAAACACACAGGCATTGCTTCGAGTTTCGTCAAAAAGTTGTGGGAAACTCGCGGCAAAAAACACGCAACTTTGGGCTTGCAATAGTGGAAACCGAGCCTTAATGCCGTGTCATGCTACTAATTCAAAACATCTGAGAAAAAGACGCACTGAAGTTGGAACAAAGTAGTGCAAGACCTATTTTTGGAGTTTCACCAATTAGAACGGGGGGACATTGAAATACATGTGTTTTGACTTGTCCTGCGACTTCACATGTGTCAAGTCGCACAACAACTCGCAGTAGTGGAAAGAGAGCCTAAGGCCACTTGGGACTGAAAAGTTGCAGCACAAGTTGTACCCCATGATTTACAATGGGTACCGTTCATATGTGTGCGACTTGCTTACGCACATGCCATATACACAGCGGGCACACATCTTTATTACAGAAATCCATATTTGGCATGAAAATTAACCACTTGCTTACTGGGCACTTAAACCCCCCTGCTGTGCAGACCAATTTTCAGCTTTCAGCGCTGATGCACTTTGAATGACAATTGCGAAGTCATACTTAGCCAAATGTTTTTTTTTTTAAAGTTCCCACAAATAGAGCATTCTTTTGGTGCTATTTGATCACCTCTGTGGTTTTTTATTTTGTTCACAAAAAAAAAAAAGAAAATACAGATTTTTTTTTTTTCTGTTAAATTCAGTATTTATTTACAGAAAAAAAAATATCTTTACACCGCTTTGAGGTAGGGTTGCTTATGCTTACAGATTATAAGAAACATTTCAGACAGGAGAAGATTAAGTTCTTTGCTTTCTCTGCACAGTGCCAGCTTGGTACAGGGATTCATTAACAGAAAGCAAAAATAATCTTCCCAAAAACATTTCTCCTGGTAAAAAAAAAAAAGTGCACAGAAAGCCATGTGTAGCATAAGCAGCAGTTAATGCCACAATTTGATATGGTGACTACTTCAGTAGAATACCTTGATTTTCAGAGGAACCACCAGTTGCTGAAATAGACCAATCTTATTATCCAGATTAATGTTTTTTTTTTTTTTCTAAAACTACATCATGCAGCTGCTTTATTCATAAAGCATGAGAATGTCGTGTTTATGAAGCCAGTTTGGCACACAATGATTTCAAATAGTGTGGAGAAGCTCTTATAAAACCTCCATAACCAAAGTTCTTTCGAAGTTTTGGAGTCCGACACTGATTTAATTGCAGCAAAGCTCTAAACAAGACGACTGATTAAATGATATATATAAAAAAAAGGGGCTACAGAAAAGAAGTCTAATTAAACATGGTTTTACAAATTATTAACCATTCGATATATTGTACATCATGTGCACATGGTATCTGCCTTAGTGTAATTTAGAAAGGGGTAATATGTTAAATTAAATTTGTCATGCACCAAGTTGCAGGAGCCTCAGGCATATGCTGCTGTTTTCTAAGTAAATGGCTACAAAGCTGGTGCTGTTACAGTAAGGATTCACTGCCTATCTCGCTACATCCCAGGAAAGAGGTGTGCGCATTCCAAAAGTCTAAGGATGGCATTTTACATCTGAGGCATCTCACACACAGGCAGGCATGACTATTGACATCTCCCAACCGTGACTAGGGGCAAGAGATTTGAGCACAGTAGGCCTGAAAGAGGAACCACAGGCAAAATCAAAAGTGACAGATGATGCAGTCTGTCAATAACCCTTAAAGTGACACTAAACTCACATTTATAAAATAAATGCCATATGTTTAAATATAAGTAGAATGTATGTTTTATCTCTGGCATCTTTCTAATGCAAGCTTTACACTAAAGACTTCCTGTCTTATAAGGGTGGCTACATTTGTGTATGTGAACAAAAGCCACTCTTTGCTGCTTATCCCCCAAGATGGACTACACACCTACAGGCAGTCCCCTACAGGCAGTGTATCCGTTGTTCATTTAGAGTGCAGACCTCCCCCCCCCCACAAGACAGGAAGTGTGTTAATGGCAGGGTCACCAGGTAAAAGAAAAAAAAAAGTTAATGAATGCAGCCATCACATCTAAGAACTGGTAAGCTGTAATATATGACATTTTAGTTTTTTTGGTTTAATACTGTTTCAAAATGGAAGTAAATGTAAAACCTACTCCCATCCTCATTAGAAGTCTAATCAATTTAGCGAGGTAAAGAATTTTTTTTTACCCATTTTGCGGCTCCAGTCCAGTACCATGCTGAGCTGTCAGTGGTGGCTTCAGCGTGTAGGAGAGGCAGCCAACAATGAAAGCCAATAGTAACTATTAGAACAGGTAAGTATAGCAATTTTTTCTTTACAGGGCTAGATAGATTAGGCTTAGAATGTGGTAGGCTTAGCTTTTACTTCCACTGTAAACCTTTTCCCATAAAAGTCCTTTGTTCTAGGTTACCCTATAAAATACAGATTTTAAAAATAATTTTGTATATTTTTGGATATTTTGATATTAAATTTTGCAAACAGGTAATTTGTCTCCTTCATTGATGTACGCTGATGAGGCGGCACTGATGGGCACTGATTGGTTACACTGATAGGCAGCACTGCTTGGGACCACTGGTGGGCATTGATAGGTGGCACTGGCAGGTGGTACTGGTGGGCACAGATGAGGCAGAATTGCCTCTTCGGGACCAATGTCCCTTGCACCGAAGCCGGTGATCAGCTTTTATTTTTATCCTCATTGGCTGACAGCTAATCGCATGGTAAGGGGCTGGGATGGGCCCCTTACTCGGATCTGTGATCACCCGAGTCTCAGAGACTCAGTGCGTTCTGCAGGGAACACACGGAGAGCCTGTCCTATGACAGCCTCCCAGAAATTCAGGTCTACGCTGAGACCGTCGTTTGGCTATAGCACAGACACCAAGTGGTTAATAGAAAAACAGATGCAGATTTCTAGGACTGGCCAAAAATAATGTTTAGAGTCAAAGGCAACTGATGACTTTCTATTAAAGGCCTAAATGGGCCATTAACATGCATCACAATTGAACTTAGGCATGTGTCTTTTCAAAGTTAAACTCATTAAAATCCTTTCTTATTTTTGCTTGGGGATGGACTGCAGAGGGATTAGAAGTTTTGGGGGAGGTCTACACCCCTGATAGGGTGAAGACACCTCCCAAATTTTTCAAATTTCTCATTCAAAATTCACTTCCTGTCACATAGCCAAACAGGAAGTGAGGGTAAAACCCTACCAATGTATGTCCTTGGGGACATACAGGTCCATCTAAATAGTTTCCCAATTCCGGAAATTGCACTCTAGCTTTTTGCCATGTACATCCCAAATTATTATGTATTTATATTAAATGGTAAGGGGGTACAAAAGTACCCCTACCATTTCACAAAAAAACTGTCAAAAATGTTAAAAATGTCAAGAGACAGTTTTTGACAATTCCTTTATTTAACCACTTGCCGACCGCCGCACACAGATGTACGTCGACAAAGCGGCACGGGCAGGCATAAGGGCTTACCTGTACGTCCCTGCCTACCCGCGGGTGGGGGGTCCGATCGGACCCCCCCCGGTGCCTGCGACGGTCGGCAAATGTCCCCCGGCGATCGGTGGTGAGGGGGAGGCCATCCATTCGTGGCCCCCCCCTCGCGATCGCTCCCAGCCAATGGGATCATTTCCCTGCCTCTGTATTGTACACAGAGGCAGAGGAAATGATGTCATCTCTCCTCGGCTCGGTATTTTCCGTTCCGGGCCGAGGAGAGAAGACTGTAATGTGAGTGCACAACACACACACACACAGTAGAACATGCCAGGCACACATTACACCCCGATCCCCCCCCCGATCGCCCCCCGATCCCCCCCAATCACCCCCCCCCTGTCACAAACTGACACAAAGCAGGTTTTTTTTTTTTTTTTTTCTGATTACTGTATTGGTGTCAGTTTGTGACAGTTAGTGTGTTAGGGCAGTGAATGTTAGGCCCCCTTTAGGTCTAGGGTACCCTCCTAACCCCCCCTAATAAAGTTTTAACCCCTTGATCACCCCCCGTCACCAGTGTTGCTAAGCGATCATTTTTCTGATCGCTGTATTAGTGTCGCTGGTGACGCTAGTTAGGGACATAAATATTTAGGTTCGCCGTCAGCGTTTTATAGCGACAGGGACCCCCATATACTACCTAATAAATGTTTTAACCCCTTGATTGCCCCCTAGTTAACCCTTTCACCACTGATCACCGTATAACTGTTACGGGTGACGCTGGTTAGTTCGTTTATTTTTTATAGTGTCAGGGCACCCGCCGTTTATTACCAAATAAAGGTTTAGCCCCCTGATCGCCCGGCGGTGATATGCGTCGCCCCAGGCAGCGTCAGATTAGCGCCAGTACCGCTAACACCCACGCACGCAGCATACGCCTCCCTTAGTGGTATAGTATCTGTACGGATGAATATCTGATCCAATCAGATCTATACTAGCGTCCCCAGCAGTTTAGGGTTCCCGAAAACGCAGTGTTAGCGGGATCAGCCCAGATACCTGCTAGCACCTGCGTTTTGCCCCTCCGCCCGGCCCAGCCCACCCAAGTGCAGTATCGATCGATCACTGTCACTTACAAAACACTAAACGCATAACTGCAGCGTTCGCATAGTCAGGCCTGATCCCTGCGATCGCTAACAGTTTTTTTGGTAGCGTTTTGGTGAACTGGCAAGCACCAGCCCCAGGCAGCGTCAGGTTAGCGCCAGTAGCGCTAACACCCACGCACGCACCGTACACCTCCCTTAGTGGTATAGTATCTGAACGGATCAATATCTGATCCGATCAGATCTATACTAGCGTCCCCAGCAGTTTAGGGTTCCCAAACACGCAGTGTTAGCGGGATCAGCCCAGATACCTGCTAGCACCTGCGTTTTTCCCGTCCGCCCGGCCCAGCCCACCCAAGTGCAGTATCAATCGATCACTGTCACTTACAAAACACTAAACGCATAACTGCAGCGTTCGCAGAGTCACGCCTGATCCCTGCGATCGCTAACAGTTTTTTTGGTAGCGTTTTGGTGAACTGGCAAGCACCAGCCCCAGGCAGCGTCAGATTAGCGCCAGTACCGCTAACACCCACGCACGCAGCATACGCCTCCCTTAGTGGTATAGTATATGAACGGATCAATATCTGATCAGATCTATACTAACGTCCCCAGCAGTTTAGGGTTCCCACAAACGCAGTGTTAGCGGGATCAGCCCAGATACCTGCTAGCACCTGCGTTTTGCCCCTCCGCCCGGCCCAGCCCAGCCCACCCAAGTGCAGTATCGATCGATCACTGTCACTTACAGAACACTAAACGCATAACTGCAGCGTTCGCAGAGTCAGGCCTGATCCCTGCGATGACTAACAGTTTTTTTGGTAGCGTTTTGGTGAACTGGCAAGCGCCAGCGGCCTAGTACACCCCGGTCGTAGTCAAACCAGCACTGCAGTAACACTTGGTGACGTGGCGAGTCCCATAAGTGCAGTTCAAGCTGGTGAGGTGGCAAGCACAAGTAATGTCCCGCTGCCACCAAAAAGACAAACACAGGCCCGTCGTGCCCATAGTGCCCTTCCTGCTGCATTCGCCAATCCTAATTGGGAACCCACCGCTTCTGCAGCGCCCGTACTTCCCCCATTCACATCCCCAACCAAATGCAGTCGGCTGCATGAGAGGCATTTTCTTTATGTCCTCCCGAGTACCCCTACCCAGCGAACCCCCCCAAAAAAGATGTTGTGTCTGCAGCAAGCGCGGATATAGGCGTGACACCCGCTATTATTGTCCCTCCTGTCCTGACAATCCTGGTCTTTGCATTGGTGAATATTTTGAACGCTACCATGCACTAGTTGACTATTAGCGTAGGGTACAGCATTCCACAGACTAGGCGCACTTTCACAGGGTCTCCCAAGATGCCATCGCATTTTGAGAGACCCGAAACTGGAACCGGTTACAGTTATAAAAGTTAGTTACAACAAAAAAAAAAAAAACACATACAAAAATATAAAATAAAAAAAAAATAGTTGTCGTTTTATTGTTCTTTCTCTCTCTATTCTCTCTCTCTATTGTTCTGCTCTTTTTTACTGTATTCTATTCTGCAATGTTTTATTGTTATTATGTTTTATCATGTTTGTTTTTCAGGTATGCAATTTTTTATACTTTACCGTTTACTGTGCTTTATTGTTAACCATTTTTTTGTCTTCAGGTACGCCATTCACGACTTTGAGTGGTTATACCAGAATGATGCCTGCAGGTTTAGGTATCATCTTGGTATCATTCTTTTCAGCCAGCGGTCGGCTTTCATGTAAAAGCAATCCTAGCGGCTAATTAGCCTCTAGACTGCTTTTACAAGCAGTGGGAGGGAATGCCCCCCCCCCCAACGTCTTCCGTGTTTTTCTCTGGCTCTCCTGTCTCAACAGGGAACCTGAAAATGCAGCCGGTGATTCAGCCAGCTGACCATAGAGCTGATCAGAGACCAGAGTGGCTCCAAACATCTCTATGGCCTAAGAAACCGGAAGCTACGAGCATTTTATGACTTAGATTTCGCCGGATGTAAACAGCGCCATTGGGAAATTGGGAAAGCATTTTATCACACCGATCTTGGTGTGGTCAGATGCTTTGAGGGCAGAGGAGAAATCTAGGGTCTAATAGACCCCAATTTTTGCAAAAAAGAGTACCTGTCACTACCTATTGCTATGATAGGGGATATTTACATTCCCTGAGATAACAATAAAAATGATTTTAAAAAAAATGAAAGGAACAGTTTAAAAATAAGATAAAAAAATAATAATAATAAAGAAAAAAAAAAAAAAAAGCACCCCTGTCCCCCCTGCTCTCGCGCTAAGGCGAACGCAAGCGTCGGTCTGGCGTCAAATGTAAACAGCAATTGCACCATGCATGTGAGGTATCGCCGCAAAGGTCAGATCGAGGGCAGTAAGTTTAGCAGTAGACCTCCTCTGTAAATCTAAAGTGGTAACCTGTAAAGGCTTTTAAAGGCTTTTAAAAATGTACGTTTGTGCGCAATTTTAAAGCATGTCATGTTTGGTATTCATGTACTCAGCCTAAGATCATCTTTTTTATTTCATCAAACATTTGGGCAATATAGTGTGTTTTAGTGCATTAAAATGTAAAAAAGTGTGTTTTTTCCCCAAAAAATGCGTTTGAAAAATCGCTGCGCAAATACTGTGTGAAAAAAAAAAATGAAACACCCACCATTTTAATCTGTAGGGCATTTGCTTTAAAAAAAATATATAATGTTTGGGGGTTCAAAGTAATTTTCTTGCAAAAAAAAATTATTTTTTTATGTAAACAATAAGTGTCAGAAAGGGCTTTGTCTTCAAGTGGTTAGAAGAGTGGGTGATGTGTGACATAAGCTTCTAGATGTTGTGCATAAAATGCCAGAACAGTTCAAAACCCCCCCAAATGACCCCATTTTGGAAAGTAGACACCCCAAACTATTTGCTGAGAGTCATGTTGAGTCCATGGAATAATTTATATTGTGACACAAGTTGCGGGAAAGAGACAATGTTTTATTTTTTTTATTTTTTTTTGCGCAAAGTTGTCACTAAATGATATATTGCTCAAACATGCCATGGGAATATGTGAAATTACACCCCAAAATACATTCTGTTGCTTCTCCTGAGTACGGGGATACCACATGTGTGAGACTTTTTGGGAGCCTAGCCGCGTACGGGACCCCGAAAACCAAGCACCGCCTTCAGGCTTTCTAAGGCCGTAAATTTTTGATTTCACTCTTCACTGCCTATCACAGTTTCGGAGGCCATGGAATGCCCAGGTGGCAAAAAAAACCCCCAAATGACCCCATTTTGGAAAGTAGACACCCCAAGCTATTTGATGAGAGGTATAGTGAGTATTTTGCAGACCTCACTTTTTGTCACAAAGTTTTGAAAATTGAAAAAAGAAAAAAAAATTTTTTTTTTCTCGTCTTTCTTTATTTTCAAAAACAAATGAGAGCTGCAAAATACTCACCATGCCTCTCAGCAAATAGCTTGGGGTGTCTACTTTCCAAAATGGGGTAATTTGGGGGGGTTTGTGCCACCTGGGCATTCCATGGCCTCCGAAACTGTGATAGGCAGTGAGGAGTAAAATCAAAAATGTACGCCCTTAGAAATCCTGAAGGCAGTGATTGGTTTTCGGGGTCCCGTACGCGGCTAGGCTCCCAAAAAGTCCCACACATGTGGTATCCCCATACTCAGGAGAAGCAGCTAAATGTATTTTGGGGTGCAATTCCACATATGCCCATGGCCTGTGTGAGCAATATATCATTTAGTGACAACTTTGTGCAAAAAAAAAAAAAAAAAAAAATTTGTCACTTTCCCGCAACTTGTGTCAAAATATAAAACATTCCATGGACTCAACATGCCTCTCAGCAAATAGCTTGGGGTGTCTACTTTCCAAAATGGGGTCATTTGGGGGGGTTTTATGTCATCTGGGCATTTTATGGCCTTCAAAACTGTGATAGGTAGTGAGGAGTAAAATCAAAAATGTACGCCCTTAGAAATCCTGAAGGCAGTGATTGGTTTTCGGGGCCCCGTACGCGGCTAGGCTCCCAAAAAGTCCCACACATGTGGTATCCCCGTACTCAGGAGAAGCAGCTAAATGTATTTTGGGGTGCAATTCCACATATGCCCATGGCCTGTGTGAGCAATATATCATTTAGTGACAACTTTTTGTAATTTTTTTTTTTTTTTTTGTCATTATTCAATCACTTGGGACAAAAAAAATGAATATTCAATGGGCTCAACATGCCTCTCAGCAAATTCCTTGGGGTGTCTACTTTCCAAAATGGGGTCATTTGTGGGGGTTTTGTACTGCCCTGCCATTTTAGCACCTCAAGAAACGACATAGGCAGTCATAAATTAAAGGCTGTGTAAATTCCAGAAAATGTACCCTAGTTTGTAGACGCTATAACTTTTGCGCAAACCAATAAATATACACTTATTGACATTTTTTTTACCAAAGACATGTGGCCGAATACATTTTGGCCTAAATGTATGACTAAAATTGAGTTTATTGGATTTTTTTTAGAACAAAAAGTAGAAAATATCATATTTTTTCAAAATTTTCGGTCTTTTTCCGTGTATAGCGCAAAAAATAAAAACGGCAGAGGTGATCAAATACCATCAAAAGAAAGCTCTATTTGTGGGAAGAAAAGGACGCAAATTCTGTTTGGGTACACCATTGCATGACCGCGCAATTAGCAGTTAAAGCGACGCAGTGCCGAATTGTAAAAAGTGCTCTGGTCAGGAAGGGGGTAAATCCTTCCCGGGCTGAAGTGGTTAAATGCTTCTTCTTTCTTCTATCTTCTATCTTCCTTTGGCTTTTTCGGTTTCTTCCTCCATCTTCTTCCTCTTATAGTTCTTCTGGTACTTCTGGTTCTTCCTCCAGTTTTCTTATCCGGCATCTTCCTCCGCGGCGTCTCCTTCCCTTCTTCTCCTCGGGCCGCTCCGCAACCATGATGGCATGGAGGGAGGCTCCCGCTCTTCTCTTTATCTTCTTCTCTTTATCTTCTTTTCTTCATCTTCTTCTCTTCATCTTCTTGTCTTCATCTTCTTCTCTTATTCTTCTTTTCGGGCCGCTCCGCATCCATGCATGCAGGGAGGCTCCCGCTGTCTGACGCTTCTCCTCTTCTGACGGTTCTTAAATAACGGGGGGCGGGGCCACCCGGTGACCCTGCCCCCCTTTGACGCACGGGGACTTGACGGGGACTTTCCTGTGGTTTTCCTTGTGACGTCAGAGGGGGCGGGGTCACCGGGTGCCCCCCCCCCTGTTATTTAAGAACCGTCAGAAGAGGAGAAGCATCACACAGCGGGAGCCTCCCTCCATGCATGGATGCGGAGCGGCCGAAAAGAAGATGAAGAGAAGAAGATGAAGACAAGAAGATGAAGAGAAGAAGATGAGGACAAGAAGATGAAGAGAAGAAGATGAAGAGAAGAGCGGGAGCCTCCCTCCATGCTATCATGGTTGCGGAGCGGCCCGAGGAGAAGAAGGGAAGGAGATGCCACGGAGGAAGATGCCAGACGAGAACACCGGAGGAAGAACCAGAAGTACCAGAAGAACCAGAAGAGGAAGAAGATGGAGGAGGAAACCGAAGGAAGAAAACGAAGGAAGATAGAAGATGGAAGAAAGAAGAAGCATTTAAATAAAGGAATTGTCAAAAACTGTCTCTTGTCATTTTTAACATTTTTGACAGTTTTTTTGTGAAATGGTAGGGGTACTTTTGTACCCCCTTACCATTTCACACAGGGGGGAGGGCCGGGATCTGGAGGTCCCCTTGTTAAAGGGGGCTTCCAGATTCCGATAAGCCCCCCGCCCGCAGACCCCCACAACCACCGGCCAGGGTTGTGGGGATGAGGCCCTTGTCCTCATCAACATGGGGACAAGGTGTTTTGGGGGTTACCCCAAAGCACCCTCCCAATGTTGAGGGCATGTGGCCTGGTACAGTTCAGGAGGGGGGGCGCTCTATCGTCCCCCCTCTTTTCCTGCAGCCTGCCAGGTTGTATCCATACCAGACCTGAAGGGCCTGGTATGGAATTTCAGGGGAACCCCACGCATTTTTTTTCTGAATTGTGTTTGTTTTCTTAATGCTGTTTTTATCAATGAACTTGTATGTGTTTTGCCGGACTGACATTTCATTAGAGCCGCACTAAGTAAACCAGCGTTAAAAAAAAAAAAAAAACAGAGGTGCGCCCGTTCAACCTATGCAAATGCTTTTATGTTGCCTGACATTTACTAATATTTTGCCGGCGCACTGAACTCGGCTTGTTCCGAGAAAGTCACTTTCTCGTTCTATATTGGCCATATTTGTGACTTGGACAGTTAGTACAACACTTCCCCACATCACCCCACATTACCCCCATATTATTGGCACTTCCAGCTTGTTTAAATTTGAAGTTTAACATGCCGTGCACCAGGTCTATAGTGGCGTACAGATCACCTCTTCCTGTGCGCCGGGAAGAGAATAGTAAATGGGGGATCGCGCTGCGTTACCAGCGCAAATGCTTTGTAAATACGAAAATGTCATTTGCGCATCGGCGTGCACCGCAAGTCATGGCGCAAATGCTTTGTAAATCAGCCCCTCTGTTTCATGCTTTGGAATGGCTGGTCAGTAAGCCCAGACCATGATCTATCAGTCACCTGTCTGTGATCTACTGGTTGCTGATCCCCACATTAGAGGAATTTTTAGGCATTTTCAGGAGTTTTTATTTGACCATTTTTGTGAGCATATGCAAGTATTTGAAAGCATGTTACAAGCATTTTGCATGTTTATTCAAGCTCAAGGAGTTTTTTTCAGCCAGTGGAAAGCACTGGGGGAAGACAAGTTCTTACAGGCTCAAACATGGCTAAAATATGCCTAAATGCTCAATTTGACTCTCTAATTGAAATCTATAGGGGTAAAACTGCCCAATTCTGTCTCAAAAATAGTTTATGTAGCTTTTGGAGCTTCAGGCATGGAGTTACAAAAATCTGAGCATTCATATGTGAACAGTCACTATTGAAATAGATGTGATTTTGGATGGTAAATGGTAGTAAAATCTGCTTGTTTACATGTACCTACAGGTAAGCCTATAATAAGGCTTGCCTGCACTTACAGTGAATATTTCCTGAATGTGCACCATTTAGGAGATATTTACATTTGTAGCAACCGGTGACGTCCCCGGCGCATGCACACTGCTCTCTGAATGGATGACACACTCAAGGGCCATTCAAATGACCAGAGCGCGCAAACCCAGAAGGAAGATTGGGTAAAGATGGAAGATATTCTTTGTGAAGTGAATTTTCAACACATTCACAAATTCCTTTTGAATTCCTAATTGAAAATTCCCTTATAAAGTGGACAGCCTATTTGTCTTTAATAAATCAACCCCTTTATCTCTGTATGACACTTAGGAGCATATTTATAAAGCAGTAAATGTGACTTTCATAAAACATTCACTGGTGGTGAATCAATCGCTACCATTTGATACACATGCAACTTAAAGTTTCACCTACAGTGAATGTTCAGTGAATTTCAGGTTCAATGCTTTATAAATATGCCCATTAATAATTAAGTTATTTTTATTAGCTTTATCAAAAGTTCTACCTGTGCTCATATTAAAAGTTACAACAATTAAAATACTGTATTTTTTGACCAGCTTTCGGGATTTTATTTCACTTCCAGGCAGATCACATAATAATACAATAATGTAGCTATGAAATTGCATAGGAAAAAGTAAACATAATAAAAGGGATAAGACTACCATTACCTTGGACAGGGAATCTTAGTATTGCATCCTTTGGATTATTTTGAATAAATAGGTTAATGCTTGTTTATCCAGTTAGAAATGCACATGAGTCATTCATGAGTCATTAGCTCAGTATGCAGTATAACTGTATTTTCTATCAGCATTATCTCACTGATACCTTCAGCTTGCTTAAATAATGGCAAATAATTCCATAGTCTTTTAACATGCACTGGTTTCCAATTAGTTCTTTATATTGTCAAAATGAGTGCCTGTACATGAACTGGTAAACTGAGAGTGAATGGCTTTTTGCCTTTAAATAAAACGCTGCATGCATTAACACTGGAAGAGGCAGGCAATATCTTAAATGGACACATATTTTTTGAGTCAAGTGTGTTATTTTACTCTAAATGATCATGGGACAGCACATACTCTGGCCAGCTAAAAGGTAACTCTCCATTTAATCTGCATTAGAGCACATCTTATACACTTATGTGTACCTTCTGCCTTCTATAGTTTCGATCTTTGATTATTGATATATGTTTACAAGAATTAAGGTGTATGTATATATATATATATATATATATATATATATATATATATATATATATATATATATATATATATATATATATATATATATAGAATAAGCAACCATGTATTAATAACAATCTAACAATCATCATCAGTTTAATTAACCACTTCAAGACTGTTTCACCTCCTTCCTGCCAAGGTAATTTTTCAGATTTCAGCACTGTCACACTTTGTTTGACAATTACTCGGTCATGGAACACTGTACCCAAGTGCATTTTATATCATTTGTTTTAGACAGATAGAGCTTACTTTTTGTGGTATTTAATAACCACAGTTTTGGTTTTTCTTGCTATATAAAGGAAAAAAGACCAACATTTTTGAAAAAAAAAGGCTTTCTTCTTTTATGTTATACAATTTTAAAATAAATAATCCTTTTTCATACGTGTAGGCCAAAATGCATCCTGCTACATTTCTTTGGTAATCCGAATCATTTTATATTATTTAGTCTTTGTAGTCCACAAAATATGGTATACATGTTTAAAAATGTTTCAGTCCCAATGTGCTGACTGCATATCTCATTTATTGAGGTAATGGGGATACCACATGTGTGAGACATTTTTACAGCCTAGATGCATGGAGGGGTCCAAAATCAAAGGTGTCTAATTTCCTATTAGGGATGAGCTCGATGTTCGAGTTGAATGTAACCGGGTGACCCTGCCCCTTTCTGACGTCATGTGATGTCATGTGATGTCATGTGATATCAGAGGGGGCGGGTCACCCATTTACTTCCCCGGGTGGCCCCGTCTTTGCCAATATAACAGCTGTCACCGTGAAAAGACAGCAGTCGGCGGGACACCTCCCATCGAGGCGGAGATTTTTTTTTCTATTTTTGGGTCCGTTGGCGCCATGATTGAAGATAGATGGACATCGTGGGAAACTTTTTATTTTTATCCTGTCGTTTTTATCCTGTCGTTTTTACTTTTTTGACACTTTTTGGGTGAATGGGTAGGGGTACAATGTACCCCTACCCATTCACATGGGGGGGCGATTTTGATAAGCCCCCCACCCACAGACCCCCACAACCACCGGGCAAGGGTTGTGTGGATGAGGCCCTTGCCCCCATCAACATGGGGACAAGATGCTTTGCGGGGTCCCCAAAGCACCCTCCCCATGTTGAGGTCATGTGGCCTGGTATGGTTCAGGAGGGGGGGCGCTCTCGTTCCCCCCTTTTTTGTGGCCTGCCAGGTTGCATGCTAGGATAAGGGTCTGGTATTTTTTTTATATTTTGGCGCGGGGTTCCCCTTAAAATCCATACCAGACTTGAAGGGCCTGGTATGGATTTTGGGGGATACCCCTATGCCATTATTTTTTTACATTTTGGCATGGAATTTCCCTTAATATCCATACCAGACCCAAAGGGCCTGGTATGGATGCCGATTTTTTTCAATGATTTTTTATGTATATTGCCGGGATCCGGCAATACATTACAGCTGCAAGCAATATTAAATTACATTTTTCCTTTAGAAATGTAATTTTGCTGCGTTACTGTTATAAACATGGGAAAGATGTGCTACTTTACAGGCTGACTAAGGGGACCCCCCCCCGGCACAATATTTAAAGGAATATGTCATGTTTATTGTTTCACTTTAAGCATTAATAAAATCACTGCTCCTGAAAAAAAATGGAATTTTAAAAACTTTTTTTTGCATTGATACATGTCTCCTGGGGCAGTACCCGAGTCCCCATACACTTTTTATGGCAATAACTTGCATATAAGCTTTTAAAATTAATACTTTTGATTTTTCACATTCGTGTCCCATAGACTTTAATGGTGTTCGCATGTTCGCACAAATTCTTTGTCTGTTCACAAAGAATGTTGTTCGGCCCATCCCTATTTCCTAACTACTTATAGCTTTTGAGTGGTTTAAAGTGCCAGGACAGGAGAAACACCCCATAAAATGATCCCATTTTGGAAAGCAAATACACAAGTTCTTTTTTAGAAGGGTGTGGTGAGCCTTTTGAAAAAGTTTTTTGCCACAAGTGGTTGAAAAATGCAGGAAAGAAAATTAAACATTTTTTTTTTTAGTTGTCAATTAATAAGATATTTCTAACACACATCATAAGCATACTTAGAATAACACCCCAAAACACAATCTGCTACTCAGAGTGTGGCAATGACACAAGTGTGAGACTTTTTCACAGGTTAGCCTCATAGAGGGGCCCAAAATTCCAAGGAGCACCCTCAGGCATTCCAGAGGCATAAACTGCACATCTAATCTAATGAGTACTTATCATAATTTTGGAGGCACTGGAGCATCAGGACAGTGGGAACAATCACAAAATGACCACATTTTGTAAAGCAAACACCTCATGGTATAAGAGGCATGATGAGTCTTTTAAAGACTTCATTTTTTTGCGACAAGATTTTAGAGAAGGCGGAATGAAAATGTATTTTTTTACACAAAGTTGACAATTAATAAGATATTTCTCACACCCAGCATTGGCATACTGAGAATAACACCCCAAAGCACATTCTGCTTCTCTTTCCAAGTGTGGCAAACCACATAGAGAGGCCGAAATTCCAAGGATCACCTTCAGGCTTTTTGGGGGCATAAATTGCTCATCTAATTTACTATCAACATTTGGAGGCCCTGGAGCACAAGGACAGTAGAAACACTCACAAAATGATCACATTTTGGAGAACAAACCGCAAGGTATTTCTAATCACCAACAGTACGCAGATATGTTGCCTCATGGAAGCGGGTCTTTATCTGTGAAACCACATATCTGCGTTACCTCTCTTTGTGCTGGAAGTGCACAGTGCACTCCCAGCACCAAGACTTGGCTCTCACCAAAGGTCCTGGGTCTTATTATAATGATGGGGACCCGAGGCTCCCGATTCCCGGTCACCTGATTGATATGATAGCCTCTGATTGGCTATCACAGTGATTAATCACTGTGCAGCAGTATCTTCCTCTCCTTGCAGGAGATGAAAATGTAAATAAACAAGTGCACCCCCACTGGGAACACGCTGCACTCAGGAGAAGAGCGGCGACCCCCAACCCTCTTTTGGGGGTTGTTGCACTGTTTTCAATGTTAGATAACGTCTAGTGTTAGTCTAAGTAATATATGAAATAGAAATTGGTGTTCAAAAAAGAAAAATGTAAGAAATGTAAAAGGATAAAATAATATACCATAAAATTAAGAAAAAAACACAGCCAGATAGTTACTTCCCTTTGGTAGTACAGTATGGTGTATAAGTGATACAGTTAGGTCTTATGTTTTATTGTGTACCAATCTACCCATTTTTCCCATATTTTTTGGGCTTTACTGTAATTGTTTTTGGTTGATGCATATAACATCTCATACACTGCGTGAGTGTTAGTCGTAGTTATTACTTAATGTAGAGACAGAGTTTGTTGATCTCTCCAATGGCGCATTATCGTTAATCGTGCACTCAAAAGAATGTGTATGGCTATAGTCCTGTATTCTGGTGGAATTAACTCTATGCCTAAGGATAAAATTGCATTTCCCGGTGACATGGGTACTTTAATATTCAGTACTTGTGAAATTACCCCATAGACTCCTTTCCAAAAGGGGATTATATTAGGGCAAGACCAGAGTATATGGTACAGTGTTCCCACAGCACCACAGTTCCTCCAGCAGGCATTGGAACTTTGGGGTGAGATTTTAGCTATTCTATGGGGTGTCAGATACCATCTGAAGAGGATTTTCTGCAATAATTCCCATAGGTTTACACTCTTTGTCGCAGCGTACGTGATGTGAAGTGCCTTTTGCCACTGTTCCAGGAAGTAAGAGGTATCCAAGTCCCTTTTCCCAGGCTGTTGTAGCAAGGAGAATGTTTTACCGCTCAGGTGGATCCAAACCCAGGTGTAAAGTTAATGTGAAGCCTTCAGAGTTGAAGAGTCCCAGGTGCTGGCTAAATGCTGAATAGAGCAGGATATTGGATAGAAAAATCTGGATTCCGCACACCGGATGAAGTAGAAAACTTCTCTTTATTGTAGAAATAGGACCATCAAAAGTACAGGACAATCATGCAAGATGTACAGGATCAGCTGACGCGTTTCACACTCGAGACTGAGTGCTTACTCATAGCTATGAGTAAGCACTCAGTCTCGAGTGTGAAACGCGTCAGCTGATCCTGTACATCTTGCATGATTGTCCTGTACTTTCGATGGTCCTATTTCTACAATAAAGACAAGTTTTCTACTTCATCCGGTGTGCGGCATCCCGATTTTTCTATCCAATATCCTGCCCTTTTCCCAGGCTATCATATGAGTTGTTTTCAGGGGTATATCCTTATTTTTCAGTATATTATAGAACAACGATATACCTTTAATCTTGGTGGTAGGGTTTGTGTAGTATTGGAGTGCCCCCCATGGCATCTCAATATTTGTTTTCAAGTTGGAGCATAGTAGATGTGTAATCCTATGGTATGTGTAATTTTCTGAGTTAGCTAGGTTGTATTCTATTTGTAAGGACCTGAAGGTTTTGGGGGTTGGACCAATCATCATATCTTCAATTTTGTCTATCCCATTTTCCACCCAGCTCGAGACGTATAAGTCAGATATAGGTAATGGAGTCCTGAAGGGGAGTGTTTAACAAGGCTCTCCAGGCATTAAGTGATGCTTTGATGGTGGGAGAAAGTGATGCGTATCTAGTTGAGCCACAGCACTCAAAAGAATGTGTATGGCTATAGTCCTGTATTCTGGTGGAATTAACTCTATGCCTAAGGATAAAATTGCATTTCCCGGTGACATGGGTACTTTAATATTCAGTATTTGTGAAATTACCCCATAGACTCCTTTCCAAAAGGGGATTATATTAGGGCAAGACCAGAGTATATAGTACAGTGTTCCCACAGCACCACAGTTCCTCCAGCAGGCATTGGAACTTTGGGGTGAGAATTTAGCTATTCTATGGGGTGTCAGATACCATCTGAAGAGGATTTTCTGTGATAATTCCCATAGGTTTACACTCTTTGTCGCAGCGTACGTGATGTGAAGTGCCTTTTGCCACTGTTCCAGGAAGTAAGAGGTATCCAAGTCCCTTTCCCAGGCTATCATATGAGTTGTTTTCAGGGGTATATCCTTATTTTTCAGTATATTATAGAACAACGATATACCTTTAATCTTGGTGGTAGGGTTTGTGTAGTATTGGAGTGCCCCCCATGGCATCTCAATATTTGTTTTCAAGTTGGAGCATAGTAGATGTGTAATCCTATGGTATGTGTAATTTTCTGAGTTAGCTAGGTTGTATTCTATTTGTAAGGACCTGAAGGTTTTGGGGGTTGGACCAATCATCATATCTTCAATTTTGTCTATCCCATTTTCCACCCAGCTCGAGACGTATAAGTCAGATATAGGTAATGGAGTCCTGAAGGGGAGTGTTTAACAAGGCTCTCCAGGCATTAAGTGATGCTTTGATGGTGGGAGAAAGTGATGCGTATCTAGTTGAGCCACAGCACTCAAAAGAATGTGTATGGCTATAGTCCTGTATTCTGGTGGAATTAACTCTATGCCTAAGGATAAAATTGCATTTCCCGGTGACATGGGTACTTTAATATTCAGTATTTGTGAAATTACCCCATAGACTCCTTTCCAAAAGGGGATTATATTAGGGCAAGACCAGAGTATATAGTACAGTGTTCCCACAGCACCACAGTTCCTCCAGCAGGCATTGGAACTTTGGGGTGAGAATTTAGCTATTCTATGGGGTGTCAGATACCATCTGAAGAGGATTTTCTGTGATAATTCCCATAGGTTTACACTCTTTGTCGCAGCGTACGTGATGTGAAGTGCCTTTTGCCACTGTTCCAGGAAGTAAGAGGTATCCAAGTCCCTTTCCCAGGCTATCATATGAGTTGTTTTCAGGGGTATATCCTTATTTTTCAGTATATTATAGAACAACGATATACCTTTAATCTTGGTGGTAGGGTTTGTGTAGTATTGGAGTGCCCCCCATGGCATCTCAATATTTGTTTTCAAGTTGGAGCATAGTAGATGTGTAATCCTATGGTATGTGTAATTTTCTGAGTTAGCTAGGTTGTATTCTATTTGTAAGGACCTGAAGGTTTTGGGGGTTGGACCAATCATCATATCTTCAATTTTGTCTATCCCATTTTCCACCCAGCTCGAGACGTATAAGTCAGATATAGGTAATGGAGTCCTGAAGGGGAGTGTTTAACAAGGCTCTCCAGGCATTAAGTGATGCTTTGATGGTGGGAGAAAGTGATGCGTATCTAGTTGAGCCACAGCACTCAAAAGAATGTGTATGGCTATAGTCCTGTATTCTGGTGGAATTAACTCTATGCCTAAGGATAAAATTGCATTTCCCGGTGACATGGGTACTTTAATATTCAGTATTTGTGAAATTACCCCATAGACTCCTTTCCAAAAGGGGATTATATTAGGGCAAGACCAGAGTATATAGTACAGTGTTCCCACAGCACCACAGTTCCTCCAGCAGGCATTGGAACTTTGGGGTGAGAATTTAGCTATTCTATGGGGTGTCAGATACCATCTGAAGAGGATTTTCTGTGATAATTCCCATAGGTTTACACTCTTTGTCGCAGCGTACGTGATGTGAAGTGCCTTTTGCCACTGTTCCAGGAAGTAAGAGGTATCCAAGTCCCTTTCCCAGGCTATCATATGAGTTGTTTTCAGGGGTATATCCTTATTTTTCAGTATATTATAGAACAACGATATACCTTTAATCTTGGTGGTAGGGTTTGTGTAGTATTGGAGTGCCCTCCATGGCATCTCAATATTTGTTTTCAAGTTGGAGCGTAGTAGATGTGTAATCCTATGGTATGTGTAATTTTCTGAGTTAGCTAGGTTGTATTCTATTTGTAAGGACCTGAAGGTTTTTGGAGTTGGACCAATCATCATATCTTCAATTTTTTCTATCCCATTTTCCACCCAGCTCGAGATGTTTAAGTCAGATATAGGTAATAGAGTCCTGAGGGGTAGTGTTTAACAAGGCTCTCCAGGCATAAAGTGATGCTTTGATGGTGGGAGAAAGTGATGCGTATCTAGTTGAGCCACAGTTTTACTGCCCCTCGCCTACTAGTCCCTTTAGCTGCAGGGACAGCAGGTGGGGGGTGTACACATGCTGCAGCTGCAATGATTTTCTTCAGGACTTATACAATGCCATACCCTCCTGACCCCCCTGTACTGTGCCCTCCTGGCCCCCCAATACCATTCCGTCCTGACCCCTATGATCATTACCTCCTTACCCACCCCAATACCCTACCCCCCTGATTCCCCAGTACCATGCTCTCACTAGTACTGTGTCCTCCCGAACCCTGTTTTCTGTCCTGCTAACCCCTGCCCTGCTCACCCTGTCCTCTGCCCTACTGATGCCTATACATTGCTCTTCACACTGCTGACCTCTGTACACTTCTCTTCATCCTACTGACCTCTATAAACTGCCCTACATACTGCTAAACTCTGTACACTGCCCTACTTACTGCTAACATCTGTACATTGCCCTACATACCTACTGACATCTGTACACTGCCCTATATATTACTGACCTCTGTACACTGCCCTATTTACTACTGACCTCCATACACTGCATTACATCTTACTGACCTCTGTACACTGCCCTGCATACTACTCACCTCTGTATACTGCCCCACTTACTACTGACCTCAGTACACTGCCCTACTTACTATTGACCTCTGTACACTGTTCTACTTACTACTGACCTCTGTACACTTCTCTACTTACTACTGACCTCTGTACACTTCTCTACTTACTACTGACCTCTGTACACTGCTCTACATACTACTGACCTCTGTACACTGGGCTACTCACTACTGAGCTCTGTACACTGCCCTACATACTACTGACCCCTGGACAGTGCCCTACCTACTACTGACCCCTAGACACTGTTCTACCTACTACTGACCCCTGGACACTGCACTACATACTACTTACACTGGCCAGAAATCCAAGTAGATAGCCAGGCCTGAAACTATTCAATCAAATCAGCCTGAAGTACCAGATGTTCTACTTTTATGATGGACTCCGGAGTGAGTCTTGTGGGGGTGACCAATTAGAACAATGCGGATAATGAAAAGTCACTCTGAATAACTTTTCATGGGAAATTGGGAGTAGTCTGGTCTTTGAGAACAATGAAAGCGAATAGCAAAGAGCCACTCTGAATAACTCTTTGCATATAGACTTACTAGAGAATACATAGGCTGTTGTAGTAAAGAGTCACTCTGAAAAACTTCTTCACCCGTAGCCCTTTTTTTAGAACAATCTGTATGTCTATTTGTGCTCGGAGCTCTACCGCCGCCTTTTGACCACTACTTCCCGTTTGTACAGTACTTCCAAATTTAGCTAAAGAAGAGATTACTCTGAATAATTCCTTCCGCCTGACTGATTGGAAACCCTGGGCATGTTGAATCTTGAAGTCACAGACCATTAGCGCCTGCATCACTGTCTTGCGTACCAACATCCTCAGCCTCTGAAAGTACCACTCCCCTGTGCCTTCACTCACTTGATCAACAGTCCATGTGCCACTCACAAACAGTCGATCGCCCAGTCTTCTTTCGCTTAGTTGCTACTTCTTCTGAATGGCTCCTCCATCCCTCCTCTCCGGTCTGGCACGCTCCCCTCCCCACAGGGGGCATCCAGCGACACCAGCGACTACATGCTGTGCGGTGTCACTAACTCCTCTCCTCCGCGTGGCCTGGTCCCACCCTTCCCCGTAGGGGGGGCTCCGCTTTGCTCTCTGCAGGGGGCTCTCTCTCTGATCTCTCCCTCTCTGGAACTCTCCAACAGCATGTGACCCCAGCTTATATGGGAGTCCCACCTCCAAACAAATTAATGATTGGCCAGAACTCCACACATGAGCTGCCTGCCACTCAGATCCCAAGTGCAACCTTTCTTCCAGAACCATTTCCACTGAAAGTACAAGGAGGTATCTCTGGGTCCAAGCACAGGTGGCCACACCCTGCACTACACTGACACTCCCAGTTCCTAAAATAAACAACCAGGCCTGAAATAGGAATACAAGCCTGGCTAAATTTACCTGAAACTGTACTCTGTCATTTAAACACAAAAAGCTCACCTACTTGAAAGTAGGTGACCGCTACATACACCCCCCACTTAAATCACAACTGTCCCCAGTTGTGGGGAATGAATTTAGAGTACCCCCTTAAGTTTAAGGAAGAAAGAACATCTCATTACATCAAGTTGGAATGGGGAAAAAGGAAATCAACTTGAAAAAGGGATAACATCTGTATCAATGTACAAAATGACACACAACACATTTTCTGTACAATTTACATTGCCTAACTGTAGGTCCCTACAGCTAACATTCCATACAAGCAGAATCAGAACATTGCCCCCGAAGGAGGAATACGGCCTTCATCTGTAAGATAGACAGCCATCACATCTTCAATTCACCTAAGTGAAGACACAAAAATATATATAACTACTACTAACTACACATTACCAAACAGAGGAGGTTATCATCCTCTCTTGGGTAATCAATCAAATATACAGATTTTCTTTTTATGACATGTATGTTTCTGTCAGGATCGTCGCCCCCTCAAAAGGAGTCTAGCAGACCTCCTGTAGAGCGTACCCTGAACAGACATGCTCAGCAATGAACACATCTGCCCTTTGGCAAATAAACTTTCTGTTTGGCTCCTAAACAGGAGTCCTTTTAAAAGTACTTGCAACAAAGGGATTTAGCAGAGACAACACATTCTAGTGTCCATAACTTTGTCCTTGTTAGGCACCATGAATGAGAGTCTCCTGCTTAACAGTCAATTTTCTTTGAAAGCCCACCCTAACCCATCTGCCTTCCCGCAGTCAATATGGGCACTAAAGCACACTTGTGACTACCTCTCCAGCAGTCCTGCTTACAAGTAATACCTTGGGTCAGGTAACCTTTTGCGACTGTCCCCTTGTCCTCTCACTGAGATGGAGTAACTGCGGGTGTTTTGCCCTGCTTTTACCACCAACACTTTTTCTTTGTAAATTGCCCTCACAAGTCTCCATTCACGGTGAATATCTTTAAATCGGACCCAGACCTCACTATCAGGTGTCCGCTTGGGTTTAGGAACATGGAGATAGTCCCAAACAAGGTCATCTTCCCACGCTTCCCAGGAATTCTCAACAATCTCCATGATCCATTCAGGAACGTAAGGGTAGTCCAGGCCCCATTCCTGAGCAACTTTTCTTTGGACTTCCCGCTGGAATCTCGAAAGTCTAGGTAATTCTTTAGCCTTTCCTCGGCCAGTCAAAACACATGAATCAGAAGCTCTACTGACCCACTGTTGATACGTGGCTGCCCTGGTAGGAAGGACAGTAGCTGAAACATTGAAGGGGTACTGGGGTTTTAGATGTGCTGAGTGACTTCTCTGATACTCCCGTAGAAGCTTCCACTGAGGTAGAACTCTCTAAGAACCATTCTTCCTCATCGCTAGATTCAGCCTCTTCAGGGGATGACCACTCAAACAAATTGTCCATAGACCCATATTTCTCCAGGACTTGTGGTGACCCCCAATCTACAGCCTGGCCCTTGTTCACCCTGTCTGGCTCACCCGAGGGATCCCCCTCCTGTAAACTAGGCTCCTTCCGGACAGGCACAACAAAGGATTTACTGCCAGCTGGCTCCTCAGGGATTTCCTCAATGGACTGTCCACTGACTCCGGCAGTTCCTGGGTCCCTGGCCAGGCCACAGGCTCCCCCATCATATCCTACCTGGTCCTCCGGTGGCTCCGATACAGCCGAATCAGACGGGAGCTCCCCCACTGCTACAGCAGGCGACATACAACCCTCTCTGGCCTTCCGAGTCACTTGCATTTGCGGCAGACAAAGTCTGGTTGTAAGACTGGCGGAGTAGTATCTGACTTCTTGTTGAACGGGTCCCAGGCGTGTTAGCTGAGCACTGCAATGCCCACACCGAGCCCAGGCGACGACTCCAACCGTAGGCTTCCGACATCCGGGACACAACATGCAAAGTCTCTTTACTCCTTCAATCAGTCCCAGTGCCAGTCCTCCGGTGAGCTCCAAACGAACACCAGTATCAATCAGGACCTGGTCCTGCAACTCAGGTAACCGATGCATGACGGGTGTATTCCGAACACCTTCCTCCGCCTTTTCGGTCTGGCGCGTGGCACGCTGAACACTGACAAACTATTCCTCTTGGGCGTGGCTCCACCCCCCACTTGTTGGTGCACCGCGCGAGGAACTGTAGCTGCACATTTTTAAAGTCCTCCCCAGTGACACCTGGCGGCAGGCACTATTAAACTGCAGGCTATCTTGGCAACAGTTACTGAAATGCAGACTCCGTTGCTATGGGAGATGGCTAGTAGTCAAACGTGAAACAGATATCTCGGTGGGACCTCCATGTAGCGCACAACCCCCGTAGGAGCTGCAGTTTGTGTGTTCTATCCCTAAATCACATTCATCACATAGCCCATCACAACCCATAGAAATAGAAACAGTCCATATTGTACTTTTCTCCTGCTTTTATTTGTATAACATGAACTGGGATAGGAAAAGGGGTTTTCCGAGATGCTCTTTTGCTGCTTCATAATCTTTCCTTTGCCTTCTTATGCAAAGACTTAGAACAATGCGGATAATCTATTTGTGCTCGGAGCTCTACCGCCACCTTTTGACCACTACTTCCCGTTTGTACAGTACTTCCAAGTTTAGCTAAAGAAGAGATTACTCTGAATAATTCCTCCTGCCTGACTGATTGGAAACCCTGGGCATGTTGAACCTTGAAGTCATAGACCATTAGCGCCTGCATCACTGACTTGTGTACCATCCTCAGCCTCTGAAAGTACCGCTCCCCTGGGCCTTCACTCACTTGATCAACAGTCCATGTGCCACTCACAAACAGCCGATCGCCCAGTCTTCTTCCGCTTAGTTGCTACTTCTTCCAAATGGCTCCTCCATCCCTCCTCTCCGGTCTGGCACGCTCCCCTCCCCGCAGGGGGCGTCCAGCGACACCAGCGACTACATGTGTGGCCTGGTCCCACCCTTCCCCGTGGGGGGGGCTCCGCTTTGCTCCCTGCAGGGGGCTCTCTCTCTGATCTCTCCCTCTCCGGAACTCTCCAACAGCATGTGACCCCAGCTTATATGGGAGTCCCGCCTCCAAACAAATTAATGATTGGCCAGAACTCCACACATGAGCTGCCTGCCACTCAAATCCCAAGTCCAACCTTTCTTCCAGAACCATTTCCACTGAAAGTATAAGGAGGTATCTCTGGGTCCAAGCACAGGTGGCCACACCCTGCACTACACTGACACTCCCAGTTCCTAAAATAAACAACGAGGCCTGAAATAGGAATACAAGCCTGGCTAAATTTACCTGAAACTGTACTCTGTCATTTAAACACAAAAAGCTCACCTACTTGAAAGTAGGTGACCGCTACATACAGTCAGGTCCATAAATATTGGGACATCGACACAATTCTAATCTTTTTGGCTCTATACACCACCACAATGGATTTGAAATGAAACTAACAAGATGTGCTTTAACTTCAGCTTTAATTTAAGGGTATTTACATACACATCAGGTGAACGGTGTAGGAATTACAACAGTTTGTATATGTGCCTCCCACTTTTTAAGGGACCAAAAGTAATGGGACAGATTAACAATCATCCATCAAACTTTCACTTTTTAATACTTGGTTGCAAATCCTTTTGCAGTCAATTACAGCCTGAAGTCTGGAATGCATAGACATCACTAGACGCTGGGTTTCATCCCTGGTGATGCTCTGCCAGGCCTCTACTGCAACTGTCTTCAGTTCCTGCTTGTTCTTGGGGCATTTTCCCTTCAGTTTTGTCTTCAGCAAGTGAAATGCATGCTCAATCGGATTCATGTCAGGTGATTGACTTGGCCATTGCATAACATTCCAGTTATTTCCCTTAAAAAACTCTTTGGTTGCTTTCGCAGTATGCTTCGGGTCATTGTCCATCTGCACTGTGAAGCGCCGTTCAAAGAGTTCTGAAGCATTTTGCTGAATATGAGCAGATAATATTGCCCAAAACACTTCAGAATTCATCCTGTTGCTTTTGTCAGCAGTCACATCATCAATAAATACAAGAGAACCAGTTCCATTGGCAGCCTATACACGCCATGACACTACCACCACCATGCTTCACTGATAAGGTGGTATGCTTTGGATCATGAGCAGTTCCTTTCCTTCTCTATACTCTTCTCTTCCCATCACTCTGGTACAAGTTGATCTTGGGCTCATCTGTCCATAGGATGTTGTTCCAGAACTGTGAAGGCTTTTTTAGATGTTGTTGGGCAAACTCTAATCTGGCCTTCCTGTTTTTGAGGCTCACCAATGGTTTACATCTTGTGGTGAACCCTCTGTATTCACTCTGGTGAAGTCTTGATTGTTGACTTTGACACACATACACCTACCTCCTAGAGAGTGTTCTTGATCTGGCCAACTGTTGTGAAGGGTGTTTTCTTCACCAGGGAAAGAATTCTTCCACAACAGTTGTTTTCTGTGCTCTTCCGGGTCTTTTGGTGTTGCTGAGCTCACAGGTGCGTTCTTTCTTTTTAAGGATGTTCCAAACAGTTGATTTGGCCACACCTAATGTTTTTACTATCTCTCTGATGGGTTTGTTTTGTTTTTTCAGCCTAATGATGGCTTGCTTTACTGACAGTGACAGCTCTTTGGATCTGATATTGAGAGTTGACAGCAACAGATTCCAAATGCAAATAGCACACTTGAAATGAACCCTGGACCTTTTATCTGCTCCTTGTAAATGGGATAATGAGGGAATAACACACACCTAGCCATGGAACAGCTGAGCAGCCAATTGTCCCATTACTTAAAAAGTGGGAGGCACATATACAAACTGTTGTAATTCCTACACCGTTCACCTGATTTGCATGTAAATACCCTCAAACTAAAGCTGAAAGTCTGCAGTTAAAGCACATCTTGTTAGTTTAATTTCAAATCTATTGTGGTGGTATATAGAGCCAAAAAGATTAGAATTGTGTCTATGTCCCAATATTTATGGACCTGACTGTATCTATATATATAAATATATATACCTTTTTTTCCCTTTTTTTTTAAGTGATCAAATTCCTTCTGTTCTTAAATGCATAAGAGCTGGGGGAGGAGAAGCAACAGCATACTGACCTTCTCAGTGAAAGGGTGTGCAGGGGAGGTGTGTCAGGACAAGTCTGATCATTAGGGAAACAGTGTGCAAACGAGAAGATCTGGACAGCCGCACTCCAGGAAGTAGTAATCCAAGATTCTTTATTTTAAAATCAGGAACACATCAGATACAGGACATCATAGACAGAGTGTACAGATCATAGGCTAACGCATTTCACACTTGTCCAAGTGCTTACTCATAGCTATGAGTAAGCACTTGGACAAGTGTGAAACGCATTAGCCTATGATCTGTACACTCTGTCTATGATGTCCTGTATCTGATGTGTTCCTGATTTTAAAATAAAGAATCTTGGATTATTACTTCCTGGAGTGCGGCTGTCCAGATCTTCTCGTTTGCACATAGTCTCTACTAGCATGAGCCAGCACCTGGAACCTCTCATCTCTGGAGAGCAAGATCAGCTTTACACCTAGTGAGACTTAAACTAGTGCGGCGATAACTTTTGTATTAGAGGAAACAGGCTGATTTCCCAGCATAGCTACAGAACTGACCATGGTGTGTTCTCATGCTTTTATTAAGAAAGCAGAGGGACTGACAGGAACACCAGGGATTCCACATAAAGAAAGCAATACAAAGAGAGCAAAATACTTTTTCATACAAGTACATGGTGCAGCATGAGGTAAAAAAGGGGAGGAAGAATGGTGAACTTTAACCTCATAGTTAAGGTTACTGTTTTAGGGTGAGGGGGCATAAAGGAGCAAGAGTAGGATCTGATCACAGCAGAAGGCATTTCAAGGAAAAGGGGGACGGAAAACCATGGCAGAAAGTAGATGTTCATGGACAGGGAAAGAGAAAAGACAAAAACTATATGATTAAGTACAGGAAGAGGTAAATGGGGAAAGTCACACAATGATAATAGACTGAGGAATGAATTAGAAGGCATTGGGGTTTGATTGTAGACAGGGCCGTGTTTAATATTGACTGGACCCTGGGCAAACATTGTCTTGGGCCCCCTCTTCCATGCAATTTCGCTCTCCACGCGCTTTGAGACATACAATAATTAGCAGCTAGACTCAAAACTAGTTTACTCAATCAGATCAGGCAGTGATTGCAATTGTTTGCCAGAGGTTACAGTGTATCATTACTGCTCACTGACTGGCTGCTAGAGGTTACAGCACACATTATGGCTCACTGTTTATTTTCTAGAGGTTGCTGCACATGACTTCTGCTTGTTGATTGGTTGCTAGAGATTACATCAATACAGTACATCAATACTGCTCACTGATTGATTGCTAAAGGTTACTGGACATCTATAACACTCACTAATTGATTGCTAGAGGTTACCGCATATTATTACTGCTCATTGATTGGTTCCTAAAGGTTACTGCATATGCTTACCGCTCAATGATTGGTTGCAAGAGGTTAGTGTACAGCATTACTGCTCACTGATTGGTTGCTAAAGGTTACTGCATATCCTTACAGCTTAATGATTGGTTGCAAGAGGTTAGTGCACAACATTACTGCTCACTGATTGGTTGCTAAAGATTACAGCACACCATCTCCTCACTGCCTGCACACCATGAACTGGGGAGGTAAGGGGACCCGTCAATAGACAGAAAACTCCTCGGAATCCTAGGACTTCTGGGATCAGTGGCAATGCTGGGGGAGGGAGTGGGGGGGAATGATCAGTGGCAAAGCTGGGGGGTTGATGGGATCAGCGGCAATGGTGGGGGATGGGATTAGTTAGATGGCAGAACACTGTGACAAACTCTGAATCATGTAGAGAAAAGCTGGAAATCATTGGCAAGTATATAATGGGGGATTCTACCAATGTAATGGGCAATTTACAATGACCACCAATTTGAGGGGGGATTTACACTGACCATCAATGTGAGAGGGAATTTGCACTGACCACCATGTAACTGGGAATTTTACGCCACCCACCAATAGAAAAGAGGAATTTCTACACTGACACAGATGTAATAAGAGCAGTTACACCAACCACCAGTGTAAGGGGGAATATACAATGACCTCCATGTAAGGGGGAATTTACACTGACAACTAGGGATGAGCCTGAACACCCCCTGGTTCGGTTCGCATCCAGAACATGCGAACAGGCAAAAAATTTGCTCGAACACGCGAACACCATTAAAGTCTATGGGACACGAACATGAATAATCAAAACTGCTCATTTTAAAGGCTTATATGCAAGTTATTGTCATAAAAAGTGTATGGGGACCTGCGTCCTGCCCCAGGGGACATGAATCAATGCAAAAAGAAATTTTAAAAACGGATGTTTTTCAGGAGCAGTGATTTTAATAATGCTTAGAGTGAATAATATTCCTTTAAACTTCGTACCTGGGGGGTGTCTATAGTATGCCTGTAAAGGGGCGCATGTTTCCCATGTTTAGAACAGTCTGACAGCAAAATGACATTTCTTTATCGTACATCACGGGACACAGAGCACCATAATAATGACTATGTGGGTTATACGCTTACCTTTAGGTGATTGGACACTGGCAACCAATAGTAAGACGGTTCCTCCCATATAACCCCTCCTATACCGGAAGAACCTCAGTTTTTTCGCCAGTGTCTTGAAGGTGATGGTCATGGCTGTTGAAGCTCTTCAATTTTATTCAAAGATGTCCCACTGAGGACGTCATAATCGGATCCATTTGGATGGCATAACAAAAGCTAAAGTGAATGGTACCCGAACCTCGGTTCAAGAACGAGGTATTGCTTGTAATGTGTACTATATAGGCGCTGGACCCTTGTTAAGTTGGTATTCCTGGTCAATCTTGCCCAAGGTAAAACCAGAAAGGGTGCTTTACAGGTCCAGGGGTGTGGACCCCAAAATATGGGGGAACCGGTCCCTGAAGGTCCTTAGAGGCGCTACCCGCCATGATGGGGGAAGATTGGGCCTGGTAGAACTGGTCCTGCTGCTTGGGATGGTGAGTACACCTTGAAACCTGTGGTCTTACAGATGGCTTATATGGCGCGCGTTTTGATCGGGCATGCGCGAATGTGTGCATGCGCCGCGTGCGCGCTGCATGTGCGCCACCGGCGCGTGTGTGTGCCTTCGGTGTGCGCGTGCACTGCTGCTGTGTGCGTCACAGGTGCGCCGCGTGCATCAGGACGGTGCATGCGCCGTGTGGCGGGCATGCCGCTGATCACACTGATGCGCGCGCTCACTCTCAAGCTAAGGCTTTATAGGGATGGAGCTCCTAGCGTGCGCATGGACAGCACAGAGCAATATTTGGGCACGTGAGTCTGGAGGTCTTGGACACAGTGGTGACAGGTTGAAGGCTGGTTGTAGTTTATGGGGAGTACGCCTTTTTTTCTTCCTCGTGTGTAAGCAATGTCTTCCAGAAAACGAGGTATAGGGAACAAGGCTAGCACAGGGGTAGGAGTACCTCCTTTAAAAACAGGAAACCAACCCCATGCTGATGCAGCCTCAGTTTCTCCTGAAAGACCTGCGGCATCTGGCCTGGCTGAGCCATTGTATTTGTCAGGCATAGTGGCCACTACCAATATACCTGCCTCGGCTTATGTTACAAAGGATGATTTGGCATCTGCCCTAGCGGGCCTTGAGGGCAAAATAGCTGCCATGATTGCCTCTGTAACACAGGGGGGGAGGAAGCATAATAGATCTCCCTCCCCTGAGCCTGGGCCATGTGGAGAGTCACTAGAGCACCAGGACTCTTCTAGCCAGATGGGTCCAGGTGATCTGGAACCAGAATGGGCAGAGGATTTGGAAGATGTGGTCATAAAAGACCGAGAGGAAGGAGAGGCTGAAGGATCCTCGGCTGAGGACTCTGGCTCTGAAGAGCCAATTTCAGCCTCCCATTCCCAAAAATTGTTTATCCAATCTCTAATTGAGATGGTACGAATTGGGTTTAAGTTACCCCCGGTTCAGGAGTCTGCACTCTCCTGTTCTACTTTGGGATCTTTGCGACCTCAGCAAATTTCCCAAGCGTTCCCTTTGCATCCGTTACTGGAGCAGGTGGTTTACGCGGACTGGGAGCACCCTGACAGGATATACTTACCTCCAAAAAGGTTTTCTGTCTTATATCCTATAGAGGAGAAGTTCAGGAAGAAATGGTGCACACCTTTGGTGGACGCTGCCATATCTTCTGTAAATAAAAGTTTAACCTGTCCAGTGGATAATGCCCAGGTATTCAAGGATCCGGCTGATAAAAAGATAGAGTCCTTATGAAAGGCCTCCTTTTCGGTGGCTGGTGCAGCAGTTCAGCCAGCAGTTGCAGCTATTGGAATTTGCCAATCCCTAAAGGATCGCTTTAAAAGGTTGGTAAAAAACATACCTTGCCAGGAGGAATCTGCCGAGGAGTTATCGGAGATTCCTCATGCTTTATGTTTTGCAGTAGACGCATTGAAGGACTCAATCCAACAGATGTCTCGTTTTGCGTTACTGTCAATCCATATGTGCAGAGTCTTGTGGCTAAAGAACTGGTCTGCTGAGACGCCATGTAAAAGGCTACTTGCAGCTTTTCCATTCCATGGAGAGCGCTTGTTTGGCGAGGATCTGGATAAATATATCCAAAAGATCTCTGGAGGAAAGAGTGCCCTACTCCCTATTAAAAAGAAAGGGAAGCAACCCTCTTATAAAATTCCCAATGCTCCAAGACCTAGTGCTTCTTCCCCTAAGCGGTATCGACGGCCTCAGCGGTCTGGGTTTAAAAGACCCCAGGATCAGAAGAAACCCTGGACCCAAAAGACACCCAAGCCCAACTCCAAGTCTACCTTGTGAAGGGGCGCCCCCGCTCTCACGGGTGGGGGGCAGGCTTCGGCTGTTTGGGGATGCCTGGGAAGAACTAGTTCAAGACAGATGGGTCATTTCCACTGTAAAATACGGTTACAGAATAGAGTTTCGGGAATTCCCCCCAAATCGGTTTCTGTACTCAAGGGTTCCGTTGGATCCAAAGAAAAGAAGATGCCTATTCCTAGCTTTACAGCATCTGCTGATGCAGGGGGTAATTGTAAAGGTTCCGCACGAGGAAAGGTTCAAAGGGTTTTACTCAAACCTATTCACTGTGCTGAAGCCAAATAGGGAAGTAAGGCCCATTTTGGACCTCAAAGCTCTCAACGTCTTTATAGACGTTCGATCCTTCCGCATGGAGTCGGTTCGTTCGATAGTAAAATCCCTGAGAAAGGGAGACTATTTAGCGTCCATAGATATCAAGGACGCGTACCTTCATGTGCCAATCTTCGTGTCAGGTCCCACACTTACCAGACAGGTGAGTCCACTTGGGCAGAGGGTAGGCTCCCTTACGTATCCGATTCGGGGCCCCTGGTAGAGTAGACAGGAGGCCCGCGAATGCGGAGTGGTATGAGGGCCTGAAGTTAGAGTCCTGGAGCACGGTGGTCTGGCAAGCAACCGGTGGACCTTCAGGCTAAATAGAGCAGATGCTGAGCAGGAGCTAGTCAGGCTGGTCACACACAGGCAGAGGTCGGCAACGGGCTGGCGGCAACGGTACAAGGGGTAAGGCAGAAACGAGGTCAAACAAGCCGGGGTCGGGTTCAGGCAGCAGTCAAGGAAGGTCCAAAGGCAAGCCGAGTCACAACGGGTAAACACTACGAAGACACAGGAACACAGGATGATCACGGAACAAGGTACAGAGCTGTTTGATCAGGCAGCACCGGGTCAGCGTAGAGGCAGGCTTCAAATAGACTGATTGGCGCCAAAACGCTGCGCTCGTGCACGCGCCGATTCGCCAAGGCGCGCCGCGCCCCCGCACGCGCCCGAGCACGCCCCCGACACCGGCGTGCACGCCCACACTACCGGGCATGTCAAAGGTAACGCCCGCAGGCGGACGCGTGCTAACGCGAACGCACGCTAGCGCGAATGCGCGTACGCACGAACGCCCGGACGCTACCCCGCACGCCACGGCTGGTCAGCCCAGACACACCGGCGCCCCCAGGGACACGCGCCCCAGCACGGACAGGGACACGAGCGCCAGCGCGCCCCGGCGCCCAACCAGGTAACCTCTCTGACAGTGCCCCCTCCTCAAGGGCAGACTCCGGATGCCCAGCTGGGCCATTTTTGAGGAATGAGAGGTTTTAAAGGATTGCAGAAGTTCTTTAGCATGTAAATTGCTTTCCGGCTCCCACAAATTATCTTCGGGTCCATAGCCCTTCCATTTTACCAGATATTGCACCTGATTGCGCCTTCTTCTGCAATCAAGAATTGCCTCCACTTTGAACTCCTCTTCGCCATCAACCACAATAGGTTTGGGTGGGCCAATGCTGTGACCAGGAAAGAAATTGGGGGAGACCGGCTTCAGGAGGGACACGTGGAACACTGGATGTATCCTCAGGGAGTTAGGAAGGTCCAGTTCATATGCCACATTGTTGATCTTCCTTTTGATCAAGAAAGGACCCAGGTATTTGGGACCCAGTTTCCTGGATGGGCATGCTAACTTGAGGTTAGCGGTAGACAGCCAGACAGAATTGCCAGGTTCTAGAACAAGTTCCCCCCCGTCTCTTCCTGTCAAAGATCTTCTTGTAGTCTTCCTGAGCCTTGGTCATGGTTTCCTGCAGCAATTTGTTGTTGTTGGAAAAAAAATCCAAGGTTTCGGATACTGCAGGAACAGGGCACTCGGGAAATGCTCCAGGCAAGAAGGATGGGTGGAAACCATAATTGGCATAAAACGGAGACTGATTAGTCGCTGAATGTAGTGAGTTATTATATGAAAACTCTGCGATGGGAAGCAGGGAAGCCCAGTCATCCTGGGAGAATGCAGAAAAACAGCGGATGTATTGCTCCAAGGTTTGGTTTGTCCTCTCGGTTTGTCCATTTGACTGAGGGTGGTAGGCCGAAGAAAAGGACAACTCGATTTCAAGGGCGCCACAAAGGGCCCTCCAGAATCTGGAGGTGAACTGGATGCCTCTGTCTGAGACTATATTGGTCGGGACTCCATGTAGTCTGACGATCTCTTTAATAAAGATGGAGGCGGTCTCCATGGCTGAAGGGGTGCCCTTCATGGGGAGAAAATGGGCCATTTTAGACAGCCTGTCTACCACGACAAAAATGGACGAAAAACCTTCTGATGGTGGGAGCTCAACGATAAAGTCCATTGAAATCATGGCCCAAGGTCTCTCTGGGACTGGTAATGGTTTCAACAGGCCCCATGCTCTTGTCCGGCTAGTCTTGCTTCTGGCACACGTGTTACAGGACTCCACATATTCCTTGCAATCCTTAGTAAGGTGAGGCCACCAAAAGGTGCGCTGGACAAGGTCAGTTGTTTTTCATGTGCCGAAGTGACCAGCAAGTTTGTGATCATGGCACAAGCTTAGCACTCGTACTTTTAGCTCCTCAGGGACCACAATCCTATTCTTGAACCAGAACAGCCCATCCTTGGTACAGGCTTCAGCAGGTGGAGGCATTCCCATGGAGGCTCGTCTGATTTGAGAAATTAAGTCCTCCTGTAGAATTAGGAAATTTCCAGAGGGGAGAATGGTGTCTGGGGACAGGGTTCTTTCAGAGTCGAGAAACATTCGGGAAAGGGCGTCGGATTTGACATTCTTGGATCCGGGTCTGTAAGTAATATGGAAAATAAATCGGGAAAAAAAAAGTGCCCATCTGGCCTGCCGGGGTTTTAATCTCTTGGCTGTTCTTAGGTATTCTAAGTTCTTATGGTCTGTGTAGACCAAAATGGGGTGTGCTGCACCTTCCAGGAGATAACGCCATTCCTCCAGAGCTGCTTTAATGGCTAGAAGTTCCCGATCACCCACGTCATAATTTTTCTCGGAAGGAGAGAGTTTTCGTGAGAAGAATCCCACGGGGTACAGGAGTGCTTTGGCACCTGTCTCTGTGACAGTACAGCTCCAACTGCAACCTCGGAAGCATCCACTTCCAGGACGAAAGGCAAGGCAGGGTTGGGATGCTTAAGAATAGTGGCTGATGTGAACAGCGCCTTGAGTCTTTCAAAGGCCTCTTGTGCCTTAAGGGGTCCAGCAGAACCGGCATCCTTGTTTAATAAGTTCTGTAATGGGAGTTATGATTGAAGAAAATCCCTTAATAAACTTCCTATAGAAATTGGCAAAGCCAATAAAACGCTGTACTCCTTTCTTGTCAGTCGGTGCAGGCCAATCCAGAATAGCGGATACTTTCTGTGGATCCATTTTAATGCCATCAGGAGAAATGATCAAGCCTAAGAACTGGATAGATTGGAGCTCAAATTCACACTTTTCAAGTTTGGTGTAAAGCCCATGTTGTCTCAGCCGGGAGAGTACATTTTGTACGTGTTTGCGGTGCTCCATCAGGGAGGCAGAGAAGACCAGGATATCGTCCAGGTAAACGATGACATATAAGTCCAGTAAGTCATAAAAGACATCGTTGACAAAATGCTGGAATGTCGCCGGTGCGTTGCACAGACCAAAAGGCATGACGAGATATTCGTAATGTCCGAATCGAGTACGAAAGGCTGTCTTCCACTCGTCTCCTTCTCTTATGCGGATCAAATTATAGGCTCCACGGAGGTCTAGCTTAGTGAAAACGGTAGCAGCTCCTAATCTCTGAAATAATTCAGGAACCAAGGGTAGCGGGTATCTGTTCTTTATAGTGATTTTATTAAGCTCCCGGTAATCAATGCAGGGACGTAAGGAGTGATCTTTCTTTTCCACTAAAAAGATGCCTGCCCCAGCTGGAGACGTGGAAGGACGAATGAACCCTTTCTTCAGGTTTTCATCTATATAGGTTTTCAAGGTGCCCAGCTCCTGCTCAGTTAGAGGGAAGATCCTCCCAAAAGGAACTTCGGTACCCGGTAAAAGTTCTATTGGGCAATCATAGGATCTATGTACTGGAAGGGTTTCTGCCCCCTTTTTACTGAACACATCCAGGAAATCCTGGTAAGGTTCAGGAAGATCTTGGTAGAACTTAGTTTCTGAGTCCATGCACAGGCATTGGGAGGAGGTTATGATTGTTGGTTCTCAAATGAATTGCGCCCTCCTTGAGTTACCGCCACTGCGCTTAGGGGAAGTGTCTATTACACCACTTCAGTGAATCTAAATAAAGTGTCTATATAGATTGTGAATCAAATATAACACTAGTGTTCAGTACAGCTGCCACTTTAAATGTGCACAAAAAATGGTCTATATTGATATGTGACTCCCAAATAAATCAATATAAGCGGCGCTATTATCAATGATAAGTACTATGAATAAACAAACTTAAACCACATTCATGACTTAGTGGAAAACCATATCTGCATGTTTACAGTATGCTGTATATATTTGACACTGCTGTGTATCACTATACAAGCTACAAAAATTAAACAGCAAAAAGCCGTTAGGATAAATGGGAATGCCACTTAAGCGTGTAGTGATCTGAACCACCAAAATACATATAAAAGTGAAATTATTGTATCAAAAAGTCCATCATATAAAAAGGAAAAGAATATCCGTGAAAATGTCCATAGATGAAGACACCGTGAATAGTTGTGCTCTTTTTTTATGGAAACGTCACCACATCAAGCGTGCCAGTGATTCCTCTCCCCCTGAATTCGAGACTCACCGGATAAATTTGCCTCACACTCTCGTGTTTTGGCAAAAAGCGCATATGACACTGTATCCAGTGTACTCAAACTCCACGTCCCATCCAACACGGTGTGATATCATTCCATATGTGGATAAAGAAATACGCACATAGTGTGATACCGTAAAACAAACACCACATTTATTGAACTAGATAACCTTCAATCATTACACTCACATTGCACACTTGTAAAATCAAGCCAAAACCAGCACAGCAATTCAATTTCCTCAATCCTTCTGTGTGAACTCCCAGCACCAATGCAAACACGGTCGCGGCGGACCCAAGATCAGCGGAAAAGCAGGCTCTCACCCCACCAGCTGACTTTCGTCTGACTCCCGCAGGGATCCTCTGCTCAAGCCCTGAGATGAGATACAGCGTCTCCTCCGTTACTCACTGCTATTGTTGGAATGCCGTACAGCCACGCCCCGACATGTTTCGTCATACAGACTTCCTCATGGGATTGGCTGTACGGTACGGCACCTCCTTCTTTTATACTAATTATTCCCTAGCCCGGCTAAAGGCTACGCTCGACTTCCGCTTCACCAGGTGTCCCCGCGGCCGTAATGCATCGTCCCAGCATGTCACATATCAATATAGACCATTTTTTATTGGGAGGAGGTTAATGAGGTCCCCCGTAAGCAGTTTTGTCTGCAATATTCAGAAGAAAACTGGATTTTGCCCGTAGACCAGTTGATGCTAGGATTGTGAGCCTGTAGCCAAGGTATTCCTAGGATAATTGGGAAGAGAGGAGAGGAGATGACATCTAGACGTAACAGTTCCTGATGTTCCAGGCCAATGGTGGCCAATAGGGGAACCGTTTCTTGGGTAACGGGTCCGGAGCGGAGGGTGGAACCGTCCGCTAGAAAAACTGCCAGTCCTTGGGCTTTAGTTTGAGTGGGGATATGATGAGTTTCGACGAAGGTCCGGTCAATGAATCCACTGCATGCTCCCGAATCAATGATGACCGGTACTGGGATGCTCCTTCCAGGTAACTGTAAAACAATGGAGAATGTTAAATGGTTACCGGCACTAGGTAGGACAGGTGCACACAACGAGGAAGACGGCAGACACTTACGTCTTTTATTGGGGCATGCTCTTGCAAAGTGACCAGGCTCTCCACAGTACAAGCACAGGTTGAGTGTGCGTCTTCGTGTCTTCTCCTCAGGAGTCAGAGAGGGACGGAGCAGTCCCAACTGCATAGGCTCCGAAACCTCCTGGGCTGGAGCAGACGAGACAAGCGGAGCTTGGTTCGGGGCACTAGGGGCCCTGGGCAACATCCAGGTGAGGCGTGGGTGACCAACAGATCTCTCAGAGCGTCTTTCCCTGAGGCGGCGGTCAATTTGAATTGACAGATTGATTAGCTCCTCTAGTGTCTGGGGAACCCCCACTCGTGCTAATTCATCCTTTAGGGGATCCGACAACCCCAGCCGATATTGGTGATGCAAGGCTGCGTCATTCCACTCCGTATCCGAGCTCCAACGCCTAAACTCCACGGCGTAATCTTCGGCCGCTCTGCGACCTTGTTGAAGGGAATGCAAGGCGGCTTCTGCCGTGGCTGTTAGCTGAGGGTCCTCATACAGCTGAGACATAGCTAGGAAAAGGTCACGTACCTGGTAGGTGGAGCCCGGAATGCAGAGAACGGCCTCTCGTATGCCTCTGACTTAAGAACCCCTGAAGGTGTGAACAGGGACTCGAAAGTACAGAGGGGCACAAGTGCCTGACTGGAACACTGAAGTAGAAGGCAGGATCCTGTAGTCAGCAGGGAGGTGCACTATAGTCCTGTAGCAGGTTGCAGACAGCAGGGAGGTGCACTGTAGTCCTGTAGCAGGTTGCAGACAGCAGGGAGGTGCACTGTAGTCCTGTAGCAGGTTGCAGACAGCAGGGAGGTGCACTGTAGTCCTGTAGCAGGTTGCAGACAGCAGGGAGGTGCACTGTAGTCCTGTAGCAGGTTGCAGACAGCAGGGAGGTGCACTGTAGTCCTGTAGCAGGTTGCAGACAGCAGGGAGGTGCACTGTAGTACTGTAGCAGGATGCAGATAGCAGGGAGGTGCACTGTAGTCCTGTAGCAGGTTGCAGACAGCGGGGAGGTGCAGACAAGCCGGGTCAAGGTACTGGCGGGCAGATCAGGTACAGAAGGGCAAACCAAGAGAATAGTCAGAGTCCAAGCCAAGATCGGGGCGGGCAGCAAGCAGGTAAGTCAGGAACAAGCCAAGTAGGTACTGGATACAGGAAAACTGGTAACAAGGTAGCAGGGGTCTCAGGAAACACTGTAGACCGGACAGCAAGGCAGCATTGAAACAGTCTTCTTTAAATAGCCTATCTTTGGCGCCAAGTGGCACTATTGCGCATGCGCGTACGCACGTTAGTGCTATTGGCGCTATTGCGCATGCGCGTACGTTTGTTAGCACTATTGGCGCTATTGACGCTATTGCGCGTGCGCGAACGCCGGATGGCGCTTCTATGCACAGGCATTCGTTTAACCCTCAATCTGCTGGGAAAACTGCAAGAGGGCTTTTCCTGACACTTTTGCTCCAGTAGATGGTGGGCCCAGGTTTGAGGCTCGCCAGTCAGCAAGGATATGACGAACCCCACTTTAGTAGCCTCCAGGGAGAACGTACGGGGTTGTAAGGCAAAGTATAGTTCACATGCGTTACGGAACGCCCGGAACTTACTGCGTTCTCCGGAAAACTTTTCGGGTGTAGGCACCCTGGGCAGGGTTGGACACTGCTCCTGGAGGGGAGTCTGAGAGGGCCTGGACCTGCCCTTCCAGTCTGGTGTAGCCTTCCTGTAGACTTTTAACAGCTTGAGTAAGGCCCGCTAGGTGCCTGCACAGTTCATCCATGGGGGAGGCCCCCTGCCCGGACTCAGTCATGGCTGCCTGATACTGTCAGGTCCCACACTTACCAGACAGGTGAGTCCACTTGGGCAGAGGGTAGGCTCCCTTACGTATCCGATTCGGGGCCCCTGGTAGAGTAGACAGGAGGCCCACGAATGCGGAGTGGTATGAGGGCCTGAAGTTAGAGTCCTGGAGCACGGTGGTCTGGCAAGCAACCGGTGGATCTTCAGGCTAGATAGAGCAGATGCTGAGCAGGAGCTAGTCAGGCTGGTCACACACAGGCAGAGGTCGGCAATGGGCTGGCGGCAACGGTACAAGGGGTAAGGCAGAAACGAGGTCAAACAAGCCGGGGTCGGGTTCAGGCAGCAGTCAAGGAAGGTCCAAAGGCAAGCCGGGTCACAACGGGTAAACACTACGAAGACACAGGAACACAGGATGATCACGGAACAAGGTACAGAGCTGTTTGATCAGGCAGCACCGGGTCAGCGTAGAGGCAGGCTTCAAAAAAGACTGATTGGCGCCAAAACGCCGCGCTCGTGCACGCGCCGATTCGCCAAGGCGCGCCGCGCCCCCGCACGCGCCCGAGCGCGCCCCCGACACCGGCGTGCACGCCCACACTACCGGGCATGTCAAAGGTAACGCCTGCAGGCAGACGCGCGCTAACGCGAACGCGCGCTAACGCGAACGCGCGCTAGCGCGAACGCGCGTACGCACGAACGCCCGGGCGCCACCCCGCACGCCACGGCCGGTCAGCCCAGACACACCGGCGCCCCCAGGGACACGCGGCCCAGCACGGACAGGGACACGAGCGCAAACGCGCCCCGGCGCACCCCGGCGCGCCCCGGCGCCCAACCAGGTAGCCTCTCTGACACTTCGGTCCACATCAAAGGCAGTTATTTTCAATTCATGGCATTACCATTCGGTCTGGCCACAGCCCCCAGGGTTTTCACAAAGATTCTGGCCCCGGTGTTGGCTTCCCTAAGGTCTCAGAAGGTCTCCATAGTAGGATACCTGGACGATCTTCTCCTAAGGGATTGCTCTTGCCCCATGCTGATTCAAAACGTGTCAAGAACAGTATGGGTTTTACAACGCCTAGGTTGGATTCTAAATTTGGACAAGTCAGCTCTTTGTCCGACCCAAGCCTTGGTGTATCTGGGTCTGATCTTGGACACCGCCCAAGAAAAGGTGTTTCTTCCCCCCTTAAAGGTCGCCTCCATAGTGGAACTTGTCCAGAAGGTGAAGAAAGAACTAACACCTTCTATTCGGCTGTGCATGAGGTTACTGGGCAAGATGGAGTCATCCTTCAGCGCGGTGCCATATGCACAGTTCCACTCCAGAGTGTTCCAGAACAGTATTCTAAAGGCCTGGGACAAGTCGGCTCGAATCTTGGATCAGCCGATGGTTCTATCTCCACAGGTACTATGGAACCTCTCTTGGTGGTTAAGAACCAGCAATTTGAAAAGAGGGAAATCTTTCCCACCAGTAGCCTGGAAAGTCGTAACTACAGACGCCAGTCTTCTCGGCTGGGGAGCAGTCCTAGAGGAGGCGTCTGTTCAGGGAATATGGTCCCAGACAGAAAGGACCCTGCCCATCAATCTATTGGAGATTCGGGCAGCTCATCTGGCTCTGCGATTCTGGACATCCAGATTGCGGGGGCTTCCTGTCAGAGTCCAGTTCGACAACTCCACGTGGTGGCATATATCAACCACGAGGGAGGTACCAGGAGTCAGGCAGCCCAGAGAGAGGTAAACCATATATTGACTGCAGAAAATTCTTCAAAAGACGGCTGGGCAGTGCGGCTCTCGTTCTGGCTGGATGTCATATGATGGCTTGCCAGAATGACCACTCTCACGCGCCCATGGGGGCATGCAGCACAGCAATTGCGGCCGCGACCACGATCTCTGTAAAGAGCTGCGGCTCTAACCATGTGATCAGCTGTGTCCAATCACAGCTGGTCACATGTAAACACGGAGATGCCAGTAATCAGCTCTCCTCGCTTCACACTGACAGAGTGTGAGGAGAGGAGAGCCAATCAGCAGCATCTCCTCGCAGGGGATAGCTAGGTATGTAAGCAGGGGACTGATCATCAGTGCCCTGATTACAATTAAGTGCCCACCAGTGCCAGTAATGAGTGCCCACCACTGCCAGCAATCAGTGCCCACCAGTGCCCATAATTGCCAGCAATCAGTGCCTAAAAGTGATGTCAGTCAGTGCTGGCTATCAGTGCCACCCATCAATGCCCATCACTGCTGCCCATCAATGCCCATCACTGCTGCCCATCAATGTCCATCACTGCTGCTCATCAATGCCCATCAGTGCCCATCAGTGCCACCTATTAGTTCCCCCATCTGTGCCACCTATCTGTGCCCACCAGTGCCGCCTATTAGTGCCCATCAGTGCCCACCAGTGCCACCCATCAGTGCCGCCTATGAGTGCTCATCAGTGTCACATATTAGTGCCACCTATCAGTGCCCATAAGTGCAGCATATTCGTGCCTCCTCATCAGTGCCAGCTAATCAGTGCCCATAAGTGCCTCCTCATCAGTGCCCACAAGTGCCACCTCATCAGTGCTCATCAGTGCAGCCTATCAGTGCCCATCAGTGCAGCCTATCAGTGCCCATCAGTGCAGCCTCATCAGCGCCCATCAGTGAAGGAGAAAAATTACTTATTTACAAATTTTACTGACAGAAACTAAGAAATACTTTTTTTTTCAAAATTTTCGGTCTTTTTTTTTTTTTTTAGGAAAAAATAAAAAAAACAGAAGTGAATAAATACCACCAAAAGAAAGCTCTATTAGTGTGAAGAAAATAATAAAAAAAAATCACATGGTTACAGTGTAGCATGACCACGCAATTGTCATTCAAAATGTGGCAGTGCTGAAAAATTACCTGGGCAGGAAGGGGGTGTAAGTGCCCTGTATTGAGGTGGTTAAGGAGAATGACTGAAACTCATTCATGTCCGTTGATATTTTCACATTTGCTTGCTAATCTTTATCTTCCAAATGAAGGACTCACTCAGTTTATATTTTTAAAAGAATTTTCTTTCAGAAGAGCAGGCTCAGTAAAGTGCCTCTCAGCACTGGTCCTAATTCATCAACTTTTAAGCCTTGTACCCAAGTAGAATCCCTAAACAAAATTAAGAACTGATTCCATTATCTTCACAGTGTAGACATTTGGCATATTTTACACCTTGTGAAAATTAACTATAGCCACTGACTCATAGAATATCTAAATCACTTTTTTATCTCACAGGCTTTAATATATCCCCCCAAGACACGCACCAAAGGTTTTAAGACACAATTGGCCTTACCATGTAATTATTAATTGAGATCCTACGTGAATGATTCCTGATCTTGAAGATTAAACAATAACAATAACCATCAACTAGCCATCATACATATTAAAACAAATTACACAATTTACAGTGCCTTGAAAAAGTATTCATACCTCTTGACATTTTCCACATTTTGTCATGTTACAACCAAAAATGTAAATGTATTTTATTGGGATTTTATGGGATAGACCAACACAACGTGTCACATCATTGTGAAGTGGAAGGAAAATGATAAATGGTTTTCAAAATTTTTTGACAAATGAATATCTGAAAAGTGTGGCGTGCATTTGTATTCAGCCCTATTTACTTTGACACCCCTAACTAAAATCTAGTGGAACCAATTGCCATCAGAAGTCACCCAATTATTAAATAGCATCCACCTGTGTGTGATTTAATCTTAGTATAAATACAGCTGTTCTGTGAAGCCCTCAGAGGTTTGTTAGAGAACCTTAGTGAACAGACAGCATCATGACAGCCAAGGAACACACCAGACAGGTCAGGGATAACATTTTTGAGAAGTTTAAAGCAGGGTTAGGTTATAAAAAAAATCCCAAGTTTTGAACATCTCACAGAGCACTGTTCAATCCATCATCCAAGAATGGAAAGAATATGGCACAACTGCAAACCTACCAAGACATGGCTGTCCACCTAAACTGACAGGCCAGGCAAGGAGAGCATTAATCAGAGAAGCAGCTAACAGGCCCATGGTAACTCTGGAGGAGCAGCAGAGATCCACAGCTCAGGTGGGAGAATCTGTCCACAGGACAACTATTAGTCATGCTCTCCACAAATCCGGCCTTCATGGAAGTGGCAAGAAGAGAAGCCATAAGAAGTCCCATTTTCAGTTTGCGGGAAGCCATGTGGGGGACGGTGCTCTGGTCAGATAAGACCGAAATTGAACTTTTTGGCCTAAAAGCAAAACCCAATGTGTGGAAGAAAACTAACACTGCACATCACCCTGAACACACTATCCCCACTGTGAAACATGATGGTGGCAGCATTATGTTGTGGGGATGCTTTTCTTCAGCGGGGACAGGGAAGCTGATCAGAGTTGATGGGAAGATGGATGGAGCCTAATGGAGGGCAATCTTAGAAGAAAATCTTATTAATGCAACAAGCTCATATCATTCCCTGAAGAAGCCAATGTCTTGGCGAAACATGTAGGAACTGAGCTTCTGCTTTGAAGGCCGCCTCCACCTGGCCTACTCTACTGCATTTGTTTTTGTACAATTTATATGTTTTCTGCACCCAAGATTTTATCAACCTACATTTTCTCTGTATGTGCTGAAATTTGTTAAATAAAGTATTTTTGTAATTTTACCTCTATTATCCTACCTCTACATTTTCTTTTGGCACCGCTATAATCCCCCTTTCTCTCCCTCTATTATTCATTAAGTTTTTGGGATGAGGTGCTGTATCTGATGCAACCTAACTAGCCATACCTCCATTTTTTAGAAAAAAATCTGTTAGAGTCTGTAAACGACTTGAGACTGGGGCGGAGGTTCAGGACAACGACCCTAAACATGCAGCCAAAGCTACAATGGAATGGTTTCGATCAAAGCATATTCATGTGTTAGAATGGACCAGTCAAAGTCCATAGCTAAATCCAATTGAGAATCTGTGGCAAGACTTGAAAATTGCTGTTCACAGATGCTCTTCATCCAATCTGACAGAGCTTGAGCTATTTTGCAAAGAAGAATGGGCAAAAATTTCACTCTCTAGATGTGCAAAGCTGGTAGAGATATACCGAAAAAGATTGGCAGCTCTAATTGCAGCAAAAGGTGGTTCTACAAAGTATTGACCCAGGGGGCTAAATACAAATGCACGCCATACTTTTCACATATTTATTTGTACAAAAAATTTAAATTTATCATTTTCTTTCCACTTCACAATTATGTGCCACTTTGTGTTAGTCTATCACATAAAATCCCAATAAAATACATTTATGTTTTTGGTTGTGACATGACAAAATGTGGATAATTTCAAGGGACATGAATCATTTTTCAGGGCACTGTACTTACTTCAATGACCATATGGCCTTACCATGTAATTTTAAATTGAGAACCTAGGTGAATGATCCCCTATCTTAAAGAATAAACAATAACAACAACCATCAACTGGCCGTCATACACTTTAGAACAAATTACACAATTTACTTACTCCACTGACCATAAAACTGATTATTTTAAATGTACCATGTGTGGGATATTGACTCAACACAGACTCCTATTTAAATTAGAAAACATCACATCACATCTTTTTCTAATTTTCTAAGCTTCGATATTGGAGACCACTTAACAAAACACAAATGCTGTAATCAGTTTCATGGAACAGTACCAACATGCCCTATTGCATATACATGATGAAAATCATGTTCTCAAGGTAATAATGGACAAATGTTTTTACCAATAAGGAAAGGAATGACACCAACCTCTGACAATGTTACTTTAATCACATTTGCCCTAAAACAAACATGTTTTTTCCTTAATCTTCTATTTTAATTATATCATGTTTTTAGATACAAATAATATGATTTTCCTTTACATCAAAACATATTTTGTTGTATTGCAAATTTAAAACATTAAGAAACCTTTGAATAGAATAATTCTACAAAAATTGTATGCCACTTTATATTAAAGTTTACAACTTAAGTTACCAGTATTTCAAGAAGTATGATCATAATAATATAAGGTTATATATCTATTCATCTTTTTCTATACCTCATGCAGTCTTGGCACCATTTTCTGAGTATTAACTTGAGGGCTATTAGAATCACCAAAATCACTAATTCTATTCACCTATTTCCTTTGTGACTCAATCAGAAGGATATTTAACATTCCCCCCAACCAATAGGCACATTTATTTCAGAATATTCTGACAGGCCAACAAAAGTATATTATATGATTTAAATTTGGACACTCTGAGATACATTTGTGCATTTTCTTTCCACTTTGCAAGAGAAATTTGAAACAAAAACTGTCGGCTGATCCACAGCCCCAAGGAGATTGTGGAAGCTTCTATAACTGTGATAATAATTTCTATAATCTAAAAACCAAAGTTCTCTTTTAGAATAGAAAGATGAATATAGGGATATTATGCCATTTCCCACTCTATATACAGAAGCCTTGCTTGAAGTTTGAAGCCTTTTCTCAGAGAAGAGAATTTCAACTGGGTGGTTCCATCAGCTCCAGCTGACTATAGTCCTGAACTGAGCAGAATCTTCAAATGATTCTATAAGATGTCCAGGGATCTACTTGCCGAAATCTAACATAAAAACTATAGTGCACTATGGTGTACTTATGGGCACTAATAGGTGGTAATGGTGGGCACTGATTAGCAGTACTGATGGGCACTGATAGATGACACTGGTGGGCACTTATTAGAAGCACTGGAGGGCACTGATTAACAGCACTGGTGTGCACTAAGGGGACCAATGTCCCTCTACCAGAAACCGGTTAATGGCTTTCTTCTTTTCTGACAGCGTGAGGAAAGAAAAAGCCGAAAGCTGGCTTCAGTTTACTTCCACAGCCAGCTGTCATTGGCTGACAGCTAATCACATGGTAAAGGGCCCGCTGTGATTGGCCCTTTACCCTGATCAGTGATCAGCCAAGTCTCAAGGACCTCAGGAGGCATGTGGGCAGTGCGAGAACTGGAGGACATCTATGTACTCCCTCCCGGGATTTTAAGCCCACGCTGTAGCCGTCTTTTGGCTATAGCATGGGCGCCAAGTGGTTAATGTATTGTCATGGAAAATTTTTGTGTAAATATCTTTACTAGTACAAAATCAAGCATACCGTCTAATGATTCTATACACCCCCTTTCAGAAAACGATATTGTATCTGAGAATACAAATTATAATTTTAGTGTATTTTTATGAAAATATCATTGATAAATATTTCCAAATATCTTTAGATATATAAATTCAGATATATACAGTATTTTACAAAAGTGAATACACCCCTCACATTTTTGTAAATAATTTTTTATATCTTTTCATGTGACAATACTGAAGAAATGACACTTTGTTACAATGTAAAGTAGTGAGTGTACAGCTTGTATAACAGTGTAAATTTGCTGTCCCCTCAAAATAACTCACACAGCCATTAATATCTAAACTGCTGGCAACAAAAGTGAGTACACCCCTAAGTGAAAATCCCCAAATTGGGCCCAAAGCGTCAATATTTTGTGTGGCCACCATTATTTTCCAGCACTGCCCTAACCCTCTTGGGCATAGAGTTCACCAGAGCTTCACAGGTTGCCACTAAAGTCCTCTTTCACTCCTCCATGATGACATCACTGAGCTGGTGGATGTTAGAGATCTTGCGCTCCTCCACCTTCCGTTTGAGGATGCTCCACAGATGCTCAATAGGGTTTAGGTCTGGAGACATGCTTGGCCAGTCCATCACCTTTACCCTCATCTACTTTAGCAAGGCAGTGGTCGTCTCGGAGGTGTGTTTGGGGTCGTTATCATGTTGGAATACTGCCCTGCAGCCCAGTCTCCAAAGGGAGGGGATCATGCTCTGCTTCAGTTTGTCACAGTACATGTTGGCATTCGTGGTTCCCTTAATGAACTGTAGCTTCCCAGTGCCGGCAGCACTCATGCAGCCCCGGACCATGACACTCCCACCACCATGCTTGACTGTAGGCAAGACACACTTATCTTTGTACTCCTCACCTGGTTGCCGTCACACATGCTTGACACCATCTGAACCCAATAAGTTTATCTTGGTCTCATCAGACCACAGGACATGGTTCCAGTAATCCATGTCCTTAGTCTGCTTATCTTCAGCAAACTGTTTACGGATTTTCTTGCGCATCGTCTTTAGAAGAGCCTTCCTTCTGGAATGACAGCCATGCAGACCAATTTGATGCAGTGTGTGGCGTATGGTCTGAGCACTGACAGACTGACCCCCCACCTGTCACGTACCTAGTCGGAGTCTGAAATGACAAGGTCGGCCTCCCTTGTATCTCCAGCCCAGACCCCACTGAGAGTGAGACAGAGGGTGCCAAGGGACAGGAGGAACATGAGTGCCTGTAGGTGTATGTTGCAGAGCTTGTGGCAGAAGTTGTAGACTCAGAGATTCAGGCAGAACATCAAGTCCGGAACTGTGATGATCCTGGATAAATAAACTGTGATTAAAGGGGAACTCCACCAGTCTTGCAGTTTCAGGAAATGCGGCTTGCCAGAGCTTCCAGCAGACAGGAGCCAGGAGTGCACTGTGTTCAACGGAGCTTGGAATAGAGGAAGCCAGCTAGGTACTTGAAGGAGGCATGCAGCCAGACAGGAAACAGGAGCGAAGTCAGAGGATCAGCCAGAGTCAGCAGCGAGCGGACAGCGAAGTACCAGGGCATCAATGGAAGCAACGTCAGGGATAAGCCAGAATCAGGAACCAGTAATCAGCAATATAATCAGAATCCAAAGGATATGTCAGTGGTAAGCCAGGTCAGCAATGGATGGTTAAACAGGATACAGGTAGGTCACAGGAAAACAGCTGAAGACCAGTCAACATTGAGCAAGGGTCAGGGCATCCTTTAAATAGGCTGTCTGGTGCCAAAGGGAACTGTGGATGTGCTCCTGCATTCCTTTGCGCATGCGCATTGGCGCACCTGCGATCAGCCAGGTTCCGTATGCGCGCATGCGTGCGCCTGTGCGTCCGATGCATTACAACAGTTCTCTTACATTGCCCCCTTCTTATGGGCAGCCTCCGGATGCCCTATAGAGGCTTCTTTTCTGGATTATGCTGGAAAAAGGCTTGCACCATTTGTGGGGCATGCACATTTGAAGCTGACTCCCACAAATTATCTTCTGGGCCATAGCCCTTCCACTTGATAAGGAATTGTGTTTGCCCATTTTTGGTTTTACAATCCAGTACAGCTTCAATTTCATATTCCTCATTGCCCTTGACGAGCAGTGGAGAGGGGTTTTCCGGATCCCGGTTAGGAAAGGGATTAGGCACAGTCGGTTTCTAGTAAAGAGCCGTGGGATACAGGGTGAACCTTCAGATTCTTTGGTAAAACTAGCTCAAAAGCCACAGTATTGATTATCCTCTTGACCGGAAAAGGCCAAGTTTCTTTGAGTGACATCTTAATTTCAAGTTTGCGGTAGATAACCAGACTTTGTCCCCTGGTTCCAGACTAAAGGTACCCCTTTTCTTCTTGTCAAAATAGTTTTTATTGTTTGCCTGGACTTTAGCAATGGTGTCCTGTAGTTATTGATTGTTGGAACTGAAAAAACTCAAACTGTCAGGTACAGAAGATTCAATAGACAGCTCAGGCAAAAAGGAAGGATGATACACATAGTTGGCAAAAAAGGATGACTGTTTGGTGGCTGAATGGAGTTGTTATACGCAAACACCGCCAGTGGGAGAAGAGGTGACCAATTATCCTGCGTGAAAGAAGAAAAGCAACGCAAGTACTGTTCCAGAGTTTGGTTAGTTCTCTCCATCTGTCCATTTGTTTGAGGGTGATAAGCAGTGGACAGAGTTCGATGTTTAAGGCTTCACATAAAGCCCTCCAAATCTGGAGGTGAATTGCACCCCTTCGTCAGAGACAATGTTTTACAATTTCTTTATTGAAAGTAGAGGCAGTCTCAGTGGCAGAAGGGGTTCTTTGCAAAGGTACAAAATGTGCCATATTGGTCAGACGATCAACCACGACAAATATAGTGGTATAGTTCTCTGACAGGGGAAGTTCTACAATAAAATCCATAGATATCATACTCCATGGTTTCTTAGGCACAGGAAGAAATTCCAATAGACCTCAAGTTTTGGCTTGATCAGATTTGCTTCGTAGGCATGTTAAACAGGATTTCACATATTTATTACAATACAGTCCTGCATCAAGTCTGGCTACCAGAAGGAACGATAAATAAAGTCTGTAGTCTTGTGGATTCCAAAGTGACCTGCCAAGGGGTGATGATGACATTTTTTAAGAACAGCAACCCTAAGTGGTTCAGGGACAAAGATTTGTTCATTATGCAAATAGAGACCATCCCTTAACTGAAGAGATAAGTCTTGAGGAGGTGGCTGATCAATCACATTTACCTTTATTTGGGACATCAAGTCTGACTGAAGAAGGAGGAAATTCTTGGCCGGTAGGATAGTGTCAGGTTCTGAGGGTGGGACTGAGCCATGGAACATGCATGACAGCGCATCTGGTTTACCATTTTTAGAACCAGGACGATAGGTAATATGGAATCTGAAATGGGAGAAAAACAGTGCCCATCTTGCCTGCCGAGGTCTTAGTCATTTAGCTGTTCTCAAGTACTCTAAATTCTTGTGTTCGGTGAAGATAAGGATAGGGTGAGAGGCACCTTCCAGCAGATAACGCCATTCTTCAAGCGCAACTTTAATGGCCAATAATTCACGATCTCCAACATCGTAGTTCCTCTCAGATGGATTCAGTTTCTTGGAGAAAAGGGCCACGGGATGAAGTAGCGATTTAGGGCCCTGGCGTTGAGTTAATATAGCCCCTACTGCACTTTCAGAGGCATCTACCTCTAAGACATAGGCCAAGGATGGGTCGGAATGATTCAGGATGGGAGCCAAGGTGAACAAGACTTTTAACTGTTCAAAAGATGCTTGTGCTTCTGGGACCCATTGGAAGGGAACATGCTGTTTGGTCAGTTGCGTAATGGGGGTTATAATGCCAGAATAGTTCTTAATAAATTTCTTTTAAATATTGGCAAACCCCAGAAACCTTTGTACAGCTTTTATGTCTGTAGGGGCTGGCCATTCCAGGAAAGTAGCGACTTTCTGGGGATCCATGAAAATACCATCAGAGGAAATGACAAGTCCTAAAAACGGAATAGTCTGTTTTTCAAAGTCACACTTCTCGGCCTTTGCATAGAGGTGATGTTCACAAAGTCTGCTCAAGACCTTCATCATATGGGTGCGATGTATTTCCACAGTGTCAGAGAAGATAAGAATATCATCTAGATAGACAATGATAAACAGATCAAGGTAGTCTTGAAAAATATCATTTACAAGGTGCTGGAAAGTAGCTGGAGCATTGCAGAGTCTGAATGGCATGACCAAGTTTTCAAAATGCCCAAAGCATGTCCTGAAAGCTGTCTTCAATTCATCTCCCTCCCTGATCCTAACTAGATTATAAGCACCTCTTAGATCTAGTTTGGAGAATACTCTTGCTCTCCGCAGCCTCTGGAACAGTTCAGGGATCAACGGAAGTGGGTACCAATTTTTGACAGTTACCTTATTAAGATCTCGGTAGTCTATACATGGTCTCAAAGTGTGATCCTTCTTCTCCACAAAGAAGATGCCGGTACCTGCTGGTGAGGTAGAGGGTCGGTTAAACCCTTTTTTCCAGGCTTTCGTCAATATATTTGCGCAAACCTTCCAGTTCAGGCTCAGATAGAGGGTAGATTTGACCGAATAAGATCTTGGCCCCTGGCAAGAGTTTAATGGGAGAATCCATGATATGCAACAGGAACCAACTTCACAGTTTCAGGATCAGGATGAATGCTGAGAAGAGAAGCAGAGTTATTAGTCCTTTTCAGGAAACAATGTGCCTGACAGTAATTAGATGAAAAGGAGATATCTCCAGTAAGCCAGTCAATATGATTGTTATGGGCCTTCAACCATGGTAGGCCAAGGAAGATAGGAAACATAGGCAAGGTTATAACATCTAAACTGAAAAGTTCTTGATTTCCTGAGGACATCCAGCAGAAAATGGGTACAGTCTCTTGCGTAACTGGCCCTGATTTGATACCAGAGCCGTCCGCTAGGTGAACAGTAAATCCCTGCCTCTTGGTGCACATGGGAAGCTGGTGTGCAGAGTCCATGAAACAACTGCAGGCCCATTATTGCGGATACAAAAATAGTCTTTCCAGATAACTGTAGCTGAAGCGGAAGAGGGACATGCAGGTGTTCCCTCCCTGGGAGGTGCATCATGTGGGGAAGATGAGGAAGATGAGGAACAAACTTGTAAGACTTTACTGGACAAGTCTGCATGAAGTGGCCAGCCTCCCCACAGTAAAGGCAGAGTGCAACGTTGTCACCGGAGGCGTTCAGCAGAAGAAAGAGATGGTCTTGGGAAGCTCCTTCGGGGAGATTCATTGTATTCTCTTATCTTGGAGGGCGCCCTTGGCATCCTAGCGGTAGCTGAGGAAACAGGAGAAACAGTTCTTGGGAATACAAGTAGGTTTGTATTAGTCCTTTCAGATCACCTTTCACGTAGCCGTCGGTCAATCTGGGTGACAAGGTTGATCAGATTTTCCAGGGACGCTGGTACACCCACTTGGGCAAGTTCATCTTTTAACGTATCTGAAAGTCCTAGATGAAACTGATGGTGGAGAGCAGCCTTATTCCACTGGGTGTCTACACTCCATACACAGAAATCTGTCACATAGTCCTCAACAGACCTTCGGCCTTGTTGCAGTCTGCCAAGCATGGATTCTGCAGTCTGCTGGTGGAAGGGATCGGCATATAATTGAGACATGGCTGAGAAGAAGGAGTCGGTAGCTGCCAAGGCCAGATCATGTTGCTCCCGGAAATGATGAGCCCAGGAAAGTGGTTCATTTAGAAGAAGCGTGATAATGAACCCCACCTTAATGTCCTCTGATGAGAAGGTTCAGGGTAACAAACAGAAATAAAGTTCACAGGCATTTCGGAAGGTATGGAACTTTTTACGATCTCCTGAGAGACGTTCAGGCAAAGGTACTCTAGGTTCTGGAGGAAGAGCATCCTCGCTGAACAGGCCAAAGTCAGTTTGCACAGAAGAGTTCACAACTGTATGGGAAACAGAGGCAAATGAGGCATCCCTTTCAGACTCCATCCGTGGCTGACTGGTACTGTCACGTACGTGGTCGGAGTCTGAAATGACGAGGTCGGCCTCCCTTGTATCTCCAGCCCAGGCCCCACTGAGAGTGAGACAGAGGGTGCCAAGGGACAGGAGGAACACGAGTGCCTGTAGGTGTAAGTTGCAGAGCTTGTGGCAGAAGTCATAGACTCAGAGATTCAGGCAGAACATCAAGTCTGGAACTATGATGATGCTGGGTAGATCAACCAAGATTAAGGGGGAACTCCACCAGGCTTGCAGTTTCAGGAAATGCTGCTTGCCAGAGCTTCCAGCAGACAGGAGCCAGGAGTGCACTGTGTTCAATGGAGCTTTGAAGAGAGGAAGCCAGCTCAGGTACTTGGAGGAGGCATGGAGCCAGACAGGAAACAGGAGCGAAGTCAGAGGATCAGCCAGAGCCAGTAGCGAGTGGGCAGCGAAGTACCAGGGCATTAGACAGAAGCAACGCCAGGGATAAGCCAGAATCAGGAACCAGTAATCAGCAGTATAATCATAATCCAAAGGGTATGTCAGTGGTAAGCCAGGTCAGCAACGGATGGTTAAACAGGATACAGGCAGGTCACAGGAAAGGTTCCGTATGCGCGCATTCGTGCGCGTCTGCGCCCGATGCGCTACAACGGTTCTTTTACACTACGCCTTCAACCTCTGCTGCAATGCTGGTAGCACTCATACATCTATTTCCCAAAGACAACCTCTGGATATGACGCTGAGCATGTGCCCTCAACTTCTTTAGTCGACCATGGCGAGGCCAGTTCTGAGTGGAACGTGTCCTGGTAAACCGCTGTATGGCCTTCGCCACTGTGCTGCATCTCAGTTTCTGGGTCTTGCCAATCTTCTTATAGCCTAGGCCATCTTTATGTAGAGCAACAATTCTTTTTTTGTAGATCCTTAGAGAGTTCTTTGCCATGAGGTGCCATGTTGAACTTCCAGTGACCAGTGACCTGTATCAGAGAGTGAGAGCGATAACACCAAATTTAACACACCTGCTCCCTATTCACACTTGAGGACTTGTAACACTAACGAGTCACATGACACAGGGGAGAGAAAATGGCTAATTGGGCCCAATTTGAACATTTTCACTTAGGGGTGTACTCACTTTTGTTGCCAGCGGTTTAGACATTAATGGCTGTGTGTTGAGTTATTTTGAGGGGACGGCAAATTTACACTGTTATACAAGCTGTACATTCACTACTTTACATTGTAGCAAAGTGTCATTTCTTTAGTGTTGTCACTTGAAAAGATATAATAAAATATTTACAAAAATGTGAGGGGTGTACTCACTTTTGTGAGATACTGTATATCTACAAACTCTACAGACCTTCTGCTTTGTGTAGCAATGAGAAGCTGTGATTTCAGTCCATCTCTTGTAAATGTTGAAGATGAATATCTTCACAATGCCTATTGTTACAAAGGTGGATGCGGGTTGTTTTAGGTAGAGTTTATACTGTTCTGGATTAGTGACGTTAACATGAATTGTGTTAAGGTAGCCCATTCATATTAAATGAGGCACCGATGCACTCTGTTGCAGAAAAAAAAAGTAACTGAAAAATTAACCTTTTTTTACGAATACAGCATGCACTTAAAGTGTGTTAACGGGGGGCACGTAGAAGACGTCACGTATGACGAAACATGCAGGGCGTGGCCTCGCAGTGCTTGCCATCAGGCATCCTATGTTTGCACGGGCGTTCAGCCTTTGTTTTATGCCGGCTTTTTAAATCAAACAATTTTTATACTTGTATTTTTGTATTAAGACCTATGGTCAATTAAGGCAATAAACTTCTTATTATTACTACTACACCATTGGAGTTTTTTTCCCTTTTTTTCTTATCCATGGATCCTCTGAATAATGAGTCTCCCTCCTGACGCTGAAGCAGTAAGATCAGTTTTGAGTGGGTGGCGCTCACAAACAAGACCTGGACATCGATATCCATCTGTCCCTGCAGAGGGTTATATCTGCAAGCTTGCATGACCTCGCCATAGAGGAGGTCCAACAAGTGCGGTAAGGGTACATCCATTACTCCTCTCCCGCAACTATTGGTGGCTTGGAAGTGTTCCTACATCTTTCACCTTTCTACCCTGATATGACACACCTAAGGAACGTTTTATCCTCTTTATACAACTTGTCTTTCATGGGCTGAATGTGGTGTTTTTCAAGAGATTGGGGGTCCGATCGCACTTTTTGAACTTTCATTTTCTTGTTTTTTCACATTTTTTCACATTTTTGTCACGGAGATGTGTTATAATTCATAACTTTTTATATTATATTCTATTTTATTGTGTTATTTCTCTGCACTGGGATTTAAATTCACTACAGCTCCGGGTAGTATTCCTAAGGAGCTTGTCAGTCGCAAATTTCATTACATGATATATTTATGCTAGCGCACAATTTTAGTTTATATGGTTTTTACACTTTATTTGATATTTGAAGTTTTTTGTTGCAGCTGCACTTTGCATTTCAAGCAATTTTTTTCATCTTGTCTTGCTCATTAGCGCAGGTTTTCCTACCAAATAGGATATTGAAGTCTGAGGCTCCATATGACAGACAGACTGATAGCATTTTCAGAAGGAGATATCAGTATTAATTCTTTAAGCACATGCTTATCAAATCTAAGACTAACTTGTTATGAATTACTGTATTTCAATAATCTACATCTGTTAAATTTGAAACATCACTACATTCGGTTACCATATTCTAACTCTTATGTCAGATCATTTTCAATCAGCCAACAGAGCTGTAAAATATAAATGTTTTATCACAGACGGATACCCTTTCATCAGGACAAACTTACCTTCCATCCAAGGATAAAAAAAGTCATAGATATAGCCCCAAGAAATTCAGGCAATTGATTGGGTTAATGAAAGTCAGAGAACTTATCTATTTTATCAGATAAGTATAAATTATCATCTTATAAATGTAAACAGATATACATATATAGCATTTGCCATTTCATGGGTGCACACAGTAAATCAATATTCTTATCCTAAGTACAGTCTTCCTTTGACAGCATTTCCCTGCTGTGCTCTGCACAATTCTTAATGCTCTCTAGAAATCACAGACATGTCAATTCCATTTAATTCCACCTATCTCGCTTCCCGGCCTCCAAATGTAGCACATTGAGGATGTAGTATGCTCTTACCCTACGAAAAGGTCCATCCAACATGCAAGCTCTTCTCTGTCCCTAGTCTCCACTTCACTGACTCTTTGAGTATAGTGAAAGTATACAATCTGTCTTTACAAATCTTGTTCACCTTTAAATCTATTCAGAAAGCTGGTAACCCAAGGGGAATGTAAAAGCTCCCCCGCCTTGTGTGAGTACATAGAGTTAAAATCAGGTGTCTGATGGATTCAGTAAAACATGACATGCACAGTTGGGTTTTGATATGAACCCTCTCACTAGGGTCTACATTGCTGTATGTCATAGAAACTATGGAAAGGTCAGTGAGAATAGTTCTATAGCTGGGCAATACCTTGACAAATAACAAAGAGCTACAAGATGGAGTTTTGTTTTAATATAAAAGCTGATGCATTACGCATTTTGTACATTCATGTTTGCATTTTTATGCTTTTGATGCATTTTATAACAAAAAAAAAAAAAACCATATCTACAGTCCTTATCTTTAAGGGGTAGCATAATTGTTTTCATGAAAGAAAAAGATATCTCCACTCAGGCATGGAAATGCTGCCATTAAACTCACTAACCACCCAAACTTTACTATACAATATGGTAATAACTCAAGGGCCACAACTTACAGTACAGTGAAAACTCAGGAGCCAAATTTTACATTGCAATGGTAAACCAAGAGCTACATCTTACAATACAGTGATAACTCAGGATCCAGTACAGTGCAAGCATCCTTTATCAGCAACCGTTGGTGTGGGGGAAAAAAGCTGAGCCGGCCTGAGCCTGTCATTGTGCCATACTCACAGGTACTCATTGATGGCTCTCTGCTGCATGTGCCAAAGTTGAGTTCCACTTGGTTGGCATGTCACAAACTAGGCGGTTTATGGGCAGGTGGAATTCCCGCTGAATTTCAGCCAACCGAGCACTGGCTGTGTATAACCACCTGAAATAGCTACAGACTCTTCTGGCCTGATTTAGCAGATCTTTGTCAAGAACCATGAATCAGACAGAGACAGTAAATGCAGTTAAAATCACACCTGTTAATATAATGGTAAAAATGGTACAAATAGTAAAGGTAGGCAAAACATAGCCAGGGTACGGTAGCCAAAGCAGGTAGTCAGAACAAGCCAGTAAATCAGGAAGCTAGAGATCAGCGTAGTCAGAGGCAGCAGACAGGTTGAGGAACCAGAAGGGGCGTCAGCCAGGCAAATCTTCAACAGGAACACAGCAAAGAGTCTCCAGATATGTTTGACCAAGGCTAAGGCACAGAAGAAATGAACCAGGCAGTTTAAATAGCCAGAACGGGCTGGCTGTAGGCTGGACCGATGAGCAGGAAATGATCACCAGGTGAGCTGCTGTGGAACGATGAGTGCTGACAATTAACCGACAGCTGAGCAACCTGAGCACTGAGAAGGGAGGGCTGAGAGCCCAGCCCTGACAGTACCCCCTCCTCAATGACCCCTCCCCCTCAGAGGACCACCAAGTTTGAGGGGAAAATGTCTATAGAAAGCACGGAGGAGGACAGAAGCATGCACATCTAAGGATCAGACCCAAGAGCGTTACTCTGGACCGTACACTTTCCAATAAACCAGGTACTGTATCTGCCCACGGAACCTACGGGAGTCAATGATCGATTGTATCTCATGCTCTTCCTGGTTCTCAACCTGGACCGGGTAATGACGTGGTACTGAGGTGGTGAAACGGTTGCATACCAAAGGTTTTAATAAGGAGACATGGAATACATTCGAAATACGCATGTTAGAAGAAAGGTCTAATGTGTAAGCCACTGTGTTGATCCTACAGAGAATACGGAAAAGCCCAATAAACCGTGGTCCAATTTCAGTGAAGGAAAACAGAGTCGGAGGTTACGAGATAACAGCCAAACCCTCTCCCCAACCTGGTAGGAGGGTGCAGGTAGGCGTCTGCGGTCAGCATGGAGTCTGTACCTCTCACTGGCACGTTGCAAGGACTCCTGGACCTGCACCCAAGTGGAACGAAGATTACGGAGATGCTCCTCTAACACAGGAATTCTTTGAGGAACAAAAGAGTCAGGCAACATGGATGGTTGGAAACCATAATTCGCCTTAAACAGAGACAATTGGTAAGCGGTATTGATGGCACTATTGTGAGCAAACTCCACCCAAGGTAAGAGGTCTGACCAGTTGTTATGGTGGTCAGAAATATAGCAACGTGGAAACTGCTCCAAGGCTTGTTTGGCTTATTCTGCAACCCCATTGAACTCTGATATGCAGAGGTGAAGGAAAGCTAAATTCCTAACTGTGCCCAAAAGGCTCGCCAAAACATGTATACAAACTGACTTCTCCTGTCTGAGATGATAACCTTGGGTAGCCCATGTAACCGAAAGATCTCCCGAGCAAGAATAGATGCCAGTTCTTTGGATGTGGGCAACTTCTCCAGTGGAATACAATGAGGCATTTTCGAGAACCGGTCAACCACCAAAAGAATAACTGTGTTGCCCTGGGAGTTGGGTAACTCCACAATTAAATCCATGGACAGGTGGTTCCAAGGCCTCTCTCTATTGAATATGGGTTGTAGAAGGCCCACTGAAAGGTGTTGTGGTGTCTTACACTAAGCACACACGGAACAAGCCGCTATGAAGGTAGTCACATCAGCGCGGAGACTAGGCCATCAGAATTGTTTAGAAATAGCCCAAATGAGTTGACTCTTTCCTGGGTGGCCAGCTGCCTTGGGAGAATGGTAAGTCTGGAGCAAGGCAGTGCAGAGATACTCAGGGGCAAATCAGCAGTCACCAGGTTTCTCTGGAGGAGAATGGATCTGAGCGGCAAGAATTCTGACACCCAAAGGTGAAGTGAGACTAGTACGAACAGTGGCCAGAATACGATAGGGAGTTATCACAGGAGCAGGCACAAAAATTACCACCATGTGATTAAACGAACATAATGTGAAACCAAATTCATCAGAAAATGATTCATCAAAAAATAAAGTTCAAAATAAAAGTTCATCAAAAAATAAATAAAATGATATCTTTTTATCAAAAAAATAGGGGGCGTGGCCTAACTCCGGACCAGAATGGATGCCTAATCCACTCTCTCCTGCACATAGGAGCAGCTAAAAACGAGCACAGGAGCCACTAAAACAATCCCAAGCATGGGAAAGGGAGACCGGAGCTCCTCAGCAACCCGTGAACCCTCGGATCCAAACCAGATGTCCCAAAACATCATACCCGTAATGTTCCGGTCATCACAGGGAGAAGGCCTCAAAGCCGCGGTCTCGCCTAAACCTCCAGGCCCGCTCGGCGGCCCCGGCCTCGCGGTGAACGGCGCGATCGGCGCTCAAGGCTCCACACCACAGGCTGCATCACAGCTCTCATCTCCCCTACCCCATAACCCACCAGCCTCACAAATTCTATGCCTGGCAGACCTGCAAGCAGTAGCCCTGGACATTAAAGCCACACTGTCTGCAGCCATCACAGATCTGAAGACAGAGATGCAGGGCATTGCAGCAAGGATGGGATCGGTGGAACAGACCACAACACGCCATGCAGAGGCCATAAAACAGGTACAAAAATCTTCTGACATACACCAGAATCATTTAATTGAAATCCACCGCCATTTAGAAGACCTCGATAATAGAGGAAGAAGGCATAATATAAGAATTAGGGGGGTCCCAGAAGCAGCAGACCAAAACCCTGTAGAACAAACAGCTACAACCATCTTCAATGATTTACTTGACAGACCTCCTGACTCCCCCATTGACTTTGAAAGAATTCACAGAGCCCTCAGACCGAGAGGAAGGGATACTGATCCCCCCAGGGACATAATATGTTGCTTGGTAAACTTCCCTCTGAAAGAAGCCATACTAAAAAAGGCGAGAGAGAAAAACAGAGTGCTGTTTAATGGGAACGAGATAAAACTATACCAAGACCTATCCAACATCACATTACAGCAACGCAGGGCTCTGCGTCCCATTCTCGAACAATTACGTATCAGAGGTATACCATACAGGTGGAAGTTTCCTTTCTGTCTCTCAGCCACCTGGAGAGGTCACACAGCACTATTGCGCACACCTGAGGACTTGCAATCCTTTTGCGAAACACTAAATATCCCCCCAACTGAAGCTCCAGATTGGTATAATTCATTCATGCTGAATGATACGTGGATCGAAGTAACAAACAACTACACTCCTAGAGCTCAGAGAAACAGAGATAGACGCCGCAGATCACCTTCATCTCACCAAAACAGAAGAGGAGCGAACCAAGGAAGTCCTGGCTTCTCCCCTCCTAGACGCCGAGATCGCATGGATAGACCAGATCAAATGGACACCTGAAAATCAAGCTTCCACAATGAACACAGATAACAACCTACATACGCCTATCTTCAATCAACTAACAGTCACCTATTCATCCTCATCTCTTTCAGTTGGAACAGCTCCAAACCATCCAACAAGAAATTAACAAACCACAGAGAGAAAATCTTCAGCGTAAAAGCGAACTGACTTCTTATTTTTACCCCCCCCCCCCCCCCCCATCCCATGTTTGCATCTTTTCTTTTTTTTTCCTTTTCTCTTTTCCATTTTTTTTTTTTTTCTCTCTTTTATATAGCTACGGTGTTACACCAGATCTGAAACAAATCAATGCACCCAAGTCAAAAGGAATATATGCAGATTTCCTGGTCAGAAATATCAACATAAGGGTATGCTAGATGTGTCTGAACTAAAGAATATATGATTGTAAGTACGATTTTCTGAGCACATTTATCCTGTTACCCAGAGATATTTCAGGTTTTGACTAGGCCTTATACTTCCCCTACTACTGACCATTAGTCAGACCTGATTATCGAGGATTTACGGTTTATTTTATTTTTTCTCTATTTTTATTTTTATTTTTTTTTCTTAGTGCATATACATATTTGTCACACTCGTACTTTAAAATAACAGAATGAACAAAAGTTATTGTGGTTATGAATATTTTAGATTCATTTAGGTTAACAATGGTTTAAGAACATTCTGAGTTCCTTAACAAAGGCTGAATCATAATAAACACATGTTACGGTTATTACAGGGATTGTTTATATTTTTAAAATGGGAAGAAGGCATGATGGTGGACTACTCTGGATTGACTTTAAATTAATCTACAGAAGGTAACTTTCCTTCACAAAAATTGCAAAACTCCTGATTAAACCAACTGACTAGGAGGAAATTAACACTGTTAAATAGCACTCCTAATAACAGTCGAATTTTGGACTATAAGCGATCTTTTCTAAAAAAAAAAAAAAAAAAAAAAAAAAAAAAAAGAAGGTAAAATGAAAAGAAACATTTATCACAAGTCATCTCGTACACCATGATGCCCTATACCTATATTACTTATCTCTGAAGAAACATTTTTGAAGCAAGGGTTCTTCTTTTTCTATATACAAGTTTGTTTGTTACATTTATAGCATAAGAAAATATGTTAAAAATGGTACTACTTAACTCACACGAAAAAATACCATAGGCGTTACAGAACAAACCCCGTAATTACAAGAAGTTCTAAATTCCTATGACAAGGACTCCCCCTAATGGCGATCAAGTATAATTACAAGAATTATTTTATTTTGTTTGCACCTATTAATCCCAATACAATATAAAATGCATGATGTGTCTATATATAACAGGGTATGACATATCCACATCTGTGTACACAGATATTCAACTTCTCCCAAATTTCAACTCACACATAAATTGCATTTATTTTCCCACAATCTCCTATGTTCATAATGCTCGGCATTTATCCTGTAATATATGATCGAAAAAATTAGTTAGCTGCTCCAAAGTGCTAAAAGTCCTAGTACACAAAGTAAAGAAAAAAAGAGAAGAGAACATTAACAGTTGAATAAAAATCCAGCTGTTCCTACTTAGACCCCGCTCCCACACAAGGAGTGAAATAATTTTCACTCTTTGAACCTACCGGACCTTTTTAATAGGGTAGACCAGTAGGTCTAAACCTACCTCCGGAACACTTCTCCATCCTTTCCTTGAGGAAGGAAAACCTCTTCCCTCATCCCCCCCCCTTTTTTTTTTTATTTTTATTTTTTTACTTCTCTCCCCCTCTACTCCCCTAGAAACCTAGGGAAAGTTTTGCAGACAAAAAACAAGACATACAAATCAAGCAAAATTTTATATACTCCTGGATCCAACTACTCCTTATTTTGGATACAGGAATATATTCAAAATGCCTATCCACAAACCGCAGACCATATCAACATCAATCAAGCTAATTTCAGTAAATGCTAAAGGGCTTAACATCCCTGAAAAGAGAACCAAATTCCTCAATGAATTTCATAAACTCAAAGCAAATATCATTTGCATACAAGAAACTCACTTTAAAGCTAATAAAGTTCCCAAAATGCATGACAAAAGATTTCCAACGACATTTCACGCCACCAATCCTGAAGGAAAATCCAAAGGAGTCTCTATTTTGATCTCCAAACAGACTCCCCTTCAAATTCATGACACATTGATTGACCCTGGGGGAAGATACATATTCTTAAAAGGAAAGTTGGGACCTCATCCCATTACAATTGCTAACATTTACACCCCCAACTCAAAACAGGTAACCTTCTTTCGTAAAATAAAGGACTTATTAACAAACTTCGCAGCAGGTATAATCATCTTAGGGGGAGACTTCAATACCCCATTAAATCCGCTCATAGATACCTCGAATGGTACATCGAGCCTTCCTTATAAAGCACTGAAACAAATCAAACTCCAACTACAGGAGCTAATGCTACATGACACCTGGAGAACCCTAAACCCTCAAACTAAAGACTTTACCTATTTCTCTACACTTCATCAAAAATACTCCAGAATCGATTACTTTTTTATCTCACAACCAGACCTTGACTTACTGACAGACTCAACAATTGAAACCATGACTTTATCTGACCATCACCCGATTACCATAACATTAACTTTCCCAGAAAAAACTACCATAACTAAAACATGGAGACTCAACACCACTGTATTGAAGGAACCTATAGATGTAATTCATTTCAATGATAAACTAAATGAATACTTTGCACTAAATGAAAATGACGAGACATCTTTGATTACTCAGTGGGAAGCACACAAATGTGTCATGAGAGGCGAATTTATAAATAAATTAGCCAAACTAAAGAAGGAAAAACAATCCAAAATTAGATCGTTACTAGACCAAATTCATAAATTAGAAACAACCCATAAAAGAACTGTGGCACTCTCTACATTTGAAGACTTAAATAAAGCAAGAACTCTACTATCAGAAGAGCTGAGCATGAAAACTAAAAGACAATATATTTTAAGACATAAGATATATTACGAGCAAGGCAACAAGAGTGGAAGGTTGCTTGCAAAAGCAGTCCAAAACAAGAAAGTTGCATCGACAATTCACCAAATAAGAGACAAACATGGTACAACACACTCTTCGAATGGGGAGATTGCCAAACAGTTCGAATTATACTACCAATCCCTCTATAACATTCCATCAAATCCCAAATGCCCACAAAATTCAGACAAAAGAACAAAGCTTATTCAAGAGTTCCTAGAGAAATATTGCCCACCCCAAATATCAAAAAACACAGCGCAAGACCTAGAGTCACCCATAACTGGCCTAGAATTTGATAAAGCCTTAAAAGATATGAAAATAGGCAAAGCACCAGGTCCGGACGGACTACCCCTTCAATATTACAAAACATTTACAAACATACTAAAACCAAGATTTTTGAAAACCTTTCAATCACTGCACTCTGAACAACACCCCCCTAAGCAACTACTGGAAGCACATATAACGGTTATACCAAAAGAAGGCAAAGATACAACCCAAGTTACTAATTATAGACCAATATCCCTAATTAATGTCGATATCAAGATATATGCCAAAATACTAGCAAACAGACTCCTACCCTTACTATCTTCCCTCATCTCCTTAGACCAAGTAGGCTTTATTCCGGGAAGAGAAGGTCGAGACAACACAATTAAAGCAATAAACATAAGTCACTGGTTATCAACCCAAAAAAAACAAGGATTCTTCCTCTCCCTTGATGCTGAAAAGGCGTTTGACAGAGTGGCCTGGGACTTCATTGATGCAACGTTAAAACATATAGGAATCCTGCCCCAAATGAGATCTTATATCAAAGTATTATATTCAAATCCAACAGCAAGAGTTCGAGTCAATGGCCACCTGTCAAACGCCTTCAACCTTCGCAATGGCACAAGACAGGGATGTCCCCTTTCACCTCTATTATTTGTCCTCACATTAGAACCACTATTAAATAAAATTAGATCCAACCCAGACATCAAGGGTATAGAGATTCACAAACACACATATAAGGTTGCAGCCTTTGCTGACGACATGCTCCTATTCCTCTCAGAACCCCATATCTCTTTACCCAACGTCATTCAAGATTTAGAATTTTTCCAACTACTTTCTAACCTAAAAATTAACCACTCAAAATCTAGCGCCCTAAACATTACACTACCCCCAAACTCAGTAGAATTATGTAAGAAAAACTTTCCCTTCTCGTGGGCCAATCAAAGTATAACATATCTTGGAACTGAAATTCCTACAAATTTAAATGATCTTTTCAAACTAAATTACTTACCCATTCTAAAAGATACTCAGGATGACCTAAAAAAATGGAATTCCCTCAATATATCTTGGTTCGGTAGAGCTTCCCTGGTCAAGATGACAATCTTACCTAGATTTCTATACGTGATGCAAACAATTCCCATTAGGCTCCCATCTGCTTTCTTTAACTCCTTCCGCAAAGCATGCTCTACTTTTATCTGGAGGAGCAAACCTCCCAGAATTAAATTTACGAGACTAAACCTCCCCAAAAATAAAGGGGGGATAGCTCTACCGGACCTCCAAAAATACCACCAGGCTGCTCTTCTGACAAGAATAGTAGACTGGAACATTCACGATAAAGTTAAAGACTGGGTGACTCTTGAACAAACAATCTTCTCACACCAAATAAACTCCTTCCCGTGGATCTGCCCAAAATACCACTCAAAAAACATTAAAGCTCACCCCCTTATCGGTCCCACACTAGAAATATTTAGTAACACCTATAAAAAAAACAACCCTTTTCCTTGGATGAGTCCTCTAACACCATTAAGAAATAATCCAGATTTTCTCCCAGGTACAGAAAAAAACTTTCTTTCTAAATCATGGCCACACAAAGAAATCCTAGTCAAACACTTCTTTAAAAATGGTAAACTTTTATCAAGAGACGAAATAAATAAAGACAGTGACCCTCCACAGATCTCTCATTGGAATTACCTACAAATTAGACATTACTTGACTAGCAACGAGTTAACCCAACACTGGACCAGACCTCTTACGACACTAGAAGAACTTTGCACAAAATCAACCCCACAGAGACACATCATCTCTATTCTATACAACTCACTTTTTATGAGCAATTCTGAATTCTCCAGCTCGTCATGTCAAGCCTGGGAACAAGAACTTAACCTAAATCTGACAGAGGAAAATTGGGAAAGGATCTTTATGTATGCACATAAAGGTTCCCTTAATGTTGCCACTCAAGAGTGTGGCTATAAAATCATCACTAGGTGGTATAGAACCCCCACCCTATTGCACAAATTCTTTCCTCAGTCAACCGACAGATGTTGGAGATGCAAAAATGAGGAAGGCTCGATGATCCACATCTGGTGGACTTGCCCGCTTATCCAAAATTTCTGGAACATGGTTCACGAAACCGTCAAGTCAATCACTTCAGAAAACTTAAACTTCAACCCAGCACAATACCTCCTACACTACAACTCACTACCTAAAAGACAATACCTAAAATCTTTAACCATGTTTATGATAAATGCTGCAAGACACTGTATCCCCTGCCATTGGCGCTCAAATTCTATTCCTTCAAAAAAAGAATGGTTTCGCAGAATAAACAATATAGAAAGAATAGAAGAACTCATAAGCATATCCCAGGAGAAAATAACTTATTTTGCTTCAACATGGTACAAATGGATAGAATTCAAAAACTCTCAGGAATACAAAGCAATCAATATTTAATTAAAAAACTACATTTAATAAAAAAGGCTCATAAGAAGGTTCAAAAATGGAACGAAATTAATATGTCTTTTTAACAACTACCATCTCCTACCCCCCCCCCCCTTTTTTTTTTTTTTTCTCCCCTCCCTTCCCTCTCTCACCCCCAAATCATAACTCGAGTTACTTAATATTTACTACTATATTTCAAGATTTCCTTGATACTACTTGAAAATATAATTAGCATAAAAAGAAAAATGTTTATTTTTTGTAACTATACACAACCATATTGTATTCATACACTATCCGTAACTGTATTAAAACCCATTGTCATATGTACCACTTTTATGCAGATGTACTACTACAATGCTGTAATGTCATTACTTGTTCAATCAATAAAAACCTTTGTGAAACAAAAAAAAAAAAAAAATACATATAAAATGTCCTGGTGTTTCCATTTCAATCCATGTTCAAATTTTTCTATAAAATCAAGTGAACCACTTCCAGTGAAAAAATGTTTTCAATCCGCTTTTCCAAATATAATTAAATGTGCCGCTTACCTGATCCCAATGATCTCCAAGTTATAAGAGATCATATATCGCATGAGTGAACAGATATGTGGATTCCTTCTGTATGTAACTTGACCTCCTCGATGGATCAGTCCAGCAGCCTACTTATTCGTTTCCCAGCCCTGCACACTCCAGCCTGGACTTGTTTGATGCTCTCCACTCGGTGTATGTGTAGGGTTTAAACATAGGGAAGACTCGTCACATAATATGTTTACAAAAAGGTTTATTTAAAGCTAAAAGAATGCACTTACAGCAACTAGGCTAAATTTAGGCAATAGAGAGGGTAATCCAACCAAAAGATCATCAGCAAGTATGGATCATCACATCACAGCTCCCATCCCCTTGGGACATGTCTATCCTTAATAGGCTACTTCTGGGAATGGAAGATTAATAAACCTTGGTAATTTTTATGTTTGTTCACAATACTTCACATTATTGATTCACATGAGACAGAGCATATCTTTTATATTTTGAGCACCGTATCTCCACGTCCTTATATTCAAGGAGTAGTAAAAGTGCAGCAGTCTTACCTATATTTAGCACAAGATTTTTCTATACTATTATCACAGTAGCAGGAACCGACTCCATCTTGGAAGCGGAGGAAAACTGTAAGCCCCTACATTCTTAGTACCAGGTAAGACAGAAAAAGAGCCCATTGCGCCATTCTGGGAGATAAGCGTTTTGCCTCAGACAAGAATATGAGATTCTTATGGTCAGTCAAAATGAGGACTGGCACAGTGATACCTTCGAGGAGATGTCTCCATTCTTTCAGAGCTAAAATGATAGCTAACAATACTCTGCCCCCAATCTCAAAATTGCATTCTGCAGTAGACAAGAAAAGTAGAAAGTAGAAATATAGCCACAAGGATGCATAGCGCGGTAGGGCATTGAGACAGTAGGGCGCTTACTCCAGTTTCAGATGCATCAACCTCAAGAATGAAAGGTAACATAGAATCAGGATGTGCCAACATGGGAGTTGAAACAAAGGCAGCTTTGAGAGACTCAAGAGCTTTAATGGAATCCAGAGACTCATTCTGTGGGTTACCGTCCTTTCTGGTCATATCAGTCAGGGGTTTGACCAGAGAAGAGAAGTTCAGAATACATTTACGATAATAACTGGCAAAGCCAAGAAAACGTTGTAGCGGGCGTAGACCTATGAGTCAAGGCCACTGTAGAACTGCAGATAGTTTCTCTGGGTCCATAAAAAAAACGGGGGGGGGGGGGGCAGGACGGAGTATGGAGCCTTACACTTCTCTGTGATGTGACGCACAATTTACCCCTCTTGACAGAGTATTGGATGCTACCATGAGATTGGTGCACTTACGCACCCCTAAAGTGTGAGTACCCCATTGTGGGAGGTTATTTTATCCCAATAAACCTTTTAAACAATATCACACTATCCAGTTTTGTCTTTTATTTACTTGTGGAGCTGCTGCTGAGACTGTGTACTTGGATACCATCATTGAGCCGTGGGATGGCTCCTAAGCATGTTTAGACTCTGAGGTGAGCGGCTGTCCCGGGGGGGGGGGGGGGGTCACTGGATGGCACTTGAGCATGGTTTTCTGAGCACCAAGCACCAAGAATATTGCAAGCACGTTGATTCCTTGAACTATTATTATGGACCCTCTATATATTTAAATGTATTTCATGATTATATTGGATCCACTGATCACGTGCTATATTGTTTTTGGATTTGATATTTACACTCATTGTGTGGCACTTGGCACTTTTTTTGTATTTTGCACTTATCATACTTATTGTGATATATAATTTTGCACGTTGCACTTTTGTCTTATGTAAATAGATGTTTATATATATTTTTCATTAATATTTGCCATTTTTGCTTGGATGTCATTACATCTAGCATAATATTTACAAGTTGCACTTATATATTGATTTGTTTTTTGGATATCCATTGTCCCTATATATATATATATATATATATTTTTTTTTTTTTTTGCACTAAGGCCGGAAAGGCTATTTATATAGCATATCACACATATATTATTATTTTCTTTAATATCAATTTCTTTAACATTTTGAATACTTTCTTGATATATCTTTACCTTAGCGCAGCGTATCTTTTATATATCCATACAAAAAATGGCAGTAGAAATTACATAACCCTAAAAATTAAAATTATTCAGGATTGAACTCGCACTTCTCAAACTTACATTACAGGTTATTATCTCTCAGCCTCTGTAGCACACGGGAGACATCAGTGTGGTGGCTCTCTAGGGATTTAGAATATATGAGGATATCGTCGGGATAAACCACCTAACATTGCAATATATCTCAGAGTACAGCGGTAGCAGGACAGGACATTACGAGGTATTCGTAATGTCCTGTCCTGGTATTAAATGCAGTTTTCCATTCGTCGCCCTCATTGATCCTCACAAGATTGTATGCCCCTCTCAGAGCTTTGTTAAAACCGTTGCTCCCTTGAGGCGGTCAAATAATTCCATAACCAATGGATTTGGATACGCATTATTAATCATGAAGCGATTGAGACCCCTATAATTGATACAAGGTCTTAGTTCACCACTCTTCTTTTTCACAAAAAAGAAGTCGGCACCAGCAGGAGACAAGGATTTATGGATAAACCCTTGAAAAAGTGCATCGGCAACATACTCCTCCATGGCTTTATCCTCCGAGACAAACAAAGGGTAAACCTGGCCATGAGGGGGCATGGCACCAGGTTGAAGGTCAATTGCGCAATCATACGACCAGTGTGGAGGCAAACTACCGGCTTGACCTTTGTCAAAGACATTGCTAAATTTGCAGTACTCCTCTGGCAAGGAGGGGAGTGATGAGGTGCACAAGACCTTAGCCACTTTCTGAAAACATGTTTATTTGCATTGTGGCAACCAGGAAAGAACCTCAGCACAAAGCCAATCAAAAAAGGGGTTGTGCCTCTGTAACCAAGGATACCAATAACCACTGGGTAATGGGGTGAGGAAATGACTTGGAATTGGATTATCTCATGGTGAAGAGCCCCTATGGCTATGGTAAACAGAGCAGTCTCATGAGTCACATGGGCAGGCTGTAGAGGTCTCCCATCAATAGCCTCAATGGCAAGTGGAGTCGCTCAAAGCTGCAGCGGAATCAAGTGCTTAGACACAAAGGCACTATTTATGAACAGACCTGCAGCCCCAGAGTCGACAAGAGCATGTGTCTCGATGGACGACTCAGACCAAGAAAGGATAACCAAAACTAAAGGCCTATCCTTCAGGATAACTGGGGACGTAACAATGATACCTAAGGTCTGTCCCCTACAGGACCCCAAGTTGCAATCATTTCCTGTACAAGTAAGACAAAACTTCAAAAAGTGACCTGTCTGGCCACAATAAAGGCACAATCCCTCCCTCCTCTTAAAGGCCCTCTCATCCGCAGAGATACGTGTGAACCAAACTGCATGGGTTCTACATACTTCACTGGCAGACTCGGTACCAGGAGGCATGGGAGGTAAGGGAGGCAAGGGTGGCACTACAAAGCTCGGAGCCAAATGTACAGGAGGCTTCCGCAAGTGTTCCTTAAAGGAAGGTCTCTCTCGGAGTCTGGAGTCAATGAGAATGACAAACGTGATCAACCTCTCCAGATCCATAGCTATGTCTCGGGCTGCTATCTCATCTTTTATGTTATCTGAAAGACCATGAGAAAAAGCAGCCATGAGGGCCTCATTGTTCCAAGCTGCCAGAGTACGGAACTCAATGGCATAATCGGCAACAGTTCTCAAACTTTGTTTGATGGACATGAGGCTCCTGGCAGCAGAAGTGGAGCATGCAGGAACGTCAAATACCCATTTAAAGGAAGCCACAAATTCAGGGTAACTCAGGACAATGGGTTTTTGCATCTCTCATAGAGGGTTTGCCCAGGCCAAGCTTTATCAGAAAGCAAAGAAATAATGAAGCCTACTTTGCTTCTGTCCATGGGGATTGCCTGGTGCAGCATCTCAAAGTATATTCCATCCTGGTTGAGAAACCCTCTGCATTGAACTGGATCGCCCCCAAATCGCTGGGCAAGCGGAGCGGAACCAGACATACCTCTTAATATTTGAGGCGGGTGCCTGCACAGAGACTGTTATGGCAAGGGTACAGCACTTGAAACTGTAATAGTCTTTATGATAAAATGGGGGCTGTATCTGAAGCCTTGTAGGCTGCTGTCCTCAGAGTTTAGCCAGCTCTGTGAAGAAGACAAGAAGGAAGGAGAAGGGAAAGCGCCACTAAGTGCAATATCACAAGAAGGATTTAATGCCAACAGTTAAAAACACTCACAGGGTTAAAACAGTACCAATGCAGGCTACGCGCTTGGAGCTCTCTGCTCCTTCAAAAGACCTAGAGTGGTATTACAACCTGCTGCTATCTTTAGGGGAGGGGGCATGTTTCAGCAGCGCTAGTTGAACTATAATAATCAGTGCTACTTATAGCAAAAAATGGCGTATAAAGCAGCAGGTGAACAAAATACAGTGACAATATACATATATATATATATATATATATATATATATATATATATATATATATATATACACACACACACACATATATTAGGCAGTGGATGTGCAAAAAAATATCAAATACACTTAATAAAGGATTTATATAATAACAAATACAAATAAAAAATCTAAATTGTTAATAATAATAATGAGACAAAACATATATGTAAGGAAAATAAAAATAAAATAATGAAAATAAGTAAAAATAAAAAGATCTCAAGAATTATATGAAACTTAAATGAAACTTAAAAGGAACATGACATTCAAAGGTGCATTAACATTGAGTGCCCTAAACAAGGCTAAATGACAGATATGGGAAAAATGTCCAGAATAACAGGTACCCTATATAAATGTCTGGGAGACATGTTGCAATACCTTACAGTATGTATTACTATGGGGATCATAAAATTGTAACATTTTAACATGACAACACTAATGATTACTGTATGGTACTTACTATGACCACCCCTAGAAGGGAAGGTAAAGGGACCACGTGAACCCCAAAAATCCAAAGGGAAGACCTTCAGGGTCCACTAAAAGAGAAAAAATTAAGGTGTGATGAATAATGATAACCATATGCTGAACATATTCAATTAACACATTGACAATGTTTATGACTAACCTGGTAAGGGATGGATAGTATAGGGACAGGTCATAGGGCCTAAAAAAATACATTGGTACACTATGTATATCTACAGTTAGGTCCATAAATATTGGGACATAGACACAATTCTAATCTTTTTGGCTCTATACACCACCACAATGGATTTGAAATTAAACTAACAAGATGTGCTTTAACTGCAGACTTTCAGCTTTAATTTGAGGGTGTTTACATCCAAATCAGGTGAATGGTGTAGGAATTACAACGGTTCGTATATGTGCCTCCCACGTTTTAAGGGACCAAAAGTAATGGGACAATTGGCTGCTCAGCTGTTCCATGGCTAGGTGTGTGTTATTCCCTCATTATCCCATTTACATGGAGCAGATAAAAGGTCCAGAGTTCATTTCAAGTGTGCTATTTGCATTTGGAATCTGTTGCTGTCAACTCTCAATATGAGATCCCAAGAGCTGTCACTATCAGTGAAGCAAGCCATCATTAGGCTGAAAATACAAAACAAACCCATCAGAGAGATAGCAAAAACATTAGGTGTGGCCAAATCAACTGTTTGGAACATCCTTAAAATGAAAGAACACACCTGTGAGCTCAGCAACACCAAAAGACCCGGAAGAGCACAGAAAACAACTGTTGTGGATGACCGAAGAATTCTTTCCCTGGTGAAGAAAACACCCTTCACAACAGTTGGCCAGATCAAGAACACGCTCCAGGAGGTAGGTGTATGTGTGTCAAAGTCAATAATCAAGAGAAGACTTCACCAGAGTGAATACAGAGGGTTCACCACAAGATGTAAACCATTGGTGAGCCTCAAAAACAGGAAGGCTAGATTAGAGTTTGCCCAACAACATCTAAAAAAGCCTTCACAGTTCTGGAACAACATCCTATGGACAGATGAGCCCAAGATCAACTTGTACCTGAGTGATGGGAAGAGAAGAGTATCATGGCGTGGGCATGTATGGCTGCCAATGGAACTGGTTCTCTTGTATTTATTGATGATGTGACTGCTGACAAAAGCAGCAGGATGAATTCTGAAGTGTTTTGGGCAATATTATCTGCTCATATTCAGCAAAATGCTTCAGAACTCTTTGGACGGCGCTTAACAGTGCAGATGGACAATGACCCGAAGAGTTTTTTAACGGAAAGAACTGGAATGTTTTGCAATGGCCAAGTCAATCACCTGACATGAATCTGATTGAGCATGCATTTCACTTGCTGAAGACAAAACTGAAGGGAAAATGCCCCAAGAACAAGCAGGAACTGAAGACAGTTGCAGTAGAGGCCTGGCAGAGCATCACCAGGGATGAAACCCAGCGTCTAGTGATGTCTATGCGTTCCAGACTTCAGGCTGTAATTGACTGCAAAGGATTTGCAACCAAGTATTAAAAAGTGAAAGTTTGATGGATGATTGTTAATCTGTCCCATTACTTTTGGTCCCTTAAAAAGTGGGAGGCACATATACAAACTGTTGTAATTCCTACACCGTTCACCTGATGTGGATGATTCCTGGCGAATGACAGGCTTCCTCTGCTGCTGTAATGTAAACAGCGGCAGAGGAAGTGATGTCATCTCTCCTCGAGAAGCCTTTTCGTTCCGGCTCACGAGGAGAGAAGACATCCAAGTAAGTTTGCACCAACACTACACTTCCAGCAGAACACAGCACACTTTTCACCCCCCAGTCACCCCCTGATCACCCCCCTTTACCCCCTGTCACAGTGACACCAATAGCATTTTTTTTTCTGATTATTGCATTGGTGTCAGTTTGTGACAGTTATAAGGTGTAGGGCAGTTAGTGGTAAGCCCCTTTAGGTCTAGGATACCCTCCTAACCCCCCCTAATAAAGTTTTAACCCCATGATCACCCCCCCCCCGTCACCAGTGTCACTAAGCAATTGTTTTTCTGATCGCTGTATTAGTGTCACAGGTGACGCTAGTTAGGGAGGTAAGTATTTAGGTTCGCTGCCAGCTTTTTATAGCGTCAGGAACCCCCATATACTACCTAATAAAAGTTTTAACTCCCTGATTGCCCCCTAGTTAACCCTTTCACCAGTGATCACCGTATAACTGTTACGGGTGACGCTGGTTAGTTAGTTTGTTTATTATAGTTTCAGGGCACCTGCCGTTTATTACCTAATAAAGGTTTAACCCCCTAATCGCCCGGCGGTGTTATAAGTTAAGTTTTAAGGTCAGATAGGGTCTGCTTCACCCCAGGCAGCGTCAGGTTAGCGCCAGTACCGCTAACACCCACGCATGCAGCATACACCTCCCTTAGTGGTATAGTATCTGAACGGATCAATATCAGATCCGATCAGATCTATACTAGCGTCCCCAGCAGTTTAGGGTTCCCAAAAATGCAGTGTTAGCGGGATCAGCCCAGATACCTGCTAGCACCTGCGTTTTGCCCCTCCGCCCAGTCCAGCCCACCCAAGTGCAGTATAGATCGATCACTGTCCCTTACAAAACACTGAACACATAACTGCAGCATTCGCAGAGTCAGGCCTGATCCCTGCAATCGCTAAAAGTTTTTTGGTAGCGTTTTGATACAGTCACTAACAGTCAGGAGCTTTTTTGCCTGTGAGTCTCACTAGTGGACCACTAAATTTAGAGCCCAAAATGGCAAATCGAAGGTACACTAGTGAAGAGGCCTACACGTTTCTGAGCATGACAGATAGTGAAGAGGAAGTCACTCATCTGTCAGATTCAGGCTCAGAATACAAACCTGTAGACAGCAGCGGCTCCATGACAGATAGCTCTGATGACGGAGTTGTGGTCCCTGCCAATTTCAGACGTACCAGACCCCAATCTTCTTCTTCTGCTGTTGAGGTGCAGGAACCACAGGGCTCTCGTATGGAGCAGAGCAGTACTAGCGCCGCTATTCCTTCTGGTGAACTGGCAAGCACCAGCGGCCTAGTATACCCTGGTCGTACATCCAGCACTGCAGTAACTCTTGGTGACGTGCTGAATCCCATATTTGCAGTTCAAGCTGGTGAGGTGGCAAGCACAAGTAGTGTCCCGCTGCCACCAAGAAGACGAACACAGGCCCGTCGTGCCCATAGTGCCCTTCCTGCTGCATTCGCCAATCCTAATTGGGAACCCACAACTTCTGCAGCACCCGTACTTCCCCCATTCACTGGTCAACCTGGCATTCAGGTGAAAACAGTTGATTTTACGCCACTTGACTTTTATTCACTGTTTTTCACAGAAGATCTCTATAGATCTATTGTGGAACAAAGCAATTTGTACGCTGGTCAACACATCGCCACTATTCCCCAGTCCTCCCTTGCCAGAGATTGGAGACCAATTACGGTCTCCGAATTTAAGCTCTTTCTGGGCCTTTCCCTCATCATGGGCATAACTAAAAAGAGTGAGTTGCGGTCATATTGGTCCACTGACCCAATTCACCATATGCCCTTGTTCTCTGCCTCCATGACCAGGGCACAATACGAGCAGATCTTGCGGTTCATGCACTTCAACAACAATAAGCTCTGTCATCCTCGTGGAGACCCTGGATATGATTGGCTCTACAAAATTCAGCCCCTCGTAAACCACTTCAACCAACGTTTTTCAGCCTTGTTTACTCCCCATCAAGTTGTCTGCGTTGATGAGTCCCTGATTACGTTTTCTGGCCGCTTGTCATTTAAACAGTACCTTCCCAGCAAGCGTGCCAGATACGGGGTCAAGATGTATAAGCTCTGTGACAGGGCCACAGGCTATACATGTAGTTTTATGGTTTACGAGGGATAAGATAGCCACTGACTACATAGGAAACGCTGGCAAAATTGTGTGGGACTTGGTGTCACCCATATTCGGAAAGGGGTACCACTTATATGTGGACAATTATTACACGAGCGTGCCTCTTTTTAGTCACCTTTTTGATCATCAGATTGGAGCATGTGACACCGTGCGACCTAATTGCTGGTGCTTTCCCCAGCAGCTTGTAGATTCCCATCTTAGGCTGGGGGAGAGAGCCTGCTTGCAGTGTAATAATTTGCTTGCTTTGAAGTGGAAGGATAATAAGAATGTTTTCATTCTTACCTCCCTTCATGCAGACACGTCGGTCCAAATTACTACGGTGACTGGTGTTGTGGAGAAACCCCTCTGTGTCCACGAATATAACCAAAATATGGGAGGGATGGACCTCAACAACCAGTTGTTGGCGCCGTACCTAGTTGCCCGTAAGGCCAGACGCTGGTATAAAAAAGTGTCTGTATACTTATTTCAATTTGCTTTGCTGAACGCTCATGTGCTATACAAAGCTTCAGGACAGACTGGATCCTTCCTTACATTCCAGGAAGAGATCATCAGAGCCCTTCTGTTTCCAGACGGTGCTCCACCTCACCTTCCCAATCCAAATGCAGTAAGCCGGCTGCATGAGAGGCCCCCCAAAGAAAATGTCGCGTCTGCAGAAAGCGCAAATATAGGCGTGACAACCGCTATTATTGTCCCACCTGTCCTGACAATCCTGGTCTTTGCATTGGTGAATGTTTTGAGCTCTACCATACACTAGTTGAGTTCTAGAGTAGGATAAAGCATTGCACAGACTAGGCACACTTTCACAGGGTCTCCCAAGATTCCATCGCATTTTGAGAGACCCAAACCTGGAACCGGTTACAGTTACAAAAGTTACAGTTATAAAAAATAATGTAAAAAAAAAAAAAAAAAAGTAAAAAAAAAAAAAAAATACATATAAAATAAAAAAACAAAAAATAGTTGTCGTTTTATTGTTCTATCTCTCTCTATTCTCTCTCTATTGTTCTGCTCTTTTTTATTGTATTCTAATCCGCAATGTTTCATTGTTGTTATGTTTTATCATGTTTGCTTTTCAGGTATGTAATTTTTTTTCCATTTAAAAGGTATTTATTAATGAAAATAAAGTTTACAAACTGAATTATGATGAAGTTACAAATAGATTCACATTTAAATCATACAAGAATAGGTAACAGATATGGGTTGATTTTCAAAGTTTTGATGAAACATAGCCAGTTAATCTAGAGTGTTGCAAAAATAATGACATTATGGATAATCCTAAAATTCGGTGACTAAGTTTACCTTAAATTCAGTCTGAGGACTATACTTGCGAGAGAAACAGATGAGAGAGAAATTCAGATAAAAGAGTCAAGGTAAGAAAATCAAGTGGGGAAGGGGAGTTGGGAGTCCTGAGAGTCACTAGTAAAGTGAGGTTGACGAAAAACAGTAAGGTGCTATCTCTATTTTAATATAACCATATGTCTCCTGTTTATTCTGTATCACAATACAATTACTGTCATAAACGACCTTTAGATGAGGCCCTTATCCTTGCATATCATTTATTCATATTTTCAAAGTCCGCGGAGTATCTATATGAGAACCAGGGAGACCAGGTATCGTGGTACTGGGCCACTTTTTCTTCGGCTTGGGCTTTTGTGTCTTCCATGTCACAAATAAAAGAAATTTTGTGTAGCCATTCTTTTACTGTAGGAATGGTTGTCGATTTCCAGTACAGCAGGATTAGGGATTTGGCAGCGTTTAGCAAGTGTCTGGAAAGGGATTTTTTATATTTCTGGAGGGTAAAGTTTGAGACATGAAGCAAACAGCAGGCTGCATCGAGAGTGAGTTTGGTCTTCGTGATTCTATATATCAACTCCACTACCTTATTCCAGAATGGTACTATTTGTTCACACTGCCACCAAATATGCACTAGTGTACCTTTCTCCTTGTTACATCTCCAGCACCTGTCGGATGACTGGGGGAACCATTTGTGGATCTTTTCTGGAGTGGTGTACCAATGAGTAAGAATTTTGTACGCTGTTTCTTGCATCTTTGTACTGAGCGAACATTTGTGAGCCAAGATACATGCTTTTTTCCATTGTGAGTCTGTGATTGTTATCTTTAGGCTCTTCGACCATCTCTCTCTGCATCTGCCATCTCCCTCGAGGTCTGCAGCCACACGTAGGCAATTGAGGTGGTTTTTAGCACTTGTTCTCCTCTAAGGCACACTGATTCCACCTCTGTGAGATCCCTAGTGAAGTGTTTTTTGTGAGTGGTGTTAATTATGTAATTACGTATTTGAAAATATGTCCACATAGGAAGAGAAGGTATGTTATTTTCGGTCTTAAGTTTGGTCAGGTCTTTTATTTTTTTGTTGGTGACACAATGATATGCTAAAAGTGGGAGTTTTTTATCAGACGATCTCAGTAATTGATTTCCCATCCCTGGTGAGAATTCCAGGTTGTTTTGGAGTGGTGTAAGGGGGCTGGGTGAGGAAGTGAATTTGAGTTGTTTAGTTAATTGGTGGAAGATTCCAAGGGTGGTCCCTATTAGAGGATGGTTTTTCAGTTTTGGTGGGTAATTTTGTTTGGGTATCCAAGATGAGAACTGTAAGGGAATTGGGCTTAGGTCATTTTCCAGAGATATCCAATCTTTCATGTTTGCGTGACAGTGCCAATCTAAGATTCTCGCTATGTGTGAGGCGTAATGATAAGTTTTGAAGTCCAGTATCCCCATTCCACCTTGAGCCTTGGGTCTGGTTAGAAACGAAACTTTAATGCGTGGTGGTTTGTGTGCCCATATGAAACCCATTAGAGTGGACTGGAGAGACTTAAAAAAGCTTTGTGGTATTTTGATGGCTAAAGAGCGTAACAAGTGAAGGACTCTGGGTAGTATTGTCATTTTGCATATGGCAGCCCTACCGAACCAGGAAAAGAATTTATTGTGCCAATTTAGTAAATCTCCCTTAATGATTTTGAGAAGAGGTAGAAAATTGTGTGAAAAAAATGGAGTCTAATTTGGGAGTCAAGCGAATTCCTAGGTATTTGATGGCTTGTGATTCCCATTTGAAGGAGCTATTGTCTTTAATTGACTTCAATTTGGTTTCTGGCAGCGAGATATTTATGGCTTCTGATTTGGAATAATTTATTTTAAGATTAGATATGTAGCCAAAGGTTTCAAACTCCTTCAAGAGGGATGGGAAAGATAGATGTGGGTCAGTCAGGAAAAATAGGAGGTCATCTGCATAGGCTGCTACCTTGAATTCCCTCTCCGCAACTCTGAAACCTTGTATAGTGGTGTTGGAGATTATTCGTCTAAAAAATGGTTCTAATGAGATGATAAATAACAGAGGTGAAAGTGGGCATCCCTGTCTAGTTCAATTTCCTATATATACTTTATCTGATAGGGTACCATTTATTTTGAGTCTGGCTGATGGATTCTGATAAAGGGAGGAAATCCAGGACATCATATTCGATCCCAGTCCTATGTGTCTGCATGTCTCAGACATGTAGTCCCACGCTACTCGATCAAAGGCCTTCTCCGCATCTGTGGACAGGAGAAGGCCCTCGATTTTTCGCTCGTGTGCCGCGTATATCAGATCCAGAGCTTTTGTGACATTATCCCTGGCTTCTCTTCCGGGCATGAACCCTGCTTGGTCTGGTCCTATCAGGTTACATAGTAAAGGTTTCAGTCTTGTAGATATGATTTTCGCCAATATCTTTACATCTAAATTTAATAGTGAAATGGGTCTGTAGCTGGTACAATGTAATGGGTCTTTGTCTGGTTTAGGTATGACTGTGATATACGCGGATAGGAATTCCGGTGGGATAGTTCTGGATTTCGTCATTGAGTTTAGTGCGTCTTGGAGGTGTGCAGCTAGTATGTCAATAAATGTCTTGTAATATATCACCGTAAACCCGTCCGGGCCAGGGCTTTTGCCTGTTTTAAGTTCCTTTATTGCTAGTTTGATTTCTGACAGGTCTATGGGACTCTCAAGGTTTATGGCCTCTTCTGTTCCCAAAGATGGGAGACCAGATTCCTTCAAGAATTCTTGTATCACCTGATTCCTATCCCCTAGGAGATTGTGTGGTCTGTGTTGGGGCGGGAGATTATAAAGATTTGTGTAATACTCTTGGAAATGTTTCGCTATTTTGTCAGTGGTCCTATCAATGTTACCTCCTGCGCCTAGAATGCCTGAGATATTGTTTTTGGTAGTGATATTTTTCAGGGCCCTGGCAAGTAGATGTCCCGACTTGTCCCCTTGTTCATAATAAATCTTTTTCTTAAGAAAAAGGAGTCTTTTGGATTTAGAATCTAGAAGCTTTTTAGGTGTCTTTCTAGCCTCAAGGAGCGTTGATGCGGAGTGTGCAGAGAGGGACTGCTTGTGTAACGTTTCAAGTTGTCGTATTTTTTGTGAGAGCCTCATTATTTCCTTGTCTCTTTCCCTCTTTTTTTGAGAACCCATTTTGATCAAGTCCCCCCTTATGGAGCATTTGTGGGCCTCCCACAGTGTTAATGGGTCAATACCAGGCGTTTTATTGAGCTCAAAAAATTCTTTCACGGCTGTGTTCAGTTTTGGTTGTAGGACCGGGTCTGTAATGAGGGAGGACTTTAGTCTCCACATATTGGAGGTGGCACGTGTGATTTCTAGGTTTAAGCATAACGAAGTAGGAGCGTGATCTGAGGATGTTTGGATCCCTATGTTGGCCTCATTGACTGTGTGGAGATCTCTTTGTGAGATAAAGAGGTAGTCAATCCTGGAGTGACGGTTGTGGTGGATCGAGTAGAAGGAGAAGTCTTTGTCTTCTGGGTGTAAAAAAACGCCAAGTGTCTACTAAATTTAGTGAGTGGATGAGGGTTTTGATTTCTTTTAGAATTTTAAAGGTGATGAAAGATTTCCCTGATGATGTGTCCATTAATGGATTAGGCGACCTGAGCTGAAACCTTCCAGAACCTTCACTAGTTTTCTACAAAAGGGTAAGTGAGATGTATTGGGAAAGTATACGTTTGCCAGAGTTGTCGGGACTCCAAACCATGTTCCTTTCAATAAAATGTATCTTCCCTCTGGGTCTACCAGTTTGTCCGTTATCTCAAAAGATGCCTCCCTACTTATCAAAATGGAGACCCCTTTTGATTTTGAGGCATTGTTAGTGGCGTGATGTGCCTCAGTGAAATACGAATCAGTGAGCCTAGGAGCATGGTTTGTCTTATAATGAGTCTCCTGTAAAAATTCTATCTTGGGCTTACCTTTTTTTAGTTCTCTGAGGAGAGTAGATCTTTTTTCAGGGATATTCAGGCCTTTGACATTGTGAGATATCACCGTGGGTGTACGGCCAAGCGCCAAATAAGCCATTGTGCAGGTGCAGAGAGAGATGAGAACCGTATCAGCAACCACAGCTAGACAAAAATGGAAACCAATTAGCGTTATAAACTTATTGTAGATATATCACTTCAAATAGTAACCAGGACAAATAGAGAAAAAATAGAAAAGTGAGAGAAATAGGAAGTAGAGAGATGAAAGGGAGAGGATGTGTGAAAAACGACTCACCCAGGCAGTAATGCTGTCCGGGTGAGTCAAGTTTTAGTGCGTGAAGGACAGCTGAAAGCTGCTCTTCTGGTCACTTTGTGGAAACGTGGGAGTCTCACAGCCAGAGTATCAGCTACCGCTACCTAAATGGTGGTAATAAGAAACAATCCGGGGATGTGAGGGTATCAGACCCTGGCCTCATTAGGCTAATTAACAGTGCCTAATGGACTTCTCTGCCGTTAAATAATTTGTTATGTACTTATATATACCGAAAACGAGGTTGAAAACTGAGCAACTTATCAAAGCAAATGATAGTTCAACTATTAGGATACATTAAGTCATCAAAATGGGAAGAGTGATAACAACTCCTTTCCCTCTTACCGATCCTTAGAAAGAATTAACTTTGAGAGAACAACAAACATTGAATAACCTTATGAAAGATACTCATAAAATTGACCTCTGCTTTAAACTATAAATCAATCTCAGAATGAAAGTTAGTTACGCCACCGGGATCAGGAGAGATGTCGTAGTCCAGTTAATCTTCCAGGCTGGATCTAGCTGAATCCTGGATCTTCCAGTGATAGTATAGGAATCTGCTTGTGTTACCAGCATGGTGTCTTTGTCCTGAATATAAAAGGGGACACTCCAAGTTATGGGTGAGACTGTCATAAAACCATGATGGCTGCGTAAGTACTGCGATATGTTCCGTGTGTAGGAATATCCATAGTCGGTTGATGTCACTTGCAAGGTTACCTGAGGTGAGCTATGCATAGAGTGGGAAAAATCTTGTTTTGGTAATTGCGGTGTAGTGCCCTGTGCGTGCTAAAGAGCATAACGTTAGGCGACGGTGACAACCTGATAACACTCGACTGTTTGCTAATGCTTACGATCATCTTCAACGTATGTTCAGAGCTCTAATCAAATGGTATAGATCATCCGGTGGCATTCTGATCAGATTTGAACAAAGAACTGAGAGAGGTTACTGTGGTATTGTTTAAGCATCCAAGGGGCCTCTGGAGGAGTGAGCTTTGCCATGTGGGGTGCCCATTGCTTGACCCTCCTGCCTGCCATGCCTTTGCTTCTTAGAGTGGTGCTTCCCTGGGGTTGTAAGTGGTGAGTGTGGTGGGCTCCTATCTTTGGGGGGTAGGGAGAACTCTTGATACCACTCGGAAAGATCGACTTGGCCTAGTTGTAGAGTGTTGCAGAATTCGGGGAGGTCATTCGGCGTACAGAGGGTATGCTGCTTGCTGTTGTGTGACACTAAAAGCGCAAAGGGGAAGCGCCATGTGTAGCGAAGGTCCTTTTCCCTGAGCACCTCCAGTAAAGGTCGCAGAGCCCTGCAGTTCTTTAGTGTGATTTGGGAGAGGTCTTGAAAGAGCTTTATGTTTTCGCTGTTGAACACTATCTTTTCATTTCTGCGCGCTTTATACATGATTTCTTCTTTAAGGGAGAAATTTTGCAGGCAGCAGGTGATGTCCCGAGGTGGAAGAGTGTCTGGGCCTCTGGCTCTGAGGGCTCTATGAGCCATGACAAATTCAATGTCGGAGTCCTCAGGTTTTTCCAGAAGGCTGTTGAATACCCTTTGTAGGACCGGAATAATTTGCTCAGCGTTAACTGATTCCGGTATACCGCGGACTCTGATGTTATTCCTCCTCCCCTGTTATCGAGGTCTTCGAGGTGTCTGTTCATCTCGATAAAATGGAGTGCGTGGGAGATGGTAACTCTTTCTAGCCTGAGTAATGCTCTATCTCTGTTCTTCCCTGCTGTTTCAGCCGTGGCCATCTTTTCTGTCAGGACAAGCAAATTAGTCTTAAGATCGGTAATGGCTGCAGAGAATGAGGCTTTGATGTCTGCAGCAAAGCCAGACATGTCTGCGTAGGTCAGGGGATGGTCTGGTCTTGTATCTCTCCTACCGTTGTCCTCTGCAGCAGATTGGGAGTCTTTGCTGAAGTCTTTCTCGTGATGTACCGCCATCCTGCAGTGACTCTGCGGATCGCTGCTTGATTCTTGAATATCTCCGAGATATTTCTTCCTGCAGATGCGGCTGTGGAACGGCGGGGTCTGGAGTGTTGTGAATAGCGGTTTTGTTTGTTCATCATCGGTATTCGTTTGGCAGAGATGATAAGTATAGCCTCGGGTCTGACGGAGCTCCTCTGTTAGGCTTCCATCTCCGCCGCGAGCCAAGCCACGCCCCCATAATTTTTTTATACTTTACTGTTTACTGTGTTTTATTGTTAACCATTTTTTTGTTTTCAGGTATGCCATTCAGCTGCAGTGCGGATTTATTTATCTTGACAGCAACAGCGTTTGCTCCCACGATACATAAAGCCGTGACTCCAGCGATGTCGGAGATGATTTCACCACCACAGTTACATACTTCAGCATATATGCCGAAGCATGGGGGCAGCAGGGGCGGAGGAGCGATTTGCTCCTACCTTTTGTGGGAGGATGCCCCCATGCTTCGGCATATATATATTTTAGGCACAGGTTGCATTAAAAAATGTTTTATTTTTTACTATGTTTTTTGTATTTGCTTTGCGGGTATGGTAAATCTTACTGTTATACTGTAATGTTATTTTGTTTTAGTGTTAACCATCATTTGCTTAGCAGGTACGCCATTCAGTTGCAGCGCGGATTTATTAATCTTGACAGCAGCAGCGTTTGCTCCCACGATACATAAAGCCATGACTCCAGTGCTGTCGGAGGTGATTTTACCACCACAGTTAAAAAAAAGAGCATATATGCGGAAGCATGGGGGCAGCAGGAGGAGCGATTTGCTCCTACCTTTGCGGGCAGATGCCCCCATGCTTCGGCATATATAAACGGTGCATGTATGCCCATCATTAGAAGTGGGTGGATGAAGGGAGGTATTCTAATGGTGGGCAATCAATCAATCTCTTTTTTTCGTTCAGCCCACAGGCTGCAGGAAAAAAAAGTTTACAATATATGCCCAACAAGGACCAGCAACGTACTGGTATGTTGCTGGACTTTGAGTGGTTATACCAGAATGATGCCTGCAGGTTTAGGTATCATCTTGGTATCATTCTTTTCAGCCAGCGGTTGGCTTTCATGTAAAAGAAATCCTAGCAGCTAATACACCTCTAGACTGCTTTTACAAGCAGTGGGAGGGAATGCCCCCCCCACCGTCTTCCATGTTTTTCTCTGGCTCTCCTGTCCCAACAGGGAACCTGAGAATGCAGCCGTTGATTCAGCCAGCTGACCATAGAGCTGATCAGAGACCAGAATGGCTCCAATCATCTCTATGGCCTAATAAACCTGAAGCTACGAGCATTTTAAGACTTAGATTTTGCCGGATGTAAACAGCGCCATTGGGAAATTGGGAAAGCATTTTATCACACCGATCTTGGTGTGGTCATATTCTTTGAGGGCAGAGGAGAGATCTAGGGTCTAATAGACCCCAATTTGTTCAAAAAAGAGTACCTGTCACTATCTATTGCTATCATAGGGATATTTACATTCCCTGAGATAACAATAAAAATGCTAAAAAAAATAAAAATGAAAGGAAAAGTTTAAAAATAAGATAAAAAAGCAAAAAAAATAATAAAGAGAAAAAAAAAAAAAAAGCACCCCTGTCGCCCCCGCTCTCGTGCAAAGGTGAACGCAAGCGTAGGTCTGGCGTCGGTCTGGCGTCAAATGTAAACAGCAATTGCACCATGCATGTGAGGTATCACCACGAAGGTCAGATCGAGTGCAGTAATTTTAGCAGTAGACCTCCTCTGTAAATCTAAAGTGGTAACCTGTAAAGGCTTTTAAAGGCTTTTAAAAATGTATTTAGTTTGTCGCCACTGCACGTTTGTGCGCAATTTTAAAGCATGTCGTGTTTGGTATCCATGTACTCGGCCTAAGATCATCTTTTTTATTTCATCAAACATTTGGGAAATATAGTGTGTTTTAGTGCATTAAAATTTAAAAAAGTGTGTTTTTTCCCAAAAAATGCGTTTGAAAAATCGCTGCGCAAATACTGTGTGAAAAAAAAATGAAACACCCACCATTTTAATCTGTAGGGCCTTTGCTTTAAAAAAATATATAATGTTTGGGGGTTCAAAGTAATTTTCTTGCAAAAAAAATAATTTTTTCATGTAAACAAAAAGTGTCAGAAAGGGCTTTGTCTTCAAGTGGTTAGAAGAGTGGGTGATGTGTGACATAAGCTTATAAATGTTGTGCATAAAATGCCAGGACCCCAATTTGGAAAGTAGACACCCCAAGCTATTAGCTGAGAGGCATGTCGAGTCCATGGAATATTTATATTGTGACACAAGTTGCGGGAAAAAGACAAAATTTTTATTTTATTTTTTTTTTTGCACAAAGTTGTCACTTAATGATATATTGCTCAAACATGGCATGAGAATATGTGAAATTAAACCCCAAAATACATTTTGTTGCTTCTCTTGAGTTCGGGGATACCACATGTGTGAGACTTTTTGGGAGCCTAGCCGCGTACGGGACCCCGTTAACCAAGCACCGCCTTCAGGCTTTCTAAGAGTGTAAATTTTTGATTTCACTCTTCACTGCCTATCACAGTTTCGGAGGCCATGGAATGCCCAGATGGCACAAAACCCCCCAAAATGACCCAATTTTAGAAAGTAGACACCCCAAGCTATTTGCTGAGAGGTATGGTGAGTATTTTGCAGACCTCACTTTTTGTCACAAAGTTTTGAAAATTGAAAAAAGCAAATGAGAGCTGAAAAATACTTACTATACCTCTCAGCAAATAGCTTGGGGTGTCTACGTTCCAAAATGGGGTCATTTGGGGTGGTTTTGTGCTATCTTGGCATTTTATGGCCTAAGAAACTGTGATAGGTAGTGAGGAGTGAAATCAAAAATTTACGCCCTTAGAAATCCTGAAGGCAGTGATTGGTTTTCGGGGCACCGTTTGCAGCTAGGCTCCCAAAAAGTCCCACACATGTGGTATCCCCGTACTCAGGAGAAGCAGCAGAATGTATTTTGGGGTGTAATTCCACATATGCAAATGGCATGTTTGAGCAATATATCATTTAGTGACAACTTTGTGCAAAAAAAAAAAAAAAGTTTGTCATTTTCCGGCAACTTATGTCAAAATATAAAATATTCCATAGACTCAAAATGCCTCTCAGCAAATGGCTTGGCGTGTCTACTTTCCAAAATGGGGTCATTTGAGGGGGTTTGTGCCATCTTGGCATTTTATGGCCTTCAAACTTGTGATAGGTAGTGAGGAGTGAAATCAAAAATGTACGCCCTTAGAAATCCTGAAGGCAGTGCTTGGTTTTCGGGGCCCCGTACGTGGCTAGGCTCCCAAAAAGTCCCACACATGTGGTATCCCCATACTCAAGAGAAGCAGGTAAATGTATTTTGGGGCACAATTCCACATATAACCATGGCATGTGTGAGCAATATATCATTTATTGACAACTTTTTGTATTTTTTTCTCTTTTATCATTATTTAATCACTTGGGACAAAAAAATGTAATATTCAATGGACTTAACATGCCTCTCAGCAATTTCCTTGGGGAGTCTACTTTCCAAAATGGGGTCATTTGGGGGGGGGGGGTTGTACTGCCCTGCCATTTTAGCACCTCAAGAAATGAGATAGGCAGTCATAAACTAAAAGCTGTGTAAATTCCAGAAAATGTACCCTAGATTGTAGACGCTATAACTTTTGCGCAAACCAATAAATATACGCTTATTGACATTTTTTTTTACCAAAGACATGTGGCCGAGTACATTTTGGCCTAAATGTATGACTAAAATTGAGTTTATTGGATTTTTTTATAACAAAAAGTTGAAAATTATTTTTCAAAGTTTTCGTTTTTTTTCCGTTTATAGCACAAAAAATAAAAACCGCAGAGGTGATCAAATACCATAAAAAGAAAGCTCTATTTGTGGGAAGAAAAGGACGCAAATTTTGTTTGGGTACAACATTGCATGACTGTGCAATTAGCAGTTAAAGCGACGCAGTGCCAAATTGTAAAAAGTGCTCTGGTCAGGAAGGGGGTAAAACCTTCCGGGGCTGAAGTGGTTAATAAGGGGATCTTTGTCCAGGAAATGTTTGACCGCTCTGAGACCAACTTCATGAGGAATGGAGGTATAAAGGGACGTGACATCCATAGACACTCACATATATGAGGGTTCCCAAGTGTAAGGTTGGAGTCTATCGAGTAAGTGGATGCCATCCCTGTTAGTAAGAATGTAAATTTTGGGCTAGGGCTAGGGGGTGTAGGAACTGATCAATGTAAATGGAGAAGCCACTTGTGACACTCTCCATAGCTGGTACAATGGGATGACCTGGTGGGTTGGTAAGATCTCTATGTACTTTCGGTAAGTGATAGAAGCCTCAGCTTGAAAAATTAAAGATTCTTTAAGAGCTCTAAGAATGAGTGAGGTGGCTTCTGCAGAATACCCTGGTAAGGGATCCCGTGCTAAAGTTTGGTAAGTTTAGTATCTGATAATAGGCTAAGGCTTCTTTTATTTAATTTTGTCTATTTTGGACCACTATGCCTTCGCCTTTATCAGCGGGTTAGATTACAATATCTTGATTTTTGGTTAAATCATCCAAAGATTTTTGTTCGGACATGGTGAGATTGGTGTTTTGAGATCATGAGGGGGATTCACATAAACGTATCAGGCCAGCATATACAACCTGATAGGAGATTTGAAGGTATGGCCTTTTTTTATGGGTGGGAAAAAAAGGTGTTATAACAATAAATAAGCCAATAATGACTCTATAGCACATGATAACCCTTGACCCCAAGCCCAAAAAATATCTATCTTCTGATGATGATATAGAGTTGCTAATTTTGGCCCATCTCAAAGAGTTGCATGAAAGCCATTATAATGACATTGACTGGCTAACGCAACATTGTCCAACTTCTCCACCAATACAATATACTCAATTATGACCCAAATCGATTTTCAATTCCACCCATAAAAAAGAACCATACCTTTAAACATTCAACACCGTTAAAGTCTATGGGACACTAACATGAAAAATCAAAAGTGCTAATTTTAAAGGCTTTTATGCAAGTTATTGTCATAAAAAGTGTTTGGGGACATGGACCTGCCCAAGGGGACATGTATCAATGCAAAACATTTTTTTTTAAATGGCCTTTTTTTTAGGAGCAGTGATTTTTTTTACTGCTTAAAGTGAAACAATAAAAAATAAATATTCCTTTAAATATCGTGCCGGGGGGGTGTCTATATTATGCATGTAAAGTGGTGCATTTTTCCCATGTTTAGAACAGTACCTCTGCAAAATGACATTTTTAAAAGAAAAATTGTCATCTAAAACTGATCGCAGCTGTAATGAATTGTCGGGTCTCGGCAATATAGATACAGATAATTGAAAAAAAGAGCATGAGATTCCCCCCATCCATTACCAGGCCCTTTGGGTCTGGTATGATTATTAAGGGGAACCCCCCTCCACGCAATTTTTATTAAAATTGCGTGGAGGTCCCCCTAAAATCCATACCAGGCCCTTCGGGTCTGATATGGAAATTAGGGGGAACCCTGCGCCAAATTAAAAAAAATGGCATAGGGGTCCCCCAAAATCCATACCAGACCCCTCAGATCTGGTATGGATTTGAAGGGGAACCCTGCGCCAAAATTTTAAAAAAATGACATAGGGGTCCCCCCAAAATCCAAAATCCCTTATCCGAGCACATAATCTGGCAGGCCGCAGGAAAAGAGGGGGATGAGAGAGTCCTCCCCTTCCTGAACTGTACCAGGCCTCATGCCCTCAACATGTAACGGGGTGACCCCACCCCCTCTGACACCACAGGGCTTCCCCATGGCTTCCCCGTGACATCAGAGGGGGGCTGGGCCACCCAGTGAGGTAAACGGGTGACCCCGCCCCCTCTGACACCACGGGCTAGCCCCCATGATGTCAGAGGGGGATGGGCTCACCCGGTCACGTCACTGGGTGGCCCCGCCTTCAGTTATATAAGAGCTGTCACATCAAAGATGCGTCAGACGGCGGGAGCCTCCCAAAGTCGGTTGCAGCTTTTTTTTTCAGTCCGTTGGGCGGCGTGAACTTACATCGTATGACATTTTTATTTTTTTATTTTTTAATAAAGAACTTGTCCCAAGCTGTCTCTTGTCTTTTTTACCATTTTGACACTTTTTTGTGAAATGGTAGGGGTATATTTGTACCCCGTTACCAATTCACACAGGGGGAGGCCGGGATCTGGGGGTTGTTAAAGGGGGCTTCCAGATTCCAATAAGCCCCCTGCCCGCATACCCCCACAACTCCCGGGCAAGGGTTGTGGGGATGAGGCCCTTGTCCCCATCAACATGGGGACAAGGTGGTTTGGGGAGCTCTCTTGTCACCCCCTCTTTTCCTGTGGCCTGCCAGGTTGCGTGCTTGGATAAGGGTCTGGTATGGATTTTGGGGGGACCCCAATGCCATTTTCTTTTTAAATTTGGTTCGGGGTTCCCCTTAAAATCCATACCAGACCCAAAGGGTCTGGTAATGGACTGGGGGGATTCCATGCTTATTTTTTCAATGAGTTTTATCTATATTGCCGAGACCCGACAATTCATTACAGCCACGATCAGTTTTAAATGACAATTTTTCCTTTAGAAATGTAATTTTGCTGTGGTACTGTTCTAAGCACGGGAAAAATGTACAGGCATACTATAGACACCCCCCAGGCATGATATTTAAATGAATATTTCATTTTTATTGGTTCACTTTAAGCATTAAAAAAATCACTGCTCCCGAAAAAACTGACGTTTTTAAATATGTTTTTTGCATATATAAATGTCCCCTGGGGCAGAACCCGGGTCCCCAAACACTTTTTATGACAATAACTTGCATATAAGCCTTTAAAATTAACACTTTTGATTATTCATGTTCATGTCCCATAGACTTTATTGGTGTTCGTGTGTTCTGCCAAATTTTTTGTCTGTTCGCATGTTCTGCTGCGAACCGAACAGGAGGGTGTTCGGCTCATCCCCAATCAGGTTGTATATGCTGACCTGATACGTGGAAGTGGGCCAGGATATAACAGCTCCACGATGTGGTGGAATAGGGTGGCTGCTCTTTATTCTTCCATGGCTGCCTCTTTGGGGTTGTGCCTCACCCTCACTTTCCTCATCTGCTCTATCCAGCATTCAAATCGCGTCAGTGACCTCATCATCATTATTATTATTATTATTATACAGGATTTATATAGCGCCAACAGTTTGTGCAGCTCTTTAGAACATGGGGGCAGACAGTACAGTTACAATACAATACAGGAGGGATCAGAAGGCCCTGCTTGTTAGAGCTTACAATCTAGAAGGGAGGGTCAAGTGGAACAAAATGTAATAGCTGTGAGGGATGATCAGATGGAGAAAATTAAAATACAGTTGTTAGGTGTGGGTAGGATAGGCTTCCCTGAAGAGGAGGGTTTTCAGGGATTGTCTAAAAGCTAATAGAGTAGGAGATAATTGGACAGATTGGGGTAAGGAGTTCTATAGGATTGGAGAGGCCCTGGAAAAGTCCTGGATGTGAGCATGGGAGGAGGTGATGAGGGAGCTAGAGAGCAGGAGATCTTAAGAACAAAGAGAACGATTAGGTTGGTATTTTGAGACTAGGTCAGTGATGCAGCTGGGGGCTAAGTTGTGGATGGCATTGTAAGTAGTTGTTAGTATTTTGAATTTAATCATCATCATCATCCCCTCCATCCTCATTATCACTGGAGACAACTTGGCAATACGCTGTGGCTGGGGGGAACATGACTGCCATTTTTTTGTTTACCAGTGTTCTCCCCTCTCTGTAGGCTCATGTTCCTACCTTCCTTAGCCTTAGAAACAAGATCTGAATAAAGTAATAGCTGTGTATCTTCAAGAAGCAAGTGGCTGATGCTGTGTTCAAATAGCTCAGCTGACTCCTCCATGCCTGATGCTGGGGCTATGGCAGGTGTAGCTGTGGACAAGGAGGCAGAATAAGCCACTCTGGCAGCTGCAGTGGATTGCTCACTACTCTCTGCTTGGGTGACAGAGGATTAAGAGGATGATGATGATGGTTTAGTATGCCAGTCGACCACCTCCTCTGCATGTTGTGGCTGGATGTCATGGACAATATCACTAAACAGAGGAAATGATGCCCTGCCTGAGGACAGACCAGGTCCGCCTTTGCCTGTGGACACATATGATGCTGGCCCCCTCACAGTGCAGTGGTAACATCTGCCTCTCCTTGTTGGCCTCATAGACATGGGGGGGGGCACTTATTAACAAAATGTAATAAAGATGTGGAGATGTGTATGTGGATGCACTTTGATCAATATAAAGTGGTTTTTGGTGCAGTCTAACTTGAGTACTCAGTGTTGCCAACTTACCCAAAATCCACTGGCACAGCCAAGTTTTTACTGGCATTTCCAAAAGTTACAAAATGACAGGGTAAAGTGCAAATTTCAGTATTTAGGCTACAAACAAGTACAATATGCACTTAGCAATGTGATTTAAGGTAGATAATAAGCAAAAAATATATTTCTTATATTATTTTTGATAAAGAAAGTAGTTGAGGGACAGGACTCAGGAGGGCAAGAAATTAGAATGAGCAGGCACACACAGATTACATTGACTCTCACAGTGACACTGACAGCAGTGTGCAGCAGATCACCAACATGATGTGTCCCTTTCTGAGTCACAGTGACAGTCTCTCTCCATGCCAGGTGGTCCCTTCAGTCCACTCCAGTCCAAACAGCACTGACAGTCTCGCTCCCGGCTTTCCTTGCTCCTGTCCCGCAGATCCGCACACAAGTCTGCGGCCACTCCGCTGGGCTCCTCTACACCATGACATCAAACAACATGCTCAGGCACCTCCTCTGCCAGAGCTGCCTCCTGCCACACCTCCCAAACACACTGTAGCAGACACTCGGAGGATCTCGGTGAGCTCCAGAGTGGAACTGCGCATGCGCAGTTCCAAGCTGAGAGTCAAAACCTTTTTTTTTACTGGCAGCCTTTTCCTGTCACTGGCATTTACTTGCAGGAGAAAAGTTCCATTTTTTTACTGGCTACCAGTAAAAATATTGACGGTTGGCAACACTGGTACTCACTACACAGACACACTCCACTGACACATTACAATATACTGCAGTAAACCTGTACTGACGCACTGCAATATACTGTGGTAAACGTGCACTAATGCACTGAGATAGTCCTTAAAGCGGAACTTCCTCTTTTGGGTGGAGCGCTGCTTTAACTGTAACACCCCTTTACATTGGAGAAAGAGTAAAAGAATGGGGCACTAATTCACATGTGTGTATTTAGACATTACTGATTGTTGTATTAAATAAAAAGGCTGATGTGTTTGGGGGTATCAAAGGTCCTCATTCATCAGGGTCAAAATATGATAGAGATGAGGTCTGAAAGTGAGTAGTAAAGTGTTCTTATATAGGATAATGCTCCCTTACATGGCTGATTACTGTAGTACTTCCATACATTAGTGTTCAGTGAGAGAAATTACCTTTACATCAGTGTTCAGTGGGAAGAATCCCCTAGTCTATTGAGAGCCAGTGAGCAGAATGCCCTTTATATTGAAGGTCACTTTATATACACTGCGCATACGTGAAACTCTGCCTGCCCCTGACCTTTCTAGTTTATTCCCCGCTCCTTCTCTTTCTGGGCAGTGGGGAGAGCACATGGCGGAGAAAGAGCAAGTGCATGCAGACAGCAGCAGCAACAACGAAAGCCCGGAGCCACAAATGTCCCGATCCCGGAGGGGATTTAAGACCTCAAAAATGTCCTTTATAGAGATGGTGGAGATGGTGGACATCTTGAAGAGGGCCGACTATGATGGGAAGCACGGACCTTACCCAAATCCAAATGTCAGAAAGGCCAAGATCATGGCTAATGTTGTGAAGAGTCTGAGCCGGAATTTTGGGGTATGGCGATCCAAGGATAAACTGAGGAAATGCTGGTCAGACCTGAAATTGAGGGAGCATAATCAGTACAGAAGGATCAAGAGAGAGAGTTCTTCAAAAAAGTAAGTAGTTGTCGTGTGTTCCTATTATTATTATTACTTGCATGCTGCTCCATGTGCTTTTCTTTACTGTTTTACATTTTAAAATGGCAACTTTCAGGTTCGTGGGCACAGTAATCGTTCGTAGTAAACATTGTTCGTTCGCCCACTAATATGATGTTTTTGGCAGATACAGGGTAACTACATTTGTTCAGGCCTATTTGTATTAAAAGAAGTTTATGACATTGTTGTCTAGATGGGTTTGTACTAGAATTAAATGCAAACTTGATTCAGTGTAAGGAGAGGACACTCAGCAGCTGTTTACACATCTGGATGCAGGAGCACTAGTGTAGGACACCAGAACAAACTTTTTAGGGTGTCCCACACAAGTGCTCTAGTGGATACTAGGTGTGTCTCCATGTGTGAAAATTGTACAAAAAAGGTAAGTATTCCAGCTTTAGAAAGGGAAAAAAATAATGTCTTCAGCTTGGAACTCTGCCAAAAAAGACAATTGTACGACACTTCCAAGCAATGTTTCATATTACTATTTCTGGCCTCAAATATCTGTGTGCTAAGTATACCTTTTTTTCTTCACATAGGGGAGAAAAGACTTGGGACATCTGAGGACACCAGGGACCCCCCACCTCCTAAAGAAAATCAAATCTCTACACCACAACCAGAAGATGTGGAGGAAGGAGAGGTTTATGAAGTGGGTGAAATAGTGACCACAACAGGTGAGTGTCTGAGACCACAGCTTCAGGTAATAGATGGATGCCTGCATCTTTTTAATACATGGTGTGTTTTTTTTAATTTAGGTGATGTGGATGTTGTGGAAGAAGATTTGCATTTCACAAGTGCAAGTGCACACGTCCTCATTGGGCAGATCATGGTGTGCAATTGTGATTTACGAAAGATCAAGGAAGACATCAATGATATTGAAAAAAGACTCAAAACCATCATTGATGTTTTAGGCCAGTGATGGTGAACTTTGGCACCCCAGATGTTTTGAAACTACATTTCCCATGATGCTCAACTACACTGCAGAGTGCATGAGCATCATGGGAAATGTAGTTCCAAAAATATCTGGGGTGCTAAGGTTCGCCATCACTGTTTTAGGCCAAATCTAAAAAACACCTAAAGTCTTAATTTTTGTGTTATTTTTCACCAATTTTTTAAGTATCTTGAAAGCCAAATTTTGAAGATGCACACAGTGTGTCAACATGTGCTATCTGCCATCACGGGATATCAATTCACGCGTTTGGTGGGTGCAACCCCTTCTTCGCAACTAAAGTAGCTGAGGGGAAGGGGTTGAACCCCTGAAACACGTCCATTGATCCCTCATGATGGGAGCTAGCACATGTTGACATTAGGCATGGGATCAGGAGGGAAATCCCCATTTTTACTCTCAATTTGTGTGCATCTTCAAAATTTGGCTTTCAGAGGGGTGACATCACCCCATCTGATGAAGGCAAGAACTACACAGTTTGGACATACTAATGTCTGATCTTGCCTTCATTTTTTCAAAGTTGAACTTTGTAAGTTCCTGAGTTGGGTATTGTTTTATGGTTTTAAACATGCCTATTTAACACAAAAAAGGCTATTTGTACTGTCTATACCAAAAATGTTATTCCTAAAATATGTTGGTTTGTTTAAAAACCCTTTTCTAACGCACATGTGCATGTGCACAGAGTAAAATGTTAAGACTTAACAATGTGTGGCTTCTTCTTTCAATGCTCAATAGCAGTTTTTGGAGTAAGTTGTTGTTTACAGTGACAATGGGGGTTATTTCCTAAAGGCAAATTCACTTTGCACTCCAAGTGCACTTTCAAGTGCACTTTTACAGTGCACTTGGAGTGCAAAGTGGATTTTCCTTTAGCAAATAACTCCCACAGTGCTTTATAATTTGGCACAATCAGACCATTTTTGTGACTCCCCAAAATTAATTTATGGCGCTGAAAATGATGAATCTTTTTATCATTAATGCATTACATACATTAACCACTTAAGGACTAGCTTCGTTTGGGAATTTAGGTGTTTACATGTTTAAAACAGTTTTTTTGCTAGAAAATTACTTAGAACCCCCAAACATTATATATTGTTTTTTTTTCTATCACCCTAGAGAATAAAATGGCGGTCATTGCAATACTTTTTTTCACACCGTATTTGCACAGAGGTCTTACAAGCGCGCTTTTTTTGGAAAAAATTCACTTTTTTGAATAAAAAAATAAGACAACAGTAAAATTAGCCCATTTTTTTTATATTGTGAAAGATAATGTTATGCTGAGTAAATTGATACCCAACATGCCACGCTTCAAAATTGCACCCGCTCGTGGAATGGCGTCAAACTTTTACCCTCAAAAATCTCCATAGGCGACGTTTAAAAAATTCTACAGGTTGCATGTTTTGCGTTACAGAGGAGGTCAAGGGCTAGAATTATTTCTCTCGCTCTACCGATCGCGGCAATACCTCACATGTGTGGTTTGACCACCATTTCCATATGTGGCTGCTACTCACGTATGCGTTCGTTCTGCGCGCGAGCTCGTCGGGACGGGGCGTTTAATTTTTTTTATTTTTTTTTCTTATTTATTTTATATGATTTTATTTATTTTTACACTGTTTTAAAAAAAAATTGTGTCACTTTTATTCCTATTACAAGGAATGTAAACATCCCTTGTAATAGAAAAAAGCATGACAGGTCCTCTTAAATATGAGATCTGGGGTCAAAAAGACCTCAGATCTCATATTTACACTAAAATGCAATAAAAAAATAAAATAAAAAAAAGTAATTTAAAAAAATGACATTGAAAAAAATATGCCTTTAAGACGTATGGGCGGAAGTGACGTTTTAATGTCGCTTCCGCCCTGCAGTGTCATGGAGACGAGTGGGCGCCATCTTAGCCTCATTCGTCTCCAGGCACAGCCGCAGAGACCACTTTTATCTGAAAGCTGACCGCCGCACGAAAACGGGGATACCGGAGTTATGGCAGCCAGCTGCTGCCATAACAACGATATCAGCCGCCAAAAAAGGGACGTACATCGGCGTGCGGTGGTCGGCAAGTGGTTAACAACAAAAACAAGGTGTGTGTGTAGCAGACCCACAACATAATATTTCGCTGAAGAAGAGGTTGTCACCTCATGTATCAAATAAATTAAGTTTGCAGTATTGAATAAAATGGCCATAAAAATGGCCATTGGAGAACCTAGGAGACAGCTAAAAGAAACACAAGCAGTAAATCAAATGAAATAGGAGTTCAGTTTATACCAAACATATTTATTTGAGAAAAGTTTCACACATTGTCTGGCCCCCTACCCGCAAAGTACTCAAGATATTTCTGTCTAACTTTGCGGGCGCTTTGGGGGGGAAAGCCAGGACGGCCAGGTTCAAGTGTGGTCAAGGTAATTGGATTTGGAACACCAGCCTCAGTCCCAACTGAGGCCACATCGTTTATAGCATTTTTCAGTAGGAAATTGTGGAGAATGCAACAGGCAAGGACAATATGATTCAGTTTATATTCCGCCATATGGATCGCTGTCAGAAATAGGTGGAACAGGCTGGCTATTAATCCAAAGGCATTTTCCACTCTTCTGTCTCTGGCCAGCTGGTAATTAAAAACCCTCTGGTCTAGGGTGAGGGTCCTCATCGGGAATGGCCACAGGAGACGGTCCCCCAGCGCAAAAGCTTCAACCGTGACAAAGACAAATGGGAGTCCCACCACATTGTCTTCCGGAGGTGGCAAGCCCAAGCTGCCATTCTGGAGCCGTCTGTAAAACTCTGTCTGTGCGATGACTCCACTATCCAACATCCAGCCATTTTTCCCTACGTCCACATACAGAAACTCGTAAGTCGCCGACACCACTGCCAACAACACTATACTATTAAACCCCTTGTAATTATAATAGTATGACCCCGAGTTGGTGGGTGGTACGATGTGAACGTGTTTCCCATCTATTGCCCCTCCGCAGTTGGGAAAGTCCCACCGCTGGGCAAACTGGGATGCCACAGTCTGACATTCCTGTGGCGTTGAAGGAAACGGTGGAGTCAAACAAGAACAAAAAAAATGTAATTTTGCACATAAACATTGCAAACAGATTAAACACAAACATTCTTGGCCAACATCAGTATAAGATTTATTTGAAGGAGTATTTAAAGACAAAAAGACAAATATATAAAGTACACTTATCAGATTCCTCACCCTCTCTGATGGCCCATTGTAAAAATTATAGGGAGGAGGAGATGTTTTGGACAGGTAACCCTCTCCGCTTCAATGAGAGCTGAATGCATAAATAATGTGTTCAACTTTGGCCAGCCCCTCCTTACTTACACTATTGGCAGCCCACTGGACAGGTAAGAAGTGTCATAATAAAAAAATATAAATACACACTGTACAAATCTAAGCACTTTTTTCATTCTGCAATTAACTATCAAGATAATAAAAGAACAAAACTTTAAACAGTACCATTTGAAAGTATTCAGGCAGGCCCTTGGACTACATGCTTTGGTGAATTCATCCATAAATATGACCACAAAAGAGGTAGGTATAGTGTGTATGGGTTGGGCAAAGTCAGCAGCTAGAGGATTGGTATCTGTTGACTTAGCGGTTGTGGGGAGGGAGGTTTGTAAATGAGTTTGGGACCCCCAAAAAAAGCCTCAGGCACTCTGCATGAATTTAAGGACACAAATTGAGCTGACAAAATACATTGTTAAGTGACTAGGCTAGGTGTGTATGGGCCCAGGATAGCATGCTGGGGAAGTTAGTGAAGGCAAATATGCATGAAGGACGAAAAAGGAACTTTAAAAAATTCCAGCATGCATGAGAATAAAGGGGACATTCACAGCATATTACAATCATGGTAATTAGGGAATGATGAAAGAAATACAATACATTATCAAAAATTAAATAGAACTTGATGTCCTGCAGACTTTTCCCTGTCGCCAAGTACCGCAACGTGGCGACGGGAGTGATGGCTTGCCACATGCAGGTGTCCTGCTTGGTAATATAAGGGGATAGCAAAGCCAACAGACGGTGAAAAACGGGGTCCGTCATCTTGAGGTAATTCCTGAAATCATCAGGATTATTCTCCTGGATCTCCCGCAACAAAGGCATGTGCGAGAATTGGTCATGCTGGAGCAACCAATTCTTGGTCCATGAACTTCTCCCCACACTGTTCATGGACTAGGCTTGGGTCAAAGAACCCCAACACCAAGCCCCTGCACAGCACAAACTCTACGATGAGTACATACCCGCAACATGGCTTCAAAACGGTCGGCTAGTTAGAACGAACTAACAGAATGCACTGAAAAACAGAAAGGCCTGAGAAGAGCGAGCTGAAAATCAGAAACGAGCAGACAAGAGCGCAAAGCAAAATCAAATACGCACTATAAAATATGCACTGAAAAACAAATGTGAACTGACTACACGCACTGAAAACCAGATACCAACCCACAAGCACAAACTGAAGAGCAGTAACGATCGGAAAAACACAAGGCTGAAAAGTGATTTTGTTGTCGGAATGTCCGATCGTGTGTACGGGGCAATGCCCCGTACACACGATCGGACATTCCGACAACAAAATCCATGGATTTTTTTCTGACAGATGTTGGCTCAAACTTGTCTTGCATACACACGGTCACACAAATCTTGTCGGAAATTCCGAACGTCAAGAACACTCTAACGTACAACATGTACGACGAGCCATGAAAAATGAAGTTCAATAGCCAGTGCAGCTCTTCTGCTTGATTCCAAACATGCGTGGAACTTTGTGCGTCGGGAATTGTGTACACACGATCGGAATTTACGACAACGGATTTTGTTGATGGATAATTTGAGATCCAGATCTCAAATTTTGTGTGACGGGAATTCCGATGGAAAATGTCCGATGGAGCCTACACACGGTCAGAATTACCGACAACAAGCTCCCATCTAACATTTTCCGTCGGAAAATCCGACCGTGTGTATGGGGAATTAGAGTGTTGAAGAAAAACAAAAGGAAACAAAAAAAACAAAACACCAATAGTAAAAGTGAACAAGTAAACTCTAATCCCAACATTTTAAAGAAGGGCTGCAGACATTAACCACGTTAACAATTCTGCAATTCTGCACAGTAAATAAATTACTACTAACATGAAGTAAATAAAAGGTATATACCATACCTGACTGATGCTCCTGGAAGCTGGAAATCACTGAAATAGACACTGATACTATAGTGATTTCCATTAGTATTCACTGACTCCAGTGCTTGGGGTTATAATTGAATCCACTGACTCCAATGGAGGTTATTGTAGCATCCAGTGACACTGGTGCTGAAAATCAGGGACAATATAAAGAATAATTCCAGGTATGTTTCTGCCAGCTTGGACTAATCTAACGATGTATATACCATACCTGACCAAAGCTCCTGGAAGCTGGAAATCACTAAAACAGACAATTCTACTGCCATAATATCCCCTTTTTTCTGAGTTCTGTGTCGAGTGACTAGTCTGTTGCATTCTGAACACAGGAGAGCCACTCAGCATAAGCACCATTCAGAAATTTCTTTGCATTTTCTGAATGAATGAAAAGCATTCTATAAGTGAACGAGATGGGAAGGTGATGCATCAATGCAGCATTGGTGTCAGTGGCTACAATAATAACCCCAAGCATTGGTGCCAGTGGATGCATTAATAACCCCCAGCATTCATGTCAATGGATAATGGATAATAACCCTCAACATTGGTGTCAGTGGATGCAGTATTATAAAAAATGTTGAGGTATAACTCAAAATGTGGCACCACATCCAAAAAATGATAGCAAAAAAAAGATTGTGGAAGGATACTGGACTTTAAATTGGTAGCCACTTATAGCCCAAATGAAAAAGAGAGACTTCTCAGTATAGTAAAATACAAAATGTATTATGACAACATTAAAAAAAATCACTTTAAAATCATGGAATGAACATTGTATACATATGGTATTGTCCCATGTGGGTTGATCCTATGTATGTGCAAAATGACCTGTAGGTATGCCCATGGATATGGTGAGCTTGTGAACACTTTACTTCCTGTCTGTTTGAACACTCCTGGAGCGGTGATATCTCTTTTCTCACATGGATATGACGAGCTTGTGACTTGAATTATGGTTGATCTTCCATATCAGGGCCCCACAGAGAATGAAAAGTACCAAGGGAACATTAGGCGTTTTGCTTATAGCTTCCTGTCAGAAACCATGAATCAGACTGAGACAGAAGTACAGTTAAATCACACTTGTTTAATATTAATAAAAAAGATAAACAGAGTAAACGTAGTCAAACCATAGCCAGAGTTCAGGCACCGGAACAGATAGTCAGACTAGCCAAAACGTCAGGGAGCCAGAGATGAGTGTAATAGAACAGCAAGCAGGATCTGGAGCCAGAAGGAATGTCAGCCAAGCAAGTCTTTAGCAGGAACACAGGAGAGCATCTCTAGAGATGTGACCAAGGCGAAGGCAGAGATCATCTGGACTGGACGGCTTAAAAACCCTCTGGTCTAGGGTGAGGGTCCTCATCGGGAATGGCTACAGGAGACGGTCCCCCAGCGCAAAAGCTTCAACCGTGACAAAGACAAATGGGAGTCCCACCACATTGTCTTCCGGAGGTGGCAAGCCCAAGCTGCCATTCTGGAGCCGTCTGTAAAACTCTGTCTGTGCGATGACTCCACTATCCAACATCTGGCCATTTTTCCCTACGTCCACATACAGAAACTCGTAAGTCGACGACACCACTGCCAACAACACTATACTATTAAATGCCTTGTAATTATAATAGTATGACCCCAAGTTGGTGGGTGGTACGATGTGAACGTGTTTCCCATCTATTGCCCCTCTGCAGTTGGGAAAGTCCCACCGCTGGGCAAACTGGGATGCCACAGTCTGACATTCCTGTGGCGTTGAAGGAAACGGTGGAGTCAAACAAGAACAAAAAAATGTAATTTTGCACATAAACATTGCAAGCAGATTAAACACAAACATTCTTGGCCAACATCAGTATAAGATTTATTTGAAGGAGTATTTAAAGACAAAAAGAAAAATATATAAAGTACACTTATCAGATTCCTCACCCTCTCTGATGGTCCATTGTAAAAATTATAGGGAGGAGGAGATGTTTTGGACAGGTAACCCTCTCCGCTTCAATGAGAGCTGAATGCATAAATAATGTGTTCAACTTTGGCCAGCCCCTCCTTACTTACACTATTGTAAGCCCACTGGACAGGTAAGAAGTGTCATAATAAAAAAATATAAATACACACTGTACAAATCTAAGCACTTTTTTTCATTCTGCAATTAACTATCAAGATAATAAAAGAACAAAACTTTAAACAGTACCATTTGAAAGTATTCAGGCAGGCCCTTGGACTACATGCTTTGGTGAATTCATCCATAAATATGACCACAAAAGAGGTAGGTATAGTGTGTATGGGTTGGGCAAAGTCAGCAGCTAGAGGATTGGTATCTGTTGACTTAGCGGTTGTGGGGAGGGAGGTTTGTAAATGAGTTTGGGACCCCCAAAAAAAGCCTCAGGCACTCTGCATGAATTTAAGGACACAAATGGAGCTGACAAAATACATTGTTAAGTGACTAGGCTAGGTGTGTATGGGCCCAGGATAGCATGCTGGGGAGGTTAGTGAAGGCAAATATGCATGAAGGACGAAAAAGGAACTTTAAAAAATTTCAGCATGCATGTGTAATGGAAATTTGTAAGTTCTGTATATAATTGTATTGTATTTTGTATGTATTGCACTCTGCCCTCACTGTGCACACAGCACTAATAATGTTTTCAGTACATGTTTACATTCTTTTGAGTCCTGATTAGAAGTAGCCTGCCTATGTAACGCCCCTTGTTACCATAAACGTACAATTGTAATATTAATGTGATACCTACGTAATCATGTGCATAAAAACCTTCAATTGCGTCATAATAAAGCAGAACAGTTATTTGGAAAGATGCTGAGCGTATCTTTTGTGTCTGTTCCCTACTGCAGTAGTTATTATTAATTTGGAACCACTAATCAATATGAGGATAGGAGTTGCCTATCATCAATTTAACCGAGTCAGCATGGCGAGCTTTGCCTTAGGAGGGGATTCCAGGTGACCCTGAGTATTCGAAACGAGGAGCTTGAGACGATCCGGGAATTTCTGATAATCAGCCGGCTGAGGCAAGCCTTTTGCTTACATTTGAGTTATCAGACTTCCTTGATCGGTAAGGCATTTTCAGGACAAAGGGTACCTATTTTACTCCCCTTAATCGAACTGTATTGATTGGTGGTTATATGTTATGTTGTCCCTGTCTATTGTCCATCAGAGTGTTATAGATAAGAAAGGTAAGAATAGTACTGTTCACAGGTATATGTAGTACATCTGCTAGATAAAGTAGTTTAGAGGCAAGAGGGTATAGGCACATGTAGAGAAGAGAGAAGACTGGCCAGTCATTATGGGCATTGCATTAAGTAAGGGAATGAAGGGTAAGAGACCCTCAAAAATGCCCAGCGCAAGAGGAGCGCTATATATGAACCGAAGGTGCGGTTCTGCCTATACTGAGCCCCTAGATTAATGGTTAAAGTGGACATGGATCCACAATGGGTAACTGGGTTACCAAGATCCACAGGGACTAAGAATCATGCAGAGTAAACAGCTAGAGAAACAGCTATCTATGTGAGCGGGATGGATCAAGGGTGACATTAACACTAGACAGAAAGGGACATTTTCATGTTAAGTTGTGGGATGAATTTGGGGTCAGGCACTACAACTAGTAAAAGTCAGAAACAGAGAAATGAGAGGTAAAACAGAATACTTTATATGTTGTCAGAGAGGGAAGATGGGATGAGCACTCTGGCTGCCTGTCTGATCATAGAAGCTAGATATAAAAGATATCTGAACAAAATAAGGAATGCAGAATTTATGCAGGGAAATATTAAAGAGTTAAAAAAAAGTGAGAGAATGATATGCATGTGTTGTGTACAAATGGGAAAAAAATGTAAGCGATTTTAGAGAGATATTCGTGTATGTGTGTGCGAATGCTGGGACCTTTAGTTCTATTGCTTGTGTGTGTCAAGTATGCAGATGTGACCCCCTCCTTTGTGCTCTCATGAACGAATGTGGCTGAGATGAGAGGTCAGTGATAAGCTGGAAGGACACCATGCCAATTCCAGTTTTTTAGACAAAACATGTGTCGGGTTAACGAATCTAATGGTAAACAAAGTGATCACAATTATTTTTTGAATCTTTTCCAGACATGGTAAAATGAAGGTTACATTTAACCGTGTATTACACAAATTGAATATCCTTTGATAGTGGAAACAGTGCATTTAAAAAAGGGAAATTAAGTAAAATTAAGTAATAATGAGTATTAATTTCTAATATGAGTTTAACAATTTTATTAATAATATAGATACATTGAAACTGGTTTAGACAACCTTTGGTTGGAAATGAAATCCAGGTTATTGGGGAAATTTGTAAAAATGGGATTAGTTTAGATTAAGATAACAATTTTTGTAATTTTACATTTATTCAATAAGCTCTTATTGAGAGAAAAAAAAGATTAAGATGAGGTTGTTATTTGGAATACAGCTGCCATAATATTTAACAAAGCCAAGATGGATGGGATACATAAGAAGTTTTTCTACAAAAATGAAATTTCAAGGTTCTTGATAATAACTTGATGTCAGTCCATGATGTGAGAGTTGTTATAAATAACATTTAAATATAACAGACCCATCACATCAAGTCCACACACTCTGTTAGGATAGATGCCACCTGCAGGCAGTTGTTTTATAGTTTTTGATGCTTTCTGGTCCATCATACAGATTGTTGATCCTTTTGTTTTTATTTATTTTTATTTTTGAAATCCAAAGCAGAATGTGTGGATTTGTGAAATGATGTGCCCCTTTTTCTTGTAAGTACAGTGGTATAAGCAGAAGAATAGTTTGGATTTATGGGCATCTCTCCATGACCGCAGGGTATTGTTATCGTTTATTATAATATTGCCAGGAAAAAGTTGTCTTTTGAAACATGAAACTGGAGTTCTTACACAAACAGCGTGATAGAAAACAAGCCATTATAATATATTTATGCAAGCTGGACCCAGTAATAAATGGTTCACCCCGATATATCAGAGCTGTAGCTTTTATGCAAAGGTGCTATTAGACAAAGTTAGATATTGTTTTGGTCAAACATTTAATTTTTAATGGTCCAACATTCTGCGCAGCAAATATACAGCTAACTAAATGTTTGTCTAATGAAAGGTTTAAAATATGAGTTTGTTTATGTACAAATCTAACAATGAAAAATGCGTACATTTGAATCCAGACACCGTATTGCCTCTATTGTAGGAGGCTGGAGACAAAGGAAGACACGTGTTAAATTGATGATGTAGGAATCAGCTGCTGTGAGCCCAGTGCGGGACACACTCCCTGAAGACCCAGATATTAAATTTTTTGTGGATTTGAGTATGCAGTTTATCACCCAGAAGGATACTCTGTATTCAAAGTCATTGGATCTTTTTTGCCCAGCTCAAGAAGCAGAGTTCCATGTTTTAGCAAAGCCTGTGAGCTATAAAAAGAGTGTATATTTATATAGATAGTCGAGATATAGAGAGCTTTTGGTTCCATTTAAAGGGCCAGAAGTTTGTTTTTACTTCGGCAGGTAAACCAATAAAGCATGCCAAGTTAATTTGATTGGCTGTTTTCAGCCTTCCAGGTTCTTGCTGAGGTAGCCATATTAACTTTTACACATGGAATCAGACCAGGTGACTAAGGATGCTGCATTACAGCCCCGGACACTTGATGGGTCTGTGCAACTCACAGATTCCACCCTAGTTCTGGCCCAGTATAGCTGAAACAGGACTTTGGAAAAGGTGATCATTTATGTCTGCCAGCCACTCTTTTCCCTCCAGCTTTTGACACATGGACCGTGTCATCAGTCACAAGCAGTTATGGCTGCCTTAGTAAATGAGCTTGGGATAGAGCCAGGGTTCTCCACAGTTGTTTTTATAACAAACCACTTCTTGTTTTACCTGTTACCAAAGGTGTTACCAAAAGCTGAGCATCCCTTCCAGAGATTACAAAAAGATATATCCAGATGCCCAAGTTAGGATCTTACAAGTATGCATTTTGTCTGTATGGACATGTTTTTTGGATGTCCAGTGGCAAATGCTACTGCAAAGGCCACAGTAAAACGTGTTATCAGAAGTAGTTTGTAAGTACAGAGTGCAGAAAGTACAGAGAGTAATGCCCCGTACACACGGTCGGATTTTCCGATGGACAATGTCCGATCGGAGCGTGTTGTCGGAAATTCCGACCGTGTGTGGGCGCCATCGGACATTTTCCATCGGATTTTCCGACACACAAAGTTGGACAGCAGGAGATAAAATTTTCCGACAACAAAATCCGATCGCGTCAATTCCGACCGTGTGTGGCCTGTTCCGACGCACAAAGTGCCACGCATGCTCAGAAGAAATTCCGACACGGGACAGCTCGTTCTGGTAAACTTAGCGTTCGGAATGGATACAGCACTTTCGTCACGCTGCAATGTAAAAAATGGTTTAATACAGCGCACTCCCTTCTTCTTTATAATGTGACAAGAATTAAGTAGTTTTGCTGCTCATATTCACACACACTTTTCACAAACTTTTATTTGTGTTTTTTTAGTGGGATTCCCTCAATATATTGTTATTAGTTGTCACATCTGACAGTTTTATATTTTTTATGTTTTTTATTTTTTTTTTTAAAGCCTTTTTTTTTCTTTAATGTTTGTATTTTTTCCAAGGCTGATCTTTGTTCAATGTTATTTTTATTTTTACTCCAGAATATTTTTGGTGTGTGTTTTGTGTGTCAAGTTACCCCAACACCATTGATATCTTTTATTATTTAATCTCCATGAGATTTTTTGTTGTTGGTGTCCCTTGTTCATTTCACATTGTATATTTGAAATGTACCTGAATCCTCACAAACAAACCATCATTTTTGAAGTAAAACACATAGGAGAGTATAATTCAAAACAAAAATCCTTTATTAAGGTATCAGAACCAAACAAAGAGGAAGGCAACACTGGAGAAACATGAGAAATTAGTGAAGCCTGGGACCCCCACGGCAGACAACAATTTTTAAAGCTCAAAATTGGTGGCCTGAGGAGTCCATATGTGAGGGAGGGCAGTCTGGTCCGGGATTCACAGAGATCGGGATAGCAGCAGATGACATCAGTGTCCCCAGGCTGTGGTACCACAAGAGGCTGCATTTTTTGGCCGACCAGACTGGATCCAGGGCAATCACTCTCTGGTCTTCCTTTCACACTTCCTTCCGGGCTGTCGCTGTGCAGTTGTAGATGTGGCAGAAGGAGGAGTAGGACCTGGAGGAGGAGGAGGACTGGGGGGACCTGGAGGAGGACTGGGGGGACCTGGAGGAGAGGGAGGAGGAGGACCTGCAGGAGGAGGAGGAGGACCATCACAAAGGTGTGTGTCAGGTGTAATTTGGGCCCTCATACCTCTCTCCAGAGCCTCTGATATGAGGGCCTCACACATGGCTTGTTGGCCCTCCTCCATCCTCTGCATTTTATATGCAATGAATGCACCAATGTTCTCCTGCCTGGTGTGGGGTGCTCCCAGGACCTCTGTAGCCCTACAAAAAAATCTGATAGCCGCCTCCTCCAGGGTACTCCTCCTACTGCCACTTTCTGTTTTCACCGGGGGTGGAGGGACCTGCACATCAGCCAGCCGGCTCGGCCCGGCCACCTCCTGGCTGAGACTTCCCTGTGTATGAAAAAGGGACATGGTTTTAGTTTTTGCATCATCAATCACAATCCTAAATTAGTACTCCCAACTAACATCTAGTTAACATCATTGATTGGACAAGCAGAAATATTTAGAAGAATGCTATACCTGGCTCAATCTGGGCTCCTCCACATGTGGCCTGGAAGGCCCAGGTTGGGCGTCAGAAGCCTCAGCCGGACGGGAAGGAAGTGTGGAAGGAAGACTTGAGAGGGATGGCCTGGGTTCAGTCTGGCCTGCCAGAAAGTGCAGCCTGTCGTAGTACAACATCCTGGGGACATAGATGTCATCTGCTGCTCCGGATCTCTGTGAATCCAGGACTTTCCTGCGCTCCCTCAGATATGTGCTCCTCAGGCCACCAATGAAAATCTTTAAATAGAGGATGTCTGCCGTGGGGATCACCTGCTTCATAATTTCACACAATTGCTCCAGTGCTGCCTTCCTCTTTGCTTGGTTCTTGTAATGGGGGTGGGTAATCTCCCACAGACAGGGCAGCTGCCTTAGCATATCAATGAAGACTGACATGAAGTCAGTATCTTCTTTCAGTACCATATCCATGTTCACTGCAAGACACAACACAAGACAAAGCCTAATGTCAGACCAAACTCTCCTAATCTTGTTACAATATAGGCCTCAATCTATAGAAGCAGTATAGGCCCAAGTTTGTCTCTTACCTTCGTTCTTACGATCGCCGCGTTCAATGCTCCTTCCTCCGCTCACAGATCAAACGTAATACGCACGTGTGTTACGCTTTATATACACTGCGCATGCGTGTAACTCCGCCCGCCCCTGACGTTCTTTCTAGTGTACTCCCCGCCCCTTTTCATTTGGCGCAGTGGGGGAAGAGCATGATGTCGGACATACAGCAGGTGCGGGCTAATTGTAGCAACGAGGAGGAGGAGGAGGAGGAAAGGGCGGATCCAGGCACGTCCCGATCCAGAAGGAGACGTTTTAAGGCCACAAATATGTCGTTTGGGGAGATGTTGGAGATGGTCGACATCATGAGGAAGTCCGACTATGACGGGAAATATGGGCCTTACCCCAACCCGAACATCCGAAAGGCCAAAATCATTGGTAAAGTGGTCAGGAGTCTAGAGCGGAATTTCGCGGTACGAAGGTCTAAAGATCAGCTCAGGAAGCGGTGGTCGGACCTGAAGTTGAGAGAGCCAGAGCAGTACCGAAAGATCCGGAGAGTGCTGCAAAAAAGTAAGTAGTTGTGCTGTGTTCCTATTCTTTATGTCTTTATTACGTTCGTTCTGCTCCATATGCTTTGATTAGTTGTAACGTTTCCAAAGGTCAACTTTAATGTTCATGGGCACATTATTCGTTCGTATCAAACATTTTTCTTTCGGCCTCTAGAACACCATTGTTGAGGCCATATGCATTTTCACACATTTTTGGGGGCCTACTTGGATGCCAAATATTTGTTTGTGTAGATGGGTTTGTTACTAGAATGAAATGCCAACTAGATTGTGTGTAAGGAGAGGACACTGAGCAGCTGTTTTCACATCTGGACACTGGAGCACTAGTGTGGGACAAAAGAACACCATTTTTATTAGGGGGGCCACACAGGTGCTCCAGTGTATACTATAGGGGGGTCTCCATCTGTGAAGTTAAAACTAAACCGGTAAAGTATTGCAGCTTGACAAAGGGCAATAAAAAAAATACATATTGGAACTCGGCTAAAATAGACAATTGTACCCCACTTCCAAGCAATGTTTCCTAGTTCTATAGTTCTGCCATCAAATATCTGTGTGCTAATTATACCATTTTTGTTTTACATAGGGGAGAAAAGACTCGGAGGACACCCCTCATCCCAGGAGACCAGAGACCCCCCACCTCTGGAAGAAGGGGAAATACCAACACAAGAAGAAGAGCAGGAGGAAGAAGAAGATGTGGTGGAGATTGGCACCACAACAGGTGAGTGTCTGCGACCACAGGCTCAGGTAAAAGAGATGGCTGGTGGCAGATTTTTGAGACCTTTTTTTTGGTTCTTTATCTCTTTTAAGGTGATCGTGATGTGAGGGATCCAGAACGCTTTACTTCTGAAAGTGCCCAGATCCTGATCGGGGAGATCATGGGATGTAATCTCGAATTGCACAACATACAGCAACAAATCAATGATGTTATTAAAAAAAATAATAACATCATTGATGTTTTGGGGCAAATTTAAACCCCACAAAATCACCTGTTTTATTGTGGTGCAATCTTTTCAAATATTTTTCAATGTTTTGAAAAGCCAAATTTGGAGGATGCACACAGTGTGCCAACATGTGCTATCTGCCATCACGGGAGATCAATGGACGGGTTTTGGGGGTGCAAACCCTTCCTCAATTATGAAGTTGCGTTGAGGAAGGGCTTGCTCCCCCAAAACACGTCCCTTGATCCCCCCTGATGGCAGATAGCACATGTTGACATTCGTAAATTTGTGTGCATCTTCCAAATTTGGCTTTTCCAGGGGTGATTTCCCCCCATCTGAACGCTATATCAAACCCAGTTCCTAAATACTGATGTCTGATATAGCCTTCAGGTTTTACCTAATGTGAACTTTGTAAGTTCAAGTTTTTAGGCTTTCTTGTTGGTTTTACACAGGCCTGTTTTATCTGAAATGGATATGTTGAATTTTCATAATGCTACTGCAAACATTGTTATACAACAAACATGCTGGTTTGTTTTAAAAACCTTTCGTAAATGCACATGTGATTGTGCAGCTATAAAAAAGTGGCTTAATCAAGAATGTGTGGATTATTGTCTCAACACTACAACACTTTTGGGGTGATGTAATTGCTCTTTTATGCCAAAATGGGGGTTATTTCCTAAGGGAAAAGACACTTTGCACTACAAGTGCAGGTTCAGTGCAGTTGCAAGTGCACTTGTAGTGAAATGTGTTTTTGCATTTAGGAATTACCAGCCAACACAGTTTTTTCTAAGGTTACCCAATCACGACATTTTCTGCACTCAACACATTTCTGTCAGGGTCAGCTAAAAGAAACACAAGCAGTAAATGTCCACAAAGAATTTTTTTGGGTTGGTTTTTATTTTCAAAAGTTTTCACAGATTGTCTGGCATATTGATAGCCCCCCTACCCGCAAAGAACTCCAGGTAGCGTAACCGGACATCACGGGCACTCAGGGAGGGCAAGCCAGGACGGCCACTTTCAAGTGCCGTCAGTGTTGATGGATTTGGATTTCCGGCCTCAGGCCCAACTGAGCCAGCATAGTTTGCTGAATGTTTTCTTAAAAAATTATGGAGAACACAGCAGGCAAGTATTATATGGTTCAGTTTATACTCCGCCATATGGATGGGTGTCATAAATAATCGGAACCGGCTGGCCAGGATTCCAAATGTGTTCTCCACCACTCTTCAGGCTCTGGCCAGCCGGTAATTAAAAACCCTCTGTTCCGGGGTGAGGGTCCTCATCGGGAATGGCCGCATCAGGTGGTCCCCCAGCGCAAATGCTTCATCAGCAACGAACACAAATGGGAGACCTTCAACATTGTCCTCTGGAGGTGGCAAGTCCAAGCTGCCATTCTGGAGACGCCTGTAGAACTCCGTCTGGGAGATCACTCCACCATCGGACATCCGGCCATTCTTCCCCACGTCCACATACAAGAAGTCGTAATTAGCCGACACCACCGCCAACATCACTATACTATTAAACCCCTTGTAATTATAATAGTACGACCCCGAGTTGGGTGGTGGGACGATGTGGACGTGTTTCCCATCAATTGCCCCTCCGCAGTTAGGAAAGTCCCACCGCTGGGCAAAGTGGGAGGCCACAGTCTGCCATTCCTGTGGCGTGGAAGGAAACTGTTGAGGAAAAAACAATAAACATTACTATTTTGGCAAAGAAACCTGGCAAGCAGATTAGACACAAACATTATGGGTCAACCTCCAGATAGCATTTATTAAGGGGAAATTAACAACAACAAAGTATAAGGTACACCTATCATATCCCCCCCCTCTCATGGGCCATTTCTAACATTATAGGGGGGGGACTCTTGGACAGGTAACCCTCTTCACTTCATTGAGAGATGAATGCCTAAATACAGGGTATTACTTGGAACAGCCCCTCCTTAGTTACACTATTGGCAGCCCACTGGACAGGTAAGAAGTGTCATAATACAAAGATATAAATACACACTGTACACATTTGAGCACATTTGGACATTCTGCTATTACCTATCAAGATCATAATAGGATACAAGAACTATAAACAGTACCATTGGAAAGTATACAGGCAGACCCTACTACATGCTTTGGGGAATTCATCCATAAATCTGACCACAAAAGAGATGGGTATAGTGTGTATGGGTTTGGCAAAGTCAGCAGATAGATGATTGAGGATAGAGAATTGGGATCAGCTGACTTAGCAGTTGGGGGGAGGGAGGGTTACAAAAAAATTGGGGACACCACAAAAAAAAGCCTCTGCCACTCTGCCTGAATTTAAATCAAAAATAACATTTCCTAACATTTTAGGGGGTGTTTGGGGTAAAGCACTACTATGGAGCTGATAAAATACATTGTTAAGTGACTACATGAGGTGAATATAGGGCCAGGAGACACCATGCTGGAGAGGTTATTGAAGGGCAAATATGTATGAAGGACATAAAAGAATAATTACATAAAAATCCAGCATGCATGAGAACAAAGGGGACATTCACAGTATAATACAATGATTGTAATTAGGGAATGAGGAAAGAAATACAATATATTAGCAAACATTCAATACAATAAAATGTGATATAAATGGATAAAAATCTTACCTTCATATACTCCTTCTGCAGGACCTGGATGATGGCAGAACAGGTCTCTGGGATAATGATCCCCAGAGCCTGGGGGGAGATGCCTGTCGAGAACTTGAGGTCCTGCAGGCTTCTCCCTGTGGCCAAATACCGCAAGGTAGCGACCAACCTCTGCTCCGGAGTGATGGCTTGCCTCATGCAGGTATCCTGCCTGCTGATATAGGGGGTCAGCGAAGCCAACAAACGGTGAAACACGGGGTCCGTCATCCGGAGAAAGTTCCTGAAATCATCAGGATTATTCTCACGGATCTCACGGAGCAAAGGCATATGAGAGAACTGGTCACGCTGAAGCAACCAATTCTTGGTCCATGAACTCCTCCCCACCCTGTTCATGGACTGGACTTGTGTCAAGGTCAGGACCCCAACACCAAGCACCCGCACAGCACGAACTCTACGAGGAGTACGCATACGAAACATGGCTAGAAAACGGTCGGCTGCTCAGAACGAAGTAACAGAATGCACTGAAGAACAGCAAGGCCTGTGAAGAGCGACCTGAAAAACAGTAACGAACGAACAAGAATACAATGACTCCTTAAAGTCACGCGGAACTTGCTTGCACGCACTGAAGAGCAGATACAAACCCACAAGCACAAACTGAACGGCAGAAAACGATCTGAAAGCCACGAGTCTGAAAAAGCGCGAATCGTCTCTCACCAAACTTTTACTAACACGAGATTAGCAAAAGGAGCCCAAAGGGTGCTGCGCTTGGTTCTGAACTGGCCTTTTCTAGTCTCGTCGTACGTGCTTGACGTCACCGCGTTGTTGTCGATCGGAAATTCCGACAACTTTGTGCGACCGTGTGTAGGCAAAACAAGTTTGAGCCAACATCCGTCGGAAAAAATCCTAGGATTTTGTTGTCGGAATGTCCGAACAAAGTCCGACCGTGTGTACGGGGCATAACAGAGGAAATCATTTTTTTTAGGAGAGTCCTTACTAGAAGTTTTGAGGTTTTATTTTTACACCCCCTACTGTCTACAATGTAGCAGACAAAGTAGAGTAAGAAACTAGAAAACTTTTGCCTGAATGTTTTCTTATATTTGATGAAGCCCCTAAGGGGGATGTTGGACTCTCTCCCTATGGGATTTGGTTTGGGAGTGTGTTACTCACTTGCTTATATTTTGTCTCAGCAGCTGAAGTCCTCCATTCGGATCTCACAGAGAATGTTGCTGATCTTTTAAGGTTTTTTGACAAACTCATTTATGTGTTTTCTCCCCAATTCCAGATCCTAAAAGTTTGGAAGGATCTAAAACTAAAGCCAGGTGACTTGTGGATTGTTAAGAGACATTTATGTCTAAGGAAATGTTTGGAGACTCAATACAGCATCTATTTCATGTACAGTTTTTGCAAAACTTGAAGGAAAAGTCACCTGGATCCACACCAGACACTGCAAAAATGACTAAATTAAAGAAATCTCTGTGTTTGATTTGTTTCCCTCTTGTGATCACAGTCTAGGGTACTTTTTGATTCAATTACTTTAATTGTAAGGGATATATATATATATTTGAAAAGTAGTTTAGCCATGTTGAAGTCATATTTGTCTTTTGTATGCCTTCCATTTTATGTAGAATTGTCTGTGTTTACATGTGCTGATAAGTCAGCATGCCCACAATTCAGCTAGAAGGCCATTCTGGCTGCAGGAGTGTACAGCCAGTTCCCTGTAAATATGTCTTATCAATCATTTGTTTTTCACAATGAAAATTCATTTGGTAATGAAAAAGTTGCTCAGCTATTATTTTCTCCACAATGGAGTTTTTGCCTCTTTGGCCAGGACTACCTCCACCTAAGCGTGTGGAGGTTCCAGGTTAAAGGTGATAGCAGGTATGGTTAGTGATCAAAAGATTGATCAAAAGAGGGGAGACTGTAATGGAAATTTGTAAGTTCTGTATATAATTGTATTGTATTTTGTATGTATTGCACTCTGCCCTCACTGTGCACACAGCACTAATAATGTTTTCAGTACATGTTTACATTCTTTTGAGTCCTGATTAGAAGTAGCCTGCCTATGTAACGCCCCTTGTTACCATAAACGTACAATTGTAATATTAATGTGATACCTACGTAATCATGTGCATAAAAACCTTCAATTGCGTCATAATAAAGCAGAACAGTTATTTGGAAAGATAGGATATTTGTTGGGGGTATGGCGCTCCCTTGTGAACTGTGCAAAATAGAATGACTAAACAGTGACTGTGTGGATAGATAAATAATGGTCCAAACACAAACGGTGAGAGCTGTGAGATACTCAATGGGTGAAACTCATGTAAATCATATAAACCATGTGGAAGTATAGGTATACATGTTAGCAAACCTTATCTGTTGCACATACCTCCATACTAAGATAATAAAAGAAAATATAGGAAACTAGTGAAGTGCTGCTACTAGGCAGCTAATTAGGATACCAACTTCTATACAAAGTACGTGACATGTGTATATGTACCAGTGCAAAAACAAACATATAAAGTGCAATATATGTAATATGACAGTGCAGTCCCGCACCTACATATATATCTGACCGTGCGCTCCACCTAAATCTGCAATACTGTGCAGTATAATGCAATCGAGTCCCACAAGACTCTAAATGGCCGGTGCACAGGCAAGTATATAACGATGCAATATATGTATATAATGTGACATTACAATCCCCCACATAAGTGTATATACAACCAACAGTCCAACTAGTATCATTCAATAAAGTGCATTATAATGCAGTCAAGTCCAGCAAGACTCTAGATGACGTCAGAACTTCACATTAAGCAAAAAAAGAGAGAGAAAGAGTTTGTCTCAAATAATGCATCCCAATCTTGAATGGCAACGAAAAAAGTTCCAACAGCTGAGTGACTTTTGGTGCCCACAGTGGTAATTCGTGACTTCTGTGCTCCCCTTTGGCTCCCCACTCACCAGCTTCCACTACCCCTGCAGGGGTGATAGGCACTCTAGGATCCTGGAACCTTCCTCTTATTAGGTGTCTCGTGGTGCTGCGGTGGAATGGCCTCTCTCCCAGGAGTTCCGGATCACCACTTCATGCGATATCCAGGATAGGGGTCAGCAGCTAAGCCCTCAAGGAAAGAGATGCCACCTCATAGTGTAGTATGATAAAAACTTTAATCCCATAAAAACCAAAAAAACATAAAAACTCCCCTCTCGGGGGAAAAACAGCGTGCTACACTATGGGTGAAGCCGAGAGCCAGGAAGTGTATCCAGCAGCGTGCGGCGTGCGGTTCAGCTGCGTTCCAGGCTCTCTCACTCCGTACCCGGAAATGACGTAAGTGCGTAGCCCCGTCTTACGCGTTTCGTCATCGACGTTTTCAAAGGCGGCGCCATCTTACTACACCTCACAGGTTATAAGGCAGGCGGACATGCTGGATCCTCCCCTCTCCCGTCCCTGCAGGGATTTTGATTGGATTTCCAATCCCATGGCTCCCCCTCCCTTACGTCCCCATTGGGCGATGCCCAAATCAAATCCCTGTGGGCTTATGTCGAGGTGTTTAATAGTCAATCCTGACCCGCACATCTCCGCTGGCCTTTTACATAAATTGGCAGACTCATTTTACATAGAACAGTGTAAACATCAAGCATCTTATATGATATAGGTTAGGATTAGGTAAAAATCTTCTTTACTTCAACACCAGGTAGTATATCGTGTAGACACAGCTCGCAGTGGTGGATAACGGTACTGCATGTCATCCACCTTGCAAACTCAGTGTCTACCTTGTAAAAGTGGATGAAATAGAGTGTCACCACAAGTCCCATTCAGAATCCACCCCATTGTGGGTGCCGAACCAGGAAGCTGGGTATATTTTACTGTCTATATGTATTTCATCCTCCGATCTCCACATTACAAAAACCAGGAAACTTAAAAAATGACAAAAAATATATAGATAAAAGATACAGTAAACGCATAAATAATAAAGAACTGAGTGGGCTTGTATCATCTGAGAATTGTGACCAATACCTAGTATGTTTAGGACCACCCGGGTCCCTCATGGAAATTATAATTGAAATTATATCTCCAAAGAGCACTTCCAACTATAAGGTGCTCCTTCACGTGATAAGTACCCACGTGCATTAGCCCCCCTGTATTACCTTAGGTGGTGTATTCTCTCATTCCCACCCGGATATTGCTTAGTGTACTATTCCACTGTGATGTCCAAATCCCAGGCCCCTCATCTCATTACGGGGAACTAAACACCCGGTAGGGTTGGGGTGCATGATAACAACCCAAAATGTGAGATATATTTAAACCAAGAAGCATACATGGGATGCACCTAGAATCCCCATATACGATATTTACTGAAAAAAGGAAGGATAACATGAAGGGAATGACTCAGGGCTCATACAAGTGCATGGTTGCCCCCATGTACCCCCCATATACAGCCATGCATGCACCTATGCCCCATCTCCGTGGGGCGTGTGGTTATGTACAGCCTGTATGACAGCCCCATGAACCTTATATCTACGATAACTCTATCACTATCCCCTACTTAACCATTGTTCCATACGCATATATATAAAGGCATCAGAATAGTTAATACCATAGTTTCTTGTTGCTATAGCCCTCTCTTAGTTGTTGAACAACTGGCAGGTGCAGGCAGAGACCCTGTGTCGGAAAGGACACAAGGGAACTATCTCCTACTATGAGTGGATTTACGGATTGGCTATAAAACAGTTGAGGTCTATGTCCAGATTTAACCCTTTGGGGGCAATAGACCCCAACCGATATATCCACTCTGTTTCATTCCTGGAGACTAATGTTTCTTTGTTGCCCCCTCTCCAGTGGGTTTTCACCTGGTCAATACCATAAAAAATAAGCCCACTGGGATCTTTATGATGGAACTCGGCAAAGTGCCGTGATAGATGGTGCTTCGGAAACCCTTTTTTGATATTCTTGATATGTTCCCGTATCCTGACATAGAGTGGGCGGGTGGTTCTCCCCACGTACTGTAGATGGCATGGGCACTCAATGATATAGGTGACATGAGTGCTATGACAGGTTATCAACTCCTTGATCTGATATTCTTTGTGGTCTACAGTTGACTTGAACTTTTCCTTTTTCCTAGGTTGGGGTTTACTAACTCTACATGGTAGACATCTGCGGCATCTGAAGAACCCTTTCATGTTGGGTATAATTTGAGTGTGCTTGGGGGGATCAATAACATTATGTACAAGATGGTTACGAAGAGTAGGTGCTTTCCTGTACACAAACTTCGGTTTGGTGGGGAGGATTTTTGCTAGTACTCGGTCCTCTTTCAGGATGGGCCAGTATTTCTTAATGATCCGTTCAACATCCTTATATTGGTTGTTGAACCCTGTAATGAAGGTCATCTCCATCTGGTCATTTCTGGCCCTGATGTTCTTCTGAAGTAGTTGGTTCCTGTCCATGTTCTTGATCTCCTGTTTCAGTTTATTCAGATTTTCTTGTGGATATCCTTTCTCCTGGAACCGCTCAATCAAGACATCTGCCTGGACCTCAAAATCCTCCACTGTGTTGCAGTTTCTCCTTATCCTTAATAGTTGGCCTTTTGGAATGTTGGATTTCCACTTCGGATGGTGACAGCTTGAAGTGGGTATATACCCGTTACGATCTGTGCTTTTAAAGAAAGTACGGGTGTTAAGGGAATCACCTGCTTTGAAGATTTCCAAGTCCAAGTAGTCAATCGCATGCAGGTTCCATTTACCCGTAAACGTGATGCCGTACCTATTACCGTTCAGCCCTTCAAGGAAATTTTCAAAACTGTCCGTGGTGCCATCCCATAAGATGATTAAATCATCAATATACCTACGGTACATTTTAATTTGAGGGATATTTTTGTTGTAAATATATTCCTCCTCCCACATGTTCATGAACAGGTTTGCAACGCTTGGTGCATAACGTGCCCCCATTGCGACACCTTTGGTTTGTACAAAATACTCCTTGTTGTACCAAAAGTAGTTGCACTCCATTGCCATTTTCAGGCCTTCCATAATGTAATTGATCTGTCCCTGTCTCATTCCTGTGTTCTCAAATAGAGCCTTTTCTACTGCGAGCAATCCATCTGGTTGCTCAATGCTTGTGTACAGTGAATTGACATCTATTGTTGCCAATACCCAATTCTCTGTACCTTTTATGCTTTGAAGTTCTTCGATGAGTTGTAAACTGTCCCGCAGATATGATTTCCCTTGCTGTACCAGAGGTTTCAAATATTTGTCCAGATATTCCCCTAATCTGGAGAAGATTGAATTTATGCCGCTGATAATAGGTCTTCCAGGTGGTTTGTTCAGTCTTTTGTGAATCTTTCGTGTGTAATATATCACAGGGGTCTTTGTAGAGTTAGAGTATAAATATTCAGCTTCTCTCGCATTCAGAATCCCCATAGCCTTTCCTTTAGTGATGTACTTCTTTAGTTGTTTCTCGTATTTTCTCTTCGGATTTGTTCTGAGTTTTTTATATGTGTTTTCCACGTTTAATAGGTTGCCCATCTCTTCTTGGTAGTCTTTTTTGTCCAAGATGACCAGTCCGCCTCCTTTATCGGCCGGTCTTATAACTACCTCATGCCGTTTCCCTAAATCTTTGATAGTCCTCCAGATATTTTTCCTCTTTCTTTCCTTCCTTTTCAGATTTCTTAAGTCCTCTTCTACCATTTTCTTAAATGCTGTCAGACATTGACTTCCTGGGGTTTTAGGGTTGTAGGTAGAGTTGTTCTTCAAGTTAGTTTGGGTATATTCTGAAATATCCTTGATGCTGGTTTCTGTGTTTATGGCAAAATGTTTTTTCAAATTAAGTTTCCTCATGAATTTTTGGAGATCAATATAGGCCTCGAATTTATCCAGGGCCTTGTCCGGTGCAAATTTTAGGCCCAGATCGAGCACCTGTAGTTCTTCCGCTGTAAATGTTACACTACTTAAGTTATAGATCCCTTTCCCTAATACACTCTTCTTCTTTTTCTTCCTGCCTCCTCTGCAACCTCTTGTCTGCCTCTTCTTGCCGGGTTTGTTCGCATCTCTTCTATATTTCTTCTCTGACCATGTTCTTGTTCGTGGTTGGGGGTTCCTCCTCTCCCCATATCCCCCCAAAAGAAGAAGAGTGTATTAGGGAAAGGGATCTATAACTTAAGTAGTGTAACATTTACAGCGGAAGAACTACAGGTGCTCGATCTGGGCCTAAAATTTGCACCGGACAAGGCCCTGGATAAATTCGAGGCCTATATTGATCTCCAAAAATTCATGAGGAAACTTAATTTGAAAAAACATTTTGCCATAAACACAGAAACCAGCATCAAGGATATTTCAGAATATACCCAAACTAACTTGAAGAACAACTCTACCTACAACCCTAAAACCCCAGGAAGTCAATGTCTGACAGCATTTAAGAAAATGGTAGAAGAGGACTTAAGAAATCTGAAAAGGAAGGAAAGAAAGAGGAAAAATATCTGGAGGACTATCAAAGATTTAGGGAAACGGCATGAGGTAGTTATAAGACCGGCCGATAAAGGAGGCGGACTGGTCATCTTGGACAAAAAAGACTACCAAGAAGAGATGGGCAACCTATTAAACGTGGAAAACACATATAAAAAACTCAGAACAAATCCGAAGAGAAAATACGAGAAACAACTAAAGAAGTACATCACTAAAGGAAAGGCTATGGGGATTCTGAATGCGAGAGAAGCTGAATATTTATACTCTAACTCTACAAAGACCCCTGTGATATATTACACACCAAAGATTCACAAAAGACTGAACAAACCACCTGGAAGACCTATTATCAGCGGCATAAATTCAATCTTCTCCAGATTAGGGGAATATCTGGACAAATATTTGAAACCTCTGGTACAGCAAGGGAAATCATATCTGCGGGACAGTTTACAACTCATCGAAGAACTCCAAAGCATAAAAGGTACAGAGAATTGGGTATTGGCAACAATAGATGTCAATTCACTGTACACAAGCATTGAGCAACCAGATGGATTGCTCGCAGTAGAAAAGGCTCTATTTGAGAACACAGGAATGAGACAGGGACAGATCAATTACATTATGGAAGGCCTGAAAATGGCAATGGAGTGCAACTACTTTTGGTACAACAAGGAGTATTTTGTACAAACCAAAGGTGTCGCAATGGGGGCACGTTATGCACCAAGCGTTGCAAACCTGTTCATGAACATGTGGGAGGAGGAATATATTTACAACAAAAATATCCCTCAAATTAAAATGTACCGTAGGTATATTGATGATTTAATCATCTTATGGGATGGCACCACGGACAGTTTTGAAAATTTCCTTGAAGGGCTGAACGGTAATAGGTACGGCATCACGTTTACGGGTAAATGGAACCTGCATGCGATTGACTACTTGGACTTGGAAATCTTCAAAGCAGGTGATTCCCTTAACACCCGTACTTTCTTTAAAAGCACAGATCGTAACGGGTATATACCCACTTCAAGCTGTCACCATCCGAAGTGGAAATCCAACATTCCAAAAGGCCAACTATTAAGGATAAGGAGAAACTGCAACACAGTGGAGGATTTTGAGGTCCAGGCAGATGTCTTGATTGAGCGGTTCCAGGAGAAAGGATATCCACAAGAAAATCTGAATAAACTGAAACAGGAGATCAAGAACATGGACAGGAACCAACTACTTCAGAAGAACATCAGGGCCAGAAATGACCAGATGGAGATGACCTTCATTACAGGGTTCAACAACCAATATAAGGATGTTGAACGGATCATTAAGAAATACTGGCCCATCCTGAAAGAGGACCGAGTACTAGCAAAAATCCTCCCCACCAAACCGAAGTTTGTGTACAGGAAAGCACCTACTCTTCGTAACCATCTTGTACATAATGTTATTGATCCCCCCAAGCACACTCAAATTATACCCAACATGAAAGGGTTCTTCAGATGCCGCAGATGTCTACCATGTAGAGTTAGTAAACCCCAACCTAGGAAAAAGGAAAAGTTCAAGTCAACTGTAGACCACAAAGAATATCAGATCAAGGAGTTGATAACCTGTCATAGCACTCATGTCACCTATATCATTGAGTGCCCATGCCATCTACAGTACGTGGGGAGAACCACCCGCCCACTCTATGTCAGGATACGGGAACATATCAAGAATATCAAAAAAGGGTTTCCGAAGCACCATCTATCACGGCACTTTGCCGAGTTCCATCATAAAGATCCCAGTGGGCTTATTTTTTATGGTATTGACCAGGTGAAAACCCACTGGAGAGGGGGCAACAAAGAAACATTAGTCTCCAGGAATGAAACAGAGTGGATATATCGGTTGGGGTCTATTGCCCCCAAAGGGTTAAATCTGGACATAGACCTCAACTGTTTTATAGCCAATCCGTAAATCCACTCATAGTAGGAGATAGTTCCCTTGTGTCCTTTCCGACACAGGGTCTCTGCCTGCACCTGCCAGTTGTTCAACAACTAAGAGAGGGCTATAGCAACAAGAAACTATGGTATTAACTATTCTGATGCCTTTATATATATATGCGTATGGAACAATGGTTAAGTAGGGGATAGTGATAGAGTTATCGTAGATATAAGGTTCATGGGGCTGTCATACAGGCTGTACATAACCACACGCCCCACGGAGATGGGGCATAGGTGCATGCATGGCTGTATATGGGGGGTACATGGGGGCAACCATGCACTTGTATGAGCCCTGAGTCATTCCCTTCATGTTATCCTTCCTTTTTTCAGTAAATATCGTATATGGGGATTCTAGGTGCATCCCATGTATGCTTCTTGGTTTAAATATATCTCACATTTTGGGTTGTTATCATGCACCCCAACCCTACCGGGTGTTTAGTTCCCCGTAATGAGATGAGGGGCCTGGGATTTGGACATCACAGTGGAATAGTACACTAAGCAATATCCGGGTGGGAATGAGAGAATACACCACCTAAGGTAATACAGGGGGGCTAATGCACGTGGGTACTTATCACGTGAAGGAGCACCTTATAGTTGGAAGTGCTCTTTGGAGATATAATTTCAATTATAATTTCCATGAGGGACCCGGGTGGTCCTAAACATACTAGGTATTGGTCACAATTCTCAGATGATACAAGCCCACTCAGTTCTTTATTATTTATGCGTTTACTGTATCTTTTATCTATATATTTTTTGTCATTTTTTAAGTTTCCTGGTTTTTGTAATGTGGAGATCGGAGGATGAAATACATATAGACAGTAAAATATACCCAGCTTCCTGGTTCGGCACCCACAATGGGGTGGATTCTGAATGGGACTTGGGGTGACACTCTATTTCATCCACTTTTACAAGGTAGACACTGAGTTTGCAAGGTGGATGACATGCAGTACCGTTATCCACCACTGCGAGCTGTGTCTACACGATATACTACCTGGTGTTGAAGTAAAGAAGATTTTTACCTAATCCTAACCTATATCATATAAGATGCTTGATGTTTACACTGTTCTATGTAAAATGAGTCTGCCAATTTATGTAAAAGGCCAGCGGAGATGTGCGGGTCAGGATTGACTATTAAACACCTCGACATAAGCCCACAGGGATTTGATTTGGGCATCGCCCAATGGGGACGTAAGGGAGGGGGAGCCATGGGATTGGAAATCCAATCAAAATCCCTGCAGGAACGGGAGAGGGGAGGATCCAGCATGTCCGCCTGCCTTATAACCTGTGAGGTGTAGTAAGATGGCGCCGCCTTTGAAAACGTCGATGACGAAACGCGTAAGGCGGGGCTACGCACTTACGTCATTTCCGGGTACGGAGAGAGAGAGCCTGGAACGCAGCTGAACCGCACGCCGCACGCTGCGGGATACACTTCCTGGCTCTCGGCTTCACCCATAGTGTAGCACGCTGTTTTTCCCCCGAGAGGGGAGTTTTTATGTTTTTTTGGTTTTTATGGGATTAAAGTTTTTATCATACTACACTATGAGGTGGCATCTCTTTCCTTGAGGGCTTAGCTGCTGACCCCTATCCTGGATATCGCATGAAGTGGTGATCCGGAACTCCTGGGAGAGAGGCCATTCCACCGCAGCACCACGAGACACCTAATAAGAGGAAGGTTCCAGGATCCTAGAGTGCCTATCACCCCTGCAGGGGTAGTGGAAGCTGGTGAGTGGGGAGCCAAAGGGGAGCACAGAAGTCACGAATTACCACTGTGGGCACCAAAAGTCACTCAGCTGTTGGAACTTTTTTCGTTGCCATTCAAGATTGGGATGCATTATTTGAGACAAACTCTTTCTCTCTCTTTTTTTGCTTAATGTGAAGTTCTGACGTCATCTAGAGTCTTGCTGGACTTGACTGCATTATAATGCACTTTATTGAATGATACTAGTTGGACTGTTGGTTGTATATACACTTATGTGGGGGATTGTAATGTCACATTATATACATATATTGCATCGTTATATACTTGCCTGTGCACCGGCCATTTAGAGTCTTGTGGGACTCGATTGCATTATACTGCACAGTATTGCAGATTTAGGTGGAGCGCACGGTCAGATATATATGTAGGTGCGGGACTGCACTGTCATATTACATATATTGCACTTTATATGTTTGTTTTTGCACTGGTACATATACACATGTCACGTACTTTGTATAGAAGTTGGTATCCTAATTAGCTGCCTAGTAGCAGCACTTCACTAGTTTCCTATATTTTCTTTTATTATCTTAGTATGGAGGTATGTGCAACAGATAAGGTTTGCTAACATGTATACCTATACTTCCACATGGTTTATATGATTTACATGAGTTTCACCCATTGAGTATCTCACAGCTCTCACCGTTTGTGTTTGGACCATTATTTATCTATCCACACAGTCACTGTTTAGTCATTCTATTTTGCACAGTTCACAAGGGAGCGCCATACCCCCAACAAATATCCTATACATGTTAGTTCTCTTTGAGGGCTTAACTTGGGGAGGCAGCATACCTTCTAATTTTCTTCTCTTCTTCTCTCCCATCTCTCCCCCCCTCCCCCCCCCTACTATACCTCTCCCCCCCTCCCCCCCCCCCCCATTCCTGCTTTATGTCCTAAGCGCATAGTCTTTGTGGTTTGATTATTTGGAAAGATGCTGAGCGTATCATTTGTGTCTGTTCCCTACTGCAGTAGTTATTAATAATTTGGAACCACTAATCAATATGAGGATAGGAGTTGCCTATCATCAATTTAACCGAGTCACATGAGAATAAAGGGGACATTCACAGCATATTACAATCATGGTAATTAGGCAATGATGAAAGAAATACAATACATTATCAAAAATTAAATAGAACTTGATGTCCTGCAGACTTTTCCCTGTCGCCAAGTACCGCAACGTGGCGACGGGAGTGATGGCATGAGCATCAGTCAGGTATGGTATATACCTTTTATTTACGTCATGTTAGTAGTAATTTCTTGAATAGGGTAGCCAGATACCTTACTTCCCTACCAATACATGCATACACTTATATTATTAAGTAATGACACCGACACCTGGATTGGATGTAAATGGCCGTATCGGCCTTTATTTAACAAAACCAATAAAAAACTGTAAACTTTTATTTTCAATATTTATAACCATTTAAATATTCAAAATATTTAAAATATTTAACTCTGACTCTCAGTAATCTTTTTGTTGCTGGTCCCTGACGACCCCAATCACTTTTGAGCCTGAGCCCCATTTGTTAGATCTGTCCCCAGCCGCTAACTCGCCATGAGGACTCACTAACTGACCCAGACCCCCATTTATTACCAGTTGGTCCAAAAACTGACTGGACCAACCGGAAAACTCCATCCTGGGATGTGTCCCAACGTTTTCAATCCTCATTGTAAACAATATATATATATATATCCATATATATATTTACTATTGTCGCCAAGGACCAAGCGCCAACCACACTCTCCTAAAATATTAACATCCCCTCAGCTAGGGCGGGAGGGCGGGAACGTTCTTCCTGACTCTCCAACTCACGACTGCTGTATAATTCCCCCTGGCTTAAGCACTGATTAAAACTCTCCTCCCCTTCTACACTGATCCACCAATCCCAACATATCCCTAACTTCCTTAAACCCCTCCTTATCCTACTTCTTCCTTCCCTAAGTTCCTTGCACCCTTTCATGTCTGTACTCTGCTTCCTTTACAATACATCTCCGTACATGTCTTTACTGTGCAGAATTGCAGAATTGTTAACGTGGTTAATGTCTGCAGCCCTGAATGAATGAAAAGCATTCTATAAGTGAACGAGATGGGAAGGTGATGCATCAATGCAGCATTGGTGTCAGTGGCTACAATAATAACCCCAAGCATTGGTGCCAGTGGATGCATTAATAACCCCCAGCATTCATGTCAATGGATAATGGATAATAACCCTCAACATTGGTGTCAGTGGATGCAGTATTATAAAATATGTTGAGGTATAACTCAAAATGTGGCACCACATCCAAAAAATGATAGCAAAAAAAAGATTGTGGAAGGATACTGTACTTTAAATTGGTAGCCACTTATAGCCCAAATGAAAAAGAGAGACTACTCAGTATAGTAAAATACAAAATGTATTATGACAACATTAAAAAAATCACTTTAAAATCATGGAATGAACATTGTATACATATGGTATTGTCCCATGTGGGTTGATCCTATGTATGTGCAAAATGACCTGTAGGTATGCCCATGGATATGGTGACCTTGTGAACACTTTACTTCCTGTCTGTTTGAACACTCCTGGAGCAGTGATATCTCTTTTCTCACATGGATATAGCGAGCTTGTGACTTGAATTATGGTTGATCTTCCATATCAGGGCCCCACAGAGAATGAAAAGTACCAAGGGAACATTAGGCGTTTTGCTTATAGCTTCCTGTCAGAAACCATGAATTAGACTGAGACAGAAGTACAGTTAAATCACACTTGTTTAATAATAATAAAAAAGATAAACAGAGTAAACGTAGTCAAACCATAGCCAGAGTTCAGGCACCGGAACAGATAGTCAGACTAGCCAAAACGTCAGGGAGCCAGAGATGAGTGTAATAGAACAGCAAGCAGGATTTGGAGCCAGAAGGAATGTCAGCCAAGCAAGTCTTTAGCAGGAACACAGGAGAGCATCTCTAGAGATGTGACCAAGGCGAAGGCAGAGATAATCTGGACTGGACGGCTTAAGTAGTCAGGACTGACGAGCAGGATATCATCAACAGGTGAGTCACTGTGGAGAGATAGGAGATGCCCAGCCCTGACACTTCCTCAGGGGATCCTATTGGTACTAAAGAATATAATATAAATTAGGGTATGCACATATATGTATGGATCTCAAAAACAATTTGTACATCAATATCAAAAACAGAAAAAGAATATGTATATATATTTCTCATAGAATTAACAATCATGACAATATTTATACTGGTAATGTAAGTTTTGAGTACTCAGTAATACCTACCCAGATTTCAAATGGAAAAGATGGGTTGCCCAGTACACGACATGGAACAGAAAGGGGGGAGGGAAGTAGCGCACAAATAGCTCCAGACTGAGAGCGTGTCCAAAAAACTTCAGCCAAACAAGGGAGCTTGCCCTGAGGTCATAAACATATATCTGGCAGATAGACAAGATATATTTAAATCAATGTCTGTGGTATATTATACCATATTGAAGGTAGTAATATATTATATAGACAGAGGTAGAGGGTGCAGTCACAACAGTTTCTCAAACATGTAACAAATATGGATAAGTATATATATTATTGTATGCTCATGTGTATGGCAATACATGTACAGTACATATACCATATACAAAATATATATATTTTGCCTGGGGGGGAGCCGCAACATGTTGAGTAATGTCAGATATCTATTTCTAGCAAGGTCCCAGCTCTCTTTTAGTCTAATGGGAACCTCCAGAGCCAAGAGCTGCTGACATGCTTCCGTATAGAGTGGGTTGTATATCGCATAGTGGGTGTAATGTAAGATAGATTCATGGGCGCCAGACACTTCTTGAATGCAAAGAGATTTTATTTCTCTTGAACAGAAGTTTGGAAGAGAGGGTTAGGGCCAGGACACACTTAGGTAGTTGCAATGTTAATTAGCATACTCCGAGACTTCTACAAGTAGAGAGCTATGCAGGGAAACGCATCCAGCAAGACACCACATCTGCATGTGTAGGAATGCTGTCTCCTATGGCAACAGTCTTAGAACAGTTCCTAACACAAGTTGTAACAAACTCCTTTACTTTCTCTACAGTTACTTCTTGTAGGTTCTCAACCCACTTAGCTCCCAGTCTCTCTCACTAGACTTGCTGATTCACTCTTGCCGAATCCCTTGAGCTCTTCCAAACTTCACTTAAGTATCTTCCTCAAGAGTCACCCCCACTTCTCTGCTGGGTCCCTAGCTTGGAACTCTAGATACTTCTCACACTTCACCCAATGGCCTGCTCGGTCCCTGGCTTGACACACAAGGCTGCTCTGCAAGCTTCACCTCTGCTGGCTGGGTCCCTGACTAGACACCTGCTGAAGTTTCCCAATTCTTCACTGTCCCCGGTTGGTGAGAATACTGCTCTGGTACTTGCTTCAGCTACTCACTGTGGTCCCTGGTAATAAGGTGGTTGGTCCCTTAGTGGTGACAGCTTCCCCTCTACCTCTGACCATGACAGGTTCTCTGGCCGGCAGAACTCTCACTTCTGGTGGACCTCAGACAGCCTAGCAGCCAGATGTGCCCGGGATAGGCCCAAACTCTGGCCTAGCAGCCCAGGCAACACAACACACATCCACCCAGACAGCCATCCAGGTGGAACAGAACAATGATCACCTGACTCCACCCAAATATATAGGTTCTGCCAGCAGGCCAAAGGATTTAAGAAAACCCCTGCCCATTGGCTGAGGTACCCCATATACTCCTAATCTGTCCTTGCTTTGGCCTTGTCTTATCTAACTTTCAAAAGGTTTTTATTTTTCAATAAAATAACAACAAAATTATTTTACATACACTTAAAGCTGTGTGACATTATCAGATATGTTCAGAACGCATTAAAGTGGATTTAATGATCATGGTATTGTCAGGGAAAAAGGCGCATCCCTATGCATAGTCCCGCTAGGTTAGCAAACCAGCACCGGCAAGGTCGCACTAATGCGCATCAACGCACAGGGATGTGCAATGTTTCTACTAGGCGGACGCCTGGCGCCACGTTCGGACGAAAGCGCGTGCGTAACAACGTCACCATGGTACGAACGCATAAACGGAACGGTGCGCGTATGACGTGATACTGCACCTTGTTTATTTAAATGTTCCACTGACAGTGCCACATCACTGGATTATCATCAGCTCTTCCTGTGTTCCTGTGATTGTGATTCCTGTTGTCCTGACCTCCTGTGTACCGACCCAGCTTGTTATCTACTCCTCTGGACCTCCTGGCTTACCCACCGGTTTGCTTTTGACTCTTCCTGCTTGCTTCCTGCATCTGACCCCGGCTTGGCTAACGGACTCCGCATTCCTCTGTCTCCTATACCTGGACTTGTTGTTTAGATTCTCGGACTGCTTTACTGTGTTTGACCCCTGGCCTGGCTTCTGACTTCCTATTGGACTTCCATTGGTCCCCTCCTTGGACCTTAAGCACGTTGCCTCCAGTGACTTTGCTCTATCAAGCCTCCAACACCGGCTCCTACTTCCAGGCAACCCGTGCTTCTGTGAGCACCGCATCCCTGTGTCATCTTCAGGGTTGTGCTGCACTCGGCCGCAAGGGGAGCCCTCTCAGCAACTCGGTCTCCTACCAAGATCCTGACAGTATAATCCAGCCATGTCATAGACCGACGGAGGTGACTCCCCGATGAAGGCCATTCTCCAGCAAATCACGGCCCTTACCCCAGTCATCCAGCAGCTTCAGGAGGAATACTTCCGGTTGGAGGAACGTCTGCAACACCTACCCGAGTCACCCTCTTCCTTGGTTCAAAGTCCGCTTCCAGCAGCAACTGCTGGATTCATGGTCCCTCCAGAACCACGTGTCCCAGCGCCAGAATGTTTCCGTGGCGATCAAAGAAAATTTAGGTCCTTTAAAAACTCCTGCTATTTATACTTTGACTTGCAACCACAGATTTTTCTCAGTGAAACAGTCAATGTGGGGTTCACTATCTCCTTACTACGTGGTGAGTCGCAGACCTGGGCCCATGGCCTGTTGGAACAAAGCAGCCTCTTCATCAACACTGTGGACCAGTTCTTTGAAGTCATGGCCCGGTTATATGATGATCCCCTACGGGTAGCCACTGCCAAAGCAACTCTACATTCCCTTCATCAGGGTCAGCGCCCTGCTGAGGACTATACAGTAGAGTTCCGCACATGGTCCATAGACTCTGGTTGGAATGAGGCAGCATTAAAATACCAATATCGAATGGGATTATCAGAGGCCCTCAAGGATGAGTTAGCCAGGTTACAGGTTCCGGCCACACTAGAAGATCTCATCTAGTTAACTGTTCAGCTTGACAGACGTTTACGGGAACGTCAGGGTGAACGTGATCAGGCCTCTTGCTCTACTCGGACCCTGCCCCGAGTTCAGCCTGCATCAGCCCCCATACAAGTCGGCATGTTCCGTCCAGCATTAACTCCTGGGGTGAGACTTTATCGCCGGCAGGCGAGACTTTGTTTCTACTGCGGGGAATCAGGACATTTCATAGATTACTGCCCCATAAGACCAAGAAAACTGACCCTCCGTACTCACCTTCAAGTATCCAGGTCTTCCTCTGCCCATATCTCACTTCCTGTTACATTGCTAGTGGCAGGCAAGGAGATTCACCTCCAAGCAATTCTGGATTCCGGGGCGTGTAGTTGTTTCTTGGACTTGGCCTTGGCTAAAGATCTTGCTATTCCGCTGAACCATAAGGAACAGAGACTAACAGTCCATCTGGCTGACGGCTCCTTGCCAAGCTCGGGTTATGTCACCCAGGAAACCGTACCTATCCTTACCATTACCAATTCTGGTCATCAGGAGTTTCTTAGATTCGATGTCTTAAGTTCCCCTATGTTCCCGGTCATCCTAGGAATCCCATGGCTACAAGCACACAATCCTCAGATTGATTGGTCCAAGAAGGAGGTACTCCTTACATCTCCCTATTGCCAACAACATTGTTTGACCCCCGAAATCCAGGACTTTTCCAGTTGCCTGACTGTACAATCCACACCGAGTCCAGATCCTAAGGTACCAGCAGCTTACCTGGAATTTCTTGACGTCTTCGATAAAAAGAAAGCATACACCTTACCGCCACACTGTCCTTACGACTGCCCCATCCAGTTACTGCCAGGAGCTACTATTCCCTTTGGTCGTATATTCTCCCTTTCCGAGACTGAGCTTGAGACCTTGAGAAAATATATTGACGAGAATCTTGAAAAAGGATTTATCCGTCCTTCTTTTTCCCCTGCCGGTGCCGGAATTTTCTTCGTTGAGAAGAAGGATAAGACACTGAGACCATGTGTGGACTACAAGGAATTAAACAACATTACCCTTAAGAACCGCTACCCACTCCCACTCATCCCTGAGCTTTTTCAAAGGTTCCGCACAGCACACATCTTCACCAAACTCGACCTCCGTGGTGCCTATAATCTCGTCCGTACCCGAGAGGGGGACGAGTGGAAAACGGCTTTCAGAACAAGATTTGGACATTTTGAGTACCTAGTCATGCCGTTTTGGGTTGTGCAATGCCCCGGCAACCTTTCAGCATTTCATAAATGATATCTTCCAGGAGCATTTAGATCTTATTTTCAGGGTAGGGATTTTTTTCGGGGAAACGGGGTAGGGCTTATTTGGGGGGTAGGGCTTATATTGCAGCCATCACCGACACTCACGCTAGGTCTTATTTTCGGGGAAACAGGGTAGCAAGCCAAATCGAGCAGGTGGCTTAAACCCAGCCTGGGCCTTTATGAGATTGATCACAGTGATGTATGGCAATATTCACTCGCGTGGAATTGGCGTGGAATCCACGAAAAATTAACCCAAGAAATAAAATGACAACATAGCGTAATGCTGACATAAAATTTCTAAATTAAAAAAAAGAGTGACACTCACATAGTGAGAAAAATATCATGTAAAACACCCAGTGTTTAAAGACAGTAGATGGCACACGGAAGGCCTCTTGCCAACAACAAATATTTAGTGCAAATCATGCAGGTATGTGGATCTTCTCCCAGTGAAGAGAAACAGTGAATGCACCAGCACCACACGGGGGGAATGCTTACCAGATAAAAAATGATAAATAACAAATAGTGAATCTTGTAATCTTGTGAAGTGTCAACCGAATAATATCCAGTGAAGGGGTTAATCCATGCACAGAAACCGCATAAAAAGCCTGCTTACCAGATGACAGACTTCGGTGAGCAAAATAGCTTGTCAGCCAGATAAAATGACCCACTAATGGAGAGAGCGATATAGATCCATCCCTGCAGCCATTTTAAAAAGGCTCCACGATTCACATGATGTAATTGGGGAATCCCAGAAAAAGGAATAATGGCAAAATAGTGTGATACCATTTAAACTAGTTTATTAAAAATGAGAATAACACTTATGCCGCGTACACACGGTCGGACTTTTCGTCTACAAAAGTCAGACGGACGCCGACGGACTAAAGCTGGCTGACAATCTGATCGTGTGTGGGCTTCCCCGGACTTTCAGCGGACTTTTTCAGCCTCAAATCCGACGGACTTTAGATTTGAAACATGCTTCAAATCTTTACGTCGTAACTACGACGGACCCCGAAATCTGCTCGTCTGTGTGCTAGTCCAACGGACAAAAACCCACGCTAGGGCAGCTATTGGCTACTGGCTATCAACTTCCTTATTTTAATCCGGTGTACGTCATCACGTACGAATCCGTCGGACTTTTGTGTGGTCGTGTGTAGGCAAGTCCGTTCATTAGAAAGTCTGCCGCAAGTCCGCCGAAAGTCCGCCGGAAGTCTTTTGGACAGGCTGTCGGACTTTTGTAGATGAAAAGTCCGACCGTGTGTACGCGGCATTACAAAAGTTTCTTGATCGGAAAGCGAAAGAGATAAAAACAGTGCTGGCCGGCAACAAACGAACTCCCATCCTCCTCAATGGGGCGACGTGGTGACATCAGCACGTACCTCCCAGACGCGTTTCGCCATAAGGTGACGTTTTCAATGGGGAACGGGCAGCGTGCTGAACAACCACGTTTTTATATGCACACCAAGCCTCGCCTTGAGCCTTGAGTCCCGCTGAGTCCCGTTGAGTAAGCAAGTTGCCTGTCTTCCACCTTCGGATGGCTGGGATAAGTCAGAGAAACTGGAAGTGAAGGCACAGGACCCGTCAATCAGTAATGACAGCATTGAACAATGCTATAGAGGGAGTGTTCTGCAAAAATTTGTATTTGATGGCCTAGGCAAAGCACTTTAGGCTTGGAACGTGACTGCCTCATAACCTCCTCCTTTACCGTATAATAGTGTGGCTTCACTATGATGTCCCTTGGGGACCCATCCTTCCTGGGAGGCCCCAGTGCCCTGTGAGCTCTGTCCAGCTCCAGGCGGTGGGAGGGTATGTTGGGTAACATGTCCTTGATTAGACCCTGGACTGCTGAGGAGACTTCTGTGATGCATTCTGGCAGGCCCCTGATTCTAAAGTTGTATCTCCTGGACCTATTCTCGAGGTCGTCGATCCTGGAGAGGGCTATGTCTAGTTGGTCCTGGAGTACTTGGATGCGTGACGCATTTTGGTTGGTTTTAGCGACCGTAATGTCCAGTTTGTGTTCAATAGCCTCTATTCTTGAACTCAGGTTGGAAACGACGTTGGTCCGACTTGAGGTCCCTTGTGATTTTGTCTGCTGTATTGACCAGTCCCCTTTCCAAGAGATCAGATAATTTGGAGAATAAGTCCTGTTGAGGCGAGGCCTGGTCCTGGGCCAGCATGCCTGGTGATGGGGATGTTTGCATGTGAGGGAGAGCAGGCCCCACTGGGGAGAGGGAGTAGTCCTCCATTGTGCAGCCTAACACAGATTCCGTGGAGGCCGGAGAAGAGACCGAGGGGGGCTGTGGGGTGCCCCGGGCAACCTGGGAGTATGTGAGTGTGGCTGGGAGGATCACTTGCCTCTGTTCTGGGAGCTTGTCCTCATAGGCTGTGTGTGGCAGCATGGAAGCAGCGACGGCAGCCATCTTGGTACACCCAATCCTCTGTGCTTGGGCGAATTGCAGCCCGAGATCCCGTCTTGTGGTCGGTCCGGACATGCGGGGTGGGCTCGGGTGCTTCACCGAGCTGGGGGCCGGTTCGTGTGCTGTGTGGTCCGTGGGTCCGGGGTGATGCGGAGCTCCAGCTTAAGCGGCCATTACGGAGCTCTGGCGCATTGGCCTTGTCTTATCTAATGTCACCAGTTACCCGGCCACCAAGCGGCAGAAGAGAGAAGTGCAGCAATTCCAGATTTAGGGTGAACTCTATTGGTTCCTAACAATGAGCCAAGGTAACTACACCTGGCAGGTACATTTAGGAGCAACCCTGCCTAAAAATCAGGGTGCTACATATATATATATATATATATATATATATATATATATATATATATATATATATATATATATATATAGTAGTGAAGCCAAATCATTCTCGGTAAGTTTGTCATCCCTGAATACCATGAATCAGCTGGGGGTATAAATATAGGGTATATGAGTAGGTAGCTCAGCCATATCATAAAGGTATGGCAAAAAAGAAAAGGGGAAAAAGGGAATGAGGGGAAAAAAAATTATAGGAAACAAAGTCCAATATAGCCTCTCATCCCTTATTCTCAAGGAGGCTGGTATAAAAAGCACTGTCTCACCTTAGTTAAATAAATGTCACTGGTGCCTGTGCCGATCCTGGCTGCAGATTAAATCCCTCTACCCAAGTGAGAGCTGGGACATCCACTCAGGTTGTCCCGTCTGCCTCCCCCATATTTATGGGACCGAGAAAATGTCTGTTAGGGGCCAGGCTCCTCCCCACGGCCGCGCTATGTGTTAGACAGTGAAGGCATGGACGGCCATGTCTCTGGGCAAAAACTAAATGCCAGAAATGGTGGGGCAGGCTATGAAAGAAAACTCCCTCCTCCCACTGTCAGTCCGGATTGGCTGATCCCGATGGTGGGGCACATAATTGTGCAAACATCCCAGCCATGTAAATACGTGGTGGAATGTTAGGGATATATATAGCTATGCCTCGCCAAGAGCTGCAATATACAATTGGTAAGATGTGAAGGGAACCCAACGCTACCAGATTGACATGGAACTGATTGGGGAGAGACAAAAGCTACTCCACATGTGGTGGAACACGAGGGAGCAGTGCAAACCCACCACATACCTCAAATCCAATCCATGAGTAGTAGTTGCAGTCCACTAACCCTAGGCTGAGAAAAAATAATGCAATATTGTCCCTCAACACTAGTGTCAATGAACGCAATAATAACCCCCAGCACTAGTGTCAATGGACGCAATAATAACCCCCAACGATGGTGCAAGAGGACCCAATAATAATCCTCAAAATTTGTGTCAATGGATACAATTATAACTTCCCTACTGACCCAGTGGCCCAGTGGACATTGCCCAAGTGCATAGTTGCCAACATTTCAAAAATATTTTCAGGGACACTTTTTTTACAAGTGGTATATTTAGAGTAGCTGACACCCCCTATGTTCCTCTACACATCACAAAATCACAAAAGTAATCACAAAATAAATGAGTACCAATAATGGGCAGAACAAATATGAAGACTGAGAAGATTTCCTTTAGTTGAACTAACAAAAGTGTGCCCATTCTAAAGCTGATAACATTGAGGATATTCAATATAATTTTAAAGAACTGTTTTTGTGGGTAAAAGAGTATAAAAGCGGGAAGTACAGTATGTGCAGGTGAGGGAGAGGAATGTGGAGTGTATAACAGTGGGCACTATGTACAGGAGATGAGTGTGCAGGGTATGACAATGGGCAGTATGCACAGCAGAGGAGTGTGGAGGGTTGACAGTGGGCACTATGTACAGGAGAGGAGTGTGGAGGGTATGTCAGTGGGCAGTATGCACAAGAGAGGAGTGTGGAGGGGATGACAGTGGGCAGTATGTACAGGAGAGGAGTTTGGAGGTACCATGGGGGCAGTATGTGCAGGAGAGGAGTGTGGAAGGTATTATGGGGGCAGTATGTACAGGAGAGGAGTGTGGAGAGAAAGACAGTTGGCAGTATGTATAAGAGAGAAGTGTGAAGGGTATGATGGGGCAGTATGTACAGGAGAGGAATGTGGAGGGTATGACAGTGGGCTGTATGTACAGGAGAGGAATGTGGTGGGTATGACAGTGGGCAGTATGTACAGGTGAGGAGTGTGGATGGTATGAGAGTGGGCAGTATACACAGTAGAGGAGTGCGGAGGGTATGACAGTGGGAACTATGTACAGGAGAGAAGTGTATGACAGGGAGAAGTATGTACAGGAGAGGAGTGTGGAGGGTATGACAGCGGGCACTATGTACAGGAGAGAAGTGTATGACAGAGAGCAGTATGTACAGGAGAGGCCTGTGGAGGGTATGACAGTGGGCAGTATGTACAGGAGAGGAGTGTGGAGAGTATGACAGTGGACACTATATACAGGAGAGAATGTGTGACAGTGGGCAGTATGTACAGGAGAGGATTGTGAGGGGTATGTCAGTGAGCAGTATGTACACGAGATGAGTGTGGAGGGTATGACAGTGGGCAGTATGTACAGGAGAGGAGTGTGGAGAGTATGACAGTGGACACTATATACAGGGGAGAATGTGTGACAGTGGGCAGTATGTACAGGAGAGGATTGTGGGGGGTATGACAGTGAGCAGTATGTAAACGAGAGGAGTGTGGAGGGTATGACAGTGAGCAGTATGTACAGGAGAGGAGTGTGCAGGGAATGACAGCGGGCACTATTTACAGGTGAGGAGGATGAAGGAATCTGGGAAGGAAAAATGTAAAGGTTTGTGGAAGGATATTTAGGGACTGCGTAGTGGTTAAGCGTGCCATACATGGATTGAAATTAAGCCAATTAAACAGAGACCAGCCATAATCTATCTATGTATGGGCTAGCTGGTTGTACACAAGTCAATCTATTAATCGACTTAAGTACAACCAGCCTGTCAGGTTTTTCCCAGAACAATCAGTGCTGCCAGCTATAGTTAGCAACACTGATCATTGTAGTCTGTGGGTAGGGAAGGCTCCCCACTGGCAGAACACAATAACACTGCAGGAGTGATTATCCCATCAGCAGGTGAGATGGTGTGTGGGGACAGGCTGGGGAGAAAGGTCTGTCAGCAGGGGGGGTGAAGTGGTCATGGAGGGATATCAATCAGCGGGTGGGGGAGTAACTGGGAGTGATATCTTTTGGAGTACGGTCTGTCATCTGCAGGTTGAGAAATGGTCACCTGTGATATAAGTTGAAGGGAGGTGGCTAACATGGGAAGTGGTTGGTGGTGAGTGTGAAATGGATGATGTGTTTCAAGTTTCTTTCACATTTGCGGTAATGCTTACTGCCCTCTAAAAAGTGATCTGTGGTGGATTGCTTTTTAACGAGTGGTATAGCAGCAGCTGACAGGCGTTCATAAGGTGCTACTGCTTGTTGGACTATGCTGCTACTGCGAGCGAGTTTTGCTTGCAGTTGCAGAGAGGCCCCATTGAAATCAATAGGCGAGTTTAACAGGCGGTGTTGCCTGTCAAACTATGCAGGTTGAGTTAACCACTTCAATACCAGGCACTTTCCCCCCTTCCTGCCCAGGACAATTTTTAGCTTTCAGCGCTGTCGCACTTTGAATGACAATTGCGTGGTCATGCAACACTGTACCCAAACTAAATGTTTATAATTTTCTTCACACAAATAGAGTTTTCTTTTGGTGGTATTTGATCAATTCTGCGTTTTTTAATTTTTGCGATATAAACGAAAAAACACAGACAATTTTGAAAAAAAAACTGATGCGCACTGATAGATGGCACTGATAGGCAGCACTGATGGCACTGATAGGCATTACTGATGGGGCACTGATTGTCACTTTTTTGTGCACTGATTGGCACTGTTGTGGGCACTGATCTGCACTTTTATGGGCACTGACAGGCTTTATAGAGGGGGACAGGCTGGCAGGTGATGGGTACTGATTGGCAGCTGATGGGCACTTTTTGATGGGGGCTGAGCTGATAATCAATGTGCTGATTATCAGCACAGACCCCCGCTCTGACAGGGAGAGCCACTGATTGGCTCTCCCTGTCAGCGTGAACCGAGGAAAGCCGTTTACCATCACTTCCTGGTTCACGCGATGATCAGCTGTGATTGGTCACAGCTGATCACTTGGTAAGAAGCCTCTGTTAGAGGCTTAATACCACGATCAGAGTTGCGGTGTGTCAGACTGAAACACAGCACCTCCGATCGCCGCCATGAGCACCCCCGCGGGCGTGCACCAGCTCTGTTATCCTGATCAAGATAACTAAACCACTTTGCCGCCGTCATTTTCCTATACAGCGGGCAGGAAGTGGTTAAAGATGCTCCAGCTAAAGAAATTACAAAAAAAAAGTCACAGCTGTGAAGTAAAGCATCATAGCTAGGGCATTCGTACAATACTGTCCAAATGTATTTTTAAGATTTGAACAGAAAAGAAGGAGGGCGCACCAACCTAGTGCATTACCACTAATAAACTTTAATGCAGCATAAAAACAGCAGAATTAATACTCACAAACGACCTTGTAAAACCAGCTTTAAAAAGGGCGCAACAGCGCTGTTTCTGTAAATCGACACACCAGGACCTATTGCCAAGAGGGTCAAACCGGTGCAAACGGCTAACGCGTTTCGGGGGAGCACCCCTTTCTTCAGAGCCTAAGCGGGCAATGGTTGGTCTCTCAAACTTCTCCCTCTATAAATGTGCCTGTATCTGCCACACCCAATTGGTAGCGCCGCCCCCCCTCCCTCCAAAGACTTACACAACACCCACCCATTTGGGCTAGCCCTCCCTGAGCCTATCCCTCTGAATGCGATCTCTATTAAAGCCAGATAGCAGAAAACAATAATCGAAAATCAATGCTGCCTGCTACGTAATGAGCCAAAGGATCTATAATGCTATCAGCATGGACCACAGAGCACAGGGGGGGGGGGGCATAGGTGCCGACCACACATACCTCAAATCGTGCATGTAGATCAGTCAGTAGCCACATACCATAGATTCGCCAGGATGGATATTCGAGGCTTCTCTGGCTCTCAGGAGCCATACTGATATTGCAAGTAGCGTGTGGAACGCACGCCGCCCGAAGAACCAGGAAGTGCGGGCGTTCCTGCGTTCCACCCGCAACTTACGGCTGATCGCGGCGTCATTTCCCCTTCCAGAAATGTCAGAAGACACTGTGTGCAGGGGATACGGCCCGGAAGTGTGGGTGTGTTTGCGTTCCACCCGCTGCTTCCGGCCGTCATAGAATGGCCTATAGATGTCTATGATTGGTGGTGCGCGCGCACCTCAATGCGCCCGCGCGCCTTACACCAATCACTCCAAAACTATCGCCTATCATAGGCAGAGTCTGGCCGCACAAGACAGGCGGCATACTAGCAAAGACTACAGACATCACTCAGCCCGCAAAATAGTATATAGACTTTGGTATAATTAGAATAACAATCCAAATGGGGAGGTAGATAGGAAATCAAACTGATATCATTATTGAAAATAATTAATTAGTGATAATCAGTCGATATGGCCCGCAGAAGTATCCTCCCAAGATGCACTAAATTATACTACATATAATATACACATAGTTCATAAATTAAAATATAATTGGTTATACAGCATATAATAAGTATATTTCATAAAATACATCATTGGACCTAACATTAAAAGGTCAAAACATGGGAATTCATAGCAATTAGTCATATAGATAAGACCAGGAAAAAATCCATGCATAATGATACCTACATGATAGTTGTCCTAAAAAAGCATAAAACCAGATATAATATTTCAAACTGAATACAAAAACTCATCAGCCTATACCATTATTGATCTCCATTAAAAACCTGAAAAGAGTACACCTACTAAGAGGCTACGCACCCCTCCATGTAGATATAATAAAATATAAATATAGTAAATGTATATAGAAATGATAAAATGGAACATACTATGTCATATAGCCATAATGGCTATCTCCCCAGCATATGCCCTGGAGGATACCTCTGCGGTCTAGCATATCAAAGAAGAGAGAGACACCATTGCCCGCTTAACCTAATGGGAATTAACACTAAACTCCAATGGTGGTGATGTACATAAAGTGACAAAAGCTACTTAGTATACCAAGTTACACAAAAAAAAAGAATCAAATTATCAACTGTCTAAAAACCAACCCTGACCTAATAACTATATTCTATGTATAAAGCTAAAAAACTGCATACCCGCTACTACACCTGTTGAAAGAATCTGCCCCAATTTGTTGTCCCTGATCCTAGTGTATTCCATAGGACCCAAAGGTAGGCCCCTATCTGCATAATGGTGGCAAGGAGCCCACTACAAAGGTCAAACCATAGTTGGCCTACCTAATGCCACCAATGACTCGGGGACTGGAGGTGTTATACAACATTGTGTAGTTCGATTTCCTCGTTCAGGCCTTTCGGGGCCAAAGTGCCTAGATGGATTAAAAATGTCCCCTTTGGTCAGTTTTGCAGACTTAGGCGGACCTGCACCCTGAAGCCAGACTATGAAGAACAAAGCCTTGTCCTTAAAACGAAGTTCAAGGAAAAGGGCTACGAGGAGGAACACATAGAGGAGGCATTCCAAAAGTACCTTGTGCTATATGACAATATTTGTGTTGGAGAGGAAGAAGAAAAAAAGACAAACCCTCATACAGATGAACGACCACAAGTACGGTTTTGCACAAGGTACAATAATAAGGCCCCCGTAATACAAAAAATCCTCAAAAAGAATTGGAGGATTCTTGAATCAGACCCCATCTTGAAGGCTAGCCTTCCTTCACATCCTAATTTGGTCTTTAGGAGACCGAGGGACCTAAGGAGCATTATTGCCCCAAGTAGGGTGAGAAAACAAAGAAATGGAGGGCTTAGCAGCATCTGGAGCACGATTTTTGACCAGAAGGGTAGCTACAGATGTGGGAGTAGTATGTGTGGGAACTGCGTGCATATGTGCCATAGAAAGAAAGAAGTTGTTGGAACAGACGGTAGGGTTCACAAGATGAAGCAGTTTATCAACTGCGGCACTTCATATGTCATCTATGGCCTTCTGTGCCCTTGTGGCCTCCTCTATGTCGGACGGACATCAAGACCCATGAGGACCAGAATGAATGAGCACAGGAGCAGTATCCTGACAGAAAAGGATAACTATTCAATACCGAAACACTTTAAAGAAACCCACAGTAGCAGTACAGACGGCCTCAAGGTGTTCGGCATTGAAGCGATGCCGAGCGATTTGGATAATGGCAAAAAACATCAAATGCTGTGCAATAGAGAGGCCTTCTGGATATTTTCCCTAGGCACTTTGGCCCCGAAAGGCCTGAACGAGGAAATCGAACTACACAATGTTGTATAACACCTCCAGTCCCCGAGTCATTGGTGGCATTAGGTAGGCCAACTATGGTTTGACCTTTGTAGTGGGCTCCTTGCCACCATTATGCAGATAGGGGCCTACCTTTGGGTCCTATGGAATACACTAGGATCAGGGACAACGAATTGGGGCAGATTCTTTCAACAGGTGTAGTAGCGGGTATGCAGTTTTTTAGCTTTATACATAGAATATAGTTATTAGGTCAGGGTTGGTTTTTAGACAGTTGATAATTCGATTCTTTTTTTTTTTTTTTTTTTGTGTAACTTGGTATACTAAGTAGCTTTTGTCACTTTATGTACATCACCACCATTGGAGTTTAGTGTTAATTCCCATTAGGTTAAGCGGGCAATGGTGTCTCTCTCTTCTTTGATATGCTAGACCGCAGAGGTATCCTCCAGGGCATATGCTGGGGAGATAGCCATTATGGCTATATGACATAGTATGTTCCATTTTATCATTTCTATATACATTTACTATATTTATATTTTATTATATCTACATGGAGGGGTGCGTAGCCTCTTAGTAGGTGTACTTTTTCAGGTTTTTAATGGAGATCAATAATGGTATAGGCTGATGAGTTTTTGTAATCAGTTTGAGATATTATATCTGGTTTTATGCTTTTTTAGGACAACTATCATGTAGGTATCATTATGCATGGATTTTTTCCTGGTCTTATCTATATGACTAATTGCTATGAATTCCCATGTTTTGACCTTTTAATATTAGGTCCAATGATGTATTTTATGAAATATATTTATTATATGCTGTATAACCAATTATATTTTAATATATGAACTATGTGTATATTATATGTAGTATAATGTAGTGCACCTTGGGAGGATACTTCTGCGGGCCATATCGACTGATTATCACTAATTAATTATTGTCAATAATGATATCAGTTTGATTTCCTATCTACCTCCCCATTTGGATTGTTATTCTAATTATACCAAAGTCTATATACTATTTTGCGGGCTGAGTGATGTCTGTAGTCTTTGCTAGTATGCCGCCTGTCTTGTGCGGCCAGACTCTGCCTATGATAGGCGATAGTTTTGGAGTGATTGGTGTAAGGCGCGTGGGCGCATTGAGGTGCGCGCGCACCACCAATCATAGACATCTATAGGCCATTCTATGACGGCCGGAAGCAGCGGGTGGAACGCAAACACACCCGCACTTCCGGGCCGTATCCCCTGCACACAGTGTCTTCTGACACTTCTGGAAGGGGAAATGACGCCACGATCAGCCGTAAGTTGCGGGTGGAACGCAGGAACGCCCGCACTTCCTGGTTCTTCGGGCGGCGTGCGTTCCACACGCTACTTGCAATATCAGTATGGCTCCTGAGAGCCAGAGAAGCCTTGAATATCCATCCTGGCGAATCTATGGTATGTGGCTACTGACTGATCTACATGCACGATTTGAGGTATGTGTGGTCGGCGCCTATGTTCCCCCCCCCTGTGCTCTGTGGTCCATGCTGATAGCATTATAGATCCTTTGGCTCATTACGTAGCAGGCAGCATTGATTTTCGATTATTGTTTTCTGCTATCTGGCTTTAATAGAGATCGCATTCAGAGGGATAGGCTCAGGGAGGGCTAGCCCAAATGGGTGGGTGTTGTGTAAGTCTTTGGAGGGAGGGGGGGTGGCGCTACCAATTGGGTGTGGCAGATACAGGCACATTTATAGAGGGAGAAGTTTGAGAGACCAACCATTGCCCGCTTAGGCTCTGAAGAAAGGGGTGCTCCCCCGAAACGCGTTAGCCGTTTGCACCGGTTTGACCCTCTTGGCAATAGGTCCTGGTGTGTCGATTTACAGAAACAGCGCTGTTGCGCCCTTTTTAAAGATGGTTTTACAAGGTCGTTTGTGAGTATTAATTCTGCTGTTTTTATGCTGCATTAAAGTTTATTAGTGGTAATGCACTAGGTTGGTGCGCCCTCCTTCTTTTCTGTTTTTCTCTAGCTTGAATACCCATTGTTCAAAGGAGGGCTGCAAGACAGTAGGCATTACTTTTTTAGACGGTCGCACCACATGTTTGGTTCATGGACACCTGAGCGCAGGAGAGATTTTTACTGTGTTTTTAAGATTTGAGCCAGGGACGTGCGGTGAGGTCAGTGGCTGGTGAGGCACTGGCTAGTATCAGAGCCAGATACACACAGGTTACATACGCCATGAACTTTAGAGCGAGAGCAATAATTCTAGCGCTAGACCTCCTCTGTAATTCTAAACATGTAACCTGTAAAAAAAATTAAAGCGTCGCCTATGGACATTTTTAGGTACTCAAGTTTGGCATCATTCCACAAGTGTGCACAATTTTAAAGCGTGACATGTCAGGTATCTATTTACTCAGCGTAACATCATCTTTCATAGTATACAAAAAGAAGGCTAACTTTTTTTTTTGTTTTTTTTATTCATGAAACATGTTTGAAAAATTGCTGCATAAATATTGTGTAACATAAAAAGTTGATACAACCGCCATTGTATTCCCTAGGGTGTCTGCTAAAACAATTAATATAATGTTTGAGGGTTCTGAGTAATTTTCTAGCAAAAAAATTATGATTTTTAAATGTAGGAGAGAAGTGTCACAATTGATCTGGGTGGCAAGGGGTTAATTACCATAAGTAAGTAATATACAAATAATTATTACTGACTTTATTGGTGTATAACACGCACCCCAATTTTGGGAGGGAAGTTTAACCACTTAAGGACCGGACCATTATGCTGCTTAAGGACCAGAGGACTTTTTCCAATTTGGCACTGCTAATTGCGCGGTCATGCAATGCTGTACCCAAACAAAATTTGCGTCCTTTTCTTCCCACGAATAGAGCTTTCTTTTGATGGTATTTGATCACCTCTGCCGTTTTTATTTTTTGCGCTATAAACGGAAAAAAAACGATAATTTTGAAAAAAAAATGATATTTTCTACTTTTTGTTATAAAATCCAATAAGCTCAATATTATTCATACATTTAGGCCAAAATGTATTCGGCCACATGTCTTTAGTAAAAAAAATGTCAATAAGCGTATATTTATTGGTTTGCGCAAAAGTTATAGCGTCTACAAACTAGGGTACATTTTCTGGAATTTACACAGCTTTTAGTTTATGACTGCCTATGTCATTTCTTGAGGTGCTAAAATGGCAGAGCGGTACAAAACCCCCCCAAATGACCCCATTTTGGAAAGTAGACACCCCAAGGAAATTGCTGAGAGGCATGTTGAGCCCATTGAATATTATTTTTTTTTGTCCCAAGTGATTGAATAATGACAAAAAAAAAAAATTACAAAAAGTTGTCACTAAATGATATATTGCTCACACAGGCAATGGGCATATGTGGAATTGCACCCCAAAATATATTCAGCTGCTTCTCCTGAGTACGGGGATACCACATGTGTGGGACTTTTTGGGAGCCTAGCCGCGTACGGGGCCCCGAAAATCAATCACCGCCTTCAGGATTTCTAAGGGCGTACATTTTTGATTTTACTCCTCACTACCTATCACAGTTTTGAAGGCCATAAAATGCCCAGATGGCACAAAACCCCCCAAATGACCCCATTTTGGAAAGTAGACACCCCAAGCTATTTTCTTTGAGGCATGTTGAGTCCATGGAATATTTTATATTTTGACACAAGTTGCGGGAAAGTGACAATTTTTTTTTTTTTTTGCACAAAGTTGTCACTAAATGATATATTGCTCACACAGGCCATGGGCATATGTGGAATTGCACCCCAAAATACGTTTAGCTGCTTCTCCTGAGTATGGGGATACCACATTTGTGGGACTTTTTGGGAGTCTAGCCGCGTACGGTGCCCCGAAAACCAATCACCGCCTTCAGGATTTCTAAGGGTGTAAATTTTTGATTTCACTCTTCACTGCCTATCACAGTTTCGGAGGCCATGGAATGCCCAGATGTCACAACCCCCCCCCCCAATGACCCCATTTTGGAAAGTAGACACCCCAAGCTATTTGCTGAGAGGCATGGTGAGTATTTTGCAGCTCTCATTTGTTTTTGAAAATGAAGAAAGACCAGAAAAAAATTTTTTTTTTTCTTTTTTCAATTTTCAAAACTTTGTGACAAAAAGTGGGGTCTGCAAAATACTCACTATACCTCTCAGCAAAAAACTTGGGGTGTCTACTTTCCAAAATTGGGTCATTTGGGGGGGGTTTGTGCCACCTGGGCATTCCATGGCCTCCGAAACTGTGATAGGCAGTGAAGAGTGATATCAAAAATTTACGCACTTAGAAAGCCTGAAGGCGGTGCTTGGTTTTTGGGGTCCCGTACGCGGCTAGGTTCCCAAAAAGTCTCACACATGTGGTATCCCCGTACTCAGGAGAAGCAACAGAATGCATTTTGGGGTGTAATTTCACATATTCCCATGGCATGTTTGAGCAATATATCATTTAGTGACAACTTTGTGCAATAAAAAAAAAAAAAATTGTCTCTTTCCCGCAACTTGTGTCACAATATAAAAAATTCCATGGACTTGACATGCCTCTCAGCAAATAGCTTGAGGTGTCTACTTTCCAAAATGGGGTCATTTGGGGGGGATTTGAACTGTCCTGGCATTTTATGCACAACATTTAGAAGCTTATGTCACACATCACCCACTCTTCTAACCACTTGAAGACAAAGCCCTTTCTGGCACTTTTTGTTTACATGAAAAAATTATTTTTTTTTGCAAGAAAATTACTTTGAACCTCCAAACATATATTTTTTTAAAGCAAATGCCTACAGATTAAAATGGTGGGTGTTTCATTTTTTTTTCACACAGTATTTGCGCAGCGATTTTTCGAACACATTTTTTGGGGAAAAAACACACTTTTTTAAATTTTAATGCACTAAAACACACTATATTGCCCAAATGTTTGATGAAATAAAAACGATGATCTTAGGCCGAGTACATGGATACCAAACATGACATGCTTTAAAACTGCGCACAAATGTGCAGTGGCAACAAATTAAATACATTTTTAAAACCCTTTAAAAGCCTTTACAGGTTACCACTTTAGATTTACAGAGGAGGTCTACTGCTAAACTTACTGCCCTCGATCTGACCTTCGCGGTGATACCTCACATGTATGGTGCAATTGCTGTTTACATTTAACGCCAGACCGACGCTTGTGTTCGCCTTAGCGCGAGAGCAGGGGGGGACAGGGGTGCTTTTTTTTTTTTTTTCTTTATTATTTTTTTGCTTTTTTATCTTATTTTTAAACTGTTCCTTTCATTTTTTTTTTAAATCATTTTTATTGTTATCTCAGGGAATGTAAATATCCCCTATGATAGCAATAGGTAGTGACAGGTACTCTTTTTTGAAAAAATTGGGGTCTATTAGACCCTAGATCTCTCCTCTGCCCTCAAAGCATATGACCACATCAAGATCGGTGTGATAAAATGCTTTCCCAATTTCCCAATGGCGCTGTTTACATCCGGCGAAATCTAAGTCATAAAATTCTCGTAGCTTCCGGTTTCTTAGGCCATAGAGATGTTTGGAGCCACTCTGGTCTCTGATCAGCTCTATGGTCAGCTGGCTGAATCACCGGCTGCATTCTCAGGTTCCCTGTTGAGACAGGAGAGCCAGAGAAAAACACGGAAGATGGTGGGGGGGGGCATTCCCTTCCACTGCTTGTAAAAGCAGTCTAGAGACTAATTGGCCACTAGGATTGCTTTTACATGAAAGCCGACCGCTGGCTGAAAAGAATGATACCAAGATGATACCTAAACCTGCAGGCATCATTCTGGTATAACCACTCAAATTTGTGAATGGCGTACCTGAAGACAAAAAAATGGTTAACAATAAAGCACAGTAAACAGTAAAGTATAAAAAATTGCATACCTGAAAAGCAAACATGATAAAACATAATAACAATAAAACATTGCAGAATAGAATACAGTAAAAAAAGAGCAGAACAATAGAGAGAGAATAGAGAGAGAACAATAAAACGACAACTATTTTTTTTTTATTTTATATTTTTTTTGTGCTTTTTTTTTTTTTTTACACTGTTGTAACTGTAACTTTTATAACGGTAACTGGTTCCAGGTTCGGGTCTCTCAAAATGCGATGGCATCTTGGGAGACCCTGTGAAAGTGTGTCCTAGTCTGTGCAATGCTGTACCCTAAGCTAATACTCAACTAGTGAATGGTAGCATTCAAAACATTCACCAATGCAAAAACCAGGATTGTCAGGACAGGAGGGACAATAATAGCGGGTGTCACGCCTATATCCGTGCTTACTGCAGAGACAACATCTTTTTTGGGGGGGTTCGTTGGGTAGGGGTACTCGGGAGGACATAAAGAAAATGCTTCTCATGCAGCCGACTGCATTTGGTTGGGGATGTGAATGGGGGAAATACGGGCGCTGCAGAAGTGGTGGGTTCCCAATTGGGATTGGCGAATGCAGCAGGAAGGGCATTATGGGCACGATGGCCTGTGTTTGTCTTCTTGGTGGCAGCGGGACACTACTTGTGCTTGCCACCTCACCAGCTTGAACTGCACTTATGGGACTCGCCACGTCACCAAGTGTTACTGCAGTGCTGGTTTGACTACGACCAGGGTGTACTAGGCCGCTGGTGCTTGCTAGTTCACCAAAACGCTACCAAAAAAACTGTTTGCGATCGCAGGGATCAGGCCTGAATCTGCGAATGCTGCAGTTATGCATTTAATGTTTTGTAAGTGTCAGTGATCGATCGATACTGCACTTGGGTGGGCTGGGCTGGGCCAGGCGGAGGGGAAAAACGCAGGTGCTAGCAGGTATCTGGGCTGATCCCGCTAACACTGCGTTTTTGGGAACCCTAAACTGCTGGGGATGCTAGTGTAGATCTGATCGGATCAGATATTGATCCGTTCAGATACTATACCACTAAGGGAGGTGTACGCTGAGTGCGTGGGTGTTAGCGCTACTGGCGCTAACCTGACGCTGCTTGGGGCTGGTGCTTGCCAGTTCACCAAAACGCTACCAAAAAAACTGTTAGCGATCGCAGGGATCAGGCCTGACTCTGCGAATGCTGCAGTTATGCGTTTAGTGTTTTGTAAGTGACAGTGATCGATCGATACTGCACTTGGGTGGGCTGGGCCGGGCGGAGGGGCAAAACGCAGGTGCTAGCAGGTATCTGGGCTGGTCCCGCTAACACTGCGTTTTTGGGAACCCTAAACTGCAATGGACGCTAGTATAGATCTGATCGGATCAGATATTGATCCGTACAGATACTATACCACTAAGGGAGGCGTATGCTGCGTGCGTGGGTGTTAGCGGTACTGGCGCTAATCTGACGCTGCCTGGGGTGATGCATATCACCGCCGGGCGATCAGGGGGCTAAACTTTTATTAGGTAATAAACGGCAGGTGCCCTGTCACTATAAAAAATAAAAGAACTAACCAGCGTCACCCATAACGGTTATACGGTGATCAGTGGTGAAAGGGTTAACTAGGGGGCAATCAAGGGGTTAAAACATTTATTAGGTAGTATATGGGGGTCCCTGACGCTATAAAACGCTGACGGTGAACCTAAATATTTACGTCCCTAACTAGCGTCACCAGTGATACTAATACAGCGATCAGAAAAATGATCGCTTAGCGACACTGGCGACAGGGGGTGATCAAAGGGTTAAAACTTTATTAGGGGGGTTAGGGGGGTACCCTAGACCTAAAGGGGGCTAACCCTAACTGCCCTAACACAGTAACTGTCACAAACTGACACCATGCAGTAATCAGAAAAAAAAAAACTGCTTGGTGTCAGTGTGACAGGGGGGGAGGGGTGATTGGGGGGTGATCGGGGGGTGATCAGGGGGGGATCGGGGGTGTTTTGTGTGCCTGGCATGTTCTACTGAGTGTGTGTGTGTTTGTGCACTTACATTGATGTCTTCTCTCCTCAGCGCCGGAACGGAAACTGCCGAGCCGAGGAGAGATGACATCACATCCTCTGCCTGTGTGTACTACACACAGGCAGGGGAGGATTCTCATTGGCTGGGAGCGATCGCGAGGGGGGGGGCCACAATCGGATGGCCTCCCCCTCATCACTGAACGCTCAGAGACCAACGGCGACCGCCTCAGGCCCCGGGGGGGTCCGATCGGACCCCCCGCCCGCGGGAAGGCAATCACGTACCAGGTACGTGATTTTGCCTGCCTGTGCCATTCTGCTGACGTATATCAGCATGAGGCGGTCGTCAAGTGGTTAAAGAAAAAAACTTACATTTTAAATAAAGAACTTTGAATTAAAATTAGAGTCACAGCTCATCAATGCACCCTGCTCAGTGCCCATCTTAGGCCTCTAAATTGCTCATTAATGCACCCTGCTCAGTGCCCATCTGCAGCCATTAAATTGACCAACAATGCAGCCTGTCCAGTGCCCATCTGCAGCCTATAAATTGACCAACAATGCAGCCTGTTTAGTGCACATCTGCAGCCTCACCTTTCCCATCAGTGCAGCCTCGCCAGTGTTGGATTATCCCTGCTGTCTCCAAGGGAAGAGGAGGAGCGAGTGCCACTGAATTACACAGAGCCACGATCTCCTGTGTACCCGGCGCTTCAAACTAGTAATTCAAACCAGTAATTTCACAGTAAATAGATAAGTAATACATTAATACGTTATAAGATATAGCATAATAATATGATTTAGCTTGGTTAAAACAGTACCTTTTCAGCAGCAGAAGATTCTCATTCTCCCTCTTAACTGTGTGAGAAAAACATGGAATTATGGGTAAATCTTATACACATAAACCCATGCTTTTTCCTTCTAATTAAGAGGGCTGTGCTTCTATGACACTGCAGTGACAGCCTCCACTGCAGCATTTGTATTGGACAGCTAGGGCCAATGGTATTGAGCTCAGTGCCTCAGACAAGAAGTGAGAGGCATTGTGAGCTCATCCTCTCAGTCTGCTGCAAACAGAGTGTGCCAGCTTGTATTTAAACTGGCCGCACTGTATGTAGCTTCTGACAGGCTGCACAAGGAGCCCTGTATCTCTGGAGCCATAGGTCATAGGAGCCCAAAATTTGTAACATTGGTGGTGTAGGTCTAAATGTGGGGTCTATACAACCATCGAAACTTGATTGTTTTTTTTTTTTGTTTTTTTTTATTTTGGGGTTTTTTTTGGCAAATGGGCCTATCTTAAGGTAAGGGGCCTGGAGCTGCAGCTCCAATAGCCCCTATGTTATGCCCTGTAAATATCTATTCATCTTTAAGTGAGTTGCATTTGGCCAAGATTGGTGCTAAAGCTGGAATAGCATGCTTGATCTTATTTTACAGTTTGCAGCTGTGGTTAATGTATGGATTTCATCTTGAATGTGTTCATAGTTTTGGCTAGTAGGGACCTTCTGTCAGCTTTCTTGTATAATTTTTCATTCTATACAGGACATATTGATTGTACACTACAGTAAAATACTGTATCTATCCATCAATGTCTCAGCAGAATCACATTTAGATACAGTGAAGATTATATGCCTGTCTCTTAGAAGCTATCATTTAGAAATGCCATTGTTATCTTACCATTATTTTTTGGAGACTATCCACTTGCAGCAGATTATTATGTTTCCTAAATTCTCATTCACCTGTCCACTTTTATAAATGATTAGTTTCAATTAGTAAATATACAGTACGTATAGTTGAAATATGAGGGTGCTTGGAGGACCTTTGGGAAGATTTTTTCCTAGGGATGGGGTTAGGGTTTGGCTTTAATATGAGTTTAAGGTGAACCCTGTCAGGCTAAATTCTTTGTAGTCATATTGTACTGCATGGTCTTAGAATTTAGGTCAGCTGGTTTATAAAGGCCAATAATGAAGACTTTGTTATGTGCCAGCCCACACACTATAGAAAGAATAGGTTCCCAGCATTCATTTGTCAGTGTGTGTATTGGAGTAGTTTATGGAGAGCTGACAGTCTGTGGGTAGGGAGAGTTAGTTGTTATGCCATGCTTTACTGTGCCAATCTCAGAATGGCTGTGTTATAGAGCTAGAGCATGCAGAGTAGGAAGCTACGTAGCTGAGAAAGTCTTCTTCTTCTTCCCATGCAGAAAGCAGCTTCTGCTGCATGCAACTGCATCCTCTTCTTCTGCTAGTCCCACCATAGTCTCAAAAACTGGCACAGAAGAGTTGGTAAATCATTTGATCACATTAACACTGACTTTCTGCAGGGAGGGTGAGCTTGGTCATGCCAATTGTTTCTCATTTTAGATATTGTGAAAGAGGATAATACCAGTACCATAGAAAGAAAGGACATCAGACATGGAGCAGCAAGAAGCAGTGATGTTCCAGTTGTTGGAGCTTACTGCCACATGGGCTCCAGTGATGAGGGGGAGGTGGATGATGAGGTGGCAAACCATCTGTGGGTGCCATACATTGGAGAAGAGTAAAGTTCTGAGAAAAAGGCACATGGACAACTTGCAGAGGATTGGAAGAAGCAGCCGTTCTCTTCTATCTGGCAGCACTGCTCCACAGATACAAGTTACTGCTATCCCCAGGGCCAGTTCATAGAACTCTAATGTGTGGGTCTTTTTTTTACCATATCTGCTGCCTACAGCATTGATGTAGCCTGCAGCCTCTGCCTGCAGCATATAACTAGCACAAGCCATTTGAGTATCACATGCAAAAGGAATCACATGGCTCTGCAACACAAAGCTAGGTGGGAGAAGCACCTCAATGAGACAGTAAAGGGCCTCCACTCCTCCTCCTTATTCCTTACTTTCCACCTTCCCCTCCACAAGATTCTCCTGCTGCATCTTCAGCAATATCTGTGGCCTCTAGCGACAGGGAGGGAAGTCTCACAGTGGTTTCAGAGACTTAGTGTATGCAACATCATTCAGGAAAGGGGGCCATGAGAATACACAGAGTAAGATCAAACAAAGGCTTGAACCTTCTCAGTATTCTCCTACACCTACACCACTGTGTCCTGCAGTATCCTTTTCAAGGCAAGAAAAGAACAAATACAGTCCAGCGCTCAGGATGTGTTAAAAAACTAACTACTACAACAGAACATAAAATATGTATAATTTTAATAAACCAAAATATAATTAAATAGTGGTAACTAGTGGATAATAAAACCACCATGTGTACCAAAATATAGAAAAACTGTTGTAGAAAGCACCACAGTAACACAGAATTAAAACAATGATAATTGTGAAACAATAACCAAAAATTAAAAATAGTGCATTAAAATAATAGCATATAAAAGGCACTAGCAATAACGGACATACAGCCCTCTAATGACAGGAGACCAGCACAGGAGATTTAGTCCAGAAAAAGACTTAATATAAAGCAATGGGTAGAATTACACAGTTGAAGTGTAGTACTTGGAGTAAATGGCAATGGGTGGAGTGATGGAAGTGGGAGAACGTAGAGAGAGGACACTGACAGCCTACCCGTGGTGAAGGGAGTCTGACCTCATGTGGGGGAGCTCGCCGGCTCCAATGAGCTGTCGGGTGGCTGTAATGCTCAGGGGGATGGGAGGAATGTAGACTCGTGCAGGGGGGCTCGCCGGCTCCAGTGCGCTGTCGGATGGCTGTGGAACTCAATGAGCGGACGATCTGTCATGGGGAGAACAGCCCGGCTGGAGCTCCAGGGCGACGGCTGATGACGTCAGCACGGGGAGAGCCGCCGGGATGTCAGCAGGTGAAACACTGAACCGCTGCGTCTCCGGATGGTGTCTCCACGAGGGTAAAACGCTCCTCAGTAAAACTTGGTGTCACTGCTCAACAGCCAACGCTGGACCTGAAGAAATTGATGGGGGGAGAGTGGACGAACAGGCAAGCTGATGGAGCTCACATCAGCCTGGAGGACCTCACACTCCCCAAAGAAGTGCAGAGGCAGTGAAAAAAATTGTAAAAAAAAAAAAAAAAAATGTGAAGTAAAATAAAAATTAATCAAAAAATCATCTGCCAAGGAGGGATGCGGAGGAGGAAGTGGCTAGGGTAACCACTGCTAGCTACAGTGAAAGCTACGCAGGGATGATGGATGGATGGATGGGTGGATCAATACCCACTGTGACCAAGTCCTGGCAGGGGCTGCTGTCCTGGGGTTGCCTTGACGACGCGTTTTGCGCACAGCGCTTTGTCATAGTCAGTGACTATGACAAAGCGCTGTGCGCGAAACGCGTCGTCAAGGAAACCCCAGGACAGCAGCCCCTGCCAGGACTTGGTCACAGTGGGTATTGATCCACCCATCCATCCATCCATCATCCCTGGAGACACCATCCGGAGACGCAGCGGTTCAGTGTTTCACCTGCTGACATCCCGGCGGCTCTCCCCGTGCTGACATCATCAGCCGGCGCCCTGGAGCTCCAGCCGGGCTGTTCTCCCCATGACAGATTGTCCGCTCATTGAGTTCCACAGCCATCCGACAGCGCACTGGAGCCGGCGAGCCCCCCTGCACGAGTCTACATTCCTCCCATCCCCCTGAGCATTACAGCCACCCGACAGCTCATTGGAGCCGGCGAGCTCCCCCACATGAGGTCAGACTCCCTTCACCACGGGTAGGCTGTCAGTGTCCTCTCTCTACGTTCTCCCACTTCCATCACTCCACCCATTGCCATTTACTCCAAGTACTACACTTCAACTGTGCAATTCTACCCATTGCTTTATATTGTCTTTTTCTGGACTAAATCTCCTGTGCTGGTCTCCTGTCATTAGAGGGCTGTATGTCCGTTATTGCTAGTGCCTTTTATATGCTATTATTTTAATGCACTATTTTTAATTTTTGGTTATTGTTTCACAATTATCATTGTTTTAATTCGGTGTTACTGTGGTGCTTTCTACAACAGTTTTTCTATATTTTGGTACACATGGTGGTTTTATTATCCACTAGTTACCACTATTTAATTATATTTTGGTTTATTAAAATTATACATATTTTATGTTCTGTTGTAGTAGTTAGTTTTTTAACACATCCTGAGCGCTGGACTGTATTTGTTCTTTTCTTGTTATGATCTGTATCCACCAGCTACGGTTGGTCCAGCTGCACGGGGTGTCCTGTTTCCTTTTTTTTTTTTTTTTTTTTCTCCCCTCCACTTTTCTGTATAGATTAGGGTGTCTATTTACTTAATGTCCGACACCTGGCATGTTAGATCCAGTTGAGTCATGCATCACACGTTCTATACAGAACACTCCAGGTAGCCCACCATTGGCGCTGGGTTTATATTGTGTTTTTTTATCCTTTTCAAGGCAGATGTCTGTTCTACAGTTGCTAGAGTATAATAAAAATTTCCCCTAATCACCCACAGGCCCAGAATCCTAATTCCAGCCTGGCAAAACTGCTGGCTTTGCATCTGCTCCCATTCCAGCTCACAGAATCCCAACCCTTCCACAAGTCTTTGGCCTGTGCTAACTCACAGTGACAGTTATCCAGCTGCAATTATTTTGCATATAAGGCCATCCCTGCCCTCCACCAGCACATGAAATGTAATGTGTTTGTGTCATGGGACTATGTTATCAGCAGCAGGTCCCAGTCCCCCAAGACAAAGGACACATGGTCTAGCAAGATTTGGCAGGGATGCTACATATCCTTTATGACACACTTGATCAATCTGTTGGCAGCAGGGAAGGTTGCTGGATGGGGCACACTGCTGCAGATGGTGGTGACACCCGATTCATTGGTGGCAGTGCAGTAAACTGTACTCTCTTTTCCTCACTGGATTAATTTACTGTCTCCTCAGAACCACCATTTTACCCTAAGTACCCTAGAGCATATGCAACATTCCCGGCTAAATGCTCAATGCTGTGTTTCAGCTAGTATGCCTGGGGGACAAGAGCTACACTGTGCCACAGCTTCTGGCAGCTCTTTAGGCCCAGTCAAATCAGTAGCTGTCCCCACACCATCTTCAACCAGGTATGGTTGTGTGTGACAAATGGCACTAACCTGCTGGCCATCCTTCTCCAGGTACTTACATGACACGCACATGTCCTTATATTGGTGGTGCAGTGATTATTCATTAAGAACTCTGGCTTTCAGGAGGTCCTCCTTCAAGCCAGAAGGGTTTGTGAACACTTTAGGGGTCATTCCCTAGCAGTGTCTGTCTGTAAATAATGCATCACCAACACCATCTCCCCACCAACTGCCTGGTCTGTGATACCCCCTGGACCTGGTCAATTATGGTATGAGGACAGGCTCTGGGGAGCTAGGGTTTTTCACTGCATCAGAGCTACAAAGTGGAAGGCCTATATTATCATAAGGGTTTAAATAGGTATCAGTACCATCATCCCAGAGTATCAAGATCAAGGAAGATAAGAGGGCAGAGCAGTAGCCGCAGTTGCTGCTACTGTCAGCTAGTGTCTCCACCCCCACCACAGGAAGAGAAGGGGGACTATTACGGTACTCAGTATCAATATACAATGGTAAGTATAAGACAGAAGAAAGTATAACATTTTTTATAAAAATGTACTTTTAATAGAAAAAATGTTTATAAATATACAATTGCGATTATACACAACAGCACTACAGATAACCATAAAAAAGAAGGTACCACATAGTCTGAGCCAGTGGATTCCGCACAATTTTAAATGGCGAGTGTGTGTCAACTTTTATTCTCAACCGGTTTCGCGGTTAACACCGCTTCTTCAGGAGAACCATATCTACAGCGTTACATAAAATAGTAGTTTTAATTTTAACATAGATATATGTGTATATCAAATTGTTGCAGCACAGTACTTAACAAAATATCAAAACACTTCATACAGAGCATATGGAAATAAGGACAAGCTCACCCATTCAGGAGATTCCTGTGGGCATACAGGACCCCATATAATTCCCCCCGCGGTGGACACAGGGGATGGCAGACAGTCTCTGATGGATAAATGTTGGATTAGATGTTTATAAATATCACCATATTGTGACAACAAGGGGGAGTGTGCCCATGACATGCAAAGAAAGTAACCCAAGATAGTGGTGTGTGGAGGAGAGTGGAATTCCGTGGGAAGAGGGTAGGGTGGGGAGACAGGAAGGGGGAAAGGGGAGAAATGGGAGGGGGGGAATGGGGGAAAGGGGGGGACAAAGGGGAAAGGAATGGAGGGAGCATACAGAGGGCGAGGGGACAGGGGTAGGGAAAGGGAAGAGAGAGGGAAGGAGGGGAGGGAGGGCAGCAAGGGAAGGAGAAATGAAGGGGTAACGGGGAAGAGGAGGGAGAGGTAGAGGGGTACCAGGGAGGGGAGGGAAGGAGGACAGGGAAAAGGGGGGAGCAGGCTGGTCGGGAAGGAAAGAGGGGTGAAGGAAGAACAAGGGGGAGGAAGGGGAAGAGGGGGGGGGAAAGAGGGAAGGGAGAGAGGGGGGGAAAAAAGGGAAGGAAAGAAGGGGGGGGAGGAAGGGAGAAGGGAGGGAATAAAGGGGGGGGGGAAACAGGAGGAAGGCGGGACTGGGGGAGGATAGGGAAGATAGAGAGGTAGGGGGGAGGGGGAAAGAAAGGGGGGGGAAAGGGGGGGGAAAGGGATAGGAAGAGAGGGGGGGAGGAAACAAGGGGGGGAGAGAAAACCCAAGGACCACCATCCATGCAAGTACTGATGGTTGTAGAGATTATAGCAAAAAACTGCACACTGACGGTGGCAGAGCTAGCACTCACCAACTGAAACTTAAGATAATGTATGACGCAAGAGCTGGGATTATCCTATAAGACCGTGGGTCAACGGGATCACGAGGAACAAAAAACTTTGAGCACCCCTGTAGCTAGGGCCGTGGGTCCGTCCCAAGGAGATCACTATAGCCAGAGGGAAAATTGATAGATAAGGATTACTCAACTCAATACAACAAGGAGGATTACTTTGCAGATGTCAGTAATAAAACGGACATATACTGCAGAATTCAGTTTCATGTTGAAATAGGATACTGATATAAAAAATAGAAATTAATAGGAGAGGGAGTAATAGAATCCGCCAGGTAAGTATAGTGATTCCCTCTCAAGACTAGGAGGGTACATCTATAGAGTATTAAACGTTACATAGCCCAGAATGGAGTAAGTTGAATATCAGGGATTGTAGACATATAGGATAATGAAGGGGGCATTAGGCGCCACAGTCATGCAGAGCCACAATCAAGCTTATCCATAGGGAATTAGGGATTACATAGCCATGGATGGAGTGGGTTAGATGTCGGGGAATATAAGCATATAAGGTAATGGGTGGGTGTCAAGAGCCACAGTCATACAGAGGCACAGAACAGATAGTATGCAGAGGGGGAAAGAGCATTAACCTTGTGTATAGTAATCCAGAGCTGGCTCCGCGTCAGGCAGCTCCCCAACCCGGAAGTCAGGGCACACCAACGTAGGCGGTCCCTGACATCACCGGGTCTGTTCGCCCGCACTGTGCAGGTGCACATGAGTGTGCTACTGTGCAAGCGCGCGCTCCTGTCAAAGGGAAACAAGTTCCCAGACACGGAGACACAAGCAGCAAACAGCTGCCAGGGCAAACATGCGTCCGCCTTGAGGAGAAGGACCGGGACCTGACAACCACCAACAGGTCCTGATAGAAGCGGGGGAGATTGTCCTTTTACAGCAATTTTTTCTTAAAAACAACAGTAATAATAACAACTATTAACACAATTGTTGATACAAAAACCTAAACATAAAATGAAATAACAATATGTAGTACCGTATATACTCGAGTATAAGTCGTCCAGAGTATAAGTCGAGACCCCCAATTTACCACAAAAAACTGGGAAAAACGTATTGACCCGAGTATAAGTCGAGGGTGAGAAATGCAGAGGGTCAATAATGTCCATCTGCAGCTGCCTGCCTCCCTGTGTCCTGTGCAGCCTACCTGTACCCTGTACATGTGTGTCCTGTACATGTGTGTGTGTCCTGTACATGTGTGTCCTGTACATGTGTGTGTGTCCTGTACATGTGTGTCCTGTACATGTGTGTCCTGTGTGCATGTGTGTCCTGTGTGCCTGTGTGCATGTGTGTCCTGTGTGTATGTGTGTCCTGTGTGCATGTGTGTCCTGTGTGTATGTGTGTCATGTGTGTCCTGTGTGTCATGTGTGTCCTGTGTGTATGTGTGTCCTGTACATGTGTGTGTGTCCTGTACATGTGTGTGTGTCCTGTACATGTGTGTCCTGTACATGTGTGTCCTGTACATGTGTGTCCTGTGTGTATGTGTGTCCTGTGTGTATGTGTGTCATGTGTGTATGTGTGTCATGTGTGTCCTGTGTGCATGGGTGCATGTGTGTATTGTGTGCATGTGCAGCCTACCTGTGTCCTGTGTAGCCTTCCTGTGGCGATCTCCATCCTCAGACAGCGGCCGTGTGATGATACTGTTCGGCGGCCATTCCACAGTTCAAAAGCCGCGCCTCCTTCTCGTCTGTGATAGGCTGACCGCTGACTGCCTATCACGGACATTCTCTCATTCTCATACCACGGACGAGGATGAGAGAATGTCCGTGATAGGCTGTACACTGACAGCTGTTCAGCCTATCACAGAAGAGCAGGAGGCGCGGCTTTTGAAAGCTGGAATAGCCTCCGTGCATTATCAGCACACGCCGGCCGCCGTCTGCCTGCATGACACGCTGATCATGCAGACAGACGGCGCGGACTCGAGTATAAGTCGAAGGGAAACTTTCAGCCCAAAAAAAAGGGCTGAAAAATTCGACTTATACTCGAGTATATACGGTAATTACCCATGTCACTAAAGACCTTTTGTCCCAACAATATCAAGGGTGATCACAGGTAGGTGAACATATTACGTATTGAAGCATCCTAAAAATCAGTAATAACACCATGGGGAAGGGGGGGGAGACGGGGAGGGGGAGGGCAAAGAGGAAGGAGTAGAGGAGGAAGGAGGGAAAGGAAACAGAAGGGGATAGAAAGGACACACATGAATGGACACCCCAAAGCCTTACAGAAATGCCTTATATGATACTGACTCGTTAAGACCAGGGGGGTAGTGGCCTTGAGTCGTTCGATCCAAAGGGCCTCCTTTTGGAGTATCGAACAATCCCAATCGCCACCCCTAGGGTTGGGTTGAACTAACTCCAATACCAGAAACTTGGCGACCGAGTTGTCAAATCTGTGGTACAGGCCGATGTGTCGGCCAATCGTAGTTAATTTCCCATTTTCCGAATCGTATAAATGATCACCGATTCTTTGTCGAAATTCCCGGATCATTTTGCCTACATAAAATGCTTGGCATGTACAATTCATTAAGTAGATCACTCCTTTTGTGCCACAGTTGGCAAAAGTACGTGGGTCAAGGGTCTCCCCGTTAGGTAGAACAAAGTGTTTACCTTCGTGGACCCAAGGGCACCAGGGACAATCCCCACATTTGAATGTGCCATTGGGTCCAGTCTTCGGGGGTCTAGTGGGAGTATAATGACTGGAGGTCAATTGATCCCGCAACGACCGGGCCCTACGGAAAACAACTTGCGGGGTGGATCGAATATGTTTGGCCAGCGTATGATGCTCAGCCAACAGATGCCAATTTTTGGTTAGGATATTGCGGAGTAAGTTATGATGTGGAGAGTAGGTCGTGATAAATCTCACGGTATCTTTTAAAGGGGAGGATTCCCTGCGTTTAAAGAGTAGGGAGGTCCGAGAGCGTGACATGGCCTTATTGTATGCTTTACGTAAGTTTGTGGGGGAATAGCCCCGCAATAGTAGGCGTTCTCATAATGCCTTAGCCTGGAGTTTGAAGTCGCTCTCTTGTGTGCAGTTTCTACGTAAACGTAGGTACTGGGCGTATGGAATGCTACGCACCAAGGGGGTCGGGTGTGCACTAGTGGCAAAAAGAAGAGTGTTACCAGCAGTTGGCTTTCTGTAGAGGTCGGTGCCCAACGTTCCATCAGGTTGTTTAATAATATTTAAATCTAAAAAGGATATCTGCTTAGTATCGATCTTGAACGTAAATTTTAAATTTAAATCGTTAGTATCAAGTTTATGGAGAAATTGTAGTAATTTGTCTCTGGGACCCGTCCACACCAGTAGTAGGTCATCAATAAAATGATACCATAGGAGGATATCGTTTAGAAATTCCGAATATTGGTCATGAGCATGAATGTGCCTCTCCCAGCCGCCAAGATATAAATTTGCATATGCTGGGGCACCAGACGTCCCCATTGCAACTCCCTGAATCTGCAAAAACTACTGGCCATTAAATACAAAGTAGTTTTTCGTTAGTATGAAGTGTAGCAATGCAAGTACAAAGTGATTAAAGCACCATGTGGTTGTGTCCTGTTCAAACAAGAAGGACCCAGCCGTCCGTACGCCCTGCTCGTGGGGGATACTCGAGTACAAGGCCTCGATAGCAACAGCCACGAGCAGGGCGTCCGGAGGGATCTGGATTCCCTCAAGGCGTTGCAATAGGTCCGTGGTGTCTCTAATATAGGACGGAAAGCTGCGGACATGAGGCATCAAAAATGCGTCAACAAATTTGCTGGCATTATCAGTTAGTGAGCCTATCCCCAAAACTATAGGTCTTCCTGGAGGGGTTTGCACATTCTTGTGGGTCTTGGGTAAGGAATAAAAGGTAGGGATACGGGGAAATTTGGGGACCAGGAACTCCAAGGTGTCTTTGTCAATGAGGCCCATAATATAGGCCTCAGTGCAAAGAGCCTGGAGTTCCTGTGCAAAGGATGACACCTGGACTTGAGTAATGGGTTTGTACCAATTTCTGTTGTTAAGGATGGCAAGGCACATTGATTGATATTGATGGTTTGTCATTAGGACGATGTTCCCACCCTTGTCCGATTGTTTGATAACGACATCTGGGCATTTCTGGAGGGATTGGAGAGCTCGAGTTTGACTCGGATCAAGGTTCGGGGGGAAGTCAGGCCATTTTTGTTTTTTAAGGTCATTGATCGTTGCTCTGAGAAAGGCCCATATCTCCGGGCAGGTGTTAAGATCAGGGAACCTACGTGATCGTAGTCGGAAGGACTTGGACGATACTGTTTGTTTAGAAGCAACGATTGGGCCGGGAGTGTTAAGTGGGAGAGGGGTAACAGGGAGCCTCCCCGTTGAGGGCTCCGATAAGGGGATATCACCAGGTGGTCCATGATCTTGCGACAACACTGGGTCCCCAGTATCGCCCTCATCGAACAAGAGCATGAGGTCACGGAGCGCTCTGAACTCCTCCATAGAGAAGCCTTTGGTCCGCTCAGTGAGCTCACGCTCCAGGCCAAGATTGATACGATCCTTATCATAGATATATCTAAAGGTTAGATTGCGTGCAAACAAGTACAAGTCCTTTATAGTCTCAGTAACAATAAGCGCATCAAGGGGGCAGAACCCAAGTCCTAATTGCAGAACCGAGATTTCCTCGTTATTGAGTGTGTAGGGGTGAGGTTTATGACATTGAGGTTGGTGGGACATGAGGGGGAGGGTTCTGTTGGGGTAGTGAAGGTTTCAGGACGTAAGCGTCTAAATTGCTCTGTTGTTTTTTCAGATCTAAAAAAATAGCATCCTCATTGATTTTCGTGTATTTTTTTGTCATTAAAGCTGAATTTAGAATTTTGGGAATCGTGCCGTGTAGTGTAGAGTGCCCAACTGCCCCTTCTAGGGGGGTGTTGGTATCCTGTGAGGTTTGTGTTGGGAGTGCACGTGTGGATCTAGGGCCTTTCGGGCCTTTCTTATCTTTTTTGGGGTTCGTTGGTGGGGTGTTTCCTCCAAAACGAAGTCTTTTACGTGAGGAATTAAGTGCGGATGAAGCATTCGGTTGAATAGTGTTTAAGGAAGATATGGTAGAAGAGAGGGAGGAATCCGATTCGATATCAGTAGTAAAGTTTCTGTTATTAGTCCGAAGGGGGCCCCGTCTACCCTGGCTCCTGCCGGGCCAGCGGTAGGCCAGGCCCTCAGTGAAGGCTGATTTGTCTTTCCCAAATTTAATTTGTTTTTTGACAATGATGTCCTTATTCATGCTTTCCAAGCGTTCTCTAAGCTCTTTCCACTTATTTTTAAAAAAGCGTATTGTCCGTCAAGTAAGAGTATTCTATATTGAGTCGCTCAATGTCGTTATCAAGGAGGGTCATATCCTGAGTATACTGAGTAATAAGAAGTCCTATTAGTTCGAGACTATTCTTCGTCAATATGTCTTCCCATGCTTTCTTAAAGTCAATAGAGGGATCTTTTAGAGTGGGGAATATCTGGCCCCTTAAACCAAGGGGGCAGATTTTCTCACTGACAAAGTTTAAAGTATTCAATATGCCAATGTAAGTGTGACTTACGTTTCAGAAGTTTCGACATGCGAGCAAAGAACATTTGGATGTCATCTTCAGTTTTATGTTCATTCAAACATGCAGTTTTAAGGTTGGACATGAAGCCCATCCAATCCGTGCCTAAAACGTCCATGTTGTGGCTAACTGTGGCATAAAACCCTTAAATTATGTTATGGTGACAAGGGGTATAGAAATTACAAATACATACACATAGTAAAGAAAAATCATATAAAGGCTCAACAGAAAAAGGCGTATCAATAGGTGTTGCTGTCCGCCTAGAGATACACCACAAACCAAAATGGGTGTGTTATCCACCCTCTGTATACTACAAAGTGGAAGGCCTATATTATCATAAGGGTTTAAATAGGTATCAGTACCATCATCCCAAAGTATCAAGATCAAGGAAGATAAGAGGGCAGAGCAGTAGCCGCAGTTGCTGCTACTGTCAGCTAGTGTCTCCACCCCTACCACAGGAATAGAAGGGGGACTATTACGGTACTCAGTATCGATATACAATGGTAAGTATAAGACAGAAGAAAGTATAAATTTTTTTATAAAAATTTACCAATATTCGGAATTTCTAAACGATATCCTCCTATGGTATAGTTTTATTGATGACCTACTGACGGGTCCCAGAGACAAATTACTACAATTTCTCCGTAAACTTGATACTAACGATTTAAATTTAAAATTTACTTTCAAGATCGATACTAAGCAGATCTCCTTTTTAGATTTAAATATTATTAAACAACCCGATGGAACGTTGGGCACCGACCTCTACAGAAAGCCAACTGCTGGTAACACTCTTCTTTTTGCCACTAGTGCACACCCGATCCCCTTGGTGCGTAGAATTCCATACGCCCAGTACCTACGTTTACGTAGAAACTGCACGCAAGAGAGCGACTTCAAACTCCAGGCTAAGGCATTACGAGAACGCTTACTATTGCGGGGCTATTCCCCCACAAACTTACGTAAAGCATACAATAAAGCCATGTCACGCTCTCGGACCTCCCTACTCTTTAAACGCAGGGAATCCTCCCCTTTAAAAGATACCGTGAGATTTATCACAACCTACTCTGCACATCATAACTTACTCTGTTGGCTGAGCATCATACACTGGCCAAACATATTCGATCCACCCCGGAAGTTGTTTTCCATAGGGCCCGGTCATTGCGGGATCAATTGACCTCCAGTCATTATACTCCCACTAGACCCCCGAAGACTGGACGCAATGGCACATTCAAATGTAGGGATTGTCCCCGGTGCCCTTGGGTCCACGAAGGTAAACACTTTGTTCTACCTAACGGGGAGACCCTTGTCCCACGTACTTTTGCCAACTGTGGCACAAAAGGCGTGATCTACTTAATGAATTGTACATGCCAAGCATTTTATGTAGGCAAAACAATCCGGGAATTTCGACAAAGAACCGGTAATCATTTATACGATTCGGAAAATGGGAAATTAACTACGATTGGCCGACACATCGGCCTGTACCACAGATTTGACAACTCGGTCGTCAAGTTTCTGGTATTGGAGGTAGTTCAACCCAACCCTAGGGATGGCGATTGGGATCGTTCGATACTCCAAAAGGAGGCCCTTTGGATCAAACGACTCAACGCCACTACCCCCCCTGGTTTTAACGAGTCAGTATCATATAAGGCATTTCTGTAAGGCTTCGGGGTGTCCATTCATGTGTGTCTTCTCTATCCCCTTCTGTTTCCTTTCCCTCCTTCCTCCTCTACTCCTTCCTCTTTGCCCCCCCCCTGCCCCCTCTCCCCCCCTCCCCATGGTGTTATTACTGATTTTTAGGATGCTTCAATACGTAACATGTTCACCTACCTGTGATCACCCTTGATATTGTTGGGACAAAAGGTCTTTAGTGACATGGGTAATTACTACATATTGTTATTTCATTTTGTTTAAGTTTTTGTATCAACAATTGTGTTAATAGTTGTTATTATTATGTAATAAGAATATTCCTGCGCTACCCAATTGGAAAAAGAAAAGAAAACAAAAACTCATAAAAAATAGTAAAAATGCACGTATGCGACTGGACAGCTGCATGCACCGAAGCAAGGGTCAGACATAAGCCCAAAATCAAACTGAGGTATAGGGGGGAGGTTCTGCACTAACCAGAAGAAAGCTGTAAATCTCTGGCTGTGGTCAATTAATAAAATGACATAAAATCGCATAATAAATCGCATAAATCGCATAAATAAGTGTTGACACTAAAAACATTCAAGTCTTAATAATCAGCATCCTGTGTATGTGAAAAAAAGTGCATAAAAAATCCTTTTCAGTTGGTATATACTAAATGACAAAAAAAATCGCATAAATAAGTGTTGACACTAAAAACATATAAATCTAGATAATCATGTGTAGGTGCACAAAGGGACATAAACACTACTTCATGTGAATAATTCATCAAAAACATATCCTTATAAATGGTGCAAAACGTACAAAGTGCCAGTGCTTAAAGGTGATCTAAATATCGCAAATAAAACACATCAATCCAACGCAATATGGATGATAAATAATATAAATAAATGTCCCAATAATAGTGATGTAAAATAGCACAATATATTTTACATCACTATTATTGGGACATTTATTTATATTATTTATCATCCATATTGCGTTGGATTGATGTGTTTTATTTGCGATATTTAGATCACCTTTAAGCACTGGCACTTTGTACGTTTTGCACCATTTATAAGGATATGTTTTTGATGGTTATTTCTGATTTATTCTATGTATTTTTATTTAGAATTATTCACATGAAGTAGTGTTTATGTCCCTTTGTGCACCTACACATGATTATCTAGATTTATATGTTTTTAGTGTCAACACTTATTTATGCGATTTTACATGCAATTTTTTTTGTCATTTAGTATATACCAACTGAAAAGGATTTTTTATGCACTTTTTTTCACATACACAGGATGCTGATTATTAAGACTTGAATGTTTTTAGTGTCAACACTTATTTATGCGATTTATGCGATTTATTATGCGATTTTATGTCATTTTATTAATTGACCACAGCCAGAGATTTACAGCTTTCTTCTGGTTAGCGCAGCACCTCCCCCCCTATACCTCAGTTGTTATTATTACTGTTGTTTTTAAGAAAAAATTGCTGTGAAAGGACAATCTCCCCCGCTTCTATCAGGTCCTGTTGGTGGTTGTCAGGTCCCCGTCCTTCTCCTCGAGGCGGACGCATGTTTGCCCTGGAAGCTGTTTGCTGCTTGTGTCTCCGTGTCTGGGAACTTGTTTCCCTTTGACAGGAGTGCGCGCTTGCGCAGTAGCACACTCATGTGCACCTGCGCAGTGCGGGCGAACAGACCCGGTGACGTCAGGGACCGCCTACGTTGGCGTGCCCTGACTTCCGGGTTGGGGAGCTCTTATAGCGGCCAGCAATGGCCGCTGTACGAGCCGGACAGCTGCCTGATGCGGAGCCAGCTCTGGATTACTATACACAAGGTTAGTGCTCTTTCCCCCTCTGCATACTATCTGTTCTGTGCCTCTGTATGACTGTGGCTCTTGACACCCACCCATTACCTTATATGCTTATATTCCCCGACATCTAACCCACTCCATCCATGGCTATGTAATCCCTAATTCCCTATGGATAAGCTTGATTGTGGCTCTGCATGACTGTGGCGCCTAACGCCCCCTTCATTATCCTATATGTCTACAATCCCTGATATTCAACTTACTCCATTCTGGGCTATGTAACGTTCAATACTCTATAGATGTACCCTCCTAGTCTTGAGAGGGAATCACTATACTTACCTGGCCGATTCTATTACTCCCTCCCCTATTAATTTCTATTTTTTATATCAGTATCCTGTTTCAACATGAAACTGAATTCTGCAGTATATGTCTGTTTTATTACTGACATCTGCAGAGTAATCCTTGTTGTATTGAGTTGAGTAATCCTTATCTATCAATATTCCCTCTGGCTATAGTGACCTATATGGGACGTACCCACGGCCCTAACTACAGGGGTGCTCAAAGTTTTTTGTTCCTCATGATCCCGTTGACCCACGGTCTTATAGGATAATCCCAGCTCTTGCATCATACATTATCTTAAGTTTCAGTTGGTGAGTGCTAGCTCTGCCACCGTCAGTGTGCAGTTTTTTGCTATAATCTCTACAACCCTCAGTACTTGCATGGATGGTGGTCCTTGGGTTTTCTCCCCCCCCCTTGTTTCCTCCCCCCCTCTCTTCCTATCCCTTTTTTCCGGTCCGCTTCCCCCCCCCTTTCTCCCCCCCCCTCCCTATCTTCCCTATCCTCCCTCAGTCCCGCCCTCCTCCTGTTTTTCACCCCTCCCCCCCTTTTATTCCCTCCCTTCTCCCTTCCTTCCCCCCCCCCCTTCTTTCCTTCCCTTTTTTCCTCCCCTCTCTCCCTTCCCTCTCCCCCCCCCCTCTTCCCCTTCCTCCCCCTTGTTCTTCCTTCATCCCTACCAGCCTGCTCCCCCCTTTTCCCTGTCCTCCTTCTCTCCCCTCCCTGGTACCCCTCTACCTCTCCCTCCTCTTCCCCGTTACCCCTTCATTTCTCCTTCCCTTGCTGCCCTCCCTCCCCTCCCTCTTCCCTGTCCCTACCCCTGTCCCATCGCCCTCTGTATGCTCCCTCCATTCCTTTCCCCTTTGTCCCCCCCCTTCCCCCCTCCCATTTCTCCCCTTTCCCCCTTCCTGTCTCTCCACCCTACCCTCTTCCCACGGAATTCCACTTTCCTCCACACACCACTATCTTGGGTTACTTTCTTTGCATGTCATGGGCACACTCCCCCTTGATGTCACAATATGGTGATATTTATAATCATCTAATCAAACATTTATCCATCAGAGACTGTCTGCCATTCCCTGTGTCCACCGCGGGGGGGAATTATATGGGGTACTGTATGCCCACAGGAATCTCCTGAACGGATGAGCTTGTCCTTATTTCCATATGCTCTGTATGAAGTGTTTTGATATTTTGTTAAGTACTGTGCTGCAACAATATGATATACACATATATCTATGTTAAAATTAAAACTACTATTTTATGTCACGCTGTAGATATGGTTCTCCTGAAGAAGCGGTGTTAACCGCAAAACCGGTCGAGAATAAAAGTTGACACACACTCGCCATTTAAAATTGTGCAGAATCCACTGGCTCAGACTATGTGGTACCTCCTTTTTATGGTTATCTGTAGTGCTGTTGTGTATAATCGCAATTGTATGTGAAATTGTATATTTTTATAAACATTTTTTCTATTAAAAGTAAATTTTTATAAAAAATGTTATACTTTCTTCTGTCTTATACTTACCATTGTATATCGATACTGAGTACCGTAATAGTCCCCCTTCTCTTCCTGTGGTGGGGGTGGAGACACTAGCTGACAGTAACAGCAACTGCGGCTACTGCTCTGCCCTCTTATCTTCCTTGATACTGCATCAGAGTGGATTAACCAAGCTGGTTACATAAAGTAAAACTGTTGTACAATGGTTGTGACTATTGTCTCTCAGATAATATACTCTAATTTTAAATTTCAAGATAAAACTGCCTTGTCCCTCCCACATACACTATGGCCTTACCAATCTGCTTACATGCTATCCAGCCACTGAAAAATATTTTGATATTGTCTCTCAGATAATACACGATAATGTTTATTTCAAGATAACCTGTCTCATCTCTTCCTCTTATATTGTGAGTTATTTAGATACGGTCTAGGTACTGAACAATATTAATGATATTGTCTCAATATAATACACTCTAATTTCTATTTCAAGATAACACATGCCTTGCTTTCTCTTTTACATTGTGACATAACCAAACTGATTGCATACTGTCCAGCCACTGTACAATATTTGTGGCTTATGTCTCTCAAATAATACATTGACATGTTTTTCTTTTAGAATAAAACCTGCCTCGTCTCCCCATCTTACAATGCAGATTAACCAAGCTGCTTATATACTGTTCAGCCAGTGTGTAATATTTGTGATCATTGTTACCCTAATGTTTATTTTAAGATAAAACCTGCCTTATCTTACCCTCTTACATTGTATCCTTACCAAGCTGCTTAAGCACTCCACATAGTAAAGAAAAGCCGGCACTCAAAAGCTTCTTCTTTGCAAATATTTATTCCAGCATAGACAGCAGTTATAGCATGGCAGATGCTAACACGCTTCAGCTTAAAGCCTTCCTCATAGCATGCTTAAGCACTGCCCATCAACTGGGAAAAAATTGTGGATATTGACTCTTGAATAATGCACTTTGAAGTTTTTTTATGCTAAAGCCTACCTTATCATTCACATCAAGATGCTTACAATATTTTTTGCTTCTGTCTCTAAACACACCCTCATTTCTATTTCAAGATAAAAACTGCCTCATGTCTCCTGATATTGCAGTCTAACTAAGCTGCTTACATACTGTCCAGCCACTGAATGATATTTGTGGATACTGTCTCTTAGTACACTCTAATGTTTATTTCAAGATAAAACCTGCTACTTTCCTTTATTTTATATTGTGACTTAATGAAGTTGCTTACCTACTGTCCAACCACTGCAGAAAATGTGTGACTATTATCTCTAAATAGTACAATATTTGAGACTAATGCCTATATACTCTGATGTTTATTTCAAGATAAAACTTGCCTTTTCTCTCCCTCTGATATTGCAGCCTTGCCAAGCTGCTTGTACTCTTTTCAGTCACTGTGCAATATTTGTGGCTATTGTCTTTCAAATAATACACTCTAAGTTTAATTTCAGGATAAAAAAAGCCTCATCTCTCCCTCAGATATTATAGTTTAACCAAGATGCTTACATATGCTCCAGCCACTCTACAATATTTATGGCTTTTGTTTCTTAGATAATACACTGAAATGTTTATTTCAAGATAAAACCTACCTTATCTTTCCCTCTTACATTGTAACCTTACTAAACTGCTTACATGCTGCCCAGCCACTGTACAATATTTGAGGCTATTGTCTCTTAAATAATACACTGAAATTTTTATTTCAATATAAAACCTGTCTCGTTTCTACTTCTTAACTGTAAAAATAAATGAGCACTGACAGCACCCAGCCATTACCTTATATGAATCCCTGGTCAGATAAGTGAAGGGATAGGGATAGGGTTGGCATCGCTGCCTAAAAAATACCAATGGCACTGATGTCACCACTATCCCTGCCCCTTCGCTTATATTGTTAATGACAGGGAGCTGTCATTTGGTGAGTGGCTGTCGTAGCTTTAAGGTAGTCGGGTTTTTTCTTTTTTCCCTTCAACAGGCATTGTAAAACATGTGAATTGACATCTTGGGTCCCCTTAAAATTCATACCAAACATGAAGGGCCTAGTATGTTTTGTTCTGTGGGGTACTTACACTACCATCTATATCAGACCCAGAAAAGAGATTGATTGCTAGGCCCTGGGGTGGCAATCGAAACACCCTAGATAAAAAAGTGTCACATACTAATAGTGATAAATTGAAGAATAGAGAAAAATGGACTTTAACGGCACATATGAAATATTATAACACATTTTTAATAGTTCATATATATTAACTACATATACAATGCACATTGAATAAAACAAATTAATTAGAAAATACAAAAAGAGAAGGACCCATTGATCAACCCAGGAAATGGATGCCACTTGTGTGCTTCCTGTGGGGCTTGTATTAGTGAAAATGTCAGAAAAATCTCCACTAGGGTATGGCATACGCTAATAGGGTGTTCATAGGTCCTTGAAGATTTTTAAAATTTGCTCAACATGTTCCGCAATTTTAGGATTATCGCTTCTTCAGGAGCTTCTGTATCTTTAATTAGAGAAATGGATTACAATTAGAAACAAAATATACAGTCATCATGGATAATGTACCAATGCATGATCATATATGCACATAGTGTGAACTCACCACACTTGGTGTTCAGAAAATCCTAATATCACCCCGGTGATAGACCGCCGCTGCTGACCAACACAAAACCTCTCCTGATGGGTAGGAGGGAAAGACCACAGGACCCGGCACAAGCCCTAGATGACCCCATTTTGGAAAGTAGACACCCAAGCTATTTGCTGAGGGGCATGTTGAGTCCATGGAATATTTTATATTTTGCCACAAGTTGCGGGAAAATTATAAACTTTTTTTTTTTTTTGCACAAAGTAATGGACTAAATGCAATAGGTTGTGACAGGCACTCTTTTTTGAAAAAAATGGGGTCTATTAGACCCTAGATCTCTCCACTGCCTTCAAAGCATCTGAACATAACCAAGATCAGTGTGATAAAATGCTTTCCCAATTTCCCAATGGCGCTGTTTACATCCGGCGAAATTTAAGTCATGAATTGCTTGTAGCTTCCGGTTTCTTAGGCCATAGAGATGATTGGAGCCATTCTGGTCTCTGATCAACTCTATGGTCAGCTGGTGGAACCACTGGCTGCATTCTCAGGTTCTCTGTTGGGACAGGAGAGCCAGAGAAAACCATGGAAGATGGTGGGGGGGGCGACATTCCCTCCCACTGCTTGTAAAAGCAGTCTAGAGGCTAATTAGACACTAGGATTGCTTTTACATGATAGCCGACCGCTGGCTGAAAATAATGATACCTAAACCCACAGGCATCATTCTGGTATAACCACTCAAAGTCCAGCAACATACCAGTACGTTGCTGGTCCTTGTTGGACATATATTGTAATCTTTTTTTTCATGCAGCCTGTGGGCTGAACAAAAAAAAAGAGATTGATCGGAGGGTATGCCCACCATTAGAATACCTCCCTTCATCCACCCACTTCTAATGATGGGCATACATGCGCCATTTTGTTTTTAACTGTGGTGGTGAAATCACCTCCCACAGCGCTGGAGTCACAGCTTTATGTATTGTGGGAGCAAACACTGTTGCTGTCAAGATACATAAATCAGTGCTGCAGCTGAATGGCCTAAAAAATATATGCCAAAGCATGGGGGCATGCGCCCGAAAAGGTAGGAGCAAATCGCTCCTCCTGCTGCCCCCATGCTTTGGCATATGTGCTCTTTTTTTTAACTGTGGTCTTGAAATCACCTCCTACAGCGCTGGAGTCATGGCTTTATGTATCGTGGGAGAAAAGGCTGTTGCTGTCAAGATAAATAAACTTGCGCTGCAGCTGAATGGACTACCTGAAAACAAAATGGTTAACAATAAAACACAATAAACAGTAAAGTATAAAAAAAATTACATACCTATAAAGCAAACATGATAAAACATAATAACAATAAAACATTGCAGAATAGAATACAGTAAAAAAGAGCAGAACAATAGAGAGAGAATAGAGAGAGAGAGAGAGAGAGAGAGAGAGAGAGAGAGAGAGAGAGAGAGAGAGAGAGAGAACAAAAAAGACAACTATTTTTTTTTTTTTTTTTTTACTTTATTTTTTTTTTTTTTACACTTTTATTTGTAACTGTAACTGTAACTGTTCGGTTCCATATCGGTCTCTCAAAATGCGATGGCATCTTGGGAGACCCTGTGAAAGTGTGTCCTAGTCTGTGAAGTGCTGTACCCTATGCTAAAACTCCACTAGAGTATGGTAGCTTTCAAAACATTCACTAATGCAAAGACCAGGATTGTCATTACAGGAGGGACGATAACAGTGGGTGTCACGCCTATATCCGCGCTTGCTACAGACACAACATCTGCTTTGGGGTAGGGGTACTCAGGAGGCTTACTACATTTGGATTGGGAAGGTGAGGTGGAGCACTGTCTGGAAACAGAATGGCTCTGATGATCTCTTCCTGGAATTTAAGGAAGGATCCAGTCCGTCCTGAAACTCTGTATAGCACATGAGCGTTCAGCAAAGCCAATTGAAATAAGTATGCAGACACTTTTTTGTACCAGCGTCTGGCCTTATGGGCAACTAGGTATGGTGCCAAACATTGGTTGTTGAGGTCCACCCCTCCCATATTTTGGTTATATTCATGGACACAGAGGGGTTTCTCCACAACACCAGTCGCTGAAGGAATTTGGACCGTCATGTCTGCATGAAGAGAGGACAGAACAAAAACATTCTTATTATCCCTCCACTTCACAGCGAGCAAGTTATTACATATCAAGCAGCCCAAGACGGGAATCTACAAGCCTCTGGGGTAAGCCCCGGTGATTAAATCGCACGGTGCCACATGCGCCAATCTGATGATCAAACAAGTGACTAAAAAGTGGCACGGTCGTGTAATAATTGTCCACATACAAATGGTACCCCTTTCCAAATAAGGGTGACACCAAGTCCCACACAATCTTGCCAGCGCTCCCTATGTAATCTGGGCAGTTTTGGCGGCTCTACCTGACTATCTCTTCCCTCGTAAACCAAAAAACTATATGTATAGCCTGTGGCCCTGTCACAGAGCTTATGCATCTTGACCCCGTATCTGGCACGCTTGCTGGGAAGATACTGTTTAAAAGACAAGCGGCCAGAAAACTTAATCAGGGACTCATCAACGCAGACAACTTGATGGGGAGTAAACAAGGCTGCAAAACGTTGCTTGAAGTGGTTTACGAGGGGCCAAATTTAGTGGAGCCGATCGTATCCAGGGTCTCCACAAGGACGACAGAGTTCATTGTTGTTGAAGTGCATGAACCACAAGATCTGCTCGTATCGTGCCCTAGTCATGGAGGCAGAGAACATGGGCATATGGTAAATTGGGTCAGTGGACCAATATGACTGCAACATACTCATTTTAACTATGCCCATGTTGAGAGATCGGCCCTGAAACGTCTTAAATTCGGAAAACGGAAATTGGTTTCCAATCTCTGGCAAGGGAGGACTGAGAATTAGCGGTGATGAATTGACCAGCATACAAATTACTTTGGTCCACAATAGATCTATAGAGATCTTCCGTGAAAAACAGTGAATAAGAATCAAGTGATGTAAAATCAACTGTTTCCACCTGAATTCCGGGTTGGCCAGTGAATGGGGGAAGTACGGGTGCTGCAGAAGTGGTGGGCTCCCAATTAGGATTGGCAAATTCTGCAGGAAGGATACTATGGGCACGACGGGCCTGTGTTTGTCTTCTTGGTGGCAGCAGGACACTACTTGTGCTTGCCACCTCACGAGCTTGAACTGCACTTATGGGACTCGCCACTTCACCATATGATACTGCAGTGCTGGATGTAAGACCAGGGTGTTCTAGGCCGCTGGTGCTTGCCAGTTCACCAGAAGGATGAGCGGCACTAGTACTTCTCTGCTCCATATGAGAGCCCTGCGGTTCTTGCACCTCAACAACAGCAGAAGAAGATCGGGGTCTGGTACGCCTGACCTTGGCAGGGACCACAACTCCGTCGTCAGAGCTATCTGTCATGGAGCCACTGTCGTCTACAGGATCGTATTCTGAGCCTGAATCTGACAGATGAGTGACTTCCTCTTCACTATCTGTCATGGTCAGAAACGTGTAGGCCTCTTCACTACTGTACCTTCGATTTGCCATTTTGGACTCTAAATTTACTGGTACAGACTCACAGGTAAAAAAAGCTCCTAGGCTGTCAGCAACTGTATAAAACGCTACCAAAAAAACTGTTAGTGATCGCAGGGATAAGGCCTGACTCTGCGAGCGCTACAGTTATGTGTTTACTGTTTTGTAAGTGACAGTGATCGATCGATACTGCACTTGGGTGGGCTGGGCTGGTCGGAGGGGCAAAATGCAGGTGCTAGCAGGTATCTGGGATGATTCTGCTAACACTGTGTTTTTGGGAACCCTAAACTGTTGGGTAGGCTAGTATAGATCTGATCAGATCAGATATTGATCCGTTCAGACACTATACCCCTAAGGGAGGTGTATGCTGCGTGCGTGGGTGTTAGCGGTACTTGCACTAATCTGACGCTGCTTAGGGTGACGCAGACCCTGACTGACCCTAAAACCTAACTGATATCACCCAATCAGTGATAGCAATCAGGGGGTTAAACCTTTACTGGGTAATAAAAAAAAAGCTGACAGTGAACCTAAATAACTAACTGGCTACCTAGCGTCACCCGTGACACTGGTGAGAGGGGGTGATAGGGTTAACTAGAGGTCAATTAGGGGGTTAAATTATTAGGTAGTATATGGGGGTACCTGATGCTATAAAAAGCTGACGGTGAAGCTAAATAACAACAGGCTAACTAGCGTCACCCGTGACACCAATACGGCGATCAGAAAAATGATCGATTAGTGACACTGGCAACAGGGGGTGAAAGGGTTAACTGGGGGGCGATCAAGGGGTTAAATCTTTATTAGGGGGGGTTAGGGGGGTACCCTAGACCTAAAGGCGCCTAGCACTAATTGCCCTAACACTTATAACAGTCACAAAATTACACCAATGCAGTGATCGGTAAAATAATGAAAACTGCTATTGGGGGGGGGCAGGAGGCGGAGCCTAGCGGAGCAGACATGCATTGTTAGAGCTCCACACCGCTGAGGAGAGAAGAGAAGGACAAAGCGGAGCCTGCAGGCTCAAAAGGTATCCATTTGAACCTTTTTGCCCCAGGGAACAAACTGAAAGTTTGGGCAGGAAATATGGTACTGGGAGGAAACCGTGGCAGAAATAAAAATCACCTCACAAAGAGCTCACAGGCACTCACTGCAGCTGAAGCAGCTCCAGTCACCTCACAAGATACAGCATCAGGGCGCTCTCACAGACAGAAAATGTCACAGCAAGACTCTCCATTTGAGTCAGATACAGAACAAATCCTCTCACAAACTTCTCCACAAGCCTCCTCAGTATCCCCAGTAATATTATTACAATTTGAAAAGATGCTTCATAAGGCTTTAAAACAAACCTCAGACCAAATAACAAAAAGCCTAACCAAAGAAATAAGAGAGCTGGGAAACCGCACCGCAGCCTTAGAAATAAAAATGGATGAAATTGAAATTACAACCCAAGAAAATATAACAGAATTGTAACAATTAAAAAAAGAGAATTTAATACTTCAAACTAAGCTCGAAGATTACGAAAATAGAGCCAGACGTTCAAACTTGCGCATAAGGGGAATACCTGAAACTGTGACAGACCTGCAATCTACTATTACTGCTCTATTACAAGAACTAAAGCCAGATATCCCTATTGAACGTTTAGAACTGGACAGAGTACACAGAGCCCTCACAGCCAAAAAGAAAGATGGACCCCCACGTGATATAATCACAAAATTTTATTATTACAGAACGAAAGAACAAATACTAATTGCTGCAAGAGAAAAAAAGGAACTTAATTTTCAAGGACACAATTATCAAATTTTTGCTGACCTATCCCAACTTACTATTACTAAAAGACGATCCATGAAACCCCAACTAATGGAACTGCAACGCCACAACATTATGTATCAATGGGGCTTTCCCTTTTCAGTCAGATTTAACTACCAAGGTACAATTTACAGAAGCAGATCAGCAGATGAACTACAACAAACCCTTTTAAAATTAAATCTGACAGAACCCACAAGCAGCAACACTCCCGCACGCAGAAGAATGGCATCATCTTCACCTTCAGGCAGCACCCAGAAAATTTCAGAACAAAATGGGAATCATCATTCTCACAAAAGAGGCCGTTATGCCACATCATCCATGGACCAAGAAGATTCAATGGACTGACATCCTAATTCCTGATATCTCTTCATTTATTATACTAAGAGATGGTTCTCTATAAAAAACCTATATTTATAACTGAATGTAACTGCATTCTAATAGTCACACACTGTGTGGGATCATGTTACATTCCAGTTATATTTCTTATTACTTCTGATTCATATAGCCTTAGAATATATAAGTGAAATAAGGAAATTCTTGTTCAGTTATATATTATCAGGTAATAACAATAGATTTATTACTTTTTAGGACAAATATGTTCAATAATCCAGAAGTAATGGAAGCTTTTTCTTTCTTTTCTTAAAACAAATATATTATTACCTAACTAGTTCCTAGAACTATGTTTTTGTTTATTCTAATCTGAAGCAATACAACCTCAATTTTATGAGTTAACATATCTAAACAGTTACATATGAATAAAATATGTAATTGTTTACTCTAAAAGGGTTAAAATCCCAAAATAATTCAAACTATCTTCATCAATACCAAAGTTATTAACAGTACCTTTCTAACTGAATTATTTAGCCTAGGGCAAGACTAACCATATACAACCACCCTGGAATAAATAATTTCAACAAAAACTATATTCTGCACTCCAATTAATGAAACATCATTTTGATGTCTTTTGACATAGCACTTCTCTCCTATAAGCGGAAGATCCGTGTACCCCCATTAGCCCTCCTCATTCTCCCAACCATATTATGTGGGAGTGTGACGAAGGCACTTATTCCCCTGAGAGAGATATTTATTCTCTTTCACGGGTAAATTGTGATTACTTGCAAAAATAATTTATACAATGTATCATCTAATCTCATATGTTTTTTGTTTACTCTTTACTCCAGAATTCACTGGTTTCTTTTCTATTTATTCATCTCTTCAGTCCACACAGGTTGATCTGCGCAGACAGCTCTGCATAACAAAAAGTAAGTCAAAACTATTTGATCTATTGCCATGGCACCACTGAATATACTTTCCCTGAATGTTCAGGGAATAAATGTCCCTCAAAAAAGGACCAAAGCCTTCCGTACTTTCCATAACAAGAAGGCTCACATAGTATGCCTCCAAGAAACACACTTCACCAAAGATTCTACTCCAAAATATATTTCTCCTTTTTATCAACAAATTTACACGGCTTCTGCCTGTACCAAGCAAAGGGGAACTCTAATTGCATTTCACCGATCCACACCATTCACCTTATCATCAGAAATTAAAGACCCAGAAGGTAGATACCTAATACTCATGGGTTATATAATGGATACAGCAATCACGGTGATTTCCTACTACGCTCCTAACAAACAACCTACACCATTCCTCTCACATATATTACAAGTGATTAATACACACAAAATAGGAACAGTGATAATGTGTGGGGATTCGAACCAGGTCCTCCTCCCATTTCTAGATAAATCACCTTTTACACCATCCAAAATAACCTCTAGATTACCTTTTTCTCAACTTCTTTCCAAATATAATCTGGTAGATTCGTGGAGAGAAAGTAACCCAATGAAAAAGAAATTCACTTATTTCTCGCACCCTCATCAAACCTTCACCAGAATAGATCATATTTTTCTAACAATAGGAATGATACCAGAAATTATTGCATCAGATATAATTCCGATTCCGTGGTCTGACCATAATGCAGTATACACTACTATAGCCTCAGCCATACCAAAAGCGCATGACCCAACGTGGTACTTACCGGACATAATGCTCAAACACCCACTACATCAGATGGCCATTGAACAAGCTTTAAAGGAATACATATCAATTAATAATACAACAGACATCTCCCCAATAACACTGTGGGAAGCTCATAAGCCTGTCTTGCGTGGTACAATACAAAGACAAATGGCACTATTTAAACGGGAACGCAAAAATCTAGCAAAAAAACTAGAACTCAATTTTAATGCAGCCTACATATCATTTCAAGATAATCCATCTCAGAGTACAAAATCTCATCTGGAAAAATCTAGATTGGAATACGATCTATTTCTCACTGAGTCAGTTGATAAATCCCTCAAACGCTCCAAACACAATTTCTACATGAATACAAACAAACCAGGTACATATTTGGCTCGGGCATTAAATTCAACTAACAAATCTTTCAAACCAATACGTTTGAAATTATCAAAAAATGTTTACACTTGTAATCCAGTTAAAATAGTGCATAAATTTCACTCACATCTCGCAACTTTATACAAGACAAACAATGAATTTAATCCTACAGAGGCTGAATCCTTCTTCTCAAAAATAACCTTACCTGAGTTATCTCAGAATCAAAAAAGCAGTTTGGATGAGCCTATAACTATAGATGAAGTTGCTAACGCCATAAAAGACCTAAAACTTAACAAAAGACCAGGCCCAGACGGCTACTCGGCTTTATACTATAAAACATTCTCAGAAATACTCTCTCCCATTCTCACTGAAACTTTTAACAAACTTCTAGATGGACATTCTTTTCGGCAAGAAACACTAATGGCAATTGTTTGTATGATCCCAAAACCCCTTTCTGATGATACTTCCTGTGTGAATTATCGGCCTATCTCTCTGTTAAACCTCGATATTAAATTATTAGCAAAAATAATAGCAAAACGCCTCAATAGCATTATAGGAAAATTAATACATAGAGATCAAGTAGGCTTCATGCCAAATAGACAGGCAGGCGATAATATACGCAGGGCAGTGTTATTGGCACATATTGCTAAAAAACGGAAAATCCCTTTATGTTTTCTATCTCTCGATATTAAGAGGGCATTTGACACAGTATCCTGGCAATATATGCAATATTCATTACAAAAATGGGGTTTTGGACCCCACTTTTTAACATGGATCAAAGCATTATATAATAAACCCAAAGCCTATATAAAATATGCTGGATACAAATCTGAAGCCTTTAATATCGAAAGAGGTACCCGACAGGGTTGCCCATTATCTCCCTTATTATTTGCCCTTATACTCAAACCCATGGCCCAATACATCAGAACAAACCAAACTATAACTGGCATTGAAGTAGGAGGTATTACACACAAACTATGTATATTTGCAGACGATATATTACCTTTTCTATCATCACCACAGGTCTCTGGTCCTAACTTAATACCAGCTCTTGATGGATTTGCAGCCCTATCCGGCCTTATGATTAATCCTAAGAAATGCCTAGTGCTAAATATTTCACTCACAAACATGGAATTGATCCCGGCTAGGGCTGCACTCCCATTCACATGGGCAGAAAAATCAATCCCATATCTTGGAATTCATTTAACAGCATCTCATTCTGACTTATTCTCAACCAATTATCCTCCTGTATTAAGACAGATCACAAATCTAATAAAACAATGGTCGCAACTTCCTTTATCCTGGATAGGGAAGATTAATGCAATCAAAATGACTATTCTACCCAAATTGCTTTATCTATTCAGAGTCCTCCCTATTCCAATTCCTTCCTATTTTTTGAGAATAGTACAAAAAAGAGCAACTTCGTTTATATGGGGCTCTTCTAAACCACGTATACCTATACACACACTACATCTTCCCAAAAATAAAGGAGGCCTGGGATACCCTAATTTTACTAACTACTACAGAGCAGCACATTTGGCCAGTATGTCCAAATACCATGCAAAACAGGAAATCCCATTATGGGTATTTATAGAGGCTTCAGAAAATGACCCTCTATTAATATCAAATTTATTATGGCTTGATCCTAAAGACCGCTTTAAAATTCATAATCCCATAACTAAACACTTCTTATCTCTCTGGGATAAACTAAAAACCAAATATCAGTTACAATCTCCACACAATCCTCTCCTTTCTTTTATCAGAAATCCGGCCTTTTATCCGGCATGGATCTACCCAAATTCTTTTAAAGCTTGGACAACATCAGGCATTCAGACACTAAATGACTTCATAGCATCTAAATCATTCCTTTCATTCCCATTGCTTAGAGAAAAATATGATCTACCAAACTCTGAGATATTTAGATATCTCCAAATCAAAAATTTCTATACACCATTCCTAAAGGGGGATACACCATTATCCCAATTATCCATTTTTGAATCAATCTGTACAAAAGATCCATTTGCTAAAGGTACAATTTCATCACTTTATAATCAATTATATGGAGTAGCAAATCTTAATAGACCCTCTTACATTCAGAGGTGGGAGGAGGACCTGGGACGAACTTTAGAAGACACGGACTGGTCTAACATATGGCTCACATCTAAGTCATCTTCACCCAACATCTTAGCACTGGAGACAAATTATAAAGTCCTAACTCGCTGGTACCTTGTACCCGCTAGAGTGGCAAAATATTCACCTAATACCTCAGCTCTTTGTTTTCGAGGATGCCCAGAAATAGGCACATATTTACACATATGGTGGACGTGCCCAGTAATCCAAACCTTCTGGAAGGAAGTCTTCATGATTGCATCTAAAATATTTAAAAAAATAATACAACCAGATCCATATTTAACTTTACTTAATCTAAAACCGGAATGGTTAACACTCTCTCAATTCAAACTTATGATCCAACTAATAACGGCTGCAAAACAAACAGTGGCCAAGGCATGGAAATCTCCTACATTGGTACTAGCAGAAACAATTCACAGAATGAATAATACAATGTCCCATGCTAAGATGGTAGCCATCGACCAAAATCAAATTCCAAAATTTGAAAAACTTTGGCATCCTTGGATAAAACAACAGTTCCTGTCAAACTTCAATGACTCTGTCCTGTTGCCATGGTAACAGATTCAATGACTTACAGAGACACCCATTCTAAGGCTTCAAAGAGAACTAAAAAGAATAATAAACTGACGAGCGGGACAACTTTGTGGACCATACCTCTACCTTTCAACCCTTTTTCTTCTTTCTCTTTCCTTTTCTCCACCTTACGATTAAAGCTCATTATCAGAATTTATTTGACCTATATACACTCTACTTGTAAACAATATGTATAGTAGGTATAAATCATTTAAATGCCTACAAAAGTAACTAAGGAAATGATATATATCTTTAATTTAGGTTTACGTGAACCCGATGTTTAATATTTGAAATTCCATGATATTTACCTATATAAACCCTACTGTAAAACAATGAGCTTACTTTATAGATCCTTGTAAACTTACTTTATGTATCTTTATAACATTGTATACTCAATAAACTTCTTTTGACAAGGAAAACTGCTATTGGTGTCACTGTTGGTATATGTCTCTGCTAACTTTGCACATCTAGACTTTGCAATATTTGCCTACGCTTCTTTGCAGGACTGCTCAAGTTCAGTTAAATTTGATGGTGATCGTTTGTGGACTGCAGTCTTCAAGTCATTCCACGGATTTTCAATGGGGTTTAAGTGTGGGCTCTGACTAAGCCATGCATGGACATTCACCTTTTTTTCTCCTTCAACCACTGTGTGGTCATTTTTGCTGTGTGTTTTGGGACATTGTCATGTTGGAAGGTAAACTTTCTGGCAGAGGGAAACAGATTTTCTTCAAGAATTTGATGGTGTTTTTCCCCATCTGTTTTTCTTCTATCCTGACAAGTGCTCCAGCCCCTGCTGCAAAGAAACACCCCATAACAAGATATTTTCCACCTGCATCCTTTACTGTAGGAGTGATGTTATTTGGATGTTGAGGTGTAATGGATTTACACCAGACATATCATTTAGTGTTGAGGCCAAATAATTTTATTCTCATCTGACCATAACACCTTTTCCACATTTTAAGGTGGTCAGATATATCCCAACCTACTAAAGGCTGTAATTAAAGCGAAATGTGGTCCAACAAGAAGGGGTGATACTTTTTCCAACTCAGTGATTCTGTTTTTGATTTAAAAAAAAAAAATCTGACATTTTGATGTTATATCTTTCACTTGGATGTTATAAGTTGCACCAGTAAATACAGCTAATAAAAGAAAAACGGTGTCTGTCTTCCAGGGGCGTAACTAGAAATCACAGGGCCCCATAGCAAAATGTTGTATGGGCACCCCCTGCAAACAGTGGGCATGGCTTAAAGAGCGTGGCTCAAAGGGGGTGTGGTTAGAGTCCGAGATGAATGAGGGATGGAGGAAGGAAGGAAGGAAAGAAAGAAGGAAAGAAAGAAGGGATGGAGGAACAACAAGCCCAGATCCTACACCACAATAGCAAAATGTGTATTCCAGAAAGTTTAACAATCAACAGATAGAGATACTCCAAACATGATGTCACATGTCCCGCATTGGACCGGTGTTCTGTCTATCAAAGGCCCCGGGCCAAGATGTGGGGCTATGTGAGGGTGAGCCTCGGGAACACAGGAAATTCAAATCAAAGCTCTTACAGCTCTCTGCTCGTACGGACAGCTTGCCTCTTCCTCCCCTCACTTCCCCCGGCTGGGGACCGTGCGGGTGGTGCTGGCCCCCCCGCAGTATGCATTTCTCATCCTTCCCACGGCCCCTCTCGGCTGCGGGCCCCATAGCGCCTGCGTGGCTCGCTATGGCGGTAGTTCCGCCACTGCTGTCTTCATTTCAGGCTGCAAAGCAACAAAATGTGATTGTTTTAAGGTGGTGGGGGAGGGGGTTTTCCTTAAGGATTCCATGCAAGGTCAGACCTACACCCTGTCCAATATTTATGCCCCCAACACTCGTACAATCTATTTCTTTTCCAATACTATTAAGAAGCTGTCTGTTTTTTGGGAATGATTATTAATCCAAGTTGGGGATTTTAATTTAACACCAGACCCAACTACAGACACTGTATCCAGGAATGCTTCCTTTTATCGCTCTGGAAACAGGACAGGTGCCCTACCATTCTTGTTTGGAAGAAGGAAGTCGATAAGATAATGGAACCAGAGAGGTGTGTACTAACCTCCCAAGACAAGGAAGAAAAATGTTGTGAAATTTGGCCTGGGTGAATGTATTACTCTAATTATAATAATAAACTGTGAACAGTTTTCCCTGTACAAATGATCTGACCTTGGTTATATATAGCTACTAGCCTTGTCAAGGTATTGGTGCCCTTTTGTGCTGTGATGGGGGGAGGGGCTGCCGTCTGCTTGCCACAGAGGGGAGGCTGAGCAGTGTCACTGCGGACAACCCCAACCTATCCTCTCCACCCATAGCTGCAGAGAGAAACTGGAGGCTTTAGGGAGGCAGAAACTAAAGGAGAAAGTCATCTGATGGCCAGTAGAGTGAAGGGGGAGGAGCTCTGTGCTCTGCCAGGAAACCCCATGTCAGGAGAGGCATCCCTGGGGGCACATGTAAAGATGCACTGGCAGGGATACTGAGGCTGAGTGGCTGAGGCTGAGGCAATGAGGGGGAATTGACTGACAAAGTAACTAAGTAATTGCTAGTGCAATTGATCCCATCCTCCACCACCGCTGCCTCTTGCTGATCCTATCCCCCACCACCACTACAGATCTCCTCCCTGATGGGGGGTAGGGATGGGATTTGTGGTGGAGGGGATGGGATCAGTAAGAAGCAGCAGTGGTAGTTGGAAAGGATGGCTCCACCACTGCCACTGATCTCATCCCCTCATCACCACTGCCACTGAACCCCCCTCGCCACTATAGCTGCCACTGATCTCACCCCTCTCACCACCACCACTGCCACTGATTTCGCCCGCCCTCACCACCACCGCTGTCACTGATCCCAACCCCCTCACCATCACCTCTGACACTGATCTCATCCACCCATCACCGCTGCCACGGATCCCCCCTCAACACTGCTGATGCTGGGACCCCATTTTATTTTGTATAAGCTCCCTCCTGCCAAATGGCAGTTTCAGCTATTCAGAAATACAGCCAGAGTTGGAGGATTGAGTTGTGCTCCAGCCAGGAGAGGTGACCTACTGGAGAGACAAGACTCCATGTTGGAGAGATTTCCTTATACACAGGACCAGGAGGGTTTCGACTGCTAAGTGGGTTGGCAGAGGACCGGAAGAGATGAGGCAATTAGAGAGTCCAGAAAGGGGATCTGAAGGTCTTGGGTGGGAAAGCCGGGGGTGCTAGGACACCCTATCCAGAGGCTAAAAGTGTGCCGGTACAACGAGATGCTGCAAGTAAAGGCTAAGTGAGCCTGAGGAAGCTGTGGTCTGGAGAAAGAGAACAGTGGTAACAGAGGTAAAGAACAGGGTTATTGCTGACACGAGAGCCAGGTTTATATATGTTCTATGTCCATCTGGGGGATCTGTTTTGTCTTTATTCCAGTCATCTTTTCTTGAGAAGGAGCGTTGCAGCTTCTCTATGGACTACCGCGCATGCTCTGAAATGCGTTGCGTCATTTCCTTCTGGTGATCAAATTCCGGCGGGCGCTGCATGTCACGCTGTGCTCCAACACTCACAAACTACTATCAAATCCTCCCACCCTGGCCCCGTGGGTCTGACTGCTGTTACAGTACCTGCTGATGGCACACTGAGAGCGCCGCGCCAACTTCACCAGCACCGCAGAAGCACTGTTTACCTATGATGTGCCTGTATACTTCCTACCTCATGTGAGTGGATATCTGTTGATTCTTATAATAAACATTTGTTTTTACTGATTACATAAGTAGACTCTGGCCACATTAATTGCCACACATCCATTGGCGCAGTGCCCTTTTCTCCTCACTGTTTATGCCATTTGTCCCCATTTACAGTACATCTATATAACACCCTTATTTACTATTGTAGAATAAGATTTTGGTATAGATGAAGGTAATCCTTGGCTGCTTTGTTTACAAACAGGATAAAGGGTTCAGGAGCTGTCATTTTGCCAGCAATTTAAACACACTTTTTTCTTTGTAAATGTAAGTTGTATACATTGCACAGATGTGCCACTTCATAGGCACCATCATATATATATATATATATATATATATATATATATATATATATATATATATATATATATTTTTTTTTTTTTTTTTTTTTTGCAGAGGCCTTTTAGAATAAAATGAGGGGTGTTGCAATTTTTTATGTCACACAGTATTTGTGCAGCGGTTTTTCAAATGCAATTTTTTGGAGAAAAAATACACTTTAATGAGCTAAAACAAAACAAAACACAATATTTACCCCAATTTTTTTGTATAATGTTAAAGATGATATTACACCCAGTAAATAGATACCTAATATATCACGCCTTAAAATTGTGTCTGCTCGTGGAATGGCGGAAAACTACAGTGCTTAAATTTCTCCATAGGTGTCGCTTTAAATGCCTATACAGGTTACTAGTTTAGAGTTACACAGGAGGTCTGGGGCTAAAATTATTGCTCTTGCTCTGACGTTTGCGACAATACCACACATGTGTGGTGCAATCACCATTTATATATGTGCGCGTGAGAGACATATGCGTTCGCATTTGCGCGTAAGCATGGGGGGGTGATTTTAATTGTTTTTTTTTAATTATTATTATTATTTATTTTATACAAAACTTTTTTTACACTTTTTTTGTGGATTAACTTTATTACTATCACAAGAGATGAGCAACATCCCTTGTGACAGTAAGGTCCGTAGCAGGTCCTCTTTGTGGAGAGATCTGGGGTCAGATCTCTCCTCTGGCCTTCAATACAGCTGATCAGACACAGATTGGTCTGATTGGCTACTTTCCTGACAGCTGAACAAAGAAGCGAAACTGGATGTGACAACATACTCATTGCTCCCTGTTTCTGGGGTCACAGAGAGAGAGGAACAACTTCAGTTCCTCTCTCTCTCTCTCTCTGTTCTGTGCAGCCATCGAATGGCTCCCGGGCTCTGCAATCAGATGGCAGAGCCCGGGAAAGGCGGCGGCAGTAAGGGGGTGGGACTCCCTTCCGCCACCCACAGAAGAGATTGAGTGGCTATTTAGTCACTCAAATCACTTCTGCTACAAACTGAATCACCAGCTGAGAAATGTCATACCAGGTTAATACCTGCAGGTGCAGGCATCATTCTGGTATACCCGAAGCAAACAGAGGACATACATGGATGTCCTACAGGCGGGAAATAGTTAATAGAGTTTTGCATGTCATTGTTTGATATTAAGCATTAATAAAATCACTGTTCCTAGCCAAACAAAATTTTTCTTTTTGCATTGGTACCCCCAGTGCAATGCCCAGCTACCCCCATGCCATTTGTTTGAAAGATAGCCCAGAAAATGGGCAGAACGGTTTTCTTTCACATAAAACGCTCAAATGTTTTGGCAAAATAAAACCTGCTTTGTTTTTTTTCTATTTGCTGCCTATTCAAGTGCTTGCATACTGTCCTGATGCTAGTCATTTTCTCCCGATCACATACCTGAAGTCTAAATTTTGGTGAGGGAAATAACTGGGAATATCTGTGAACAATAATAACATATACTGTATGTAAACAATCATAACATATAATATAAGCATACTTTTAGATGATATAATAAGTGAAACCCCAGTTAAAACAAAACAAACTGACAAAAACATATAATTTTTCTGTCCCACAATTTCATACTGTGCAAAAGAGGAGGGGAAGGGGGGTATATTCTTACCCCCCCCCCCCCCATCCCCTTATTTTCTGCACATTATACTGTATAATTATGACACCAAGAAATTATGTATAATTATGACACCGGGAAGTTATATCTGTTTTCTTTGTTTCTCAGGTTTTTGCTTATATTATACAATATGTTATGATTGTTTGCAGATATTACTGTGACGTGAATGATGAATGATGATGAATAACCCCTGCTTCAGTTCATATCCAGAGGAAGCAATGTTTGATTGTGAAAGGCTTGGATTTCAAGAGCTGTATATACTGTAAGCTATTCAATTTGGAGGCAATTGTGTTGAGTTTTAATAACATTTATATGTCTTTTAACTGAATAATATTTTTTTTTTGATTGTTTGTTGTGTAAATATTAGAAGCCTTCTTTGAGGTACATTTAAAGTCCTACATCCTATTCCCACCCTGTATGGGGCTGCTCTATGCAATAAGATAAAGGGCTGGTAATTATTGAAGTTGTACAGTATATTGAGATTTGATGAGTCAACGATTTAGATCCATGGGAACTGTTAAACTTACCTTTAGCTTTTAAATTTCCTACTTCCACCAGTCAGTTAAGGCCTGTTACTGCTGGATAGGGATGAGCTTCGAGTTCGAGTCGAACTCATGTTCCACTTGAACATCGGCTGTTCGCCAGTTCGCCGAACAGCGAACAATTTGGGGTGTTCGCGGCAAATTCGAACACCCTTTAAAAGTAAAAAAAAAGGCGGGAAGAAGAGAAGGAATTGAGAACCAATTCCAAACTAAAGCAATTCGTCAAAGAGGAGCAGGCAATTAACAAAAATATGAATAACGTTTATTAGTAACTCACTTGAACACCAATCAAATATAAATAATTAAAAACAGGTACCACCACCAATTCATAAAATAGACAAACCGCATTGGACTGGTGTTCTGTCTATCAAAGGCGCCGGGCCAAGAGGTGGGGCTATGTGACGGTGAGCCTCGGGAACACAGGAAATTCAAATCAAAGCTCTTACAGCTCTCTGCTCGTACAGACAGCTTGCCTCTTCCTCTCCTCACTTCCCCCAGCTGGGGACCGTGCGGGCGGTACTGGCCTCCCCGCAGTATGCATTTCTCATCCTCCCCACGGCCCCTCTCCGCTGCGGGCCCCATAGCGCCCGCGTGGCTCGCTATGGCGGTAGTTCTGCCACAGCTGTCTTCATTTCAGGCTGCAAAGCAACAAAATGTGATTGTTTTAAGGTGGTGGGGGAGGGGGTTTTCCTTAAGGATTCCATGCAAGGTCAGACATACACCCTGACCAATATTTATGCCCCCAACACTCGTACAATCTATTTCTTTTCCAATACTATTAAGAAGCTGTCTGTTTTTTGGGAATGATTATTAATCCAAGTTGGGGATTTTAATTTAACACCAGACCCAACCACAGACACTGTATCCAGGAATGCTTCCTTTTATCGCTCTGGAAACAGGACAGGTGCCCTACCATTCTTGTTTGGAAGAAGGAAGTAGATAAGATAATGGAACCAGAGAGGTGTGTACTAACCTCCCAAGACAAGGAAGAAAAATGTTGTGAAATTTGGCCTGGGTGAATGTATTACTCTAATTATAATAATAAACTGTGAACAGTTTTCCCTGTACAAATGATCTGACCTTGGTTATATATAGCTACTAGCCTTGTCAAGGTATTGGTGCCCTTTTGTGCCGTGATGGGGGGGTGGGGGGGCTGCCGTCTGCTTGCCACAGAGGGGGGGCTGAGCAGTGTCACTGCGGACAACCCCAACCTATCCTCTCCACCCATAGCTGCAGAGAGAAACTGGAGGCTTTAGGGAGGCAGAAACTAAATGAGAAAGTCATCTGATGGCCAGTAGAGTGAAGGGGGAGGAGCTCTGTGCTCTGCCAGGAAACCCCATGTCAGGAGAGGCATCCCTGGGGCACATGTAAAGATGCACTGGCAGGGATACTGAGGCTGAGTGGCTGAGGCTGAGGCAATGAGGGGGAATTGACTGACAAAGTAAGTAAGTAATTGCTAGTGCAATTGATCCCATCCTCCACCACCGCTGCCTCTTGCTGATCCTATCCCCCCACCACCACTACAGATCTCCTCCCTGATGGGGGGTAGGGATGGGATTTGTGGTGGAGGGGATGGGATCAGTAAGAAGCAGCAGTGGTAGTTGGAAAGGATGGCTCCACCACTGCCACTGATCTCATCCCCTCATCACCACTGCCACTGATCCCCCCTCACCACTATAGCTGCCACTGATCTCACCCCTCTCGCCAACACCACTGCCACTGATTTTGCCCGCCCTCACCACCACCGCTACCACTGATCCCAACCCCCCTCACCATCACCTCTGACACTGATCTCATCCACCCATCACCGCTGCCACGGATCCCCCCTCAAAACTGCTGATGGTGGGACCCCATTTTATTTTGTATAAGCTCCCTCCTGCCAAATTTGTGACAATACCACACATGTGTGGTGCAATCACCGTTTATATATGTGCGCGTGAGAGACATATGCGTTCGCATTTGCGCATAAGCATGGGGGGGGGTGATTTTAATTGTTTTTTTTAATTATTATTATTATTATTATTTATTTTATACAAAACTTTTTTTACACTTTTTTTGTGGATTAACTTTATTACTATCACAAGAGATGAGCAACATCCCTTGTGACAGTAAGGGCCGTAGCAGGTCCTCTTTGTGGAGAGATCTGGGGTCAGATCTCTCCTCTGGCCTTCAATACAGCTGATCAGGCACAGATTGGTCTGATTGGCTACTTTCCTGGCAGCTGAACAAAGAAGCAAAACTGGATGTGACAATATACTCATTGCTCCCTGTTTCTGGGGTCACAGAGAGAGAGGAACAACGTCAGTTCCTCTCTCTCTCTCTCTCTCTCTCTGTTCTGTGCAGCCATCGAATGGCTCCCGGGCTCCGCAATCAGATGGCAGAGCCACTCAAATCACTTCTGCTACAAACTGAATCACCAGCTGAAAAATGCCATACCAGGTTAATACCTGCAGGTGCAGGCATCATTCCGGTATACCCGCAGCAAACAGAGGACATACATGGATGCCCTACAGGCGGGAAATAGTTAATAGAGTTTTGCATTTCATTGTTTGATATTAGGCATTAATAAAATCACTGTTCCTAGCCAAACAAATTTTTTCTTTCTGCACTGGTTCCCCCAGTGCAATGCCCAGCTACCCCCATGCCATTTGTTTGAAAGATAGCCCAGAAAATGGGCAGAACGGTTTTCTTTCAGATAAAACGCTCAAATGTTTTGGCAAAATAAAACCTGCTTTGTTTTTTTCTATTTGCTGCCTATTCAAGTGCTTGCATACTGTCCTGATGCTAGTCATTTTCTCCCGAACACATACCTGAAGTCTCAATTTTGGTGAGGGAAATAACTGGGAATATCTGTGAACAATCTTAACATATACTGTATGTAAACAATCATAACATATAATATAAGCATACTTTTAGATGATATAATAAGTGAAACCCCAGTTAAAACAAAACAAACTGACAAAAACATATAATTTTTCTGTCCCACAATTTCATACTGTGCAAAAGAGGAGGGGAAGGGGGGGTATATTCTTATCCCCCCCCCCCCCATCCCCTTCTTTTCTGCACATTATACTGTATAATTATGACACCAAGAAATTATGTATAATTATGACACCGGAAAGTTATATCTGTTTTCTTTGTTTCTCAGGTTTTTGCTTATAATATACAATATGTTATGATTGTTTGCAGATATTACTGTGACGTGAATGATGAATGATGATGAATAACCCCTGCTTCAGTTCATATCCTGAGGAAGCAATGTTTGATTGTGAAAGGCTTGGATTTCAAGAGCTGTATATACTGTAAGCTATTCAATTTGGAGGCAATTGTGTTGAGTTTTAATAACATTTATATGTCTTTTAACTGAATAATACTTTTTTTTTTGATTGTTTGTTGTGTAAATATTAGAAGCCTTCTTTGAGGTACATTTAAAGTCCTACGTCCTACAACTCATGTTCGACTCGAACATTGGCTGTTCGCAAGTTCGCCGAACAGCGAACAATTTGGGGTGTTCGCGGCAAATTCGAATGGTGTGGAACACCCTTTAAAAGTCTATGGGAGAAATCAAAAGTGCTAATTTTAAAGGCTAATATGCAAGTTATTGTCATAAAAAGTGTTTGGGGACCTGGGTCCTGCCCCAGGGGACATGGATCATTGCAAAAAAAAGTTTTAAAAACGGCCGTTTTTTTAGGAGCAGTGATTTTAATAATGCTTAAAGTCAAACAATAAAAGTGTAATATCCCTTTAAATTTCATACCTGGGGGGTGTCTATAGTATGCCTGTAAAGGGGCGCATGTTTCCTGTGTTTAGAACAGTCTGACAGCAAAATGAAATTTTGAAGGAAAAAACCCATTTAAAACTACCCGCGGCTATTGCATTGCCGACAATACACATAGAAGTTCATTGATAAAAACGGCATGGGAATTCCCCAAAGGGGAACCCCGAACCAAAATATAAAAAAAGAAAAATGACGTGGGAGTCCCCCTAAATTCCATACCAGGCCCTTCAGGTCTGGTATGGATATTAGGGGGGAAGCCCGGCCAAAATTAAAAAAAAAAAATGACGTGGGGTTCCCCCTAAATTCCATACCAGACCCTTCAGGTCTGGTATGGATTTTAAGGGGAACCCCGCGCCAAAAAAAAAAAAACGGCGTGGGTCCCCCGAAAAATCCATACCAGACCCTTATCCGAGCACGCAACCTGGCAGGCCACAGGAAAAGAGGGGGGGACGAGAGTGCGCCCCCCCCTCCTGAACCGTACCAGGCCACATGCCCTCAACATTGGGAGGGTGCTTTGGGGTAGCCCCCCAAAACACCTTGTCCCCATGTTGATGAGGACAAGGGCCTCATCCCCACAACCCTGGCTGGTGGTTGTGGGGGTCTGCGGGTGGGGGCTTATCAGAATCTGGAAGCCCCCTTTAACAAGGGGACCCCCAGATCCCGGCCCCCCCCTGTGTGAAATGGTAAGGGGGTACTTACCCCTACCATTTCACTAAAAAACTGTCAAAAATGTTAAAAATGACAAGAGACAGTTTTTGACAATTCCTTTATTTAAATGCTTCTTCTTTCTTCTATCTTCCTTCATCTTCTGGTTCTTCTGGTTCTTCCTCTGGCGTTCTCGTCCAGCATCTCCTCCGCGGCGTCTTCTATCTTCTTCTCCTCGGGCCGCTCCGCACCCATGGCATGGGGGGGAGGCTCCCGCTCTTCTGTTCTTCAGAAGAAAGAAGAAGCATTTAAATAAAGGAATTGTCAAAAACTGTCAAGTACCCCCTTACCATTTCACACAGGGGGGGGGCGGGATCTGGGGGTCCCCTTGTTAAATAGGGCTTCCAGATTCCGATAAGCCCCCCGCCCGCAGACCCCCACAACCACCGGCCAGGGTTGTGGGGATGAGGCCCTTGTCCTCATCAACATGGGGACAAGGTGTTTTGGGGGGCTACCCCAAAGCACCCTCCCAATGTTAAGGGCATGTGGCCTGGTACGGTTCAGGAGGGGGGGGCCCACTCTCGTCCCCCCTCTTTTCCTGCTGCCTGCCAGGTTGCGTGCTCGGATAAGGGTCTGGTATGGAATTTAGGGGGAACCCCACGTCATTTTTTTTTTTTAATTTTGGCCGGGCTTCCCCCCTAATATCCATACCAGACCTGAAGGGCCTGGTATGGAATTTAGGGGGACTCCCACGTCATTTTTTTTTTTTAATTTTGGTTCGGGGTTCCCCTTTGGGGAATTCCCATGCCGTTTTTATCAATGAACTTCTATGTGTATTGTCGGCAATGCAATAGCCGCGGGTAGTTTTAAATGCTTTTTTTCCTTCAAAATGTCATTTTGCTGTCAGACTGTTCTAAACACAGGAAACATGTGCCCCTTTACAGGCATACTATAGACACCCCCCAGGTATGAAATTTAAAGGGATATTACACTTTTATTGTTTGACTTTAAGCTTTATTAAAATCACTGCTCCTGAAAAAACGTCCGTTTTTAAAACTTTTTTTTGCATTGATCCATGTCCCCTGGGGCAGGACCCAGGTCCCCAAACACTTTTTATGATAATAACTTGCATATTAGCCTTTAAAATTAGCACTTTTGATTATTCATGTTCGTGTCCCATAGACTTTAACGGTGTTCGCGTGTTCGAACGAACTTTTTTCCTGTTCGCATGTTCTGGTGCGAACCGAACAGGGGGGTGTTAGGCTCATCCCTACTGCTGGATAGGGATAAGCTTCGAGTTCGAGTCGAACTCATGTTCCACTTGAACATCGGCTGTTCGCCAGTTCGCCGAGCAGCGAACAATTTGGGGTGTTCGCGGCAAATTCGAACACCCTTTAAAAGTTAAAAAAAAAGGAGGGGAGAAGAGAAGGAATTGAGAACCAATTCCAAACTAAAGCAATTCGTCAAAGAGGAGCAGGCAATTAACAAAAATATGAATAAAGTTTATTAGTAACTCACTTGAACACCAATCGAATATAAATAATTAAAAACAGGTACCACCACCAATTCATAAAATAGACAACGTTGTCTTGGACAAACACAGATGGCAACCACACACAGAAACCATGCACACCTCCTATCAAATGAATACAAGATGATAACTCCTATTGGGTCATCTAGTAGGAAGCTAATTATCCTGATCAGTGTCAGCGTCCAGGCTGATTGCGAGTGAAAGGAAGGTGGATGGTAAATGCAGCCTGTATGGAATCAACGTCCAGTATGCAAAATGTCAATAAGGGGAACTGACAATGACCAACTTAGCGTCAATGCATTAAGAATTACAGCCCTAGTATGCAGAGTTTACCATAGACGTATATTGCCGTGGAAAACAGATTGCAAGGCATGAAGACCTGTATATGAGTGACCGTGGGTGCTGGAGAAATGGAGCAGGCTTAGATGGACAGCTAAATAATTATACAAAAAATACCTCGCTGTGAATAAATTTAAAGTGAAAAAAATATTAAAATGCAAATTATAACATATAATATGAATAAACCTCAAAAAAGCCGCTGCTAGAAGTGAGATACACACAAACGTAAATGTGACAATAAGTAGCAGCGCTAAACCTACTATAAACTAAGAAACATATACCAATAGTGTTTAACACTGTGCAGTATAAAAAATTAGAAAGACTAAATAAATAAATAAAAGTCTATCTTCATAATTAGGCAGTGTTCAAACAATTAACCGGAAAGTGAGTGTAGTTCAATTGATTAATTCCATCCTCCACCGCAACACCAGTAATACACCACAAAAAATGCTCGCTTACCGGACGGCAAGCTCTATAAGCCTGCGACCTATACCCAGCCAGGGCCTTTAATCCAATTGAGGACCAAAAGGACGGTGTCCAGGCAAACCCCTCAGGATGCTCAGCATACAGAGCAGAGCCCACCAAACTCGCCAGTCACAGATCATATATGTGGGCAGAATGTGGTAGCATTCGGATGTTTCCCAGAACGAGAAAGGATCACCATAGCATAATACTGATAATCATTGTTTATTATATAAAAAGAATGTCACTTACAATATTCTGAAATGTTAAAAGCAAATCAGCCGGCTGGCTAGTACAAACACCCGTCCCTCGAATGGCACACGCGAGACGTCAGCATGTCAGCTCCTCCCAACGCGCGTTTCGTCATATGATGATGTCGTCTGGGGCACGGGCGACGCACTGATGTGTCGCGTATAAAAACAAATTGGATTAAACCAAGCCTTGATGTGAGTCCAGACCAGGAAATCATCTAGCGTTTCACACTAAGACATGGCAAAAGCCCAAATCCGCCATATTGGGTGCTGGAAAAGCAATCCCCTATGGCGGGCCGGACAAAAACCAATGAGGCCAAATATAAAGAATAATATAATTAAATTAAAATTTGTGTTAGTGTTAAAAAATGGCAAATCAACGGTACCAGTCATATTCAACTTCTGCACCGGGATAATATAGGTATTGAGAACTAAAACTAAAATCTGCTTCAAATTAGCCAATGAGCAGTGTCTTATGAGATTAAAATATGCAGAGGACAAGAGAAACAAACTAGACCTGATAGGTTAATATTGGGTGGTTAGTAGTAAATTTTAGTAAGACAGCTGTGTTAGATAGATCATCAGTGCATTTAGGGGACAACTGAATATAAACAAACAATCCCAATAGTAGGGTTGTAGAGGTAAGATCTCACCCAATTGTAGGCACTGGAATGTGACACCGGTCAGATGAAAAAGCCGTATCTTGCTCGAGCCGTCCCCAGGTTTCCGGTCAAACTATCTTCCATCCAGATGCATAGTATTGCCTGTGAAGTCCAGCTGGTAATGGCATCATACTGATGCGTTTCATCCGTCACTCGGATTTCTTCAGAGCATGCGCCGTAGCAGTCACCTTAAATAGCCCAGACATAAACCACGTAGATACGTTGGCTTCTGGTTGTCTCGGCGACGGCGCAACTAATTGACAGCCATACGTACGCAAAGAACAATACATGGACGACGGGCCGGTCTGTGGGTGCAGAGAAATCCACAGAGGAAAAGCAAAATATGAACAGCACAAATGGATGAGATATAAACAGTAATAAAGAAACAAATAAGTGGTTATGGAATGGAAAGAAAAAGAAAAAAAGAAAAAAAGAAAAGAAAGAAAAAGAAAATAGATTTGAACCATCCAGTGAATAATGGGTAGTAGATGGGAGAATTGACACGGATGTGTTTACTGGAACCCACCACCAGCACCTTCCAGCAAGCTTCCAGCAAGCATCCCCAGGTAGATCCACAAGCCTGTATGACACCCCGTCATATGGTGAGAGTGTCCACCCCCTCTGGTAAGCGTATTTACCCCCTTTATTTACGTGTGGACTCCGAACACATGAAGATCACCCACTCGACCCAAGAACTCACATATGTTTTCCTCCCACTATTAACATCACATTGTTTTTGTCAATGAGTTTATATTGCACTATGAACATTGCTCCTAACAACTGCAATTTGTGTCTTTACGTTATTCATTGTGATTTATAATCATTACTATGCACATGTTTGGCTACTACACACAATATAAATTTATTTAGGGTGGTCACTCACCCCTTCATGCACATTTTTTCCCATTCTACTTAGCGCTGCATTTATTATTTTTTGTTTATAAATGGATGAGATATAAACAGTAATAAAGAAACAAATAAGTGGTTATGGAAAGAAAAAAGAATAAAAGAAAAGAAAGAAAAAGAAAATAGATTTGAACCATCTAGTGAATAATGGGTAGTAGATGGGGGAATTGACACGGATGTTGGCAAGGATACAGCACCAGGGGGATAGATCCCATTGTGACTGGCCAGGATTAGGGTGTAAGAAACACGGAGAGGTTACATTCATTGTTTAACCCACGCGGATGCATGCTATTTAAATTATAGATCCACATTTTTTCTTTTTGACAAAGAATTCTGTCAAATTCACCCCTCCTAAGGGAAAGGTTCAGCTTATAGATACCCTTAAATGTTAGTCAGGTAGGATTCCCACCATGAAATTTACGGAAATGCAGGGGGGTGGGGCGCTCATCGTCCTTACTGAGGATGATTTGGACATGCTCACCGATTCTGACCCTGAGTTGCCTCTTAGTCTTGCCCACATATTTTTTCCAACAGGGGCAGGTGAGCATGTAAATCACTCTGGTAGTGTTGCAGTTGATGAAGTTATATATTTTAAATTGTTTCTTACCGTCAGAATCGGTGAACACGTCCGTGCGTTCAACATACCTACAGACCGAGCACCTACCACATCTGAACATGCCTTTCAGAGGTGGAAGTTGGGAAAGCCAATTAGGAGTAGGCGATCTTTTGTACTCTAAGTGAATAAGGCAGTCTCTAAGACTCCTAGAGCGATGGGCAGTGAGGAGGGGACGCATGCCAACAATATTACCCAGGACAGGCGACTCAGACAGAATGTGCCAATGTTGGCTAAGAATTGCCTTAACTTGGTCCGAATGGGCACCAAATTTGGTAATGATCCTAATAAGTTCCTGTGTATTTTTCACAGATTTAGGATCTTTTTTAATAAGAAGTTTCTGTCGATCTGTCTGAATGGCCCTCTTTTTAGCTTCCCTAATACATGAATGAGAATAACCTCTTTCCCTAAATCTACCGTAAAGGTCCCTGGCTTCGGCTACAAAGTCTTGTTGGTTGGAACAGTTTATTTGTGTTCTAAGAAACTGGCCTACTGGTATTCCTTTAATCAGGGATTTGGGATGATTGCTTGTGGCCTGAAGAAGGGTGTTGGCTGCTGTAGGCTTCCTATGGGTCCTGGTATTGATCAGACCATTGTCAACTCCTATAGTCAGATCAAGGAAGGAGAGGGTGTGGGGATGGGCTGTAAAGGTAAGTTTGATGTTGCGGTCATTGGTGTTCAGTTCATACATGAACTGCAGCAGTTCATGTTCAGTACCATCCCAGATCATGAGCACGTCATCAATGTACCTCAGCCACAAACGACTGTGGCTGAGGTACATTGGCGACGGGTATACCAGTTCCTCCTCCCACATACCCAGACGGAGGCATGCGTACGAGGGGGCTCAGGGCGCTCCCATAGACGTCCCCCTAGTCTGTTGGTAATAAGAACCCATAAAATTGGAAGCAGTTGTGTTCCAATAGAAAGGTGAGAATCTCACCAATAAATTCATTCTGCTGTCCAAGAAGTGGAAACTTCTTTTCAAGAAAAAACTGAACGGCCTTAAGTCCCCAAGTATGGGGAATCGACGTATACAGAGATTCTACGTTGATCCCTACCATAAGGTTTCCCTCCGGCAGAGCCATAGCGTCCAGTCATAGCAGTACATCCCTAGTATCCTGCACATAAGAAGGTAGGTCATAGACCAATTCCTTAATCAGTGCATCAATGAATTTTCCAGTTTTTTCCAAGGGACCATTGACAGCGGACACTATGGGCCTACCGGATGGCTTATGTAGGGACTTGTGAAGCTTGGGTATGATATAAAATGTAGGGGTTTTAAACTGCGAGACACGTAGGTAATTGAATTATTTTCTAGTGATCAACCTCTCTTCCAGGCCAAGGCTCAAAAGGTAATTGAGGGCATTGACAATGGCAGGAAAGGGGTTTGAATGAAGCTTGCGATAAGTGAGCTCATCACTGAGTAGTCTTCTCACTTCATTCTCATATTGGTCCTCGGTAAGGAGGACCACATTCCCTCCCTTATCACTGCCCTTGATGACAATGCCTGGGGCCTCCTCAAGTTCCCTTAGTGCTTTCCTTTCCTCCCATGAAAGATTGTCAATGCCTTTATATTAATTGAACTTGGATAGGTCCCTCTTGACTTGCGCCAAGAAGAATTCAATGGACTTGTGCTTGGATAATGGGGGCATTTTGACTGATTTGATAGATAAATTAGCAGAGCGTGTAAGTTCATGTTGACGATCTAAGGTCTCTGTTTCTGAATCAGAATCAGCTGTGTAAAACGAGGTCTGGAGATAATGCAATTGATTGTTGATGAGGAGCAGATCCAACTAGATGAAATTAAAACTGAAATAGATATTAGAACGGATCCTTCTTTTGAAAAACATAATGAAACTTCATAAAAAAGAAATAGAAAGAACGCAAAAAAATCTGAAAACTCATAAACAGGATAAGTTTAAACAGAACCTACTGGATCTTGAATGTGGTGATCTGTTTGACCCCACGATCCATATAGGTAGAAGCCGATCATGGAGGAGTAGAGGAAGAAGTAACAACCCAAAAAATTCACATAGCTCTAAAACTAATCGTAAACACTACTCATCTACTGATAGCGATTGTGAACATAAGATCTCTCTGTGACTTTTTTAGAGAAAGATCAACCCTCCCCAGACAGTCCCGGCACAACCACAGGAAAAGCCACATTAAACATAAAGGGCAAAACATGTACACACCTGTCTCCGAACCGCCAGGGAAGGGCAAGGGTAACACGCAAAAGCCAGCGACAACTGAGGAGCAAAACACACAGAACATAGGAGATTTCTCCACTACGTGTGATCCTATTTCTTCCAGTTACCTCCCAGACATGAAAGTGGTCAACCTCACTAAGTTTCCGCTTAATGCACATCACATTTCACTACTCAATAGAGGCCTCTCTTTCTCCCCTAAGTCAGGGATGAACGAATTTGAAGTCTATAAGGATGTTTCTCTTTACCTTAGAAAAGTAATCTTTAGGTACTGGCACTCATCAAGACATAATGAGCCTGAATTAATTCAATCAAATAAGGAAGAAAGAGATGCTTTAGTTTCCCCCCTACAAGAGAATGTTGATTCTGATTCAGAAACAGAGACCTTAGATCGTCAACATGAACTTACACGCTCTGCTAATTTATCTATCAAATCAGTCAAAATGCCCCCATTATCCAAGCACAAGTACATTGAATTCTTCTTGGCGCAAGTCAAGAGAGACCTATCCAAGGTCAATTGGAAATATAAAGGCATTGACAATCTTTCACGGGAGAAAAGGAAAGCACTAAGGGAACTTGAGGAGGCCCCAGGCATTGTCATCAAGGGCAGTGATAAGGGAGGGAATGTGGTCCTCCTTACTGAGGACCAATATGAGAATGAAGTGAGAAGACTACTCAGTAGGGATGAGCTTCGTGTTCGAGTCGAACCCATGTTCGACTCGAACATCGGCTGTTCGGTCGTTCGCCGAATTGCGAACGATATGGGCCGTTCGCGCCAAATTCGTGTGGCGCGTCACGGCCCATAATTCACTGCGGCATCGCAGTGCATTGCTGGCTGATGATTGGCCAAGCATGCACTATGACCCGCATGCTTGGCCAATCACAGCGCCGCCTGAACAGAGAGCCCTAATTGGCCAAAGCCAAGGAGGCTTTGGCCAATTATGGCTCAGGGGATTTAGTACACGCCCCACACTATATAAGGCCGCCTGCACGGCGGCCCTGTGTAGTGTGTGTTCCGGTGTGCAGAGACAGTGTCATTTGATTTGAGTTAGATAAATTAGGCAGAACAGTCAGTCAGTTAGCTGCACTTACAGTGTATTGTGTATATATATGCATCCCAGGTGTTGCATATATATATATACACTGTATTCAGTTTAGCTAGATCCGTTCCTGTTATCTTCTAGACTATTTACATTTAGTGCAGTGCGTCCTGCTCACAGTGTTCAGCTAGATCCGTTCCTGTTATCTTCTAGACTATTTACATTTAGTGCAGTGCGTCCTGCTCACAGTGTTCAGCTAGATCCGTTCCTGTTATCTTATAGACTATTTACATTTAGTGCAGTGCGTCCTGCTCACAATGTTCAGCTAGATCCGTTCCTGTTATCTTCTAGACTATTTACATTTAGTGCAGTGCGTCCTGCTCACAGTGTTCAGCTAGATCCGTTCCTGTTATCTTCTAGACTATTTACATTTAGTGCAGTGCGTCCTGCTCACAGTGTTCAGCTAGATCCGTTCCTGTTATCTTCCTACTGACAGGCAGGCTTGTCTGGTTACAGTATATAAAGCTACCTGAAGAAAATTACAGGTGTTCTATTTGATCCTATTAGTACCACGGTCAGGCAGCTAGACTATTTACATTTAGTACAGTGCGTCCTGTTCACAGTGTTCAGCTAGATCCGTTCCTGTTATCTTCCTACTGACAGGCAGGCTTGTCTGGTTACAGTATATAAAGCTACCTGAAGAAAATTACAGGTGTTCTATTTGATCCTATTAGTACCACGGTCAGGCAGCTAGACTATTTACATTTAGTACAGTGCGTCCTGCTCACAGTGTTCAGCTAGATCCGTTCCTGTTATCTTCCTACTGACAGGCAGGCTTGTCTGGTTACAGTATATAAAGCTACCTGAAGAAAATTACAGGTGTTCTATTTGATCCTATTAGTACCACGGTCAGGCAGCTAGACTATTTACATTTAGTACAGTGCGTCCTGCTCACAGTGTTCAGCTAGATCCGTTCCTGTTATCTTCCTACTGACAGGCAGGCTTGTCTGGTTACAGTATATAAAGCTACCTGAAGAAAATTACAGGTGTTCTATTTGATCCTATTAGTACCACGGTCAGGCAGCTAGACTATTTACATTTAGTACAGTGCGTCCTGCTCACAGTGTTCAGCTAGATCCGTTCCTGTTATCTTCCTACTGACAGGCAGGCTTGTCTGGTTACAGTATATAAAGCTACCTGAAGAAAATTACAGGTGTTCTATTTGATCCTATTAGTACCACGGTCAGGCAGCTAGACTATTTACATTTAGTACAGTGCGTCCTGCTCACAGTGTTCAGCTAGATCCGTTCCTGTTATCTTCCTACTGACAGGCAGGCTTGTCTGGTTACAGTATATAAAGCTACCTGAAGAAAATTACAGGTGTTCTATTTGATCCTATTAGTACCACGGTCAGGCAGCTAGACTATTTACATTTAGTACAGTGTGTCCTGCTCACAGTGTTCAGCTAGATCCGTTCCTGTTATCTTCCTACTGACAGGCAGGCTTGCCTGGTTACAGTATATAAAGCTACCTGAAGAAAATTACAGGTGTTCTATTTGATCCTATTAGTACCACGGTCAGGCAGCTAGACTATTTACATTTAGTACAGTGCGTCCTGCTCACAGTGTTCAGCTAGATCCGTTCCTGTTATCTTCCTACTGACAGGCAGGCTTGTCTGGTTACAGTATATAAAGCTACCTGAAGAAAATTACTGGTGTTCTATCCCAGCTTAGTGCAGCTACAGGCAATTAGTATGTCTGGAAGGCCAAGAAGGAGAGGCAGACAGTCACAAGCCAATAAGAGAGGGCAAGCAGGCTCTGTGTCTAGTGCTGGTCGTGGAGACGGTGCATCCTCATCAGCACGTGGCCATGGGACACGCTTGGCCTTTTTTTCGGCAGCTGGCCGTGTTGAGCCGCAACATGCGGAAGACTTGGTCGAGTGGATGACCAAGCCGTCCTCATCCTCTCTCACCCAGGGTGCTTTGTCTGGCAAAGCAGCGGCCTCTTCCCTCAGCTCAATGTCATCAGTGACTCCTTCCCTAGCTCCTCCATGTCCTCCTGAGGATTCCCTCGAACTGTTTGACCACAGTGTTGGGTACATGCTCCAGGAGGATGGCCAGCGTTTGGAAGGCTCTGATGATGATACTGAGCTCGATGAAGGCAGTAACATGAGCACGGACAGAGGGGGTGCCCAAGAAGGACAGCAATCTGGCAGTCATGCTCCCCCTGCTGCAGCATACTGCCAGGTTTGCTCCAGTGATGAGGAGGGAGGGGATGATGAGGTCACTGACTCAACGTGGGTGCCTGATAGGAGAGAGGAGGAGGAGGAGGAGGAGGAGGAGGAGGAGGAGGTGGCACATCACCAACGAGGCAGGATGCCCTCCAGGGGCCAGCCTAAGGGCAGCACATTGACTGCATCACACCCCAAAGCTCCACATGTGCAGGGCGCTGCAGTCTCTGCGCGTTATTCAAAAAGTTCTTTGGTGTGGGCCTTTTTTGAGACCAGTGCATCAGATCGCACCGCTGCTATTTGCAACATATGTCTCAAGTGTATCTCGCGTGGCCAAAACATCTCCCGCCGGGGGGTGTTCGGCTCATCCCTACTACTCAGTGATGAGCTCACTTATCGCAAGCTTCATTCAAATCCCTTTCCTGCCATTGTCAATGCCCTCAATTACCTTTTGAGCCTTGGCCTGGAAGAGAGGTTGATCACTAGAAAATAATTCAATTACCTACGTGTCTCGCAGTTTAACACCCCTACGTTTTATATCATACCCAAGCTTCACAAGTCCCTACATAACCCATCCGGTAGGCCCATAGTGTTCGCTGTCAATGGTCCCTTGGAAAAACTGGAAAATTCATTGATGCACTGATTAAGGAATTGGTCTATGACCTACCTTCTTATGTGCAGAATACTAGGGATGTACTGCTACGACTGGACACTATGGCTCTGCCGGAGGGAACCCTTATGGTAGGGATCGACGTAGAATCTCTGTATACGTCGATTCCCCATACTTGGGGACTTAAGGCCGTTTAGTTTTTTCTTGAAAAGAAGTTTCCACTTCTTGGACAGCAGAATGAATTAATTGGTGAGATTCTCACCTTTCTATTGGAACACAACTGCTTCCAATTTATGGGTTCTTATTACCAACAGACTAGGGGGGCGTCTATGGGAGCGCCCTGGGCTCCCTCGTACGCATGCCTTCATCTGGGTATATGGGAGGAGGAACTGGTATACCCGTCGCCAATGTACCTCAGCCACAGTCGTTTGTGGCTGAGGTACATTGATGACGTGCTCATGATCTGGGATGGCACTGAACATGAACTGCTGCAGTTCATGGATGAACTGAACACCAATGACCGCAACATCAAACTTACCTTTACAGCCCATCCCCACACCCTCTCCTTCCTTGATCTGACTATAGGAGTTGAGAATGGTCTGATCAATACCAGGACCCATAGGAAGCCTACAGCAGCCAACACCCTTCTTCAGACCACAAGCGATCATCCCAAATCCCTGATTAAAGGAATACCAGTAGGCCAGTTTCTTAGAACACGAAGATACTGTTCCAAGCAACAAGACTTTCTAGCCGAAGCCAGGGACCTTTACGGTAGATTTAGGGAAAGAGGTTATTCTCATTCATGTATTAGGGAAGCTAAAAAGAGGGCTATTCAGACAGATCGGCAGAAACTTCTTATTAAAAAAGATCCTAAATCTGTGAAAAATACACAGGAACCTATTAGGATCATTACCAAATTTGGTGCCCATTGGGACCAAGTTAAGGCAATTCTTAGCCAACATTGGCACATTCTGTCTGAGTCGCCTGTCCTGGGTAATATTGTTGGCATGCATCCCCTCCTCACTGCCCGTCACTCTAGGAATCTTAGAGACTGCCTTATTCACTCAGAGTACGAAAGATCGCCTACTCCTAATTGGCTTTCCCAACTTTCACCTCTGAAAGGCATGTTCAGATGTGGTAGGTGCTCGGTCTGTAGGTATGTTGAACGCACGGACGTGTTCACCGATTCTGACGGTAAGAAACAATTTAAAATATATAACTTCATCAACTGCAATACTACCAGAGTGATTTACATGCTCACCTGCCCCTGTGGGAAAAAATATGTGGGCAAGACTAAGAGGCAATTCAGGGTCAGAATCGGTGAGCACGTCCAAAGCTTTCTCAGTAAGGACGATGAGCGCCCCATCCCCCTGCATTTCCTTAAATTTCATGGTGGGAATCCTACTGGACTCACATTTAAGGGTATCTATAAGCTGAACCTTCCCCTTAGGAGGGGTGATTTTGACAGAATTCTTTGTCAAAAAGAAAAAATGTGGATCTATAATTTAAATAGCATGTATCCGCGTGGGTTAAACAATGAATGTAACCTCTCTGTGTTTCTTACACCCTAATCCCGGCCAGTCACAATGGGATCTATCCCCCTGTGCCGGATCCTTGCCAACATGCGTGTCAATTCTCCCATCTACTACCCATTATTCACTGGATGGTTCAAATCTATTTTCTTTTTCTTTCTTTTCTTTTTTTCTTTTTTCTTTTTTCTTTCCATAACCACTTATTTGTTTCTTTATTACTGTTTATATCTCATCCATTTGTGCTGTTCATATTTTGCTTTTCCTCTGTGGATTTCTCTGCACCCACAGACTGGCCCGTCGTCCATGTATCATTCTTTACGTACGTATGGCTGTCAATTAGTTGCGCCGTCACTGAGACAGCCCGAAGCCAACGTATCTACGTGGTTTACGTCTGGGCTATTTAAGGTGAATGTCTCTGCTACGACGCATGCTCTGAAGAAATCCGAGTGACGGATGAAACGCATTAGCATGATGCTATCACGCTCTCCATAGTGCATCCACAGACCCACCCACCTGCCCAGGGAACTCCGTCCGCACTTCCGTGAGGTCATCCACATGAGCCTGAGAACTAGATGAATGTACGCATCGTACCGCTCACTGCATCTTACCAGTCAAGTACCATGCTCCCCGCTCATTACCAGCTGGACTTCACAGGCAATACTATGCATCTGGATGGAAGATAGTTTGACCGGAAACCCGGGGACAGCTCGAGCAAGATACAGCTTTTTCATCTGACCGGTGTCACATTCCAGTGCCTACAATTGGGTGAGATCTTACCTCTACACCCCTACTATTGGGATTGTTTGTTTATATTCAGTTTTCCCCTAAATGCACTGATGATCTATCTGACACAGCTGTCCATCTAAGCCTGTTCCATTTCTCCAGCACTCATATACAGGTCTTCCTCCCTTGCAATCCGTTTTCCACTGCAATATACGTCTATGGTGAACTCTGCATACTAGGACTGTAATTCTTAATGCATTGATGCTAAGTTGGTCATTGTCAGTTCCCCTTATTGACATTTTGCATACTGGACGTTGATTCCATACAGGCTGCATTTACCATCCACCTTCCTTTCACTCGCAATCAGCCTGGACGCTGACACTTATCAGGATAATTAGTTTCCTACTAGATGACCCAATAGGAGTTATCATCTTGTATTCATTTGATAGGAGGTGTGCATGGTTTCTGTGTGTGGTGGCCATCTGTGTTTGTCCAAGACAACGTTGTCTATTTTATGAATTGGTGGTGGTACCTGTTTTTAATTATTTATATTCGATTGGTGTTCAAGTGAGTTACTAATAAACTTTATTCATATTTTTGTTAATTGCCTGCTCCTCTTTGACGAATTGCTTTAGTTTGGAATTGGTTCTCAATTCCTTCTCTTCTCCCCCCCTTTTTTTTGATATGTATAATAATTCAGGGGTGCGCACCCTCATTATAGGCTTAGTGCCACGGGTGTTAGAAATTACTTACTCTGTACACAGGCACAGATATTACTGAACCAATGCTTGTTGTCACAATATAGTTAAGCAGAGCCTTTTGGTTCTTTTTTTACCCCCATTATTTACCCTTTAAAAGTCTATGGGAGAAATCAAAAGTGCTAATTTTAAAGGCTTATATGCATGGTATTGTCATAAAAAGTGTTTGGGGACCTGGGTCCTGCCCCAGGTGACATGTATCAATGCAAAAAGAATTTTTAAAAACGGACGTTTTTTCGGGAGCAGTGATTTTAATAATGCTTAAAGTGAAACAATAAAAATGTAATATTCCTTTAAATATCGTACCTGGGGGGTGTCTATAGTATGCCTGTAAAGGGGAGCATGTTTCCCGTGTTTAGAACAGTCTGACAGCAAAATGACATTTCAAAGGAAAAAAAGTAATTTAAAACTACTCGCGGCTATAATGAATTGTCAGTCTGACAATACACATAAAAGTTCATTGATAAAAACTGCATGGGATTTCCCCACAGGGGAACCCCGAACCAAAATTTTTTAAAAAAATGGCATGGGGGTCCCCCTAAATTGCATACCAGGCCCTTCAGTTCTGGTATGAATATTAAGGGGAACCCCACGCCAAAATTTAAACAAAAGGTGGCATGGGGGTCCCCCTCAAAATCCATACCAGACCCTTCAGGTCTGGTATGGATTTTAAGGGGAACACCGTGCCATTTTTTTTTTTAAAAATGGCGTGGGGTCCCCCCAAAAATCCATACCAGACCTTTATCCAAGCACACAACCTGGCAGGCTGCAGGAAAAGAGGGGGGCGAGAGAGCGCCCCCCCTCCTGAACTGTACCAGGCCACATGCCCTCAACATTGGGAGGGTGCTCTGAGGTAGCCCCCAAAGCACCTTGTCCCCATGTTGATGAGGACAAGGGCCTCATCCCCACAACCCTTGGCTGGTGGTTGTGGGGGTCTGCGGGCGGGGGGCTTATCAGAATCTGAAAGCCCCCTTTAACAAGGGGACCCCCAGATCCCGCCCCCTGTGTGAATTGGTAATGGGGTACAAATGTACCCCTACCATTTCACAAAGTGTCAAAATGGTTAAAAAACACAAGAGATGGTTTTTGACAAGTCCTTTATTAATTTCTTCTTCTTTCCGCTTCTTCTTCCATCTTCTTTCTTCTGGTCTTCCTTCGGTGTTCTTCTTCTTCCTCCATCTTCTTCTTCATCTTCTTCTTCTTCATCTTCTTCTTCCTCCACTCTTCTCGTCCCGCATCTTCCTCCAGGCTTCTTCTCCGCTCCGTCCGCACAATCCGCCTTCCAGATTCCAATAAGCCCCCCGCCCGCAGACCCCCACAACCACCGGCCAAGGGTTGTGGGGATAAGGCCCTTGTCCTCATCAACATGGGGACAAGGTGCTTTGGGGGGCTACCTCAAAGCACCCTCCCAATGTTGAGGGCATGTTGCCTGGTACGGTTCAGGGGGGGTGCTCTCTCGTGCCCCTGTCAGGTACTCACCAAGGCCGGAATGCTGAGAGTGGCTCCCCTAGCAACTAGGTGCGAGATACCCCTGAAGGTGGTACAGAGGGTATCAGGCACGGAGAGGCACGGGTTGCCAGCAGGTCACCCAGGTGTCACTAGACGTGTAGAACCCGTGTGGCATGGACTGGTTGCTAAGCTGGAGAGAAGACCGACAGGGACTCCAACACTTGACCTGGAACCAGGAACAGAGCTGAGGAGGAGCACAGGGTTAAGCAAGACAAGTCCTTTAGCAGGCCGAGGGTCAAACACCAGGTAATCGTAGAAGCAAGCACGGGTTTAAGCAAGACAAGTCCGTTTAGCAGGCCGAGGGTCAAACACTGGAGAGAGGATCAGCAGAAGAGTCGTTAATCAAGCCGGGGGTCAAACACTGGAGAGAAGATAAGCAGGGAAGTCCTTAATCAAGCCGAGGGTCAAACACTGGAGAGAAGATAAGCAGAGAAGTCCTTAATCAAGCCGAGGGTCAAACACTGGAGAGAGGATAAGCAGAGTGGTCAAACAGTCCGAGTCACTATAGGCAGGAACAGGTATGCAGAGGAATAAACGGGAACACTGGAAGCTGAGAAGACAAACCAGCAATGAGCACAAGGCATAGCTGTCTTTATATAGGCCCGCCAAGGGGACGTCCCGCTGTACGTGCATGCGTTCGTATGCCCACGTGTGCTAACCCGTTCGGGTCACGCGCTCGTACCCGCCGATCGTGTGCCCGTACGTGCTGATGTGTAGCTCTACCATGCAGGTGCACCGGGACGCGCCGATACTGACAGGCTCTGGCTGTGTTAACCCTCTGACAGCCCCCCTCTTTTCCTGCAGCCTGCCAGGTTGCGTGGTCGGATAAGGGTCTGGTATGGATTTTTTGGGGGACCCCCACACCATTTTTTTTCAATTTTGGTGCAGGGTTCACCTTAAAATCTATACCAGACCTGAAGGGTCTGGTATGGATTTTGTGGGGGACCCCCACGCCATTTTTTTTTAAATTTTGGCGCGGGGTTCCCCTTAATATCCATACCAGACCTGAAGGGCCTGGTATGGAATTTAGGGGGACCCCCACGCCATTTTTTTAAATTTTGGTTCGGGGTTCCCCTGTGGGGAAATCCCATGCAGTTTTTATCAATGAACTTTTATGTGTATTGTCGGACCGACAATTCATTAATAGCCGCGAGTAGTTTTAAATGACTTTTTTTCCTTTGAAATGTAATTTTGCTGTCAGACTGTTCTAAACACGAGAAACATGTGCCCCTTTAAAGGCATACTATAGACACCCCCCAGGTACGAAATTTAAAGGAATATTATGCTGCGTACACACGAGCGGACTTTACGGCAGACTTTGCCCGGCGGACTTTTTGACAGACTTTATGATGGACTTTCCGAATGAACGGACTTGCCTACACACGATCCACCAAAGTCCGTCGAATTCATACATGATGACGTACGACTGGACTAAAACAAGGAAGTTTATAGCCAATAGCTGCCCTAGCGTGGCTTTTTGTCCGTCGAACTAGCATACAGACGAGCGGACTTTTCGACCGGACTCGAGTTCGATGGATAGATTTAAAACATGTTTCAAATCTAAGTCCGTCCAACTTTTGAGCAAACAAAGTCCGCTGGAGCCCACACACGATCGAATTGTCCGACGAAATCCCATCTGCCGGGCAAAGTCTGCCGTAAAGTCCGCTCGTGTGTACGCGGCATTACACTTTTATTGTTTCACTTTAAGCATTATTAAAATCACTGCTCCAAGCATTATTATAATTAGGGTTGTCCCGATACCACTTTTTTAGGACCGAGTACAAGTACCGATACTTTTTTTCAAGTACTCGCCGATACCGATTACCGATACTTTTTTTTTAATGTCACGTGACAGTTTTTTTTTTTTTTTTTACAGTGCTTGCTTTTTTTTTGGGGGGGGGGGGGTGAACGTTGTATGTGTGTGTTATTTTTTTTTTTTTACAATTTTTATTTTTTACAATAATATTTTTTTATTCTTTATTGTTTTTTTTTAATCAGCCCTTTTGGGGGGCTTTGGTGAGATATCAGGGGTCTTAACAGACCTCTGATATCTCCCCCTTGAGACAGAGAAAGAGACCGAGGATAGAGATTCCACAGTCCCTTTCGCTACAGCCTCAGCTGCACTGAGAATGAATGGAGAGAAGACAGCGGCTCCTCTCCATTCATAAACGGACACATCATAATCACAGGAGATTACAATGTTTCAGTTATGTGAATGGACAGAGTCAGCTGACTCTGTCCATACACAAAGGAAGGAGGAGGGGGACGGAGGAACGGAGGGGGAGAACGGAGGGGACAGATAAGGAGAGCAGAACGGAGGGGAAAGATAAGGAGAGCAGAACGGAGGGGACAGATAAGGAGAGCAGAACGGAGGGGACAGATAAGGAGAGCAGAACGGAGGGGACAGCTGAGAGGGACAGATAAGGAGAGAGGAACGGAGGGGGAGAACGGAGAGGCACAGATAAGGAGAGAGGAATGCAGGGGACAGCGGAGAGGCACAGAGGAACGGAGGGGACATTGAGGAGGATGCAGTGACAGTCAGCGGTGACCGATCACCGCTGTATGTCACTAAAGCAGCTGAAAGCCGGCGGGGGAAGAATCTTGTAACTCCCCCACGCGCCGATCACAGCTGTCTTCCAGGTATCGGGGGAAGCATCGGGAGCATTTGCCCGAGTACAAGTACTTGGGCAAATGCTCGGTATCGGTGCCGATACCGATACTAGTATCGGTATCGGGACAACCCTAATTATAATCACTGCTCCCAAAAAAACGGCCATTTTTAAAAATTCTTTTTGCATTGATACATGTCCCCTGGGGCAGGACCCAGGTCCCCAAACACTTTTTATGACAATAACTTGCATATAAGCCTTTAAAATGAGCACTTTGGATTATTCATGTTCGTGTCCTATAGACTTTAACGGTGTTCGCGTGTTCGAACAAATTTTTTGCCTGTTCGCAAGTTCTGCTGCAAACTGAACCGGGGGTGTTCAGCTCATCCCTACTGCTGGATAAAACAAATCAGGTGTCCCAGCCAAAATTACCTAAAGAAGCCTTTTTTTTCAAGCTGTAATAAATCTGATTGAGTGCTGTTGTATTTAGGTCATGCTAAACATAAAAGTTAAGAAATCAATTTTACATCCAAGATACACTATATTACCAAAAGTATTGTGACACCTACCTTTACACGCACATGAAATTTAATGGCACTCCAGTCTTAGTCCGTAGGGTTCAATATTGAGTTGGCACACCATTTGCAGCTATAACAGCTTCAACTTTTCTGGGAAGGCTGTCCACAAGATTTAGGAGTGTTTCTATAGGAATGTTTGACCATTCTTCTAGAAGCACATTTATGAGGTCTGTTACTGATGTGGATGAGAATGCCTGGCTCGCAGTCTCCGCTATAATTCATCCCAAAGATGTTCTATTGGGTTGAGGTCAGGACTGTGCAGGCCAGTCAAGTTCCTCCACCCCAAACTCGCTCATCCATGTCTTTATGGACCTTGCTTTGTGCACTGGTGAGCAGTCACGTTGGAACAGGAAGGGGCCATACCCAAACTGTTCTCACAAATTTGGGAGCATAAAATTGTCCAAAATGTCTTGGTATGCTGACGCCTTAAGAGTTTCCTTCACTGGAACTAAAGGGCCAAGCCCAGCCCCTTAAAAAGGACCCCACATCATAATTCCCCCTCCACCAAATGAGTTGGACCAGTGCACAAAGAAAGGTCCATAAAGACATGGATGAGCGAGTTTGGGGTGGAGGAACTTGACTGGCAGGCACAGAGTCCTAACCTCAACCCAATAGAACACCTTTGGGATGAATTAGAGCGGAGACTGCAAGCCAGGCCTTCTCATTCAACATCAGTGCCTGACTGTTACATCTACCCCCAACGCAGGTGGTCAGACACTATAGCTGGCTACTGTGTGCTTCACCTATAGCAGCCACCTTGCCCAAGCAGGCCTACCGGTACTCGGTTGCCCCCAGGTCTTATACACAATGCTATAGGGCCTGGCTACCATGCCAGGGCAGGCATGAACTGAGCAAAGCAAACAGGTACTTGCGGTTGGCAGATAGGCAGAGTGGTTCTATAACAGTCCAGTTAAAAAGGCAGGCTGAGTTCAGGGAATAGTCCAATAATCTAGTCCAAGGTCACACACAGGGAAATCCAATGCAGCAGAGCAGGGCAGACAGACAGGGGGTTTGATCAGGAATAACACACGTATCACTCTCTATCACAAGCATGCAAGTGAGGGTTTAACTGGCTTATAACAGGTTTGAATTTCCACCCAGAGACTGACCACATTAATCAGCTAGCAGGTGGACAAAGACAGAGAGAGAGAGAAAGAGACAATGCCATAGTCAAAACCCGGATGCTGGAATGAGGAGCAGGAGCGCTAGATGCTCCTGACACTGACCTTACAAATGCGCTTCTGGAAGAGTGGTCAAACATTTCCATAACACACTCCGAAACATTGTGGACAGCCCTCCCAGAAGATTTGAACTTTTTGTAGCTGCAAAGGGTTGGCCAACTGAATTTTGAACCCTACGGACTAAGACTGGGATACCATTAATGTTCATGTGCATTGTAAAGGTAGGTACTTTTGGTAATATAGTGTATGTGATGCCAGAATATTGTGTCACCGACACTGTGAAAATCACTTTAACGTCGTAACATGTATGGTGTTGTCATAACACCACATTCAGCTGAACAGCATCTGCCAAGCATGTAGTGTAAAGGCTTGGTGTTTTTCCTATGTCCTTCTCAAAGGCATAATTAAATGACCCCTCTCCCTGCTTTGTTAAATGTCCCTCATAGCATTGCCCAACTCCCTGTGTTCTTTTTGACAATACCTTGCCTATTAGCCGTACAAATGGCAATCATTTAGTAACAAGATTCACCTTCCTTAGACTTTAATGGTGTTCATAGCTAAGTTGTGCTTTTAAGAACTTCGAGCAAGCTTTCACAAACCCCCTGCAAATCAAACACAGGCAGATTCACTACTGTCTACTTCTTGCCTCTTTTTATCATCTCTCCCAAGGATTCAGATTTTTCTATGCCATTAAAAAAGAAAAGAGACTTCTGCTTATTTCTACCGTGATCTTGGGGACTTGAATTCGCGGTATTTCTTTTTCTTCTGTTCTGGTCTCTTCATGCCTTCTTTCTCTCTTTCTGAAGCTATATCAAAATTGTATAGTGCACCTCTGTAGTAGCCACAGAATGATTATACCCTCTGAGTATGATTTGGGACAAAGTTACGGGATGTCACAGCCACAACTACTCTGACACATGATTAGACTGGGAATGAACGACATCAATTTGAGTGAAACTGTGATTATATTCTCCGAAGTCAGCTCACATAGAATACTAGAATCAATGAAAGATGAACAAATATCACCCCCCTCCCTCCAACTTTATACAGAGACCTACTATGCTAAATTACAGAAAAGACAATGAACAGCTGGGCTTAGACTGATACAAATTAGTAAGTCAGCTTAAACTATAACAAAGACACCAAGGAGCACAATGGTGACAGCAAGACCATAGAACAACCTCCTTTTTACTATGCTGTCACCCAGCTCCTTTACGTGACCCCTGTAAGTTCAAGTCTGCCTGCAGGTCAAAATATAGAAACAGGCTGATAATGAGTTTCTATGATGCAAAGGACCAGCTGTTTATAAATATCCTCTAATGAAGCAAGCAAAAAAAAAAAAAACATTTTTCTAGAGCGAATTGGATCATGCTTTATTGGAGTTTTTTTGTCTTCCTCTGGATCAACAGTGGGAGGATAGTTTATATGGAGGCGTTCTATTTGTGTGTGTGTTTTTTTTTCTATGTTGGTTGAACTGGATGGACTTGTGTCTTTTTTCAATCAGATTAACTATGTAACTATATGTAACTATATTAAATGAGGACAGTAATTCAGAGTTCATTAGTCTTCTCCTAGTTAGAGTTAGTAAACCATTAAACCAATTAATCTACTGGGAGCTTTTTTTTATTCAATGGAGACAGTTCTAGTAGATTATCAAGTTCAGTGAAGTAAAGAGAATGAGTGGGAGGAAATGAAGGGAGAGTTAGCAAAGTCAATGAAAGTTTTGGCAGTGGATTGTTTGGCTGGATGGGGCTTGGTGGGAGGATGGGAACAGCTTGGGGTCAGCTAATGTATCAGCAATTAATAGACAGAGAAAAAGGATGGGTTTGCAACCCTCTCACCTGCTGTGGCACAGCAGTAGTAAATACTAGCAATGGAGGGGCCCCCCATGCATAAATGTGATGATCCTTGACTATCCCACTTGACTCCATCTGCACAGCAAGTTCACACTTTATCTTGTGCCTCTGGACTGCAGGAAGATAAACTGGCGATACCGGGTTATGGCTCGGGGCAACAGAAATTGGTCTGGCAACTCCACTTTGTACTGTAGATTAGCTAAAGGTGTTAATGGAGAGTTCACTCAGTTTCCCTAAAACTTCAAGGTAAGCAGCATGAGGCCCAGATGCTACTGGCTCATCACTCTGTCCTCGGCTCCCTCTCCATTCTCTTGTCTGGGGCCACATGAATTTGGTTTTCCAAGGTAACTTTGCTAAATATTTTCTACTACCTCCCCCTGGTTGCCAGGGCTCCTGGGAACTGTAGTTTTCCTTCTAAAACGGTACAGTTCTGCATAATGGTAATAGAAATACACATCCCATAATCCACTTTTTCAGTACATCCTCCCCTTTGGCACCTAATCTTGGCCTATCAGAAAGGAACAACAAAGGTCAATGGGGACTTGATGAGTGGGTATGCTGAGACTTACTGTCCCACAGCGAGTTGGTGCAGTCCAGTTAGACATAACTCACAAAGTCTTTGTGCCAGTACCAGGCTACAATTGTATGCAGTAAGTCAGAGGTAACCAAGTCTTGATGACCTAATTTTTGATTCCTACTTTTCTCTTTGAAAGCAGACACCTAATTCAGTTAAGTATCTTTGCTATTTTTTTAGGAATGTGAGCCTGTTTATATGTAATATTTATTTCTTAAAGGTAAAATACAATTTAGAGCATTATCTTTAAACACCTATCCTCTCCCAGTGCTGAGTATGCTTCTCGTAGGTTATAGTTACGTGAAGCAAAGCTCCATGGAATTATTCACATTGCAGCCTGCTCTGTGAGGCATAGTCTTTTTGAAAAGTTATACTTTTAGATTGGAATTGATATAATTAAAAATCTATCACAACCGACTTATTCATTGGTGAACCTTCCATCAAAGTATATGGAGGCCTCATAGGAGAAGGTGAGGAAGGACACAGTGGGAAGATTCTGAAGCGAAGCTATGTATCTTTCTGGAGCTATAATTTAGATAAGTGTAACACGTAGACATATGTTCAGCATAGAGGGTGAGGGACAGCCTAGAGGATAGTCCAATAGAAGTACACATATCAGGGGCATGGCGACTGCTTTCCCAAAGGTGGCCGCATGATTTAGCCTCCCACCGACCTTCTAAACCTGCAGAGATGACCCAGCATCAGAAGGATTCCCCCACACTGCTTAAGTTGTCGGGTTTCTTCCTGATGAGGCAGGTCTACAACAAGTCTACAACAAAATGGTGGTGGGAGTTCGGCACCGGCGGCTGCTGCTGGCCCTTTAGCAACCGCCTCCCAGCCAAGCTCTGAAGCTGCTACAGCTGTCATGGGGCACACTGAGGATGAGAGCTGCTCGCCAGCATCCTCTTCCAGTACCAGAAGCCCAGTTAATTCTGATGACTCTGATCCAGACCTGTTTGCAGGACCATGTATGGAAATCTGCACACCAGAGGATAAGTACCAGTCTGATACCAGCTGTCTTGATCCATTTGTATCATTCCCCACCACAGGTCAGCCAGTTTCTAACACGGTTCTGAAAGATATGTTATTATCCCTGAGGGCTTCACTTCATTCTAACATGTTGGCTTGCTTCCACAAGTGTACAGCTTAGGGTCCAGGACCTAGGGTATCGGGTGAACCACTTAGAGGATAACATGAGTGCATGTGTGATTAACACCTTTAACACCATGGTGGATGCTCACGACAAACACGAAGACGACATAGTGTGTTTGAAGTCCAAAGAAGCACACTAGCCTGTAATTGGCCAAGGCCAGGGTGGCTTTGGCCAATTATGGCTCAGGGGGTTTAGAACACGCCCACACTATATAAGGCCGCCTGCATGGCGGCCCTGTGTAGTGTGTTCCGGCGTGCTTAGAGAGAGAGAGAGAGACAGTGTCATTTCATTTGAGTTAGCTAGATCAGGCAGGACAGTCAGTGAGTTAGCTGCACTTACAGTGTATTGTGTATATATATGCATCCCAGGTGTTGCATATATATATATATATATATATATATATATATATATACACTGTATTCAGTTTAGCTAGATCCGTTCCTGTTATCTTCCTACTGACAGGCAGGCTTGTCTTGTTACAGCATTTACAGCTACCTAAAGAAAATTGCTGGTGTTCTTTTGATCCTATTAGTACCACAGTCAGGCAGCTAGACTATTTACAGTTAGTGTAGTGTGTCCTCCTCACAGTGTTCAGTTAAAGCTACAAGTTAGTTTAGTGTGACCTCTGCACAATGTTCAGCTAAAGCTACAAGTTAGGGTAGTGCGTCCTCCTCACAGTGTTCAGCTAAAACTACAAGTTAGTGTAGTGCACAGTGTTCGGCTAAAGCTACAAGTTAGGGTAGTGCGTCCTTCTCACAGTGTTCAGCTAAAGCTACAAGTTAGTTTAGTGTGACCTCTGCACAATGTTCAGCTAAAGCTACAAGTTAGGGTAGAGCGTCCTCCTCACAGTGTTCAGCTAAAACTACAAGTTAGTGTAGTGCGACCTCTGCACAGTGTTCAGCTAAAGCTAAAAATTAGTGTAGTGCGTCCTCCTCACAGTGTTCAGATAAAACTACAAGTTAGTGTAGTGAGACCTCTGCACAGTGTTCAGCTAAAGCTACAAGTTAGTGTAGTGCGTCCTCCTCACAGTGTTCAGCTAAAACTACAAGTTAGTTTAGTGTGACCTCTGCACAATGTTCAGCTAAAGCTACAAGTTAGGGTAGAGCGTCCTCCTCACAGTGTTCAGCTAAAACTACAAGTTAGTGTAGTGAGACCTCTGCACAGTGTTCAGCTAAAGCTACAAGTTAGTGTAGTGCGTCCTCCTCACAGTGTTCAGCTAAAACTACAAGTTAGTGTAGTGAGACCTCTGCACAGTGTTCAGCTAAAGCTACAAGTTAGTGTAGTGCGTCCTCCTCACAGTGTTCAGCTAAAGATACAAGTTGGTGTAGTGTGTCCTCCTCACAGTGTTCAGCGAAAACTACAAGTTAGTGTAAGGCGACCTCTGCACAGTGTTCAGCTAAAGCTACAAGTTAGTTTAGTGCGTCCTCCTCACAGTGTTCAGCTAAGACTACAAGTTAGTGTAGTGTGACCTCTGCACAGTGTTCAGCTAAAGCTACAAGTTAGTGTAGTGCGTCCTCCTAACAGTGTTCAGCTAAAACTACAAGTTAGTGTAGTGAGACCTCTGCACAGTGTTCAGCTAAAGCTACAAGTTAGTGTAGTGCGTCCTCCTCACAGTGTTCAGCTAAAGATACAAGTTGGTGTAGTGTGTCCTCCTCACAGTGTTCAGCGAAAACTACAAGTTAGTGTAAGGCGACCTCTGCACAGTGTTCAGCTAAAGCTACAAGTTAGTTTAGTGCGTCCTCCTCACAGTGTTCAGCTAAGACTACAAGTTAGTGTAGTGTGACCTCTGCACAGTGTTCAGATAAAGCTACAAGTTAGTGTAGTGCGTCCTCCTCACAGTGTTCAGCTAAAACTACAAGTTAGTGTAGTGCGACCTCTGCACAGTGTTCAGCTAAAGCTACAAGTTAGGGTAGTGCGTCCTCCTCACAGTGTTCAGCTAAAACTACAAGTTAGTGTAGTGCACAGTGTTCGGCTAAAGATACAAGTTAGGGTAGTGCGTCCTTCTCACAGTGTTCAGCTAAAGCTACAAGTTAGTTTAGTGTGACCTCTGCACAATGTTCAGCTAAAGCTACAAGTTAGGGTAGTGCGTCCTCCTCACAGTGTTCAGCTAAAACTACAAGTTAGTGTAGTGCGACCTCTGCACAGTGTTCAGCTAAAGCTACAAATTAGTGTAGTGCGTCCTCCTCACAGTGTTCAGATAAAACTACAAGTTAGTGTAGTGAGACCTCTGCACAGTGTTCAGCTAAAGCTACAAGTTAGTGTAGTGCGTCCTCCTCACAGTGTTCAGCTAAAACTACAAGTTAGTGTAGTGAGACCTCTGCACAGTGTTCAGCTAAAGCTACAAGTTAGTGTAGTGCGTCCTCCTCACAGTGTTCAGCGAAAACTACAAGTTAGTGTAAGGCGACCTCTGCACAGTGTTCAGCTAAAGCTACAATTTAGTTTAGTGCGTCCTCCTCACAGTGTTCAGCTAAGACTACAAGTTAGTGTAGTGTGACCTCTGCACAGTGTTCAGCTAAAGCTACAAGTTAGTGTAGTGCGTCCTCCTCACAGTGTTAAGCTAAAACTACAAGTTAGTGTAGTGCGACCTCTGCACAGTGTTCAGCTAAAGCTACAAGTTAGGGTAGTGCGTCCTCCTCACAGTGTTCAGCTAAAACTACAAGTTAGTGTAGTGCACAGTGTTCGGCTAAAGATACAAGTTAGGGTAGTGCGTCCTTCTCACAGTGTTCAGCTAAAGCTACAAGTTAGTTTAGTGTGACCTCTGCACAATGTTCAGCTAAAGCTACAAGTTAGGGTAGTGCGTCCTCCTCACAGTGTTCAGCTAAAACTACAAGTTAGTGTAGTGCGACCTCTGCACAGTGTTCAGCTAAAGCTACAAATTAGTGTAGTGCGTCCTCCTCACAGTGTTCAGATAAAACTACAAGTTAGTGTAGTGAGACCTCTGCACAGTGTTCAGCTAAAGCTACAAGTTAGTGTAGTGCGTCCTCCTCACAGTGTTCAGCTAAAACTACAAGTTAGTGTAGTGAGACCTCTGCACAGTGTTCAGCTAAAGCTACAAGTTAGTGTAGTGCGTCCTCCTCACAGTGTTCAGCGAAAACTACAAGTTAGTGTAAGGCGACCTCTGCACAGTGTTCAGCTAAAGCTACAATTTAGTTTAGTGTGTCCTCCTCACAGTGTTCAGCTAAGACTACAAGTTAGTGTAGTGTGACCTCTGCACAGTGTTCAGCTAAAGCTACAAGTTAGTGTAGTGCGTCCTCCTCACAGTGTTAAGCTAAAACTACAAGTTAGTGTAGTGCGACCTCTGCACAGTGTTCAGCTAAAGCTACAAGTTGGTGTAGTGCGTCCTCCTCACAGTGTTCAGCTAAACCTAGAATTTATTTTTTTGCGAGCTCTGCACAGTGTTCAGCTAAAGCTATCTGTAGAAGGTTGGTGGTGTTTTCCTGATCCTATTACTACCGCAGGCAGCTAAATAAGCTACAAGTTAGTGTAGTGCGAGCTCTGCACAGTGTTCACCTAAAGCTACCTGTAGAAGGTTGGTGGTGTTTTCCTGACCCTCTTACTACCGCAGGCAGCTAAATAAGCTACACGTTAGTGTAGTGTGAGATCTGCACAGTGTTCACCTAAAGCTACCTGTAGAAGGTTGGTGGTGTTTTCCTGATCCTATTACTACCGCAGGCAGCTAAATAAGCTACAAGTTAGTGTAGTGCGAGCTCTGCACAGTGTTCAGCTAAAGCTACCTGTAGAAGGTTGGTGGTGTTTTCCTGATCCTATCACTACCGCAGGCAGCTAAATAAGCTACAAGTTATTTTTTGGCAAGCTCTGCACAGTGTTCACCTAAAGCTACCTGTAGAAGGCTGGTGGTGTTTTCCTGATCCTATCACTACCGCAGGCAACGAAATAAGCTACAAGTTATTTTTTGGCGAGCTCTGCACAGTGTTCACCTAAAGCTACCTGTAGACGGTTGGTGGTGTTTTCCTGATCCGATCACTACCGCAGGCAGCTAAATAAGCTACAAGTTATTTTTTGGCGAGCTCTGCACAGTGTTCACCTAAAGCTACCTGTAGAAGGTTGGTGGCGTTTTCCTGATCCTATCACTACCGCAGGCAGCTAAATAAGCTACAAGTTAGTTTTTTTGCGAGCTCTGCACAGTGTTCAGCTAAAGCTACCTGTAGAAGGTTGGTGGTGTTCTCATGCTACAGGCAGGCAGTTGATTTTGCTAGCTGCAGTATCAGTACATATATATATATATATATATATATATATATATATATATATATATATATATATATATATATATATATATATATCCCAGCTTAGTGCAGCTACAGGCCATTAGTATGTCTGGAAGGCCAACAAGGAGAGGCAGACAGTCACAAGCCAATAAAAGAGGGCAAGCAGGCTCTGTGTCTAGAGGCAACAGTGCTGGTCATGGAGATGTTGCATCCTCATCAGCACGTGGCCGTGGGACACGCTTGGCCTTTTTTTCGGCAGCTGGCCGTGTTGAGCTGCAACATGCAGAAGACTTGGTTGAGTGGATGACCAAGGCATCCTCATCCTCTCTCACCCATGCTCAGGATACTTTGTCTGGCAAAGCAGCTGCCAACGCGGCCTCTTCCCTCGGCTCAATGTCATCAGTGACTCCTTCCCTAGCCCCACCATGTTCTCCTGAGGAGTCCCTCAAACTGTTTGACCACAGTGTTGGGTACATGCTCCAGGAGGATGCCCATCGTTTGGAAGGCTCTGATGATGATACTGAGCTAGATGAAGGCAGTAACGTGAGCACGGACAGAGGGGGTGCCCAAGAAGGACAGCAATCTGGCAGTCTTGCTCCCCCTGCTGCAGCATACTGCCAGGTTTGCTCCAGTGATGAGGAGGGAGGGGATGATGAGGTCACTGACTCAACGTGGGTGCCTGATAGGAGAGAGGAGGAGGAGGCACATCACCAACCAGGCAGGATGCCCCCAGGGGCCAGCCTAAGGGCAGCACACTGACTGCATCACACCCCAAAGCTCCGCATGTGCAGGGCGCTGCAGTCTCTGCGCGTTATTCCAAAAGTTCTTTGGTGTGGGACGTTTTTGAGACGAGTGCATCAGATCGCACCGCTGCTATTTGCAACAAATGTCTCAAGCGTATCTCGCGTGGCCAAAAATCTCCCGCTTGGGCACCACATGCTTGACCAGACATATGTTGACCTGCCATGCAGTTCGTTGGCAAGCGTATCTAAAAGACCCACACCAAAGAACAAAGAGGACCTCTCCTTGCTCCTCATCAGCTGAGATCTCCAACCCCACTATACCTTCAGTCCTCTCTGAGACCTGCACTGAGAGGAATGAAGGTGTAGAATTAGGTGTGTCACAGCCAAGTACTTGTGGGCAATCTGCTTAAGATACACCGACGTCAGATTGTACCAGGCAAATTTCCCTGCCCCAGCTGCTGCACCGCCAAAAGAAGTTTGCTCCCAGCCATCCACATGCCCAGCGGCTGAATGCTAGCTTGGCAAAATTGCTAGCACTTCAACTGCTGCCTTTTCAGTTGGTAGACTCTGCCCCCTTCCGTGAGTTTGTGAAATGTGCGGTTCCTCAGTGGCAGGTACCCAAACGCAATGTCCATGCCTCGCTGGACAGGGCGGACAGCGCTAAGGTGCAAATTACCGCTGACTCATGGTCCAGCAGGCATGGACAGGGACGTTACCTTAGTTTCACTGCGCATTGGGTGACTCTGCTGGCAGCTGGGAAGGATGCAGGACAAGGTGCAGTAGTGTTGGAGGTTGTTCTGCCACCATGCCTCCAAAATGCCACTACTAATGATTGTGACACACCTCTCTCCTCCCCCCCTCCTCTTCTTCTTCCTACATGGCCTCTTCCTGTGCTTTGTCCTCGGAACCAGCATTGCTCCATAGGGCGTTCAAGGGGCTACGCAAGTACGCAGGCCAAAAGATGCCATGCGGTGCTTGAGCTGGTGTGCTTGGGGGACAGGAGCCACACTGGGGCAGAGGTTCTGTCAGCTCTGCAGGGGCAGGTTCAGAGGTGGTTGACGCCACACCAACTTAAGGCAGGAATGGTGGTTTGCGACAATGGCACCAACCTCCTCTCTGCCCTCCGACAGGGACAAATGACCCATGTGCCCTGTTTGGCTCACGTCCTTAACTTGGTGGTGCAGCGGTTCTTGGGCAGGTACCCGGGCTTACAGGATGTCCTGAGGCAGGCCAGGAAAGTCTGTGTGCATTTCTGCCGGTCATATAATGCCAATGCTCGGCTGGTGGACCTCCAAAAGGAGTTTAACCTGCCCAAGAACCGCCTAATCTGTGACATGCCCACCAGGTGGAACTCAACGTTGGCCATGCTGCAGCGGCTGCACACGCAGCAGAGGGCCATCAATGAGTACCTGTGCGACTATGGCACCAGGACAGGGTCAGGGGAGCTTGTTTTTTTTTCCCCACACCAGTGGGCCATGATCAGGGATGCATGCACTGTCCTGTCACCATTTGAGGAGGCCACGAGGATGGTGAGCAGTGACAGTGCATGCATCAGTGAAACTGTCCCCCTTGTCCACCTGTTGGAGCACACACTGCGTGGAATAATGGACAGGGCACTTGAGGCAGAACAGAGGCAGGAAGAGGAGGACTTACTTAGCTCTCAAGGCCCCCTTTATCCAGACAGTGTTCCTGCGTGCCCGCCGATCACACAGGAAGAGGACGAGGAGGAGGATTGTGTCAGTATGGAGGTGGAGCCTGGCACTCAGCATCAGCAGCAGTCTTTAAGGGATCAGTCCCAAGAAACACATGGACTTGTACGTGGCTGGGAGGAGGTGGCTGTCCTTAGTGACCCAGAGGACTCCGGACCGAATGCCTCAGCAAACCTACGCTGCATGGCCTCCCTGATCCTGCAAAGCCTGCGTAAGGATCCTCATATTCGTGGTATCAAGGAGAAGGACCAATACTGGCTGGCAACCCTCCTTGATCCACGTTACAAGGATAAGGTTTGCGGACCTTATCTTGCCGTCGCAGAGGGAGCAGAGGATGAAACATCTTCGGGAGGCCTTGCAGAAAGGTCTGTGCAACGCGTTCCCAGAGACTGGGAGGTTACAAACTCCTGTTTCTGGACAACATGTTGCTGAGGCTTCGGTCAGTCAAAGAAGGACTGATGCGTTCAGACAATTTTTTAGTCCACAGCCCCAAAGTATGATCGGTTCCAGCAACCATCGCCAGCGTCTGTTTTACATGGTGCAGGAATACCTAGGGGCAAGATCTGACTTGGAAACCTTTCCCACCGAAAATCCTCTGGGTTACTGGGTCTTGAGGATGGATCACTGGCCAGAGCTTGCACAGTATGCAATTGAGCTACTGGCCTGTCCTGCATCCAGCGTTCTTTCGGAACGCACATTCAGTGCTGCTGGAGGCTTTGTAACCGATCACAGGGTGCGTCTGTCCACCGACTCGGTCAATCAACTGACCTTCATAAAAATTAATCAGTCTTGGATCACCACCAGCTACCAAGCACCTGATGCTGATGTAACCGAATAATTTTTTTGAAATCTCAGATCCCTTCAAAGACTGCCTATGCTGATGCTGAGTGACTATCCTGAGTAATTATCCTCTTCCTCCTCAATGATCACGCTGATAGCTTGTAAGAACATTTTTGGTTCTGGGCACCGCCACCAGTGCCTAAGGCCCAATTTTTCAGCCCCTGTTTAACAGGGGCGTGTAATTACAATTTTTGATGCAATACTTTGCAGCAGGGCTCGTTCCTGCATTCCAACTAGAGTTTCTGTGAGAAGTTGCAGTGTTGTGGCACCAGCACCAGTGCCTAAGACCCAATTTTTCAGCCCCTGTTTAACAGGGGCGTGTAATCACAATTTTTGATGCAATACTTTGCAGCAGGGCTCGTTCCTGCATTCCAACTAGAGTATCTGTGAGGGGATGCAGTGTTGTGGCACCAGTGCCTAAGGCCTAATTTTTCAGCCCCTGTTTGACAGGGGTGTGTAATTACAATTTTTGATGCAATACTTTGCAGCAGGACTCGTTCCTGCGTTCCAACTAGAGTATCTGTGGGGGGTTGCAGTGTTGTGGCACCAGCACCAGTGCCTAAGGCCTAATTTTTCAGCCCCTGTTTAACAGGGGGATGTAATTACAATTTTTGATACAATACTTTGCAGCAGGGCTCATTCCTGCATTCCAACTAGTGTATCTGTGAGGGGTTGCAGTGTTGTGGCACCAGCACTAGGGATGAGCCGAACACCCCCCGGTTCGGTTCGCACCAGAACCCGCGAACGGACCGCAAGTTCGCACGAACGTTAGAACCCCATTGACGTCTATGGGACTCGAACGTTCGAAATCAAAAGTGCTCATTTTAAAGGCTAATTTGCATGGTATTGTCCTAAAAAGGGTTTGGGGACCCGGGTCCTACCCCAGGGGACATGTATCAATGCAAAAAAAACTTTTAAAAACGGCCGTTTTTTCGGGAGCAGTGATTTTAATGATGCTTAAAGTAAAAAAAAAAAAGTGAAATATTCCTTTAAATATCGTACCTGGGGGGTGTCTATAGTATGCCTGTAAAGTGACGCGTGTTTCCCATGTTTAGAACAGTCCCTGCACCAAATGTCATTTTTAAAGGAAAAAATCTCATTTAAAACTGCTTGCGGGTTTAATGTCATGTCGGGTCATGGCAATATGGATGAAAATCAGTGAGACAAACGGCATGGGTACCCCCCAGTCCATTACCAGGCCCTTTGGGTCTTGTATGGATATTAAGGGGAACCCCACACCCAAATTAAAATAAGGAAAGGTGTGGGGCCACCAGGCCCTATATACTCTGAACAGCAGTATACAGGCGGTGCAAACAAGACAGGGACTGTAGGTTTGTTGTTAAGTAGAATCTGTTTGTAATTTTGAACATTTTTAATGTGTTTAGCTCCAGCCAAAAAATCTTTTCTAAGCTTTTTGGAAAACATAGGGAAGGGTTATCACCCCTGTGACATTTGTTTTGCGTCTTTCCTCCTCTTCAGAAGATTTCACCTCACTTTTTTGTCCCAATGAAAAATGTTTTTTGAAAATTTGGGTTTTTTTGTGGAACAAGGATTGGAAAGCATCAGTGGAAAGGAGAAATTGTTTTCCCATATTAACTCTTACATGAGAGAATTTCCCTTCCTATGGGTAGATTTCATCTCACTTCCTGTTGTCTCCTTCCGTTTGCAAGTAGGAGTCGTTTGTAAGTTAGATGTTTGAAAGTAGGGTCCTGCCCTATATACTCAGCAGAAATTTGGGCCTTAGGTGTTGCTGTGGCCAAAACACTGTAAGCCCTCACAGGGCCCTGCTGTGAAATATTAGATCAAGAATTGTAATTACATGCCCCTGTTGAACAGGAGCTGAAAAATTAGGCCTTAGGCACTGGTGCTGGTGCCACAACACTGCAACCCCTCACAGACACTCTAGTTGGAACGCAGGAACGAGCCCTGCTGCAAAGTATTGCATCAAAAATTGTAATTACACGCCCCTGTTAGACAGGGGCAGAAAAATTGGGCCTTAGGCACTGGTGCTGGTGCCACAACACTGCAACCCCTCACAGATACTCTAGTTGGAACGCAGGAACGAGCACTGCTGCAAAGTATTGCATCAAAAATTGTAATTACACGCCCCTGTTAGACAGGGGCAGAAAAATTGGGCCTTAGGCACTGGTGCTGGTGCCACAACACTGCAACCCCTCACAGACACTCTAGTTGGAACGCAGGAACGAGCCCTGCTGCAAAGTATTGCATCAAAAATTGTAATTTCACGCCCCTGTTAGACAGGGGCAGAAAAATTGGGCCTTAGGCACTGGTGCTGGTGCCACAACACTGCAACCCCTCACAGACACTCTAGTTGGAACGCAGGAACGAGCCCTGCTGCAAAGTATTGCATCAAAAATTGTAATTTCACGCCCCTGTTAGACAGGGGCAGAAAAATTGGGCCTTAGGCACTGGTGCTGGTGCCACAACACTGCAACCCCTCACAGACACTCTAGTTGGAATGCAGGAACGAGCCGTGCTGCAAAGTATTACATCAAAAATTGTAATTACACGCCCCTGTTACACAGGGGCTGAAAAATTGTGCCTTAGGCACTGGTGGTGGCGCCCAGAACCAAAAATGTTCTTACAAGCTATCAGCGTGATGATTGAGGAGGAAGAGGATAATTACTCAGGGATAATCACTCAGCATCAGCATAGGCAGTCTTTGAAGGGATCTGAAAAAAATTATTCAGTTACATCAGCATCAGGTGCTTGGTAGCTGGTGGTGATCCAAGACTGATTCATTTTTATGAAGGTCAGCCGATCGACCGAGTCAGTGGACAGACGCACCCTGTGATCGGTTACCACGCCTCCAGCAGCACTGAATGTACGTTCCGAAAGAACGCTGGATGCAGGACAGGCCAGTAGCTCAATTGCATACTGTGCAAGCTCTGGCCAGTGATCCATCCTCAAGACCCAGTAACCCAGAGGATTTTCGGTGGGAAAGGTGTCCAAGTCTGATCTTGCCCCTAGGTATTCCTGCACCATGTAAAACAGACGCTGGCGATGGTTGCTGGAACCGATCATACCTTGGGGCTGCGGACCAAAAAATTGTCTGAACGCATCGGTCAGACGGCCACCTTCTCCACCGCTCCTTCTTTGACTGACCGAAGCCTCAGCAACACGTTGTCCAGAAACAGGAGTTTGTAACCTCCCAGTCTCTGGGAACGCGTTGCACAGACCTTTCTGCAAGGCCTCCCGAAGATGTTTCATCCTCTGCTCCCTCTGCGATGGCAAGATAAGGTCCGCAACCTTACCCTTGTAACGTGGATCAAGGAGGGTTGCCAGCCAGTATTGGTCCTTCTCCTTGATACCACGAATACGAGGATCCTTACGCAGGCTTTGCAGGATCAGGGAGGCCATGCAGCGTAGGTTTGCTGAGGCATTCGGTCCGGAGTCCTCTGGGTCACTAAGGACAACAACGTCCGCAGCCACCTCCTCCCAGCCACGTACAAGTCCATGTGTTCCTTGGGACTGATCCCTTAAAGACTGCTGATGCTGAGTGCCAGGCTCCACCTCCATACTGACACAATCTTCCTCCTCCTCCTCCTCCTCCTCCTCGTCCTCTTCCTGTGTGATCGGCGGGCACGCAGGAACACTGTCTGGATAAAGGGGGCCTTGAGAGCTAAGGAAGTCCTCCTCTTCCTGCCTCTGTTCTGCCTCAAGTGCCCTGTCCATTATTCCACGCAGCGTGTGCTCCAACAGGTGGACAAGGGGGACAGTGTCACTGATGCATGCACTGTCAGTGCTCACCATCCTCGTGGCCTCCTCGAATGGTGACAGGACAGTGCATGCATCCCTGATCATGGCCCACTGGCGTGGGGAAAAAAAACCAAGGTCCCCTGACCCTGTCCTGGTGCCATAGTCGCACAGGTACTCATTGATGGCCCTCTGCTGCGTGTGCAGCCGCTGCAGCATGGCCAACGTCGAGTTCCACCTGGTGGGCATGTCACAGATTAGGCGGTTCTTGGGCAGGTTAAACTCCTTTTGGAGGTCCGTCAGCCGAGCACTGGCATTATATGACCGGCGGAAATGCACAGAGACTTTCCTGGCCTGCCTCAGGACATCCTGTAAGCCCGGGTACCTGCCCAAGAACCGCTGCACCACCAAGTTAAGGACGTGAGCCAAACAGGGCACATGGGTCAGTTGTCCCTGTCGGAGGGCAGAGAGGAGGTTGGTGCCATTGTCGCAAACCACCATTCCTGCCTTAAGTTGGCGTGGCGTCAACCACCTCTGAACCTGCCCCTGCAGAGCTGACAGAACCTCTGCCCCAGTGTGGCTCCTGTCCCCCAAGCACACCAGCTCAAGCACCGCATGGCATCTTTTGGCCTGCGTACTTGCGTAGCCCCTTGAACGCCTACGGAGCACCGCTGGTTCCGAGGAAGAGGCCATGGAGGAAGAAGAAGAGGAGGGGGTGGAGGAGAGAGGTGTGTCACAATCAGCATTTTGGAGGCGTGGTGGCGGAACAACCTCCAACACTACTGCACCTTGTCCTGCATCCTTCCCAGCTGCCAGCAGAGTCACCCAATGCGCCGTGAAACTTAAGTAACGTCCCTGTCCATGCCTGCTGGACCATGAGTCAGCGGTAATATGCACCTTACCGCTGACCGCCCTGTCCAGCGAGGCATGGACATTGCCTTCCACATGCCGGTAGAGAGCCGGAATCGCCTTCCGTGAGAAAAAGTGGCGTTTGGGTACCTGCCACTGAGGAACCGCACATTCCACAAACTCACGGAAGGGGGCAGAGTCTACCAACTGAAAAGGCAGCAGTTGAAGTGCTAGCAATTTTGCCAAGCTAGCATTCAACCGCTGGGTATGTGGATGGCTGGGAGCAAACTTCTTTCGGCGGTGCAGCAGCTGGGGCAGGGAAATTTGCCTGGTACAATCTGACGTCGGTGTACCAAAAGCAGATTGCCCACAAGTACTTGGCTGTGACACACCTAATTCTACACCTTCATTCCTCTCACTGCAGGTCTCAGAGAGGACTGAAGGTCTAGTGGGGTTGGAAATCTCAGCTGATGAGGAGCAAGGAGAGATCGTCTTTGTTCTTTGGTGTGGGTCTTTCAGATACGCTTGCCAACGAACTGCATGGCAGGTCAACATATGTCTGGTCAAGCATGTGGTACCCAAGCGGGAGATGTTTTGGCCACGCGAGATACGCTTGAGACATATGTTGCAAATAGCAGCGGTGCGATCTGATGCACTCGTCTCAAAAAAGGCCCACACCAAAGAACTTTTTGAATAACGCGCAGAGACTGCAGCGCCCTGCACATGTGGAGCTTTGGGGTGTGATGCAGTCAATGTGCTGCCCTTAGGCTGGCCCCTGGAGGGCATCCTGCCTAGTTGGTGATGTGCCACCTCCTCCTCCTCCTCCTCCTCCTCCTCTCTCCTATCAGGCACCCACGTTGAGTCAGTGACCTCATCATCCCCTCCCTCCTCATCACTGGAGCAAACCTGGCAGTATGCTGCAGCAGGGGGAGCATGACTGCCAGATTGCTGTCCTTCTTGGGCACCCCCTCTGTCCGTGCTCATGTTACTGCCTTCATTGAGCTCAGTATCATCATCAGAGCCTTCCAAACGCTGGGCATCCTCCTGGAGCATGTACCCAACACTGTGGTCAAACAGTTCGAGGGAATCCTCATGAGGACATGGTGGAGCTAGGGAAGGAGTCACTGATGACATTGAGCTGAGGGAAGAGGCCGCTGCTTTGCCAGACAAAGCACCCTGGGCATGGGTGAGAGAGGATGAGGAGGATGAGGACGGCTTGGTCATCCACTCGACCAAGTCTTCCGCATGTTGCGGCTCAACACGGCCAGCTGCCGAAAAAAAGGCCAAGCGTGTCCCATGGCCACGTGCTGATGAGGATGCACCGTCTCCACGACCAGCACTAGACACAGAGCCTGCTTGCCCTCTCTTATTGGCTTGTGACTGTCTGCCTCTCCTTCTTGGCCTTCCAGACATACTAATGGCCTGTAGCTGCACTAAGCTGGGATAGAACACCTGTAATTTTCTTCAGGTAGCTTTATATACTGTAACCAGACAAGCCTGCCTGTCAGTAGGAAGATAACAGGAACGGATCTAGCTGAACACTGTGAGCAGGACGTACTGCACTAAATGTATATAGCAGGAACGGATCTAGCTGAACACTGTGAGCAGGACGCACTGTACTAAATGTAAATAGTCTAGCTGCCTGACCGTGGTACTAATAGGATCAAAAAGAACACCTGTAATTTTCTTAAGGTAGCTTTATATACTGTAACCAGACAAGCCTGCCTGTCAGTAGGAAGATAACAGGAACGGATCTAGCTGAACACTGTGAGCAGGACACACTGTACTAAATGTAAATAGTCTAGCTGCCTGACCGTGGTACTAATAGGATCAAAAAGAACACCTGTAATTTTCTTCAGGTAGCTTTATATACTGTAACCAGACAAGCCTGCCTGTCAGTAGGAAGATAACAGGAACGGATCTAGCTGAACACTGTGAGCAGGACGCACTGTACTAAATGTAAATAGTCTAGCTGCCTGACCGTGGTACTAATAGGATCAAAAAGAACACCTGTAATTTTCTTAAGGTAGCTTTATATACTGTAACCAGACAAGCCTGCCTGTCAGTAGGAAGATAACAGGAACGGATCTAGCTGAACACTGTGAGCAGGACACACTGTACTAAATGTAAATAGTCTAGCTGCCTGACCGTGGTACTAATAGGATCAAAAAGAACACCTGTAATTTTCTTCAGGTAGCTTTATATACTGTAACCAGACAAGCCTGCCTGTCAGTAGGAAGATAACAGGAACGGATCTAGCTGAACACTGTGAGCAGGACGTACTGCACTAAATGTATATAGCAGGAACGGATCTAGCTGAACACTGTGAGCAGGACGCACTGCACTGAATGTAAATAGCAGGAACGGATCTAGCTGAACACTGTGAGCAGGACGCACTGCACTAAATGTAAATACCAGGAACGGATCTAGCTGAACACTGTGAGCAGGACGCACTGCACTGAATGTAAATAGCAGGAACGGATCTAGCTGAACACTGTGAGCAGGACGCACTGCACTGAATGTAAATAGCAGGAACGGATCTAGCTGAACACTGTGAGCAGGACGCACTGCACTGAATGTAAATAGCAGGAACGGATGTAGCTGAACACTGTGAGCAGGACGCACTGCACTAAATGTAAATACCAGGAACGGATCTAGCTGAACACTGTGAGCAGGACGCACTGCACTGAATGTAAATAGCAGGAACGGATCTAGCTGAACACTGTGAGCAGGACGCACTGCACTGAATGTAAATAGCAGGAACGGATCTAGCTGAACACTGTGAGCAGGACGCACTGCACTGAATGTAAATAGCAGGAACGGATGTAGCTGAACACTGTGAGCAGGACGCACTGCACTAAATGTAAATACCAGGAACGGATCTAGCTGAACACTGTGAGCAGGACGCACTGCACTGAATGTAAATAGCAGGAACGGATCTAGCTGAACACTGTGAGCAGGACGCACTGCACTGAATGTAAATAGCAGGAACGGATCTAGCTGAACACTGTGAGCAGGACGCACTGCACTGAATGTAAATAGCAGGAACGGATGTAGCTGAACACTGTGAGCAGGACGCACTGCACTAAATGTAAATACCAGGAACGGATCTAGCTGAACACTGTGAGCAGGACGCACTGCACTGAATGTAAATAGCAGGAACGGATCTAGCTGAACACTGTGAGCAGGACGCACTGCACTGAATGTAAATAGCAGGAACGGATCTAGCTGAACACTGTGAGCAGGACGCACTGCACTGAATGTAAATAGCAGGAACGGATGTAGCTGAACACTGTGAGCAGGACGCACTGCACTAAATGTAAATACCAGGAACGGATCTAGCTGAACACTGTGAGCAGGACGCACTGCACTGAATGTAAATAGCAGGAACGGATCTAGCTGAACACTGTGAGCAGGACGCACTGCACTAAATGTAAATACCAGGAACGGATCTAGCTGAACACTGTGAGCAGGACGCACTGCACTGAATGTAAATAGCAGGAACGGATCTAGCTGAACACTGTGAGCAGGACACACTGCACTAAATAGTCTAGATAGAAGATAACAGGAACGGATCTAGCTAAACTGAATACAGTGTATATATATATATGCAACACCTGGGATGCATATATATACACAATACACTGTAAGTGCAGCTAACTGACTGACTGTTCTGCCTAATCTATCTAACTCAAATCAAATGACACTGTCTCTCTCTCTCTCTATCTCTCAGCACACCGGAACACACACTACACAGGGCCGCCGTGCAGGCGGCCTTATATAGTGTGGGGTGTGTACTAAATCCCCTGAGCCATAATTGGCCAAAGCCACCCTGGCTTTGGCCAATTACAGCTCTCTCTACTGACGGCGCTGTGATTGGCCAAGCATGCGGGTCATAGTGCATGCTTGGCCAATCATCAGCCAGCAATGCACTGCGATGCCGCAGTGAATTATGGGCCGTGACGCGCCACACGAATTTGGCGCGAACGGCCCATATCGTTCGCAATTCGACGGACGGTCGAACAGCCGATGTTCGAGTCGAACATGGGTTCGACTCGAACACGAAGCTCATCCCTAACCAGCACCAGTGCTTAAGGCCCAATTTTTTAGCCCCTGTTCAACAGGGGCATGTAATTACAATTCTTGATCTAATATTTCACAGCAGGGCCCGTTTCTGCACCCACCAAGAGCGAGTGAGGACTTACAGTGTTGTGGCACCAGCACCACCACCAAAGGCCCAATTTTTCTGCCCCTGTTCCACAGGGCCATGTAATTACAATTCTTGATCTAATATTTCACAGCAGGGCCCGTTTCTGCACCCACCAAGAGTGAGTGAGGACTTACAGTGTTGTGGCACCAGCACCACCACCACCAAAGGCCCAATTTTTCAGCCCCTGTTCAATAGGGGCATGTAATTACAATTCTTGATCTAATATTTCACAGCAGGGCCCTGTGAGGGCTTACAGTGTTGTGGCCAGGACAACACCTAAGGCCCACATTTCTGCAGAGTATATAGGGCAGGCCCCTACTTTCAAGCATCCAACTTACAAACGACTCCTACTTGCAAACGGAAAGGAGACAACAGGAAGTGAGATGAAATCTACCCCTAGGAAGGGAAATTCTCTCCTTTCCACTGATGCTTTATCACCAATCCTTGTTTCACAAAAAAACCCAAATTTTCAAAAAACATTTGTCATTGGGACAAAAAGTGAGGTTCAATCTTCTGAAGAGGAGCACAGACAGCAAAACAAATGTCACAGGGGTGATAACCATTCCCTATGTTTTCCAAAAAGCTTAAAAAAGATTTTTTGGCTGGAGCTAAACACGTCAAAAATGTACTCGTTCAAAACTACAAACAGATTCTACTTAACAACAAACCTACAGTCCCTGTCTTGTTTGCACCGCCTGTATACTGCTGTTCAGAGTATATAAGGCCTGGTGACCCCACACCTTCCCTTTTTTTAATTTGGGTGCGGGGTTCCCCTTAATATCCATACAAGACCCAAAGGGCCTGGTAATGGACTGGGGGGTACCCATGCTGTTTGTCTCACTGATTTTCATCCATATTGCCAGGACCCAACATTACATTAAAGCTGCAAGCAGTTTTAAATGACTTTTTTTCCTTTAAAAAAGACATTTTGTGCAGGGACTGTTCTAAGCATGGGAAACATGCGCCACTTTACAGGCATACTATAGACACCCCCAGGTACGATATTTAAAGGAATATTTCACTTTTTTTTCTTTTACTTTAAGCATCATTACAATCATTGCTCCCGAAAAAACGGCCGTTTTTACAACTTTTTTTTTGCATTGATACATGTCCCCTGGGGCAGGACCCGGGTCCCCAAACCCTTTTTAGGACAATACCATGAAAATTAGCCTTTAAAATGAGCACTTTTGATTTTGAACGTTTGAGTCCCGTATACGTCAATGGAGTTCTAACGTTCGTGCAAATTTTCGGTCCGTTCGCAGGTTCTGGTGCGAACCGAACCGGGGGGGTGTTCAGCTCATCCCTATTGCACACCTTACAACGATGTAAAAACAGGGCATCCATCACTAAGGTGCTTCGCAACCACAACATACCTTACCAGTGGAAAGATCAGGCCACACTGAAAATTACCCACAACGGCTCCAGTACTTCTATCAGCTCTGTGGACGATGACATTCACCTTCTCCAGTCCTGAAAAATAATCCCTGAGCATCCTCCCCTACAGGGTCCTCTATGTCCCCTCTCTGATTCTCAGCAGGAATGGCGGAAGGTTCCCTACAAGCACTCCTCCAAGCAACAGTCGCGATGGGCCGTACCACCTAAATTCATCTACTCAGCATGTCTTCTCTTCTCTCAGAGGTGCTGATGTTCTACTCAGAGTATTTTACCTTTGTTTGCCCGGTTTTGTCAGCAGCTATGCTGCTACTGTTTCCAAATGAAACCTCCCTTTTTCAAGTCTCACATGGTCTCTATTGTGGTGGAGCACCTGTTTCTAGCTCTACTGCCTGCTGCTGTTGCTGTTTTTGTTTTATGCTTGGTTGGCACAAGGTACTCACCCTGCTACCCTTCCTATAATGGGTGTCATAACCCTTGTGGTCATTCACTTCCAGATCCTCTTGATTTGGCTACCCCCTACTTCCCTTGTTATACATTGTTTCAGTTGGATGCTATGGTATGTGTTCCCCTCGCTGTCTTCACTAACCTTCTGCTGGAATGATGATCAAATTTGTTTCACTTAATGCCCGAGGCCCAAACCAACTGGTCAAAAGATTCTTCTTATGGAAGGAAGACATCAAACCCAGAATGGACATTGTTATTGCACAAGAGATCCATTTTCAAGCTTTTCCAGCCCCTAAGTGCTAGCACAAAGACTTTCCCCATGTTTTTTTTTTGCCAAGTACTCCTCTAAGAAGCGGGGAGTTCTTATCGTCATTAGGAATATGGTCACCTTTACCCTCCATACCTCCGTTGTTAATAAAGTAGGAAGATATTTAATTTTGGTGTGTGATATTAATGGTATTCAATATACTATTGTTGAGGTATATGCTCCTAACTCTCATCAAGGGAGATTTCTCCATAAACTTCTCAATAGAGTGAGTAAGATTAGAAGTGGCAACATGTGTGCATGTATGTGTATATGTAACATGTATGTGGTGATTTCAACTCGGTATGGATCCACATCTAGACACATCTTCTAACCAAAGGGATTACTCTTATTCACTAAATGCTCTGCTACTTTCAGAGGATCTGTATGTCTGGTGTTGTCAACACGCCTCCATGGGAGACTACACATACTATCCGCCTCAACATAATTTTTACTCACGTATTGACCTTTGCTTAGTTGACAAATGGCTCTTGCAAAGAATTTCCTCATCTGATATTGCAGAAATCACATTATCAGACCATGCAGTTATTTATTTTATGATATTGGAGGAAAACTCTTGCCATTTATTTGGCTTACGGCTTTGTAACTCTAAACGAATTAAGGAACCCTTCAGCTAATATTGTGCTCTTTCAGTGGCTTTGCGAGTATTTTTGCCTTAATTCCCCAAGCGATACAGATGCATTTACCCGATGAAATGCCCATAAGGCATTCATGCGTGGCATAGTGATCCAATTGGGCGCACAGGAAAAGAAGAGTAATTCCGCTAAGGTATAACAAATATTATCCTCCACCCAGTCGCTAGATGCTCAAAATAGAATTACACCAAATCCTAATTTGGTACGCACATTTCCTAATCTACAAATGGAATTGTGCAATCTTCTTAATGACCACTATGACTGGCTATGCTGCCAGCATAAACTAAAATATTATGCTAAGCAAAAAAGAGCTGGGAAATTTTAGCCTCCCATCTAAAGACGCAACGTGCCAAATTAAAACTTCCTTACTTGTTTCACCTTACCACCAAACAGAAGCCAACTAACCCCCAATGCATTGTGGATGCATTTGCAGACTACTATGCTTCGCTATAAATTCTGCAGTCTGACACTGATACCTCCCAATCTTTGTAAGCTTATATTGCTGCATTCTTACATCACCTTAAATTCCCCTCCCTAACTGCTTCTGATCTTTCCGACCCCAATAGACCCTTTTCAACCCAAAAAAACCCCCGGGGTAATTAAGACGCTACCAAAAGGCAAATCCCCTGGCTCTGATGGGTTTTCTAATGAATATTACCAAATTTTTGGAGAATGCCTTGGCACGCATTTACCTGCTTTGTTCAGTGCTGCTGCTGAAAAAGCCTCCTTCCCCTGGAGATGCTAAGGGCACACAACGTTACTCTCCCTTAGCCTGGGAAGGAACCTGACACCCCCGCCAATTTCAGGCCTATCTCTCTTCTTAATTTGCATGTTAAATTATACATGAAGATCTAGGCCTACTGCTTGTCAGATATATTGTCCAGATTAATAAAGGCGGGTTTATTGCCAGAAGACAGACCTCAGACACCACTAGAAGGCTTCTGAATATTATCCATTGTGCAGAGCGTGATCGGATGCCTTCTCTTCTTCTCTCTATTGATGTAGAGAAGGCTTTTGACCGGGTCCATTGGGCATATATGCACCAGGTTCTTACAAAATTTGGTTTCCAGTGCATTATTCTATCAGCCATATTACCTTCCTATTCTTCTTCGGCCCAAGTTCATACTTCCAGTTTCCTCCCTAAACTATTCATCATCACCAATGGCATGTGACAAGACTGCCCCCCTATCAATCTCGATCTTCGATTTGATGATCAAACCATTGACAGAAAGCATATGCTCCTATCCTCGAATATCAGGCTTTACTTTGCGGCAGGTCCCACACTTTCACAATATCTGTTTGATATCATAATAATGCCAACCAACCCAGAGACATCACTTTACCAGGCTCATACCCTTCTGACAGTTTAGTTTGATCTTCTACTATAAAGTGAATTTTTATAAATCCTTACTTTTGAATCTTGGAATGCCCAGCCCTAGAATTTTGCTGATACAATGCCTTTTCCCGCACTCTTGGACAGAGAAAAGCATACCCTATCTGGGAATTCAGATCACCCCTTCTACCATTCGGATAGCCAAAGCCAATTGCGAACCTTTCCTCGCTAAAATAGAAAAAGAATTGTGTAACCTAGCCCATGTAGAGTTATCATGGGCTGGTAGACTGGCAGCATTTAATATGGTTATACGGCCACAAATTCTCTACCTATTTAGAACCCTGTATGTCCCTACACCGGGCACATACTTGACCTCAATATCCTCATTGCTTAAAAAGTACATTTGGCAAGGGAAGAGAGCCAGATGCTCCCACACCCTAATGATCAAACATAGAAAGGTTAGTGGCATGGGGATGGCTAACATTACTGGCTACCTTACGGCGACACACTCCGACCAACTGAAGTACTGGTTTTCCAAACACAAAGCCCCCTTATGGGATGACATTGAGAATCACCTCACCAAAACTGCCTCTTTAGAGCATCTGCCACTTGCAGATCTTTGGAAGCCAATCCCAACTGCTGACTTGCTACTTACCACCAAAGCATCCATCATGGGCTGGAGAATGCTCACTCAATCCATCCAATCAACTAACCACTCCAATGCAGTATGTTTCCCCATACACACATTGGAAATTCTGATCCCAAATTTGCGTATCAGCAACTGGAGTCGCTATGCCATTATTTGGGTTGAGGAGCTTCCTATTGATGGTAAACTAGATGCTCCAGAGAATGTCATTAGTAGTTTTCACTTACCCAGTACCGCCCACTGCACCCTATTGTGCATAAAGCAATTTTTAATGTCCTCTCCAATCCCCGCAATTTACCTTCACCCTAAAGTAGGGTGATTCCTAAGATGTACTGAGAAACCCCAGAAAGGCATATCGTTACTTTATAATTTATTGCATTTTAAATCTGAGTTTCTTAAGAGCAAAGCTATGCTCAAATGGGAGGAAGAGTTAAACTCATCTTTTACTGATACTCAATGGCAGACCACTACACGCTATTCTTATAACATCACTCATTGTGTAACCCACTAGGAACTAGCTTTGAAAATTACGAGATTGTACCTTACGCCTAACATGTTGGCTATATCCTGATTGTTTCTACTTATGCTGGAGAGGCTGCTGCCTAATGGGTAACTTGTTTCATATACTGTGGCCCTGTAGCAATATACGCAGCTTTTGGCAGAAAATCTTCCAAATTCTCTCAGATTCTTTCAGGCGCATTCACTGCCCCAAATCCAGGCTTGGCGCTCTTAAATCTGGGAATTCTCTCCCTCCTAATTGTAAGACTATAGTAAATATCCTCTTATCAGCTAAGCCAATTATCACTAGACATTGGAAAAAGGAACTGGCCCCCAATCCGTCAGAAGCTGTGTATACTACACAACAGCATTATTTGACTGAAAGATCATTAGCTGTACCACTTGACACCTTACCTGCTTTTGAGAAATCCTGGAAACCATGGCTTGAATGCTATAGCGTTTGACTCTGTTTAATGTTACAAAATTGTTATACACCCTCTATATGACCATGTAATACGTCTTGGTTGTCTCGTCTTATCCTTGTAGCACCAGTGGTATCTTAAGTATTTGATTCACTGTTTTTACAGCCCTTGTGCCCTATATGTTTTCCCCTTATTGTGTTTCCCCTCATGATCCACTGTACATGAGTATGCAATGTACTTGCACGTATAACACGTTAACTGCAGATGTGTCTCCATTTGTGTAACTCTGTATTGTTTAAACCTCAACAAAATCTATTGTTTTTCAAAATAAGTGCACATATCCTTTAAGCTCTTACAATCTGTGTTTGAGCTCAGTATACATTGATGCATATTCATCCAATGATCAATGCACTTTAAACTTTTAATTTTAAACTTTTAATTTTCATAATTCTTCAGCAAAGTGGAAACTATAACTAATGCCGCGTACACACGGTCGTACTTTTCGTCTACAAAAGTCCAACGGACGCTGACGGACTAAAGCTGGCTGGTAATCCGATCGTGTGTGGGCTTCTCCGGACTTTCAACTGACTTTTTTAGCCTCAAATCCGACGTACTTTAGATTTGAAACATGCTTCAAAACTTTACTTCGTAACTACGACGGACCCCGAAATCCGCTCGTCTGTGTGCTAGTCCGACGGACAAAAAGCCACGCTAGGGCACCTATTGGCTACTGGCTATGAACTTCCTTATTTTAGTCCGGTGTACGTCATCACGTACGAATCCGACCGACTTTTGTGTGGTCGTGTGTAGGCAAGTCCGTTCGTTAGAAAGTAGGCCGCAAGTCCGCCGCAAGTCCACCGAAAGTCTGCCGGAAGTCTGTCGGACAGGCTGTCTGACTTTTGTAGACGAAAAGTACGACCGTGTGTACGCGGCATTAGAGTCTGCCGTTATACAGAGTTTCAATGAAAACAGTAAGGAATAATCCACCTTTTGTAACTAATGTGGATTAGAGGCTAATGAAACCTTTTTAGGATCCTCCAGGATCAAGAATTTATTATGTAATTTGGATATAAGGGCTACTGTATTGTGCTATAGAATTAAAGGTAAACAGAGGCTAGGTACATTTCTGCGCTCATCTAATATTCTCTGTAATGCCATTGTGCCATGAATATATATGGTATACACCTTACCATATACCCAGTCTGTGCATTCTTAGCACTGACCATCCATTAGAACATTGCCTTAAAAGCTTTTCTGATTTCGGAATTACACTTATGCCGTGTACACACGGCTGTGATAGGTGACAGTCATCATAAGCATCTAATAAAAATATTTTGACATTAATATAGAGTTACCTATAGTAATTTACTATTATTTAGTAAACTTTCATCAACTAAATCATTATATGTTAATGATGCATGCATTGCTTCGCACTAGTAGGATCATCTTTAAGTAAGTGATAAGAGTCATAATCTAATGTGCTATAATGTCATCTCTCAGCTTTTTATACCTGCCAGATGTAATTTAGATTGGTACTTGACACCCTCTGTGCTTTCTCAGTACTGCTTTAAAATAGAAGCCTGCATCTAAGCATGTACCCATATTGTCTGTTACCACTATGAATAAATCTTGTAGGCAACCCTGATCTCCTGGAAGCAGGTAGCAGCTAACTCATGTATTTTCTATTGTTGTGAAGGCAGTGCTTGATCATTCCTTGCCTTCGTGCTGAAAAGTTGTTGTTGTTTTTTCTGTTGTATTTTGGAGCAAGACTTAAAGCTTATCTCCATGAAAATGTTAAAAATCCACCACCCTGCTCGCAAACATTTACAATTTGAAAACAATATTGCTAACTCATTTTTTATCCTACCTGAGTCAACCTTCACATGACACTCTGCTGTGCCTCTTCCAGTAGTAGGACTGGTAAACAGCCGCTGAAGTTAAGGACAACAACCAGTTTTCCTACCACCCTTAATATCATGAAATCATTACAACAATGCCTGAAAGGATAAGTTCACCTTTGGGAACATGTTATATGTTCCACTCATTTTTAGGGTGGAACGTAACATTATTCCACTCCTGTAGCCGGACCCTGATCCACTGCCGCTAGTAACAGCAAGCTGGGTATTTTCTCCCTAAACTCGTCACAATTTTATAAAAACCTGCCAGTGTGGAGCTCTGCCAACCCAGTCGCGTCATTCATTCACAGAGTTCTGTGAATGTGAGAACTACAACTACAGACAGCCTTTGTGGCTGTTGGCTTGTAGTTGTCAATTAACTAACAGTGACTAGTTCATTGTCTCTTCCTGTCAGCGTGTAACTGCCTGCTTATACGAGGTACAAGCAGACAGCTTTCACTGACAGCCTGCAGAAGTTCTGCATGGCAAAGCCTTCCAGGCTCCTAGTAAAATAAATAACAAATGCACATTTTTTTACCTACAAAAGGGTGTTCTTTTATTATTTTTTTACAAAGGTGAATGTATCCTTGAAGATTTCAAGACTCTGTAAGGACCCCTCTAATGAGAAATGTTCACTTCATCAGGGGTCAACTGACACTGAATATCGTCTGAAGTTTTTTTTTTTTTTAAAGGTGTTTATTTTGGATTTTTGCAATAAAAATAATACAAAAAATGATAAAATAATAAGAAGACCAATAATATAAACTGTTCTACATACATGTATGTCATAGGTATTTTGATCATTGAGAATATAGCAAAAATCATGAAGTAGTACAGCTGTACAGAACAGTAACATCCCAACCAGAAACAACTCGCACCATTCATACACACACTCATACACACATCTGTCACCCGCGACCACCAATATTACAGTATAATTATGGCGCTTCTTGTGGAACAACCCCTCATCAGAACGCATACAGATTTCCATCCACATTAAGATATATGTCAAGTAATGTTTGCTAAGAACACATCTCCTCGCCTCCTCACTGAGACAACTGTGAGGAGAGGACCTTCCCCCAGAAGTCCTTTGAAACATCCAGCCAAGGCTGCCAGATCTTGGTGAACTTCCTAGGGCATGCTCTGCTCTTGTAAATCAACTTAAATTTGGGGAGGGTCCCATGTACAATACGGAAGAAGGCTTGGGCTGAAGGGGGTTTAGTATCTTTCCAGTGCAATAAAATGGTTTTACGTGCATAAAACAATAAAATACGTATTAACATCCTAGCATGAGTGTGAGGAACACTATCATTTAGTACTCCCAGGAGACCGACCTCTGGAGTTTGCAGCAGCGGTATATGTAACTTACGGCTGAAAAAGGAAAATACATCTTTCCAGAAGGCTGCAAGTCCGGGACATGCCCAAAACATATGAAAGAAATCAGCAGCGATACTTTTACATCTAGCGCATGCAATATCCTGACCCAGTCCCATTGTAACCAACCTAGCAGGTGTATAGTGTAAGTGATGTATAAACTTAAATTGTACCAGGACATCAGCCGTACTGATGATATCCTGAAAGCACACTTCCACTGCCTCCTCCCAGTCCTCTTCAGAAAGCTCAGGCATAATCCTTTGCCATTTACGTTGAGAGTTCTGAAAAGGATCCACACCCATCACCTGAAGGCGCCCATAGAAGGTCGTCACAAGTTTGTCTATCTCTGGAAAGGACAGAAGGTCCTCCATGGAGGATTCCCTGAGCTCTATGGTCAATGAACCAAACTGTGTCCTGAGGGCATGTCGCAATAAAAGGTATTTGAAGAAAAATTTGTTTGCAATGTCATATTTAAGTCGAATGGATTCAAAAGACATTAATATATTGTTTTCAAAAATATGAGAGAGGTGCGTGATCCCATAGCGGGCCCACCACATCGAATCTGGATGACCACAGAGCTCAGGAATGTTCGGGTTCCGCCACAGAGGAGTCTGTGGCGAGATATCGACTTGGGATTGTGCCAGTATCTTTCCCCCCTCCCTCCAGGCCATAAAGCAAACCTCAGCGGGAGAAAATCTGGAACCACCCGTTTTTTTGGACCTATGTAGTTCGTCCTGCAAGGAGGTAGGGGATGCAAATAGAGACAATAGAAAAGCCGTGGATGGAGTTTGGGGGTCAGAGTGCAACCAATCATGGATATAAGTGAGCTGGGAGGCGAGAAAATAGTTCCTCAAATTTGGGCAAGCCAATCCACCTACAGGTTTGGCCGCTTGCAATGATGATTTGGCTATACGAGGTTGGCTACCGTTCCAAATGAAAGTAAACAGGGCAGAGTCAAGTTTTGCAAATAATTTTTTGGTAAGGAAAACGGGGGAAGCCCTAAAACTATAGAGACATTTTGGCAGAAAGATCATTTTAAATATGTTTATGCGACCAATTAAATTAAGAGGCAAGGACGACCAGGTACGGAATTTCTCCATCATCTGTTGGACTATAGGGGTGACATTAAGTTCCTCATACCTAGAGAGATCAGTATGTATCTGGATACCAAGGTATTTAAGGGAGGGCGTCAATTGGATGCATGACCTCTGTAGATAGTTGTAGGGGGAGGGGGGACCGATAGCCAAGGCCTGCGATTTTTCCCAGCCCACCTTGAGTCCCGAGACCACACCAAACTCCTCCACCACCTGCATTAATTTTGCAAAAGAGCTTTCCCGTCCATCTAAATATATCAGGGCATCGTCTGCGTATAAGGAGATTTTTTCCTCAAGCGGGCCCGAACGGATGCCCCCAATCTCAGCCGTCTGCCGCACAGCCAGAGCCAGTGGCTCAATGGCTATTGCGAACAGCAGGGGAGAGAGAGGGCACCCCTGTCGGGTACCCCGACCCAAGGAAAATGATGCAGAAATATCCATGTTTGTACGCACCCTAGCTCTTGGGTCTGCGTACAGTAAGCGGACCCAATGAATAAAAGTTGGGCCAATACCCATCCGTGCCATAGCCTCCCATAAAAAAGGCCAACTCACAGTATCAAAAGCTTTTAGTATATCTAGGGACAGAACTAAGCCGGATCGCCCCGCACGTGCCGCCTCATGGACATGTAGGTACAACCTTCGGATATTATCAAATGTACTCCTGCCAGGCATGAAACCAGACTGATCTGGTGGTATAAGGGCGAGGATGACAGACTGGAGTCTAAGGGCGAGAATTTTTGCTAAGATCTTTACATCACCGTTCTGAAGTGAAATAGGCCTGTAGGATCCGCAGTATTTGCTATCTTTACCGGGTTTGGGTATAACCACAATAAGTGCTTCATTTAAGGACTCAGGGAGCTTCCCTAACTTAAGGGAGTCTTGAAACAATTTGAGGAGCCTAGGAGCCAGTACCTCTGCATGCGCCTGGTACCACTCCAAGGGAAGCCCATCCAGACCCGGAGCTTTATTAGAGGGAAGGAGGCTTATGGCTTTGGTGACCTCTTCCAGCGTGATGGGCTTGTCTAGGAGGGACTGCTGAGAGGTGTCGAGCACCGGGAGGTCAAGGGACTCAAAGAAGCCCACAAAGTCTGTCTCTGGAGGGGTTTCCGTGCCCTTATATAATGTGGCATAGAAGTCCGCAAAGGTTTTATTAATAGTCAGTGCGTTGGATGTAATCGATCCGTCAGGTAAGTGAATTTCAGCAATCGTGGTTCCCTGACAGTCCGTGTGAGCAAGATATGCCAGGAGCCTGCCATTCTTCCCACCATGTTCATGTATACGAGCTGAGAGGTACAGCTGTTGCTTTCTAGTCTGGTCCACCAAGTGCAACTGCAGCGCCCGGTGGGCCCCAGTCAGCACGCCTCTGGTTTCAGAGGAGGGGGCGCCCGCATGGCGGGCACGAGCCTCCTCCAAAACCTTCCGAAGCTCATCCTGTGTCCTCCTTCCAGCAGATCTGTAGCTCTTGATTCTAGAGATATACGAACCCCTCACCACAGCCTTGAAGGCATCCCAAACAGGACCCACAGGAGCAGAGTCAGCGTTAAGGGACCAATAAATAGTCATGTCAAGCGGAATGCCCTCAGCTATCTCTGGAGTAGAGATCCAAAGAGGGCTGAGTCTCCAAGTTCGAAACCCCGGCCTATGACCCAAAGTCAAATCCACCCGTATCATAGAATGGTCAGATTCCGTCTGGGGAAGATACGCTATGGATTGAACAACCGGTAAGAAATCTTTCGTGGCGAGAGCAAAGTCAATTCTGGAGAGGGTTGCATAGGACCTAGACTGGCAGGAGTACACTTTGGCCTCTGGAAATTTCCAGCGCCACAGATCCACATATCCGTAGGTATTACACCACGCGCGGAGCAACCCGGACTTAGATTTCAAAGGTTTTAATCTATCTAGGTCAGGTTGTAGGACCGAGTTGAAATCCCCAAGGATAAGCATAGGACAGCTAGGCAAATTTGCAAACTGAATATCAAGATCAGAAAACATTGCAGCCGCGACCGGAGGGGGGAAATACACCGCCACTAGAATGAAGGGTGTGCCATGTATCGACACATGTAAAATAATATATTGCCCCTTGGGGTCTAGGATAACTTGGTGACACACGAAGGGCAGTCCCTTACGAATTAATATGGCTACGCCCCGGGCATAATTTGAGTAGGTAGAGTGGTAATGGCTGGCTACCCAGTGTTTTTTGAGTGCCATCACCTTGGCCCCCATTAAATGAGTCTCCTGAAGACACAGGATATGGGGTTTACTAAGTTTCAGGGCCGCAAAGATGGACGCTCTTTTAAATTTGGAATTTAGCCCGCGGACATTCCACGAGCAAACAGTTACATTAGACATGGGGTCGATAGCATAGGTGCATACGGAACAGAAGGGGTCTGAAGCAGAACCCCTCCCCCGGTCACGGCCACATATACAGTTAAGGGTCGCAGTGCCAGACTTTCATTCAACCATACATACAACATACATACAACCATACAACAACAGACATTGTCATGTTCAATACCCAACAGGGGTGCCAATTCCCCTGCCCAGCTCCAAAAAAGAGGAGTGGGCCTATACCCAAAACTTGTATCGTGCCTGGGGCGCATGGCCCGGAACAGAAGGCAGGAAAAAATTATAAGCTCAAAGGCAACAAAAAAAGTCATTAGTCAATTATAATATTTCAAAATAGAATAAGGGGACTGAGTCCCAGAGCAGCTCGGGTCCAGTTATAAACCGGAACTAGGTACTCTCCCTCCGAAGACAGATAGGATCCGCCAAGGTCAGCACACGACCGTACTGAAACAGGGAAAGATTGTCCATCATGACCAATATGGCAAAAAAGAAGGGGGGGGACAAGGGGAAAGAAAAAATTATAATGCAGGCAAGGGGATCCCAGAGAGGAGAGGAAACTTGTGTGTAAACTGTGGGGCCATCATAAAGTGGAGATCCGCTTCAGGCAGGAGGCTTGGGAGGGTGGGGTAATGCTTCCCACCAAGACATGGCATCTTGTGGGGATTGGAAAAAATGAGCTTTCCCTTGATAAGTGACCCGAAGGGTGGCAGGAAAAAGCATGGAATACTGAATATCTTGTTCCCGAAGCTTCTGCTTGATCCGTTGATAGCTAGCTCTACGGTTGCGGACTGTCGCTGAGTAATCTGGAAAGAGTGACACCACTGCATTATTAATGCGGAGACTTCCCTTCCGCCTGGCGGCCCCCAAGATGGAGTCGCGGTCCCTGTAATTAAGGAGACGAATCACCATCGTACGTGGGGGGTGTCCCTCTGGTAGGGGGCGCCCAGGGACTCGGTGGGCCCTCTCAATCACAAAACAGGGGGATAACTGTTCTCGACCAAACTCTTGCTCAAGCCAGCTCTCCAGGAAGGCCACAGGGTCAGATCCCTCCACCCGCTCCGGAAGTCCAACCAGGCACAGGTTGTTCCTGCGTAGGCGGTTTTCAAGGTCGTCGACCTTATCCTCCAAAGTTGAAATCTTTCCCCCATATGTATTGAGTCTAGGTAGAATGGGGGTAATAGTATCTTCCAAATCACTGATACGTTGTTCAGTCTCGGTAACCCGGCCACGCAGCTTGTGTACATCTTGCCGCATAATAGTTAAGTCTATCTTGAGCCCATCCACCTTCCCCACCAGATCTGCATGGTTTACCTTGATAGTGGCCAGGACATCTGCCAGGGTAGGTTCTTTAGCGCCATCCGCGACCGCCGAGCCCGGGGTCGGTATTGAAGGGGTGGCTGCAGGGTCCGGAATCTCCGGGGAGGGTGGTGGGGATCCGTCCAGGCCGTCACCGAAGAGATCCGGAGTGGAGGCTGGGGATGAGCTAGGCCCGTGTACAGTATGGCGGCGGCCATCTTGGCAGGAGCGTGTAGCGATGCTCATCTTTACCGGAGGCTGTTTCCTCGTACGCCGCTTTCCCATCAACCAAAATGCTCCTCAGTAATGCACAAGACACACCTGAAGGGATTAGGCAGGAAAGGAGTCAGGTGCCGACGATGGATGATCAGGATGGAGCAGGGTTGTATAGGGAGAGACCGGAGCTACACAGGAACATGTCCGCTCACATCCCGAGCCAGGCCACGCCCCATCGTCTGAAGTTTAGAAGAAAGAAGACTGCAGAAGCAGTCTGTCACATGGTCACAAATTCAGGTAAGAACTGAGGGCTTTTATCTAAGTTTTAAGCTAAATTTAAAATATTGATTAGAAGGGGGTTGAGTTGGCAAGAGATCAGCTTTAGGATGACACTAAGGGGTAGCTTTACAAATCCAAAACAGGTATATGAATGAATGAATGAATGAATGAATGAATGAATGAATGAAGGATTTGTAGAGCGCTGCAAATGCGAACTGAATCGCCTCAAGGCGCTAGAATGTGTTCTCTGTTGCCAGCTCTTAGAAAAGGAAGGTCTTTAGTTTTTTCCTGAAGGCCTGATGGTTTTCTTCCATGCGGATGTGGGTCGGAAGAGCGTTCCATAGTCGGGGTCCTTGGACTGCGAATCTTCGTTCTCCCTTTGCTTTGTAGCGATATTTAGGCATGATGAGGAGATTTTGGTTAGCTGATCGAAGGCTGCGATTGGGTTTATAGTGTTTTATTTTTTCCTGAAGATATAGCGGAGCGTTTCCTTGTATGCATTTGTGGGTGAGGCAGAGGGTCTTGAATTTGATCCGATTCTTTACGGTTAGCCAGTGTAGGGACTTTAGGGATGGTGAAATAGATTCCCAGGGTTTTTTTTCCTGTTAACAGTCTTGCCGCCGTGTTTTGAATGAGTTGTAAGCTCGCAAGCTGATATTGGGGTAGTCCTAAATAGAGCGAATTTGCGTAATCGAGTCGGGAATTGATGATTGTTCCCACAACTGCCGCTTTATCTTCTTCTGGGATGAAGGGGATGAGTCTGCGTAGGAGGCGGAGGAGATGGTGGGAACCGCTCACCACTGATCCTATTTGTGCATCCATTGTCATTCCTGAGTCAAAGATGACTCCGAGACTCTTGGCTTTGATGCTTCGAGCGATGGTCTGTCCTAAGATGGTGGGAGGTGTCCACGGGGTCTTAATTTTGGAATTTTTGTTGGCATGTAGAAGAAGAAGTTCTGTTTTTGCGCCGTTAAGTTTAAGGGAGCTGAAGGTCATCCAGTCATCAATTGAACTGAGGCATTCTTCTAATTGTTGATGATGGTTTTTTTGTCCGGTGATGCGAAAGTAGAGTTGGGTGTCGTCAGCGTATGAGTGGAAGCAGAGATCGGTTTTCCTGATGATATTTAGAAGTGGGCGGATGTATATGTTGAATAATACTGGTGACAGGGGTGAGCCCTGAGGAACTCCGCAGGAGATTGCCCGGGTTTCCGAGGTGAATGTTCCTAGCTTCACTATCTGAGAGCGATTCTCTAGGAAGGATGCAAACCATTTTAGAGCCGGACCTGTGGCTCCTGCCACTTCTGAGAGGAGGGCAAGTAAAGTATTGTGGTTCACTGTATCAAATGCTGCGCTGAGGTCCAACAGTACCAGGAGACTGGATTCTCCGTCATCTGTTGCTTCAAGGGCGTCGTCCCATATTTTGAGGAGTGCTGTTTCTGTGCCATGGCCCGGGCGGAAGCCTGATTGCAGCGGGTCCAGGAGTTGGTGTGTCCAGGTGGCGTTGTAGCTGCAGTACTACTGCTTTCTCCATAATCTTGGAGATGGTGTTGAGGCTTGTTATTGGTCTGCGGCAGTTAGGGTCCTTAGGGTCAAGATTGGGTTTCTTCAGCAGAGGTTTGACGATGCCTTGCTTGAGGGAGGTTGGTACAGTCCCTTCTTTGAATGATTGATTTATGAGGTGTGTAAGAGTAGGGGCCAAGATGTCTGAACATTCTTTAAGGAGTTTTGTGGGAATGATGTCGTTTGGGGATGTGCTGTCGCGAAGGCTTCTGATGATGTTTATAGTCGTGTCAGCTGTGATAGGAGAGAAAGAAAAATTCGGTGGTTGTGTGACGTTCGTGTTAATATCCTCTTTTTGCTTTGGTTGAGTGAGGTTGGTTGTTCTTTTCTGATGAATTGACTTCCGGATGTTGTCGATTTTGTCGATGAAGTAATCTGATAATTCATTGCAGAATTCTTGAGTATTGTTACCGGGTGGCTCTAAGCAAGTCGGGTTCATTGATTGAGTGACTAATTTGAAAAGTTCTCGCGGACGGTTTAGGGCAGTTGAGATGGATGTCCGAGAAATGTTCTTTTTTGGCTTTGAAGATTGCCTTGTGGTATTTCTTTTTTTTAAAATCATATCTTTTTTATTGGTTTTTCAAATTATACAATATACTTCATAACCGAGGTAAAGAACAAAAGGCAAACAAGAAAACACATATTACAATACATATTTCCCAAAATCACCATGAATTATAAATATAACTTACCCTACCTTTTTCCCTTAAGCCCTCCCCCCACCCCTGTTCACCCTCCCTCCTCCCCACCAGTTGCTAATTTTTAAAAATAGACGTATCCTACGCTTGGTAATACTTACTACCCCAATGAGAATATTGTGCACACTACTTATTCCCTAGTAACTATTTCTTCGTGCATAACTTCCTTTCCTCGATACGCTTTTATGTTTCCCTATTCTCTCCTTGACACCACCTACGCAAAATCCTAATAAACTTCTCATAGCTTCCCCTTCTAATATATATAGTCCTTTCTGTTCCCACTAGTACGTTCATGGTACTAACCCATTCTTCAGGGGTAGGGGGCATTGTTGACAGCCATGCTTTTGCGATCAGTTTCCTGGCCTGGTATAAGCATCGTACAATTGCTATTCTTATGTAGCCATCCCCCATATCCTCTTTGATTAGCCCCAGGACACAGGCTTTAGCCTCGGGCTCCAGCCTTATCCCGATCCTAGCCTCTATGATCTTTAGGATCTCGGTCCAGTACCTCACTAGCTTCGGGCACCTCCACATAATGTGTATAAGATCGCCCGTATCTAGACATCTGGGGCATTTGTCGTCTGGTCTACGACCCATTCTATGCAGCCTCTTGGGGGTTTAATAAGCTCTGTGCACAAGCAAGAGGTGCAAAGCCCGCTGCGACGGAGAGAGGGACACCAGCGGACCAAGCTCCAGTATTCTCCCCCACTGATCATCACTCAACTCCCCCACATCGGCCTCCCACCCCTCCCTTGCGCGCAAGAGTGGGGTCAGACCAGTTGCCCTGGTCATTAGTTGGTCATAACTTACTGATATTAGCCCCTTCAGGCTATGTACCCTTACCACCTTATTAAGAAGTGATGCGCTACACCATTCCAGTGCATTGGTCTTAAATTGCTTGTCTAGTGCGTGCCTGATCTGGAGATAAAAGTAAAATGATTCCTTGGGGATTGCAAACTCCCGCCTCAGGTCCACAAAAGATTTTAATATATTGCCAACATATAATTGTGCTAGCCTAGTTATTCCCGCCCTTTCCCAGATCCTATTTACTCCTATCGCCTGCATTTCTTGTAGCTGCCTATTCTGCCATATAGGTGTGAACTCCGTAGCCCCCTTATATCCCATTTCAATCTTTACTGACCGCCAAACTTTTATGGCCAATTTATTTGTTGGAGATGAGCATCCTAATGCTCCGGCTTCCAATGCCCCTGCCAAGGATTTGTGCGGGCTCCCCGACAGCATGATTTTTACGCTGGAGTCCACTTCCCCCCCACATTCACACCCACCCAGGTGTTGCAGTTGTGACGCCAAAAAATACCTGTATGGGTGGGGCACCGCCAGTCCCCCCTCCCTGTTGGGTCGCTGCAAGGTCTGGAGACTGATCCTGGCCTGGCCCTTTCTCCATATTAACTCACAGAAGATAGCATTTATTTTTAAAAACCAGTCCCTCCCTATCCAAATCGGTGAGTTGTCTAATATATACAAAAGTTAAGGCATCCAAATCATCTTAATCAAATTTATACGCCCCGCCATAGATAAAGGAAGCCGAGACCAGATGTCTTTCTTCCTTCTAAACTTTTCCAACAGCGGAGCTAGATTATCTTTAATATACTGCATTGGGTTATTGGTCACCATTATACCCAAGTATTTAACCTTCTCCACCACCCTGAGACGCGATACCACCTGCGGGAGAGAACCGTTGGTCGCGTCAAGCGGGAGGAGTGAAGATTTCCCCCAATTGACTATTAACCCTGATACTCTCCCAAACCCTTCCACGAGCTGCATTGCCTTTACTAACGATGGCCCCATGTCCCCCAGGAATAACAATATGTCGTCAGAATATAACGCTATTCTATCCTCGCCCTCTTTCCTTTTGTAGCCCTGTAGACCTGCTGATTTTCTTATTACCTCCGCGAAGGGCTCCATTGCCAGGGCAAATAGCAGGGGGGACAGGGGACACCCCTGCCTAGTCCCCCTCTCAAGAGAGATCCCTTCCGAATATGTATTATTTATTTTCAGTCTAGCACTGGGGTGTCGATATAGAGTCTTAAGCCACTTAATAAATAGGGGACCAAACCCAAATTTTCCCAATGTCCACCATAAGTACTCCCATTCCAGGGTGTCAAATGCCTTGGCAATGTCCAAGGACAAAATCACCCTGGAGCCTGGGTTCTCTACCGGGGTCTGGAGGTTCAAGTACGCCCTTCTTATATTTTTACTAGTAGACCTGTTCTGCACAAACCCTGACTGGTCCGGGTGAACCAAAGTAGATATACATCTATTCAGCCTGGCAGCCAGGATTTTTGCCAGGATCTTGGCGTCTGTGCCCAGCAGTGAAATTGGTCTGTATGACGAGGTGTCTAACTGACTATTCTCTTCTTTCTGAATCAATACAATAATGGCTTCAGACATTGACAACGGCAAGCTACCAGCTGCAGCCGACCAGTTCAATGTTTTCCACAATTCCGGGGCCAGCACCTCCCCATATTGTTTATATACCTCAGATGGCAATCCATCCGGGCCTGGTGATTTTTGGTTCGGCATGTTCTTTATTGCCTGCCAGACCTCTTCCAGTGTTATCGGTGCTTCCAGACTATTCCTATCTGCGTCTGAGAGCACCGGCAACTCAGTATCTCCCAGGAACTCCTCCATCTCTGCTTGTTCAGGGCTATGACGCGATTTATATAGATCCCTATAAAATTCTACAAATGTTTTGTTAATTACCCTAGGATCTGAAGAGATATCCCCCTCCTTTGTTTTGATCATGGGGATTGTTGAAGAGGGCGAATTAGTTTTGGCCAGCAAGGCCAACGTCCGGCCCACTCTTTCGCCTTCTTCAAAACTCCTCTGCCTCTGAAAAACCTTCCTATTCTCTGCTCTTCTAATTTCTTCCTTTTTGTATTTTTGTTGTTTCAATACCCAGTCTTCCCGGTTTTCATTTGTTGGGTCTAGTACATACTTTCTTTCTGACTCCCGAACCTCTTCCCTAATAAGCTCTCCCCTCGCCCTTGTTTGTTTCTTTATTTTGGATATCTGTTGGATCAAGAGCCCTCTGAGGTATGCTTTTAAGGCGTCCCAAATCACACCCTCCGAGGCAGTACCGGTGTTAAATTCAACAAATTCTCTCAATTTTAAACTAATTTCCTCTCTATTCCCCAGTAAGTCCAACCATGCTGGGTTAACTGACCACAATCTCCGACCCCCATCCTCCTGCATGGTTATTATCGTTGTCAGTGGCGAGTGATCGGACACCCCCCTTGGACGATATTCAATACTATTTATTAAGGGCTGGGCTTCCTGATTACCAATGGCCATATCAATACGGGATAGGGTATGGTGGGTCGCTGAGAAGCAAGAATATTCCTGACTATTAGGATTGCGCGCTCTCCACATATCACACCACCCAACCTCCTCCAAAAACTGTGCCAACCTTCCCACCGACCCTCCACCACCACTAACCCCAGGAGGGAACCTATCTAATCTGCTATCAAGGACAGTATTAAAGTCCCCTACTATAATAACTGGGACCTCTCTTTTATCTTCCAAAAACTCAAGCAGCAGGAACAATATCTCCATTTTGAATGGTGGAGGAATATATAAATTTGCTATGACAAAAGATCTGCCCTCAATTAAACAATGCAAAAAAATAAAACAGCCCAATCTATCAATGCTGACATCCCTGCAGGAAAACGTCAACCCCTTCCTAATCAGTATACTCACTCCCCTCGAGTAGGAGGAGTACACTGAATGATATTGTATCTGAAATTTATTATTTTTAATTAATAATTTAGTCTCGCTGGTCAAGTGCGTTTCCTGCAAGCATATCACCTCAGCAGCACAAGCATCTAACTCCTGGAATACAGTGGCTTTTTTCACATAATCGCTCATCCCCCTGATATTCCAGGAGCTTAAACCAAATGTTCTAGGCTTCATTCAACCTTATACATCAATAAATACCCGCTATGCAAATACCAGGGTATAGTTACCCTTTTACTTATACAATGGAAAGTCACGGCTGAAAATTGACACTGTTCCACGCCAGTACTTTTTTGAAGAGATACCAAAGAAAACATTTCCCAACTCTTGTTCTGCTTTACCACATGTGCCCACATACCCCTTTTGCTTTTGTGCTTCAAATCCTCAATAGTCCTGCCTGCCACCCTCAGTGCTATTATTATGGGAAGGGAAGCGAGCGGCTCCGGGGGACCTATACCCCCACACCCCTCCCTCCCACCTCCATCCACAACAGTGTCGTTAACCCTACTAAATTTTGTAAACTTTAAGTATTTACACTTCATTTCATTTATCTTCAACACATTTTTTAACAGTGCTCTGTGCGATTTTACCTTAATTTTTGCAACTGTGGAACCCCCTACTTTAAATAATCCCTTCTCCTCCCCCCCCCTGTGCCTCACTTGGCATGCCCTAGGGGCCTTCCTTGTGACCTTACTACTCCCCTCACCCCACTTCATCCACCACCCCTCCCTCCACCTTCCCCACCCACCACCCCCCTCCCCCCTCCCCCCCAATAGACCCATCAACCCAAGGGTTAGAAGAACCCTCGTCACCACACTAAACATTTCTTTCACTCTTCACTTCAACCACCCTACTCTCTCCCTCCCAACCCCTAATACTGCCGAGCAGCCCAGAAAGGAAAAAAAAAAAAAAGAAAAAAACACATTTATAAGTTCCTTTTGTTCTCTTCAAACCAGTCCGTGGCTCCTTTGACCGTTTCGAAAAAACGGGTAGTCCCTAAAGCCTCAATACGCAATCGTGCTGGATACAATAGCGCATATGAAATGTTGTGGTTCCGTAAGGTGCGCTTAATGTCCAAAAAACCTGCTCTTCTCCTTTGTAATTCCGGGGAGTAATCTGGATAAATCGAAACCTTTGCACCGTTGAAAAGGACATCTCCTTTTTCTCTGGATTTTTGCATTAAGTTCAGCTTATCTTTGTAATTAAAAAATCTGATTATCATTGGTCTTGGGCGGTCTCCTGAATATACTGGTCTGGAAGGGACTCTGTGGGCTCGCTCAATAGAAAAAAAATGTGAAAAAGCCTCTACCCCAAAGACTTCTTTAAGCCATTTTTCCATAAATTCTTCAGGGCGGGGGCCCTCAACTTTCTCGGGGAGACCCATCACTCTTACGTTTTGTCTTCGCGACCTATTCTCCCATTCATCCATTTTGAGCTTGTTAGCCTCTAACTGAGCTTGCATTTTCTTAAACTCCTGTCGCAGTGGGGATACGGTGTCTTCTACTTGGCTAACCCTTTCCTCCACACATTTAATTCTCTCCACTGTTTGCTGGATTTCTTGTTTAATATTGCCAAATTCCTCACTTAGGGTTTTCAGCTCTTCCCACATCCCACTTATCGAACTCCTACAAGCATTTATAGCGCATAGTATCTCTTTTAAAGTGGGATCTTGTTCACTGGCTACAGCTGCGTTGGGGCTACTATCCCCTATTCCTCCCAGGGGCTCCCTCTCCGGACTTTTTTTATTCGCTGTTCTTGTGCTAGCCACCGGGATATCGGGACCTTTCCCCAAGCTTTTTCTGTCCCCAGAGCCCCCCGCTGACATCTTCCCCGCAGGCGGCTGATTATTTTTGGCTGGGGACTGCGTGGTACTGTGGGCAAATTTTTCCAGCTTTGCCACAGCAGCTACTGCGGTTGCATTTAGGGACCCCTTCTCCTTCTCTTTGGCTGAACGGGTAGCTTGAACAGGCATATTATCCTGGGGATGATGATGCTGATCTTCCCCCTTCTTCTTAGTCATAGCCACCCGGGACACTTTTAGGAAGTTTGTAACCCTCCAGCCTAACCAGTTCAACAAACAGTCCCTTCACGCTTTAAGAGTCCAAGCCTCTAAGATAACAAGAGATGAGCTCCCGATTCCCTCTTTTAACACAGAGTCAATACACTTTGCTTTTATATATAGATCAGGTTTTTTACCTGTCTTTAGTTGGCTTCAAGGATGTCTGCCGGTCTTTTGCCAGGGACTCTGCAGGTAAGCCATCCAGCTCCACCGTCCTCCATTCAATATAGCCGTCTTTTCCTCAGCCGTTCTCCAGCCACCATATCTCCACCGCTCTCTCCTGTGTCTGTCTCTGGGTTAGCTCTCTCAACTTTCCTTACTCAGCCTCCCGCAGTGTCTGTGAGCTGTCACCAGGCAACATTCCACAGCCGTACTTGTACACAGCGGAGGCACTGTGTCCAGGTTTCCCTTCGGCTTCCCCTCGGAGCTCTGCTCAGCAAGATCACACAGCAGTCAGCTGACCACAGACAGCTGATCCTTCCCAGGCTCTCCTCCTCTCCTCTCTTATCTCCCCACAAGTCAGGATGCCGGTCGGGGAGCCGGTAAGACCGATGGTAACCTGTGGGAGCCTTGGGGCATAAGCAGGATTCAGGCGGATCCACAGGGCACACACACAGCTGCCAAGGTCCCCACTTCACCGCGCTGGAGCAGCATCGGAGCCGGGGCCGTGAGAGAGCACACACACCGCTCACACCTGCATCCGGTCACAACACCTTGTGGTATTTCACAGTAAGTTCAATGTAGTTGGTATGGTTTTCCTTGGTGGGATTTCTTCTCCATGCTCTTTCAGCTCTTCTACGTTCCTGCTTGAGTAGGGTGAGCGTGGCATTAAACCATCTCGAGTTTTTATTGCGGATGGGTGTTCTGCGTTTTGGCGCCACTGAGTCTGCTGTTTGTATTAAAACCTTGTTTAGGGAGTTGAGTGTTTGTTCCGTTGAGAGGTTTGCATTTAGCAGAAGTATTTTGTTTGATAGTGTAGTTTTGAAGAGTTCAGAGTGTAGTTTCTTCTGGGATCTATTCCAGTTTGTTGTTGTTGCCCGTTTATGTTTTTGGGAGGTGGTGTTGATGGTGATTTTGAATTTGATAGCGTGGTGGTCCGTCCACGGTAGTGGAGTGTTGTCGAGTATGTTGATGTCCATATTCTGTTTGAAGATGAGGTCTAGAGTGTGTCCTGAACCGTGTGTGGGAGCTTTTATCAGTTGTTGCAGGCCCAGTTCTTCCATTTTGGTTGACGCAGGCGGTTGCGATACAGTCTTGGGCAGAGTTTGCCCAGAGGTTAAAATCCCCGAGTACCAGCAGGTTTTTGGTTTTCAGGGTGTGTGTTGAGAAGAATTCGGTGAGTGGAGTAAGGAGATTGGTCTTTGGTCCTGGCGGTCTGTAGCATAGTAGTATGTGAATGGTGTCTTGAGGTGTTGTTTGAAGATGCAGTGATAGAGTTTCCATGAAAGGCACTGAGTTCTGTAGAGTTGGTTTGGTGAACCCAAGGTGGGATTTGAAAATTACTGCTAGGCCTCCTCCTTTTTTTCCTATTCTGTGCTCAGATAGGATACTGTAGTTTTTGGGGACCAATTCAGTTAGAATGGTGTTGCAGTCAGGTGTTAGCCAGCTTTCTGTAATGAAGAGGCAGTCAATGTTGTTTTCGATGATAAAGTCGTAAATTTCCAGCCTGTGCTTGACTGCAGATCTGGTGTTGATCATGGCGCATGCTAGTTGTTGTGGTTGGATCGATGTCTCGCTGTTTCTGATGGTTGATTGTGGCTTGGTCCTTAGTAATTGTTCTTTTTTCAGTCTTTTTTGCGTGGCGGTTGGCAAAATTGAGGCAGCGTTCCTTAGCCTGTGAAGGGCGTCTGCTGTGTATTTGAAGTTGCACATGATGAGGAGGAAGAGTTGTTGAAGGAAGGTTAATCTAATGTTGATGATGATACTGATGTAGCGATAACAAACTTGCTGGAGGATGTAAGGATCAGATGGTCACCACTGCTCCTGGAGTGGTGTGGGTGACGGGTTAATGTGGTGCGGAGGTCCTGGCGAGGGTGGTGTGCCTACCACCCTCTGGTTGATCCAGAAGAAGGCGAAAAAACCTCCGCTGCAGTAGCCAATGTGCAGCAGAGAAAAATTTCCTTCCTGACCCCCCGAGGGGCGATCGGGCTCGACCCCTGGATCAACAGCTAGTGACCTCAGTGCTTACCTGTAGGATGGTGGGTGGTTCGGTGGCTGCGTCTAGGGCAATCTGCGGTGGATTGGCCTCAGGTGAATCACAGTCACCAGTGCCCTCTGTGGTGAGGTCCAGTAGCGGGGGGGTGTTCCAGGTGTGAAGGGGCAACGGGCTCTGTAGACGAGAGTGGGAAGGGGGGGCGGCTGCCGGAGCTGGGCCGCAGCCGTGGTCTGCCCCACTAACCTAGCGGCTGGAGCGGGGTGGCTAGACCGCGGCTGGAGAGGGGTCCGGGGGGGGGTAGGGGCAGTGGGAGGGAGGGTCCAGTCAGGGGAGGGGGGGGCGGTGATGCGGCCGGGGTGCTGCGGCCTCAGGAGGGAGGCCCCAGAAGCTGTATTCGTTCGGCCTAGGTGTAGCAAGATGGCCGCCAACTAGGCCCGAGCAGTGAACTGGCCGGCAATAGGAGTAGTAAGATGGCCGCCGGCTAGGCCCGAGCCAGGAGCTGTCCTAGCGTTGTAGCCCGGGCCCTTCAGCTGGAGTGTGGCTAGGCTGGCAGGAGGGGGTGGCACGGGTCCACCGAACGAGCTACCTGGCGGTAGGTGTGAGGAGCGGCAGTGAAGTGCCGGGCGGTCAGCCGGATCTAGGCCGGCTGGCTGGGTGCGGCGCCCGGAGGGTCGGGGAGGGGGGGTCCTGGTGTGCTGCTGGAGGGGAGGGCGGGCTGAGTCTGGATCCGAGGATGAGTGCTGGATGCTGGAGCTGAGAGGCCGGTGACAGAGGCTGAAGTATGGGGTTGGCAGTGATGTCCTGCCGCGCTGACAGCTGGAGCTAGGCCGGGCCACGGAGGATCCTGAGCGGCCGGCCTGGTGGCCGAGCGCGGCCTCGGAGGTCGTGGGGGGGAGGGAGGGGGGACCGGGTGACGCTGCAGGGGGGGTCAGCAATGGGTCAGAGGAATCACGGATGGGTGGTCGGATGCCGGAGCTAGGTGGTCGGATGATCTGGGAATGAAGATGAGGGCGGTGATGAGATACCGCTAAACAGAGGAGCTGGCCGGGGTCGCGGGTGTCTTAAGCGGCCGGTCGGCTGGCTGGATGTGGCCCTCGGATGTGGGTCAGTGAGGGGGGGGGCGGTGGCCGCTGCAACGGTAATCAGGACGAATCTAAAGGTCCAGGATGGATGGCCGGATGGCCGGAGCTGGGTGGCCGGGTGGCCGGAGCTGCCACAGAGAGCTGCTCTCCACAGTGTCAGCACACAGGGAGGTTGAGGTGGCAAGCTTTGGACAGTCAGGTATAGACAGGTATAGAGGCACTCATGTCTTCCAGCTGGAATAAATCAAGACAGCCGCATTTTTATTGTCGATATTTCAATGAAGCTCAGTCCATATTTCTTAAGGATTGAGAAAGATGGACTGAGTTTCATCAAAATGTGCCTCTATACCTGTTTTGGATTTGTATGGATTTATTTGTGGGTGAGCACCTGGGCATTTACCTCAAACATAGAGTGTGGTGGCCAACCTGGGGACTGGTTAGGGATAGCTTTTTAGCTGGGCTATAGCTAAGGTTTAACTAAGTTTAGGACTATGTTTAAATCCAGTGGTTGGAATAAGGTTACTGGTAGATGAGAAATTTTAAGAACTGTGTTTTTTTTTAACTTGCTTACTACGGTCATTATTATAAACGCTTGTGTAACACCCTCTAGTTAGGTAGGTGCTAGAGTGAGGAGTTTCTGTCAGAGTAGGTAAATTTAGGCAGGCCTAGCTGGTTGCTAATCCGGTTTGTTTTTATTCTGGGCTGGGAGTGGCTCAGGGTAGTAGCTGGTGACTTACAAGAAGCATCACTGACACCTCCCTCGTCATTCTAGAGCTTGCTAGAAAGATCTGGAAGGAGAGGGGGAGAGGAAAGGTGGAGCTGCCTGGGGTGTTTTAGGGAGCTCAGACCAATCCCCAACCTGGATTGACAGGGGGAAGGACTCCTTAAATACCTGGGGTCAGCCCAGCTGGGGAGGAGTTGTTAGGTGGAAGAGCTGGAGTGAGAGAGTGTGGAGGCTGTCGGGGCCCATGGGGAGCTCCCCAGTCTGGGGGTGACCCTGGGCTGGGGCTCGGGGCATCCAGGAGGAATGCCGCGTACACACGGTCAGAATTTCGGACCACAAAAGTCCGATGAGATTTTTTCACAGGAAAATGCGACCGTGTGTATGCTTTATCAGTCTTTTGCTGGCGGAATTCCAGCCAGCAAAAGATTGAGAGCATGCTCTCAATTTTTCGGTCGGGAAAAGTTCCTATCCGAAAATGCGATCGTCTGTGGCAATTCCGACGCGCAAAATTCCTACGCATGCTCGGAAACAATTCGACACATGCTCGGAAGCATTGAACGTCATTTTCTTGGGTCATCGTAGTGTTGTACATCACCACGTTCTTGACGGTCGTAATTCATCAAACTTTTGCGTGACTGTGTGTATGCAAGGCAAACTTGAGTGGAATCCTGTCAGAAAAGCCGTCATATCTTTTTCCGAGGAGAAAAACGATCGTGTGTATGCAGCATAAGGGTCTCCAGGGAGGACTACTGTTTGCAGCCAGGAGGGCTGGTGAGTGAGCACAGTCGAGAGGTCTGGGGAGGGACGCCAGAGAGAACTGGGAGATTGCAGTTTGAGATGGGTGACAGAGCCAGAAGAGAGGGCTGTGGGAAGGGCAGTGAAAAGAGGCCTCTGCAGCCAGGCTGGTTGGAAGGGCCTGAAGAGAGCTATCTGGGAGTGGTAGTTGAATATAGGACAGCTAGCACCTGAAATTGTTCTACACCGCAAGGGCCCAAGGTCCCTGTCTGCAAAAGGCAGTTCATTGAGGCCTGGCTGAAGTAGTGTCAGGCCTACCCATGTGGTGCTAGCTAGTCTGGAGGAGTAAAAGTCTGCAGCAAGGGAAGTGCTGGTGGAGTAACAGTCTGCATCAAGTGAAGTGCTGGAGGAGAAACTGTGTGCAGCAAGTGTTTGTGCTGGAGAGAAGATTGGAGTGTATATATTGGAGTGTATATAGACGTCCCAAGCAAGTTTGCACTGAATATTTCTGGGCATCCCATAATTCCCATCCGAGTTTAATCCCCTCAAATAAAAACAAAAACTAAACAAAGCTATGGACTGTTCTATGTCTCTGAGTGACTGAAACAGGCTGGGCAGGGTGACAGGTGAACCACTACATTCAGCAACCCCTACAGGGGCATGACTACCCTTGGCATAGAAAAAACAGATGTACCTATTCAATAGGAAGTGCAATGAAAGTTTCCAAAGTGCAATTATCCACTGCAGCCCATTGTAATTCATCTATCAGTCAACAACAAGACAACAGTATACTGAAGCTTTTTACTTTGAGTTACTACACTGTTTGCTCTGTGCACTGCCTATGCAAATAAATACAGCACTGTAAATTAATTTAATACCGAAAGAATACTGCATATGTTCTTCAAAAAAAATACTTTGGTATTATTAGGGAGGCATGCAAAAATTTACAGTGCAAACGGACATAGTGTGCAAATCACAAAAGGTGCTGTGAGCTGAAACGTAAATTTTTTTACACAGTAAAAACGAATAAATGCACTACTGAAGCACTTCCAGTTTCTGATATTATTGATATGACATGCAAGCCACAGTGGAATTTGAAAATAATACAATTTTAAAAAAAAGTAGAGGTTGTGCATGGTTACCAATCAGGTACTAGCTTTTTAAATAAAAGAAGAAGAAGAAGATCTGATGGAATGCCAAAGGTGATATCTTCATCTTTTCTCCCGTTTTTGTAAACTAGGGTTAGTTTTGCATTGTACAGTTAATTAAGAAAACAAAGGTGCAGCTTTCACGATTCTATTTTCATGAGCATGACCTCATGGCAGACACAAAGGCCTCTGGGTAAGTGAGTGATATGCTAGTAACACGATAGAATGTTATCAGTATAGACTATACTTTGCAACTGTCTGGTCGGTGGTTATGTATTATATTACACCGTCGGTGCTGAAAATCTTGCTCTGATCGCACCCTTCCGATAAGACTGGTGGCGACAAGGAAAGAATGAAATGTTTTATTCTGTTCTGCAGACCTCAGCAGTTTGTCTACCATCTCCTGTGTTTTAAATGCAGTGCAAGATACTGTCACTCTCATGCCAAGTTCAACCAGGAAGTTCATTCTGTAAATGTAGACAGACTGTATTTAGAGGAGACATATTGTCAGTAATGTTACTATATGGAGAAGCATCATAATCAAAACATTATAGGTACACTATAAATATAAGAAATAGAAACAATATCTGTGCAGCCTCTGTAACAAAATAGTATAACGTGATAAGATGATAAGGACTGGATATTGAATAGTTGTTTAACCTGCTCCATTATTCTAGTCACATTTCCCGCAATCTCCCCTCATACAGATACACACCGTACAATGGAAAAATGATGTCAAACACAGCAAAATATTTTGATTCACGTGAGTATATTGCACTCTTATTTAAAATATAGATTAGCAGAATAAATTTAAGGCAAACAGCAATGTGCAAAGTGCATCAACCAATAGCAAATAATCAAAATCCAGACTTTGTCCTGATTGCTCTAAACATGAAAGTTGCTATAATATGATAATGTTTAAAGCAAAGAGTTTGCAGCTTGTTTATAAATGTTGCCAGGGAGAAGATATGGTTACATTATGTTTAAATCCTTTCACTGCCAGAGCCGCTTTTGAATTTTTAGGCCTCAAAATTAGTTAAATCCCCCAAAGTATATATTATATAAATGCTGAGACCTTACAGAATAAAGTTTTGATATATCAATTTTTTATGTCACACAATATTAACTAGTTTATAACAGCTACTTTTTAAGGCATTAAACAAAAAGATAAGTTGCACAAAAGTGTCACTAAATAGTAAAAAGAAAATATTTTTTCCCAGTAATAACTGCACTCACAATATGTCCACATAAACACCATAAATATTAATATCAAAAATATAAAGTGCATAAATTCATAACAGTTAGTCAATCAAATTAAAATTTTATGTATATCAAAAACTACCCCCCATTAGGATGTGTTGAAAAAATTTAAAGATGATCCAATAAAGTCCATCAGGAAAAAAAGAGAAACTGATCTTGTGCAGAAAGTTCATCTATACACTTGTGTATCAACAAAGTTCCATACTCCAGTGTGTATAGCAAATTCTTCACACCAAAAAGTGCACACCCCACTCTCAAGCCGCTTACCAGCTACTGACCCAAGATGAGGCTCTGGCTGCACTTTATCCCATTATCACCATGGGATGGAGCCAAAATTCCAGGATGGATAACTGTACAACCATCATGATCAACAGTGGGCTCAGTGAGATGGAGAGACAAAGGAGGAACCCACAGTGTAGTCATTTAAAAATTCTGTCTTTTTAATGAAGGTTAAAACTACTTACAAGAAGTCAGGAGTAAAATCACATACTATACAGTCAAACACATGTAGACACCCCAGCGGGTTTGATAGGGTCACTGCTGTAGCTCCTTCCGACGCGTTTCAATCAAAAGAACATTATGGGGTGTGTTCTTATGGGTGTAAAGAATTTGCTATCCACACTGGAGTACAGAGTTTTGTTCATACACTAGTGTATAAATTAGCTTTCTGCACAAGAGCATTTTCTTTTTTTTTTTCCTGATGGAATCATCTATGATTTTTTTTAACACATCCTTATTTACATTAATAGTTTTTGATATATATGAACTTTTTACTTGATTGACTAGCTGCTATAAATTTATACATTTATAAATTGATAGCACAACACGTTTTTGATTTATTGATATTAAAGGAGTTGTAAAGGCAAAAGGTTTTTTATTTTAATGCATTCTATGCATTAAGATAAAAAATCTTTTGTGTGTAGCAGCCTCCCCAGCACCCCCTAATACTTACCCTGAGCCCCTTCTCTAGCCAGCGATGTCCACAATTCCCTTGGCCATCCAGGACTCTCCTCCTGATTGGCTGAGGCACAGCCACGGCGCCATTGGCTCCAGCAGCTGTCAATCAAAGTTAGTTAGCCAATCAGGAGAGAGAGAGGGGGCAGGGCCGGGTCAGGGCTCTGTGTCTGAATGGATACACAGAGCTCAGACTCGGCTCGAGTGCCCCCCTAGCAAGCTGATGGTCTATATAGGCACTCATCAGGAGGGAGGGGCCAGGAGCAGCAAAGAGGGACCCGAGAAGAGGAGGATCCAGGCTGCTCTGTGCAAAACCAATTGCACAGAGGTAAGTATATTTTTTAAAAAGCAAGACTTTACAATCACTTTAAGGTATTATCAAGCACGTTTTCTGTAAAAAATGCACTAAAATTAATTATACACAAATTAAATTTATTACACATTTTTATTAGTAAAATATAAAAAATGAGGTTGTGCTGAGTAAATAGATACCCAATATGTCAAGCCATAACATTGAGTGTGCTTGTGCAATGGCAACCAACTTTGATATTTGAAATTTATTACAGGAGAAGCTTTAAAAGGTCCTACGGGTCATCAATTTATGGTAAACTATAAATAATGGCAATAGAATTATTGCTCTCACTCCAACATTTAGCATATTCAACTTTAATGTGCAAAGCTATGTACAGGTGCATCACAAAGAATTAGAATACGAGCAAAAAGTTATTTTTTTCAGTAATCCAGTTCAAAAAATGAAACTCATATATTACTCTATATAGATTCATTACACACAGAGTGAAATATTTCAATCATTTCTTTCTTTTAATTTTGATGATTATGGCTTACAGCTAGAAAACCCAAATTTCAGTATCTCAGAAAATAAGATTATTACATAAGATAAATAAAAAAAGGATTTTGAATACAGAAATGTTGGCTAACCAAAAAGTATGTCCACGTACAGTATAGTATGCACTCAATACTTGGTCGGGGCTCCTTTTGCATGAATTACTGCATCAACGCAGTGTGGCATGGAGGCGATCAGCCTGTGGCACTGCTGAGGTGTTATGGAAGCCCAGGTTGCTTTAATAGTGGCCTTCAGCTCCTCTGCATTGTTGGGTCTGGTATCTCTCATCTTCCTCTTGACAATACCCCACAGATTCTCTATGGGGTTTAGGTCAGGCGAGTTTGCTGGCCAATCAAGCAAAGTGATACCATGATCATTTACCACTTACAGTGCACTTTCACCCCCTTCCTGCCCAGGCCAATTTTTAGCTTTCAGCGCTGTCACACTTTGAATGACAATTGTGTGGTCCTGCAACACTTTACCCAAATTAATTTTTAACTATTTTCTTCACACAAATAGAGCTTTCTTTTGGTTTCTAAAAAAAAAAAAAGACTTAACATTGTGAAAAAAATAAGTTTTTCTTAGTTTCTGTCAGTAAATTTTGTAAATAAGTATTTTATTTCCTTCAGTGATGTGCGCCCATGAGGCTGCACTGATGGGCACTGAAAGGTTGCACTGATGGGCACTTATGAGGCGGCACTTACGGGCACTGATTATGTGGCACTGATGGGCAGCACTGGTGGACACTGATAGGTGGCACGGCTAGGCAGCACTGATGGGCACTGATAGGAAGCACAGATGGGCTTGATTGGCAGCACTGATGAGCAATCACTGATGGGCACTAAAAGGCAGCATGGACTGGCATCACTAATGGGCACTGACTGGTGTCACTGATGGGCACTGATTGGTGTCAATGATTAAAAAGAAGGGGATATTTGCGCTAACCAATCAATATATACAAAAAATATGTGCACAAGTGATATAACTAAATAAAGCGTGATTAAATGCTTCACCACTATAGGTCAAATACCAAAACCTAAAACCAATATTAAAAAAGAAAAAGATGCACAAAGAAACCGCTACAAATAACAATAAATATTGCTGTGAACAAATTCTCTAAAGCATGATAATATGAAAAATTGAGTGGTATATCAAAAAACAAATAGTCCATGTGATATAAAAAATAAATGAATAAAAACAAAAGTGAATTTATCAAAAACAGAATATCCAAAATGATCTTTCAAAATTTAGGAGATGCAAAAGTTCCTCACTTAATCTCGAAAAGCAGGACACATATTCATTCGAATCATCTGGAATACGGAGCATAAAATGCAAGTACAAATTGCTTACCAGATTGAAGAAGCAGGAGACTGCAAAACATGTTGGCTTTCTGCATATTCAAGCATCTTGTGTACAAGTATATCCCCGTTATCAACCACCAACAGTGATTTCATGAATTCTGTGATTTTATATGTAATAGATATTGTAATTTTGTACTGATTTTTGATCTAATTAAATGACTTTTTTATTCAATTCTAATGACTGGATGCTTACCTTATTATACAGATATGCTGGTCTCCTTCAAAAATCCCTCTCTCTCAATAGTTTGGTTTCTGTGCTTACCAGATCCGTTGGATCTCAAATGATAGAGATCAGAAGCGCTTGTGCATTAGCCTGCCGGCAGGTGAACTCACAGTGATTGAAAGCAGAGAGGAATCCACCTGTTTATCCAGGAATCAGCAAGGACAAAACTTCACGCTCCAGGACACTCTCATAAAAGCCAGGATCTGGGTATTCTCAAGAGGGCTTCATGGTGCAGTATGTTCCAGCAAAGGTGTTTATTTAAAAAACAAATCATACAAAGTCCATAAATTCAAGCAGGTAAGAAAAGCAGGTTTGAATCAGCCGCAGTGTCTAACAGTCAGCTGTTCAGCGTGGTGATGTCGCAGGCTTATGCTCCACCCTTGTGTGGAGCATATGCCTGCCACATCACCATGCTACTACAACAGAAAAAACAGACAGGTAGCAAAACTGAAACCCTCAGGGCTAGGGATGAGCTTCGTGTTCGAATGGAACGCATGTTTGACTCGAACATTGCCTGTTCGGTCGTTCGCCGAATTCCGAATGATATGGGCCGTTCGCGCCAAATTAGAGTGGCGCGTCACGGCCTATAATTCACTGCGGCATCGCAATGCATTGCTGGCTGATGATTGGCCAAGCATGCACTATGACCCGCATGCTTGGCCAATAACCGCGCCATCTGTACAGAGAGCCGTAATTGGCCAAAGCCAGGGTGGCTTTGGCAAATTATGGCTCAGGGGGTTTAGTACACGCCCCACACTATATAAGGCCGCTTGCACGGCGGCCCTGTGTAGTGTGTTCAGGCGTTGAGAGAGAGAGAGATAGATAGAAAGAGAGACAGTGTCATTTGATTTAAGTTAGATAGAGTAGGCAGGCGAGTCAGTTAGCTGCACTTACAGTGTAATGTGTATATATATACATCCTAGGTGTTGTGTATATATATATATATATATATATATATATATATATATATATATATATATATATACACACTGTATTTAGTTTAGGTAGATCCATTCCTGTTATTCTCTTCCTACTACTGACAGGCAGGCCGGTGTTTTTACAGTATTTACAGCTACCTGAAGAAAATTGCTGGTGTTCTTCTGATCCTATTAGTCCTATTAGCTACAGTATTTACAATTAGTGTAGTGCGTCCTCTGCATAGTGTGCACCTAAAGTTACCTGAAGAAAATTAGTCTTCGTCTGATCCTATTAGTACAGTACCACAGGCAGCTGTAGTATTTACAAGTTAGTGTAGTGCGTCCTCTGCACAGTGTGCACCTAAAGCTACCTGAAGATAATTAGTGGTGTTCTTCTGATCCTATTAGTACAGTACCACAGGCAGCTGCAGTATTTACAAGTTAGTGTAGTGCGTCCTCTGCACAGTGTGCACCTAAAGCTACCTGGAGACAATTGCTGTTGTTCTGCTCCTATTAATACCACAGGCAGGCAGCTACAGTATTTACAGTTAGTGTACTGTGTCCTCTGCACAGTGTGCACCTAAAGCTACCTGAAGAAAATGAGTGGTGTTCTTCTGATCCTATTAATACCACAGGCAGGCAGCTACAGCATTTACAGTTAGTGTAGTGCGTCCTCTGCACAGTGTGCACCTAAAGCTACCTGAAGAAAATTAGTGGTGTTCTTCTGATCCTATTAGTACAGTACCACAGGCAGCTGTAGTATTTACAAGTTAGTGTAGTGCGTCCTCTGCACAGTGTGCACCTAAAGCTACCTGAAGAAAATAAATGGTGTTCTTCTGATCCTATTAGTACAGTACCACAGGCAGCTGCAGTATTTACAAGTTAGTGTAGTGCCTCCTCTGCACAGTGTGCACCTAAAGCTACCTGGAGACAATTGCTGTTGTTCTGCTCCTATTAATACCACAGGCAGGCAGCTACAGTATTTACAGTTAGTGTACTGTGTCCTCTGCACAGTGTGTACCTAAAGCTACCTGAAGAAAATTAGTGGTGTTCTTCTGATCCTATTAATACCACAGGCAGGCAGCTACAGCATTTACAGTTAGTGTAGTGCGTCCTGTGCACAGTGTGCGCCTAAAGCTACCTGGAGACAATTGCTGTTGTTCTGCTCCTATTAATACCACAGCCAGGCAGCTACAGTATTTACAGTTAGTGTACTGTGCCCTCTGCACAGTGTGCACCTAAAGCTACCTGAAGAAAATTAGGTGTTCTTCTGATCCTATTAATACCACAGGCAGGCAGCTACAGTATTTACAGTTATTGTAGTGCGTCCTCTGCACAGTGTGCACCTAAAGCTACCTGGAGACAATTGCTGTTGCTCTGCTCCTATTAATACCACAGGCAGGCAGCTACAGTATTTACAGTTAGTGCACTGTGTCCACTGCACAGTGTGCACCTAAAGCTACCTGAAGAAAATTAGTGGTGTTGTTCTGCTCCTATTAATACCACAGGCAGGCAGCTACAGTATTTACAGTTAGTGTAGTGTGTCCTCTGCACAGTGTGCACCTAAAGCTACCTGGAGACAATTGCTGTTGTTCTGCTCCTATTAATACCACAGGCAGGCAGCTACAGTATTTACAGTTAGTGTACTGTGTCCTCTGCACAGTGTGCACCTAAAGCTACCTGAAGAAAATTGGTGGTGTTCTTCTGATCCTATTAATACCACAGGCAGGCAGCTACAGCATTTACAGTTAGTGTAGTGCGTCCTGTGCACAGTGTGCACCTAAAGCTACCTGGAGACAATTGCTGTTGTTCTGCTCCTATTAATACCACAGCCAGGCAGCTACAGTATTTACAGTTAGTGTACAGTGCCCTCTGCACAGTGTGCACCTAAAGCTACCTGAAGAAAATTAGGTGTTCTTCTGATCCTATTAATACCACAGGCAGGCAGCTACAGTATTTACAGTTATTGTAGTGCGTCCTCTGCACAGTGTGCACCTAAAGCTACCTGGAGACAATTGCTGTTGCTCTGCTCCTATTAATACCACAGGCAGGCAGCTACAGTATTTACAGTTAGTGCACTGTGTCCACTGCACAGTGTGCACCTAAAGCTACCTGAAGAAAATTAGTGGTGTTGTTCTGCTCCTATTAATACCACAGGCAGGCAGCTACAGTATTTACAGTTAGTGTAGTGTGTCCTCTGCACAGTGTGCACCTAAAGCTACCTGGAGACAATTGCTGTTGTTCTGCTCCTATTAATACCACAGGCAGGCAGCTACAGTATTTACAGTTAGTGTACTGTGTCCTCTGCACAGTGTGCACCTAAAGCTACCTGAAGAAAATTGGTGGTGTTCTTCTGATCCTAATAATACCACAGGCAGACAGCTACAGTATTTACAGTTAGTGTACTGCGTCCTCTGCACAGTGTGCACCTAAAGCTATCTGAAGACAATTGTTGTTGTTCTGCTCCTATTAATACCACAGGCAGGCAGTTACAGTATTTACAGTTAGTGTATTGCGTCCTCTGCACAGTGTGCACCTAAAGCTACCTGAAGACAATTGCTGGTGTTCTCATACTAATAATACTACAGACAGGCAGTTGATTCTGCTAGCTGCAGTATCAGTATATATATACATCCCAGCGTTGTGCAGCTACATCTCACTGCAGGCCATTAGTATGTCTGGAATAGGGATGAGCTTCGAGTTTGAGTCGAACATCGAACTCAAACATCGGCTTTTCGCCAGTTCGCCGAACAGCGAACAATTTGGGGTGTTCGCGGCAAATTCGAAAGCCGCGGAACACCCTTTAAAAGTCTATGGGAGAAATCAAAAGTGCTAATTTTAAAGGCTTATATGCATGGTATTGTCATAAAAAGTGTTTGGGGACCTGGGTCCTGCCCCAGGGGACATGTGTCAATGCAAAAAAAAAGTTTTAAAAACGGCCATTTTTTGCGGAGCAGTGATTCTAATAATGCTTAAAGTCAAACAATAAAAGTGTAATATACCTTTAAATTTCGTACCTGGGGGGTGTCTATAGTATGCCTGTAAAGGGGCGCATGTTTCCCATGTTTAGAACAGTCTGACAGCAAAATGACATTGAAAAGGAAAAAAAGTCATTTAAAACTACTCGCGGCTATTAATGAATTGCCGGTCCGACAATACACATAAAAGTTCATTGATAAAAACTGCATGGGATTTCCCCACAGGGGAACCCCGAACCAAAAAAAAAAAAAAAAAACTGGCGTGGGGGTCCCCCTAAATTCCATACCAGGCCCTTCAGGTCTGCTATGGATATTAAGGGGAACCCCGCGCCAATTTTTTTAAAAAATGACATAAGGGCCCCCCTCAAAATTCATACCAGACCCTTCAGGCCTGGTATGGATTTTAAGGGGAACCCCGCGCCAAAATTTAAAAAAAAATTGGTGTGGGGTCCCCCCAAAAATCCATACCAGACCCCAAAAATCCATATTAGTCAAAAACTGTCTCTTGTCATTTTTAACATTTTTGACAGTTTTTTTGTGAAATGGTAGGGGTACTTTTGTACCCCCTTACCATTTCACACAGGGGGGGGGCTGGGATCTGGGGGTCCCCTTGTTAAAGTGGGCTTCCAGATTCTGATAAGCCCCCCGCCCACATACCTCCACAACCACCAGCCAAGGGTTGTGGGGATGAGGCCCTTGTCATCATCAACATGGGGACAATGTGCTTTGGTGGGCTACCCCAAAGCACCCTCCCAATGTTGAGGGCATGTGGCCTGGTATGGTTCAGGAGGGGGGGCGCTCTCTCGTCCCCCCTCTTTTCCTGCGGCCTGCCAGGTTGCATGCTCGGATAAGGGTCTGGCATGAAATTTAGGGAGACCCCATGCCAGTTTTTTTTTAAATTTTGGTTCGGGGTTCCCCTGTGGGGAAATCCCATGCAGTTTTTATCAATTAACTTTTATGTGTATTGTCGGACCGGCAATTCATTAATAGCCACGAGCAGTTTTAAATTACTTTTTTTCCTTTGAAATGTCATTTTGCTGTCAGACTGTTCTAAACACGAGAAACATGTGCCCCTTTAAAGGCATACTATAGACACCCCCCAGGTACGAAATTTAAAGGAATATTACACTTTTATTGTTTGACTTTAAGCATTATTAAAATCACTGCTCCCGAAAAAACTGGAGTTTTTAGAACTTTTTTTTGCATTGATACATGTGCCCTCGGGCAGGACCCGGGTCCCCAAACCCTTTTTAGGACAATACCATGCAAATTAGCCTTTAAAATGAGCACTTTTGATTTTGAACGTTCGAGTCCCATAGACTTCAATGGGGTTCTAACGTTCGTGCAAAGTTTTGGTCTGTTCGCAAGTTCTGGTGCGAACCGAACCGGGGGTGTTCGGCTCATCCCTAGTCTGGAAGGTCAACAAGGAGAGGCAGACAGTCACAAGCCAATAAAAGAGGGCAAGCAGGCTCTGTGTGTAGAGGCAACAGTGCTGGTCATGGAGATGGTGCATCCTCATCAGCACGTTGCCGTGGGACACGCTTGTCCTTTTTTTCTGCAGCTGGCCGTGTTGAGCCGCAACATGAGGAAGACTTTGTAGAGTGGATGACCAAGCCGTCCTCATCCTCCTCATCCTCTCTCACAAAGGCTCAGGGTACTTTGTCTGGCAAAGCAGCTGCCAACGCGGCCTTTTCCCTTGGCTCAATGGGATCAGTCACTCCTTTCCTAGCCCCACCATGTCCTCCTGAGGAGTCCCCTGTACTGTTTGACCACAGTGTTGGGTACATGCTCCAGGAGGATGCCCAGCGTTTTGAAGGCTCCGATGATGGTACCCAGCTAGAGGAAGGCAGTAACATGAGCCCAGAGAGAGGGGGTGCCCAAGAAGGAAAGCAATCTGGCAGTCATGTTCCCCTAGCTGCAGCATACTGCCAGCTTTGCTCCAGTGATGAGGAGGGAGGGGATGATGAGGTCACTGACTCCACATGGGTGCCTGATAGGAGAGAGGAGGAGGAGGAGGCACATCATTAAACGAGGCAGGATGCCCTTTCAGAGGGCAGCACACCGACTGCATCACACCGCAGAGCTCCGCATGTGCAGGGCACTGCTGTTTCTGCGCGTTATTCCAAAAGTTCTTTGGTGTGGGCCTTTTTTGAAATGAGTGCATCAGATCCCACCGCTGCTATTTGCAACATATGTCTCAAGCGTATCTCTCGTGGCCAAAACATCTCCCGCTTGAGCACCACATGCTTGACCAGACATATGTTGACCTGCCATGCAGTTTATTGGCAAGCGTACCTAAAAGACCCACACCAAAGAACAAAGAGGACCTCTCCTTGCTCCTCATCAGCTGGGATCTCCAAACCCACTATACCTTCAGTCCTCTCTGAGACCTGCACTGAGAGGAATGAAGGTGTAGAATTAGGTGTGTCACAGCCGAGTACTTGGGGACAATCTGTACACCGACGTCAGATTGTACTAGGCAAATTTCCCTGCCCCAGCTGCTGCACCGCCGAAAGAAGTTCGCTCCCAGCCATCCACATGCCCAGCGGTTGAATGCTAGCTTGGCTAAATTGCTAGCACTTCAACTGCTGCCTTTTTAGTTGGTAGTCTCTGCCCCCTTCCGTGAGTTTGTGGAATGTGCTGTTCCTCAGTGGCAGGTTCCCAAACGCCACTTTTTCTCACGGACGATTCCGGCTCTCTACCGGCATGTAGAAGGCAATGTCTTGGCCTCGCTGGACAGGGCGGTCAGTGGTAAGGTGCATATTACCGCTGACTCATGGTCCAGCAGGCATGGACAGGGACGTTACCTATCTTTCACCGCGCACTGGGTGACTCTTCTGGCAAGGATGCAGGACAAGGTGCAGTAGTGTTGGAGGTTGTTCTGCCACCACGCCTCCAAAATACTACTAGTGGTGATTCTGCCACACCTCTCTCCTCCACCCCCTCCTCTTCTTCTTCCTCCATGGCTTGTGCTGATTTGACTTCGGAACCAGCGGTGCTCCGTAGGCGTTCCAGGGGCTACGCAAGCATGCAGGCCAAAAGATGCCATGCGGTGCTTGAGCTGGTGTGCTTGGGGGACAGGAGCCACACTGGGGCAGAGATTCTGTCAGCTCTGCAGGGGCAGGTTCAGAGGTGGTTGACGCCACGCCAGCTTAAGGCAGGTATGGTGGTTTGCGACAATGGCAGCAACCTCCTCTCCGCCCTCCGACAGGGACAACTGACCCATGTGCCCTGTTTGGCTCACGTTCTTAACTTCTTAACTTGGTGGTGCAGCGGTTCTTGGGCAGGTACCCGGGTTTACAGGGTGTCCTGAGGCAGGCCAGGAAAGTCTGTGTGCATTTCCGCAGGTCATATAATGCCAGTGCTCGGCTGGCTGACCTCCAAAAGGAATTTAACCTGCCCAAGAACCGCCTAATCTGTGACATGCCCATCCGGTGGAACTCAATATTGGCCATGCTGTAGCAGCTGCACACGCAGCAGAGGGCCATCAATGAGTACCTGTGTGACTATGGCACCAGGACAGGGTCAGGGGAGCTTGTTTTTTTCCCCACGCCAGTGGGCCATGATCAGGGATGCATGCACTGTCCTGTCACCATTTGAGGAGGCCACGAGGATGGTGAGCAGTGACAGTGCATGCATCAGTGACACTGTCCCCCTTGTCCACCTGTTGGAGCACACGCTGCATGGAATAATGGACAGGGCACTTGAGGCACAACAGATGCAGGAAGAGGAGGACTTCCTTAGCTCTCAAGGCTCCCTTTATCCAGACACTGTTCCTGCATGCCCGCCGATCACACAGGAAGAGGAGGAGGAGGATTGTGTCAGCATGGAGGTGGAGCCTGGCACTCAGTTCAGCAGCAGTCTTTAAGGGATCATTTATAGTCCCAAGAAAACCATGGACTTGTACGTGGCTGGGAGGAGGTGGCTGCAGATCATGTCATCCTTAGTGACCCAGAGGACTCCAGGCCGAATGCCTCAGCAAACCTACGCTGCATGGCCTCCCTGATCCTGCAAAGCCTGCGGAAGGATCCTCATATTTGTAGTATCAAGGAGAGGGATAAATACTGGCTGGCAACCCTCCTTGATCCACGTTACAAGGGTAAGGTTGCGGACCTTATCTTGCCATCGCAGAGGGAGCAGAGGATGAAACATCTTCGGGAGGCCTTGCAGAAAGGTCTGTTCAACGCGTTCCCAGAGACTGGGAGGTTACAAACTCCTGTTCCTGGACAACCTGTTGCTGAGGCTTCGGTCAGTCAAAGAAGGAGCGGTGTAGAAGGTGGCCTTCTAACCGATGCATTCAGACAATTTTTTAGTCCGCAGCCCCAAGGTATGATCGGTTCCAGCAACCATCGTCAGCGTCTGTTTTACATGGTGCAGGAATACCTAGGGGCAAGATCTGACTTGGACACCTTTCCCACTGAAAATCCTCTGGGTTACTGGGTCTTGAGGATGGATCACTGGCCAGAGCTTGCACAGTATGCAATTGAGCTACTGGCCTGTCCTGCATGCAGCGTTCTTTCGGAACGCACATTCAGTGCTGCTGGAGGTTTTGTAACCGCTCACAGGGTGTGCCTGTCCACCGACTCGGTCAATCGACTGACCTTCATAAAAATGAATCAGTCTTGGATCGCCACCAGCTACCAAGCACCTGATGCTGATGTAACCGAATAATTTTTTTTGAAATGTCAGATCCCTTCAAGACTGCCTATGCTGATGCTGAGTGACTATACTGTTATGCCGAGTGACTATCCTCTTCCTCCTCAATGATCATGCTGATAGCTTGTACGAATATTTTTGGTTCTGGGCGCTGCCACCAGTGGCTAAGGCCCAATTTTTCAGCCCCTGTTTAACAGGGGCCTGTAATTACAATTTTTGATGCAATATTTTGCAAGGAGGGATCGTTGTTGCACTCAACTAGAGTATTTTTGAGGGGTTGTAGTGTTGTGGCACCAGCACCAGTGCCTAAGGCCCAATTTTTCAGCCCCTGTTTAACAGGGGTGTGTCATTACAATTTTTAATGCAATAGTTTGCAGCAGGGCTTGTTCCTGCACTCCAGCTAGAGTATCTGTGAGGTATTGCAGTGTTGTGGCACCAGCACCAGTGCCTAAGGCCCAATTTTTCAGCCCCTGTTTAACAGGGGCGTGTAATTACAATTTTTGATGCAATATTTTACAGGAGGGCTCATTCCTGCACTCCAACTAGAGTATCTGTGAGGGGTTGCAGTGTTGTGGCACCAGTGCCTAAGGCCCAATTATTTTGCCCCTGTTCAACAGGGACATATAATTACAATTCTTGATCTAATATTTCACAGCAGGGCCCGTTTCTGCGCCCACCAAGAGTAACTGTGAGGACTTACAGTGTTGTGGCACCAGCACCACCACCACCAAAGGCCCAATTTTTCTGAAACTGTTCAACAGGGGCATGTAATTACAATTCTTCATCTAATATTTCACAGCAGAGCCCGTTCCTGCGCCCACCAAAAGTAACTGTAAGGGCTTACAGTGTTGTGACAACACCAACACCTAAGGCTGCAATTTCTGCAGAGTATATAGGGCAGGCCCCTACTTTTAAACATCCAATTTACAAACGACTCCTACTTGCAAACGGAAGGAGACAACAGGAAGTGATATGAAATCTACCCCTAGGAAGGGAAATTCTCTCCTGTAAGAGTTAATATGGGAAAAACGTGTCTCCTCTCCACTGATGCTTTATCACCAATCCTTGTTTCACTAAAAACCCCAAATTGTCAAAGATCATTTGTCATTGGGACAGAAAGTGAGGTAAAATCTTCTGAAGAGGTGCACAGACAGCAAAACAAATGTCACAGGGGTGATAACTCTTCCCTATGTTTTCCAAAGGGCTTAAAAATAGATTTTTTGGCTGGAGCTACACTTTAAAAATGTACCAGTTCAAAATTACAAACAGATCCTACTTAACAACAAACCTACAGTCCCTGTCTTGTTTGAACCGCCTGTATACTGCTGTTCTGAGGGCCTGGGGCCCCACGCCTTTCTTTTTTTAATTTGGGTGCGGTGTTCCCCTAATATCCATAAAAGACCCAAAGGGCCTTGTAATGGACTGAGGGGAAGGGATACCCATGCCGTTTGTCTCACTGATTTTCATCCATATTACCGGGACTGGACATTACACTACAGCCGTAAGCAGTTTTAAATGACTTTTATTACTGTAAAAATGTCATTTTGTGCAGGGACTGTTCTAAGTACGGGAAACACGCGCCACTTTACAGGCATACTATAGACACCCCCCAGGTACAATATTTAAAGGAATATTTCACTTTTTTTTTCACCTTAACCAGTTCAGATCCGCGCTATTGTCAAATGACAGCAACAGCGCGGACCTGCTTTGCTGGGACGACGTCAATAGACGTGCACGAGCGGCCTGCGCACCCCTGCAGGGTGCGCGTGGCGCGCTCGGTGATCAGCGAGTCTATGAGACTCACCTGATCACAGATCGGAGTAAGGGGTCGGTCCCGACCCCTTACCACATGATCAGCTGTCAGCCAATGACAGCTGATCATGTGATGTAAACAGAGCCGGTAATCGGCTATTTTTTCTCCTCGCGCTGACAGCGTGAGGAGGGAAAAAAAGCTGATCACCGGCGGCCGTGAGAGGGACATCATTCCAGATCGAGGTGATCATCTCTGCCCCCTGCCAGTAACACCTAGCAATAGGCAGTAGTGCCTCCTACCAGTGCCCACCAGCGTCACCCATCAGTGCCCACAGTGCCACCCATCATCGCCCACAATGCCACCCATCAGCGCCCACACACAGTGCCACAACAATAGTGCTGCACATCAGTGCCACCTATAAGTGCCCATCAGTGTCACCTACCAGTGCCCATCAGTGCCACCCATCTGTGCTCCCCATCAGTGCCACCCATCTGTGCTCCCCATCAGTGCCGCCCATCGGTGCCCCCCATCAGTGATACCTATTAGTGCCCATCCGTGCTACCCATCCATGCCACCCATCCGTGCCACCCATCAGTGCCACCCATCAGAGCCCATTAGTGGCCATCAGTGCCGCCTTATTTGTGCCCATCAGTACCGCCTTATCTGTCCCCATCAGTGCCGCCTTATCTGTGCCTATCAGTGCCGCCTTAACCGTGCCTATCAGTGCCGTCTAAATTGTGCCTATCCGTGCCCATCAGTGCAGCCTATCAGTGCCCACCAGTGCCGCCTCATCAGCGCATATCAATGAAGGAGAAAAATTACCTGTTTGCAAAATTTTATAACAAACTATGAAACATGATTTATTTTTTTTCAAAATTTTCCATCTTTTTTTGTTTGTTTAGCAAAAAATAAAAATACCAGCTGTGATTAACCACTTCAGCCCCGGAAGAATTTACCCCCTTCCTGACCAGAGCACTTTTTGCCATTCGGCACTGCGTCGCTTTAACTGACAATTGCGCAGTCGTGCCACACGGCTCCCAAACAAAATTGACGTCCTTTTTTCCCACAAATAGAGCTTTCTTTTGGTGGTATTTGATCGCCTCTGCGGTTTTTATTTTTTGCTCTATAAACAAAAATAGAGTGACAAATTTGAAAAAAAGGCATTATTTTTTACTTTTTGCTATAATAAATATCCCCCAATAATATATAAAAAAAACAATTTTTTTCCTCAGTTTAGGCCGATACATATTCTTCTACATATTTTTGGTAAAAAAAATCGCATTAAGCGATTATTGATCGGTTTGCGCAAAAGTTATAGCGCTTATAAAATAGAGCATAGTTTTATGGCATTTTTATTAATATTTTTTTTTATTTATTTATATTTTTATCGTGACTGCGACATTATGGCAGACACATCGGACATTTTTGACACATTTTTGGGACCATTGTCATTTATACAGCAATTAGTGCTATAAAAATGCACTGATTCCTGTGTAAATGACACTGGCAGTGAAGAGGTTAACCACTAGGTGGCAGTGTAGGGGTTAAGTGTGTCCTAGGGACGTGTTTCAAACTCTCAGGGGGATGGGCTATGTGTGTGACAACACTGATCTCTGCTCCGATGACAGGGAGCAGAGATCGAGTGACACTGTCACTAGGCAGAACGGGGAGATGCTGTTTACATCAGCATCTCCCCGTTCTTCCTCCCCGTGAGGCGATCACTGAGAAGCTGAGGAAGCTGGGAAGCTGAGTTAAATTTAACTTGCCACACCCGGGCCTGATTACTGTCAGACCTGATGAATCAATAAATCACATAAATAGAAGCTGTCTGGCAAAGTGAAGCACGCTAACAGATCAGCCATACATCATGCCACAATCTAAAAAAGGTCAAGAACAGATTAGAAACAAACATGTATCGGTCTAGGAAGGGTTTCAAAGTAATTTCTAAGGCTTTGGAACTCCAGTGAACCACGGGGAGAGCCATTATCCACAAATGGAGATAACTTGAAACAGTGGTGAACCTTCCAAGAACACAAAGGCTCATCTCACATTCACCAAAAAACATCTTGATTATCCCAAAGACTTTTAGGCAAATTTTCTGTGGACTGATGAGACAAAAATTTAACTTTTTGGAAGGTGTGCGTCCCGTTACATAACATAAAACTAATACAGCATTTCATAACAAGAACATCATACCAACAGTCAGACATGGTGGTGGTAGCGTGATGGTCTAGGGCTGCTTTGCAGCTTCAGGACCTGGACGACTTACCATAATTCATGGAACCATGAATTCTGAGCTCAGAAAATCGTAAAGGAGAATGTCTGGCCATCAGTTTGTGACCTCAAGCTCAAGTGCACTTGGGTTATGCAGCAGGACAATGATCTGAAACACAACACCAAGTCTACCTCCAAATGGTTCAAACAATTCAAAATTTAGATTTTGGAGTGGCCTAGACAAAGCTCAGACTTAAATTCAATTGAGATGTTGTATCATGACCTTACACAGGCCATTCCTGCTGGAAAACCCTCCATTGTGGTTGAATTAACATTCTGCAAAGCAGAAAGGGTCAAAATTGCTCCACAGCAATGTGAAAGATTCATTGCCAGTTATTGCAAAGGCTTGATTGCAGTTGTTGCTGCCAAGGGTGGCACAACCAGTTATTAGGTTTATGGGGCAATTACTTTTTCACATAAAGCCAGGCAAGTTTGGACAGCTTTTTTGCCTTAATATTATGCCTTACATTTTTTGAGATACATCTGTATGTACTGTATTTATATGTAATGGCAGGGGGTTTAAAGTGTTTGGGTGTACCATTTTTTTTTCATTTCTTTTCACTTAACTTTATTGCTATCACATAGGGTACCAATGCCCCCTACCTGATTGCATATTTATAGTGACAGGTTTCCTTTAATGAGACATCAGGGGTCTATAATAATGTTGTCTCATCTGCCCTCCACTGAAGCTAATGGAGCAAATATCCATTAGCTTCTTCCCTGGCCACAGCAGCTGGGGAAAGTGACAGCAGAAACTGGCACTGACAACAATGGAATTGCTTCTGGGTTCTTACTAGCTAGGAAGGGTCAGCAAATGGCTGCACACAAGTCTTCCTCACCTCTATCCAGTGACACCTGCTATGCGAGTCTCGGATCCATCAGTCTGATAGTGGAGCCTGGGAAACCTGGCGAGAGTTACATAGGGGCCTCACGTCTAGGGATCCGTGAAAGTGACTGTACAGGCTCTGAATTGCTAGCATCTGTAAGCTGATAAGTGACAGCCAGGAGTGTGTGTAAAACCCTCCCGGCTGCTGACATAATTTAGTGACAGCAAAAGGATTATTATGTAATTATATAGTTGAGAAGGTTGAAAAAGCCAATTTAGTGTAACGTGTGTGTATGTCTGTGTGTTTTTGAGGTAAAAATTCCAATATGTGATTGAAGAAAAAAGTCCGGACAGCCGCACACCAGGAGAATATCATCCAACGAAATTTCTTTATTGTAAAATCAGGAATAAATCATGTACAAAGCACCATGGATAGAATGTACAGATAATCAGCTAACGCGTTTCACGCTCTGCGGAGCGCTTACTCATAGTAAGCGCTCCGCAGAGCAGGAAACGCTGCCCCCCCCTCGCTCTGCTACTTACCAGTATAGCATGATGGCATATGCCCCCTTTTTTTCTTTTTCTTTTTATCCAGTCTAGCTTGATCCCTTAGGTTTGCTGTGACCATATTCTACGGTCCCCGCTGCCTTCATCTCAAGCCCTTAAGCCTCAATGCTCCACTCTACCACAACGACTCCAGCCTATTATCCTTAAAGATTAATCCTGCCTAGGGTGTCATTCATTGAACCTTCCATCTATCAATTTTTTAAAAATGGTGGGTGTTTTAGTTCTCATTGCTTACCTTTTGAGGTGGAGGGTTGTCCCACTCCCTTCTCTTTCTTCCTTCTTTTCCCTTCCTTTCTTTCCCCCCTCCCACCCCTCCCCCCTCCTCTCTCCCTCTCCTCCCTTCCTTCTGTTGGTCCGTTTTTTCCTCCTGTTGGTCCTTTTTTCCCCTCCTGCTTCCCTCTCTTCCTTCCCCCCCCCCTCTCCCCCCTCCCCCTCTTTTCCCTCCCCTCCCCCTTTTTCCCCCTTTTCTTTCCCCTCTTTCCCCCTATTTCCTTCCCCCTTTCTTCTCTCCTTCTCTTTTTTCTTTCTTCTTTTATCTTCCCCCCCTTTCCCCCCTTCCCCTCCCCCCCTCCTCCCCTCCTCTCCCCTTTTCCCCCTCCTCTTCCCCCCCCTTCTGTTCTTTTTTCTTCCCTTCCTTTCTTTCCCCTCCTCCCTCCCCCTCCTCCCCCCTCTTTTTTCCTTCTATTGGCCCCCTTTTTTTCTTTCTGTTGCTCCTTCCCTCCCTACACCTTTCCCTTCCCTTCCCACACTTCAATTCCAGCGTCAATTCACTGGGGTGGCCCTTACCAACCCACAATTGATTCTGCTTGTTACCGTCCTAATACATTATTGTTTCCACATATCAGTGCTCCCTGCCGTAAAAAAAACCCCTGTGCTCGCCCCCTGGGGAACGCTCGGTTCCTCGGGTGTCTCACAATACCGTCTAGCCCAGTTTGGGTTTTGGTTGGTGAGTGCATTTGTATCTATTTCTGTTTGAAATGTTTTAATACTCCAATGTTACATTTTTGTTAACTATTTCATTGTCATTTACTGTCTATGTAACTGCAGCTATCTGATATTTTGAGAATTCACTTGGACGCCTCCTGAAGAAGCGGTCCATCCGCGAAACTGTTGAGGGCATGGTCCCAAGTATTCTAAACATAGCCTCCAACCACCTTTGTGGGCAGTTTTAATATGTTATTGTAACTTTGTATTGTTTGTGATATCTATATTTTGATTATATAGATGTTTTATTAATTGTTGTATTTTTGAATAAATTTTAAAAAATTTTACTCATATTGTATTGTATGAGGTACCGGAATAGTCCAATATGTTTGGGGGGTGGCAGAGGGGGGGACTCTATTGGAGTAGTCCCTACCAATCTCTTTCCCTCCCGTTTTCCTCCAGTTTTTCCCTATGCTGAACTCTTTCTGGTTTAAGGACATCATTCCTAGGGATAGGTGATAAAAACGTAACTGCATATTCAAGATTAGGCAGAATCTGCGTTTTATTAAGGGGTAGAAGGATTGATTTACAGTATCTCTAAAACATATGCCCTTTTTAATGCAACACAGTATTCTGTTAGCCTTGTTAGCTGCAGTTTGGCAAGAACCATCAAATACATTTCCATCACAGATTCACCCAAAGGAGCCCCTCTCAAAGATGTTGCATGCACATTTTTAGAGCATCTTCCTCTAACAATACTACATTTTGTGCAAAATGTATTCTCCTGCATAATTTGACATCATCATCAAAAACTGAAATTGAACTCTTGATTTCAACCTTAATATTATAGAAATATAACAGCATTTACCCCAGAGTCCTAGGGCACAACACAACTTTAAGCCTGGTGTACATTATTTGTTGTTTTTTTCATTCAACCCAGCGGGCTGAAAAAAAAAAAACTGAGGACCTCGTGAGGAGCTCGCTGTACCAATTTTCCGATGTTAGTACAGCGATCTCCCCGCTGAGCTATTGTGTTCTGACAGGAGGACTACCCCTGCGCCAGAACACACCGGTAAGTGCACAGAGTAATTGCCTTCCAGTGCTGATCGTATGCAGATTGGATGCTGGTTTTCCAGCATGCCTGTTTGACAGAAGCCAGCCGTTTGACCAACTTCTGTCAGACAAGCTGGTGTAGACATAGGCCAACTGTTGGATGATTTTTGTTAAACTCTTTATATTTGGCCAGTGTGTACCAGGCTTAAGTCTATATAGAGAGTGAGTCATTTATTACTTCATTCTGGACATGCCCCTGTAACCAGTCTTAAAGTGGTTCTAAAGGCTCAAGGTTTTTTTATCTTCATGCATTCTATGCATGAAAGTAATAAACCTTCTGTGTGCAGCAATTGTTTATTTAACAGATCAAAAGGGAGCAAATAAGTGAGGTTGATTGTTAGGATTTACATACACTTTAAAACTAGCTACATATGGAAACTGCATAGATTTTACCTTTTAGAAACTATATACAGTAAGATGTTATTAAAATGCAAATCAATTTGAGAGATGCTACAGAATTATACGTTGTAAATATGAAATAGGGATGATAACGCAGACAGAGTAACTTTGGTTATCTCAATATGGGCTCATTATATATTGTGAAAAACATTATTTGGTGATGTCTACTGTTATTATAGATAGTCTGATCTCCCAAATGAGAGAAGATTTTTGATGTTTTATACTGTACACACTATGGCTAAGCATTCAGCAGTCAATCTGATATAAGTGAGAAGGAAGCAGCTGAGCTGCAGCGCACCTCCCTTTCACTCCTGATCCATTAATACCAAGCTTTATATAAAACCATAAAGGCAAATTGAAGTCAAATCCTAACAAAAACTCAGTTTGCAAATTAAAAATTCAGCCTATAATCCCTGGGAATAAGCCTGTCCATTCTCCTACACATAAGTAAAAGCTCCCTTTCAGTTTACCAAGAGTCTGGCAACTCAGTTATCCAAAAAACCTCTTCACTCAAAAGTGTTTTTTTTTTTTTTTTTGCTTTATCATTTACTTCTGCTCTTTTTTTATTTTTCTGATGCACGCTTCATTAGTGAACTCAGACAATGGCAAATTGTACAAATTTTTTTTAACAATAAATGTGTATCGCCACTCAAAACCGTTTAGATTTGGATAGTGTGAATAAGGGTTAGAAGCTCTGTCAGTTTTTTGCTGCACTTTGTGGTCCCATTAGGGGGATTGACCACTATACCCCATACCAGTGATGTGTCACTAGGACAGGAGTAACTCTCATATACAGTAATAAAATATTTCTTTTTTTAGTAGACCAAGGGAAGGTTAGAACCCCCAAAAGCTCTATGATATGTCTGTGTCTGCCCAATGATACAGATTCCCCCAGTGTAATTTCAAAAGGCAAAAAAATCAAACAGAGTTTACTTTTGTTTAATACGTTTTTATTAAGGAACAATACAAATAAATGTAAACAATACAGTAGGTAGGTCTCTTGACATTCTATCCATCAGTGATCTGCTGAATATAGACAAATACCTTAGTTTATCTCAATATCAGTTGTTCTGCGACTTTTAAATATGTCCCGGAATCGCAGGATTCCATCATTTAGTCATATAAAGTAACTTGTTCGAGAAGAACGCATTAGGAGGAAATTATCAAAAGTATATTCAATGTAACCCTTATTAACACAAATAACTTACAGAGAGTAAAATGAGACCAGAAAAGTAAGAAATCTAGAAAAAAGAAAAGATGAGGGAGGAGATGAAATGAGAGGGTGGAAAGAGTGGAGGGGGGGGGTTTCGTCTATCTCAGTTGAATCCCTTTACGTAACAGATAGCAAACAATATACTACTTTGGTTGAGACATGATTTCCGCATAGACGGATGTGTATTTGAAAGCAAACCAGCAGGACCTTTTTTTTTTGACAGATCCGCTTTATCTCTTGCTTTGGAAATGTTTATACCTCACTTAAATGATTAATGATACAAAAAATAAGTGATTAAACCTTTGTCTATATAAGAAAAAGAGGAACGATAACAGGGCCAAAAGATAAACAATTACATTTATTTACACAGAAAAGAAACGTTAGAATAAATAGAATCTATCATATATCTCAATCGATATTACAGGTACAGTGTAGTCAGGCTACCGGGATGATTTAGGCCAAACTTAGATAAGGTTACCATGGACATACACAGGCTATCAATGTTATAAGACAAATCCTAGAATACAAAAGGTTAGGGAAAAAACTTAAAGAGAGATACAAAAATACTTGTATGGCAGCAAAGGTGTACAGTGTGTCCCTGGACCAATATATACCAATAACAAACAAATGGCCCATGCCCCCACCTATAACTGGCCTTCACAGCAAGGAGCACATGGAAGGGCTATCACATGAAAGACAAAAACAGAACATTCCATAGCACACCTTTGCTGCCATTGTGCTCTTGCTGGGTGTCCAGTGTGCTCCTGTTGCTTTAAGTGGGATCGGGCTGCCTCCAAGCCCACCTGCCCCTCATCTATCTATTTAATGCATGTGCTTCCATTGTGGAGACGCTTATAAATTCAGTAGTGTTAGGACTGCAAGCATACACAGGGTGCTGTGAAGAGGCCTTGCAGCTTATGCATGCGTTTGCAAATGCGTGCTAACTGAACCCCTGTTTTTAACGCAGACTGTTGGACAGGTTAATTTGGTCAGCTGGCAGACTGGTTGGTGAGTTGAGCTATGGAATGTTCTGTTTTTGTCTTTCATGTGATAGCCCTTCCATGTGGTCCTTGCTGTGAAGGCCAGTTATAGGTGGGGACAGGGGCCATTTGTTTGTTATTGGTATATATTGGTCCGGGGACACACAGTACACCTTTGCTGCCATTGTGCTCTTGCTGGGTGTCCAGTGTGCTCCTGTTCCTTTAAGGGGGATTGGGCTGCCTCCAGGCCCACCTGCCCCTCATCTATCCATTTAATGCATGTGCTTCCATTGTGGAGATGCTTATAAATTCAGTAGTGTTAGGACTGCAAGCATACACAGGGTGCCGTGAAGAGGCCTTGCAGCTTATGCATGCATTTGCAAATGCGTGCTAACTAAACCCCTGTTTTTAACGCAGACTGTTGGACAGGTTAATTTGGTCAGTGGGCAGACTGGTTGGTGAGTTGAGCTATGGAATGTTCTGTTTTTGTTATATATATATATATATATATATATATATATATATATATATATATATATATATATATATATACATATATACACACATCATACAAAATAGGGCATGGTAATCTAATTAGAAAGTCCTCACGATGGTTCTCTTGGAGCTTCTTGATATAAATATGAATATTCAAAATCTCCATCACATTCCCCCCTGAAGTTCATTCTTGAACTTATGTCCTCCTTCAATGATTCTGTACCCAACCACAACAGCCCAGAAGCCCCTACCCTTCCCCACCACCACCACTGCCTCTTCTTTCTTTCTTGAACACGCCGGAGCTCCTCAAGGTAGGCTTGAGACAGCAAAGACATCCTGGTGCCTTTGAGACTTTACATCCAAACCATGAGTGTCTGTTCTGCAATGTTTCATCGCCCCTCTGCCTTGGAAGAGCGGAATTCTAACATTGATGGCGGGATCCTGGCATATCTAGTCCTGTAACTTGGTAAGACCGTGTATGGTTGCACCGATTGGATCAGACCGCGAGACAGCACTTTTCAGCATGTTGAAGGAAAGTTCAGGAGAGTCTTATTTGTTGCACATTTGTCTCAAGAGATGACTTGGTTGTCCTCTTCCGGCGGTGGTTGGGTGGGCCCCTGGACAGTCGTGAATAAATACAAAAAAAAGAAGGAGAATGTCAGTGTACTGGTATTGGAGGAATGCCGGACAGGAGCAGCGTGGTGGCCATTAAGGCTAAATACTTATAAGTAGTGTAATGTGGACAAGTAGAGTGGGATCCCCACAGGGTACAGAGTTCGAGCAACAGCCAGTATCATCCATGGCCCTTGATGGTAGGAATAGTCAACACAGCCTGCTATTGCCAGGTCGCTGGGTTCACCACACCTGCTCACAGGGCTCAGGTTAAGGCAGTGGGTAGACTAGGGGAGGTAGAATTATATTTGAGAGGTCGACTTACATTAAGACATAAAAACTGGATGTCCAGGGATATTTTGGTTAAAATATGGTACTGGTGGGCAGGAAAAGTATTTTTTTTTTTTTTTTTTTTAAATGATATGACTGATGTTTTAGTTATATTATCTTGAGAAGATAGATGATAGAAACGAAAGGAAAAACTTAGAGCATAATATTAAAGAAGGAAAAGGAACGGAAGAGAGGTGAGTAATGAAAATGAACCAAAAAAATTACAGATTTAATGCTGCTCCAACCAAGACTGTTAAAGAGCCTTATATTGTTTTTTTTTAATACAGATTTATCGATTAAAACAAAAAAATAACATAAAAAACATGACAAATGTAATTTCTTTTTTTTTTTTTTTTTTAGCTCCTCTCCAAAACTAGTAATTAGCAGTATTTTTGCAGGTCAGGTACACAGATATTAACAACGAGAGGGAGAAAATAAAAAATAAAAAATAATAAAAATTGATTAAAACTTTTAGAATTTTTAGGTAAACCTGACTGCACTTTATTACTACAAATTGAAGAGGCTTATCCCTAGAACAACAAAAAAACAAGAAAAATATAGTTCTAGGGTCCTCTCTTAAATGCGCAACTTCTTTGTACTGGTCTGGATTGGACCAAGCTTCTTCAGAGATTTGTTTCTGAGTTAGCGGCCTTTCTGTTCCTTGAGAGAAGATACCTAGTTGAGGTACAAATTCTCATAGCTTTGGCGTTCATTCTCCTGAGAGTAATGCACATTATTACTTGCATCAGGAAAAGCAATAAGGTTTCACAGGTTAGGACAACAACAGGGTGGAGCAAAATATTTAGGAAAGCTGTAGCGTTAGGACTGTACCCAAATAAACTTTCCCACCAGGTAATCTTAGCGTCTGCGTCTAAAGCGTGGGATACTTGGATCAATCTATTTTGATCATGGGTGAGTCGTATGGTGGCTTGTTTCTCAGCATCTCTTTGTACATTTAATATTTCATCCTGTTGTCCGAAATCCATCAGCCAAGCTTTTAACTCAGCACTAAATCCCAGAGAAAGTTTCTGTAAATGTATGGGGGTATCAGGTTTGATATCAAGCCTTTTCTCTGGGGTGATAGGGGTCCGTCCTTGTGTCCCTGCTATATCTATTCCAAGGACAGGGGAAGATGTGCAGTAGACTCCCTGCGGTAGTGTACCACGCTGAGTACAGTTCAACCCGTATGCAGAATATAGGGCATCACTGGACATTTGATACCAGCACCAATACCCTTGCCCCAAGTATTTTACATAAGGTTGGGACATTTCCTCGGCATCCATGAGACATGACCCTTCCCTGTGCCAGCATTGTTGTCTCATGATCCTGTCATGTTTCCCTTGGCATAACACAACCCCTTCCTTTCTCCAGCACCCATCTGTATCAATCATTTGAGGTTGTCTGGACTCATAAACCATCAGATCATGATGGACTCGGGGTGTAACACGGTAGAGCCCAATAGGATAGTACCCAAATTGACTGTGGTATAAGCATGATGCTCAGTCCCTGCAACCGGAATCAGGGATGAGACTGTGCAAGTCAGGTTTTTACAGCCATGGAATTGAGTCATCCATCAATCCATATGACTCATAGCAAACTTGGATACTACCCTACCTACTTGCTTTCTCAAATTTAGTGGAAATTGTCCTGCTGAAAAAGAAGCAATCATTACTCTGAGGTCCTGGGACAATTCTGATTGTACCTGGGTGCAAGATAAAGCAAGTTGGATGCTTTCCTGTACTTTGGATAAACCCGCTATCAATCCTGTGAATTTGTGTTTCATTACCTCAGATATTGAGGCAGTAGCATCGATATGCGCATGTTGTAGATTTTTGAGGATATGATTCACGTCTAGCTGCACCCTAACCCCTTCCCCAACATGTTGTGCCAACCCTCCTAACTTGTTTCTGAGTACTTCTAAATGCATAGTGTTCAGGCTGCCCAGGGCAACACCCCCTGGTCCTAAGGCAGTATCTATTAGGCCTGTCTTTACTCTAGTGTGGGAATATTCTGAATATCCAGATTACAGCCACCCCTTCAACATGTATACCTGATTCTTTGTGAAGGCTGCACACCGTTTATCTCACTTATCAACCCGGAAATCAGATAAGGTTATCCTCCATGTATATAATATAAATTGTGTGTCTATAAATACCATCCAGTGAGAAGAGAGTAAAGGGATGACTAGATCTGCTGCCTTCACTATAGGAGCCTTACAGGAGTCTGAACTCATGTTTGCTGACACAAGTACATCTAACTCTTTGGGTACCCGTACCACTGTCACACAGATCTTTCCTCGCCCCTTCCAGGGATACCAACGTTTAGGATCAATAACTGGGGTACTGATTCCGGGAAACATGTCATCACTCTTAAGCTTTGTCATTTGCATAAAGGTCCAACAGCCTTTGTCAAATGCGTTGCAGAATGGCCACACAAATGGGCCATCTAGATGTAAGTCTAAATCCAGATCATATCCTTGGGGATCTTGCCAGTCTACAGTCATATGCACGCTTCTCATTTCTCCATTCATTGGCCTTCCATTCATCCACTCATTCACGCTAGGCAGATCCACACCATTGCATAAGACATCCCACTTCCATGGGTTTGGACTGTTAAAAGCCAAGGACTGATTTGGGGGCCAATAAGCGGTGTCAATAAAATAGTGACCCTCTGTTTCGGTTCACAAGTTTTCCTCCTTACTTGCAACACGAAGGCATGTATGGACAGTCTTGGTTGTAAATCCAGGACCTCGTACTGTTTGTTTTTAGCATCGGTACTAATTTTTAAGATTACAGTGTTTGTATATTTGGTAGAGAGAGTCACATTTGCTTGTTCATACCACATGGCCTGATGGGCTTTACTACAATTCAACTGCAAGACAACCTTTTTCTTTGACAGGTAGTTTAGTGGATGTGTCTTCCTATCATAGGTGGGACTTTTAGTGATTCGAATCTCAAGGGTTCCCTCAGCGGGGTGGAAACACTTATCCGCTAGTGACCCTTGAACAAGTTCTGGGAAATCATAATAGTCCCTCCTATGTTCTTTCTCTTCCCCCTGATTGAAGATGATGTAAACAATATACCACCCTTCATAGTTCTCCCCTGTGGGATCTACGGGATATAACTTGCTATTTTTGCATTTTATCCTCCATAAATCTGACCCCTTGGTTAAGTTTGTTCTGGACATTTCATAGGTCTCAGTATCAAGATCTACAAACATCCTCTTGGTAGATCGACTGTCATTTGATCTTTCAGGAAAAATTCCTGGGATTAGACATTCCATATCCTTGGGGTACCAATCTCCTTCACACAAGGCAACGTTCTCATCTAGGTGATATGTTACATACAATATGGTATCAGGGCTCTCTTTTACCACCTCCTGTATTCATTCCCATTCATCAGGACTGGTCTTCCAGTACGCAAGACTGCAAAGCCTATCTAGTAGATACCCTGCATCAATGTCCCCAAAGGCTGTATGAAATCTGTAAGGGTGGGGATCGAGGCCAGTGGTATGTTCTAGGAAGGTCACATCAAAACCCATCCCTGCTATGGCATGAATGAGTATATAACCATGAAAGTACATTGGGTATCTGGGGAGTAGTTGTCCTTGTTTGCACTTGGCCTTATGGATCTTTGTGTGACTCCACCCCTCAGGTTTTATTATCCATTTACTGTACTCCTTCGGTGGGATCCAGGGTACAGGCTCTGTTTGGATTTCCTTCTTAGGAGCTGGTGGGTCTTGAGCAGAAACGAGAACATACCAGCTGAGTAAACCTAACAATAGGGGAGATGTGCCCATCCCACCCAACTCCCTAAACCTCCTTCTGAACTTGTTTGCAATGAGAAGTATGCACCCAAGAGATCTTTCCCTCTATCTTTACTGAGGTGGGGGTGGTCAGCAATACCTGGTAGGGACCCTCAAACCTGGGCTCCAGTCCTCTTCGTTGAAATTTCTTGATCACCACCCAATCTCCAGGCTGTAGGGAGTGAGATTTACCATCAGAATTTGGGTCTGGAATAGAAGAGAACACTTGGGCATGCAACTTGGTGAGCTGCTTATGTAATTCCTGCACATACATCTTTAAGGACCAATGCATTAATGTCATCTCTTGTGGAAAAAACAATCCTGTCATTGGGGGTCTCCCAAACAATATCTCGAATGGAGATAGTTTTTCCGCACTTCTAGGAGTCACAAGGATTTCAATACCAGAGGGAGAGCTTGCACCCAAGTAAGGCGTGTATTTCCACAAATTTTGGCTAGTCTATTCTTGAACCTTCCATTATACCTCTCAACCTTCCCTGATGCCTGCGGGTGATAGGGAGTATGGAAATTTTGTTCAATTTGGAGTCCTTCCATAACCTCAGCCATCACTTGGCCTGTGAAATGGCTCCCTTGATCTGATTTTACGGTCTCCATTAGGCCATACCTGCACACAATTTCCTGCAATAGTTTCTTTGCGGTGACTGAGGCAGTGGCATTGGCTACAGGCCAGGCTTCTACCCATCCTGAAAACATGTCTACACATACTAGGACATATTGGAATTGTTGGCATTTTGGCGATTGAATGTAATCAATTTGCAGTCTCTGGAAGGGATGCTGTGCTTTGGGCAAATGTTTAGTTGGGGTTTTGACAAGCCTCCCGGGATTATGTATCTGACATGTCTCACACCCTTGACATAATCTCTCCTGTTTGAGGTTTTCCACAGGTGGTCAGGAATCCTCTCAGTTTCCACAGTTGGCCAAAATTGTGACATATGCTAAAAGCATATCTCAAGTCAGTGTAGACATTGAGCTTTTTCCCTTTCCTTACTATGCAAGCTTGCATGAGAGCCATAAGCTCTGCCACCTGGGCAGACTGATTCCCAGGTAGTTTTCCTTGGAAAAGGATTTCATCCTTGGTGACTACTGAATACCCAGTAACAGGGTGCCCTTCTTCAGTATAGAAGCGGGACCCATCTACAAAAACAGTGAGGTCAGCATTGTGGATAGGGGTGTCTCTTACTCTCTGTGCTTCCAGATAGTGATCCTCCATTTCTGCATTGCAGTCATGGCTTTCTATTTCATCTTGCGATGTCTCTGGTAGCAATGTAGCTGAATTTAATTTTGCACACCTTTTGAGGGTAATATTTGTGGGCGTTAAAAGTGCCAATTCATATCTGGTCAGTCTTGCTGACCAAATGTGCTTTGTGGTCAGGTTCTGCATGAACACGTGAACTTCATGGGGTACATAAACTTCTAATGGGTTCCCTAGCACAATGTCTGCAGTTTTAGTCAGCATCTCAGCAGCTGCTGTTACCGCCCTCAGACAGGGTGCCATTGCATTGACAACTGTGTCAATCTGACAACTGTAATAGCCAATGGGCTTGTCATGTCCTCCATGGTCCTGTGTCAGGACTCCAGCAGCGTGGACTCTGGACTCATGACAGTAAAGCCGGAATCCCTTTGTATAATCTGGCAGGCCCAAAATGGGGGGCTTCACTGATTTCAGATTTCAAGTTCTGAATAGCATGTATTTGCTCTTCACTGAGTTCCAGTTTCCCCTGTATGTTTACAGAGTCATAGAGTGGCTTACAAACATTGGACATTTCTGGTATGCATTGTCGGCAATATCCAACCAACCCTAGGAATCCCCTCAATTGTTTTGCATTTTGTGGCATTTTGCTATTCAGAATAGCCTTCTTTCGGTCTTGTGTCAAGTGTTTTTTTTCCTTTGGAGATGCAATGACCCAAAAACACAACTCGGTCCATGTGTATTGTAACTTGGCGGGGGATACTCTGCATCCCTCCTCTCCAAGGTGATTCAACAAGGAGATAGTGGCCGCTCTACATGCTTCTCTCGTGTCGTCTCCAATCCGCAGGTCATCCACATACTGAAGGAGAGTGATATCCTCCGGGCAGTGCCACCTGTCCAGGCATTCTTTCATGGCTTTGCTGTACTCATTTGGGCTAGATACCATACCCATGGGCAATCTACACCAGGTATACTGCTGCAGTTCAAAACTGAAGGCAAAGAGGTACTGACAGTCATGGTGGAGTGGTACCGTGAAAAAGGCATCCTTCAAATCCATAACTGTGAAATATTGATTAGAAGGGATGATGTTACTCAGAATAGTGTGAGGGTTTGGTACCACTGGAGCATCCTCTTGGATGATTTTGTTAATTGCCCTCAGGTCTTGTACCATCTGATAAACATCTCGGCCTGTTTTTTTCACAGGGTACAATGGGGTATTAGCTGGTGAACTCACTTTTACCAGTATACCCTCTTTGAGGAGGTGTTTGATTTGGTCTCTAATTCCCTCCAAATGAGCCAATTTTAGAGGATACTTAGGTAATCTAGGAATGATAGCATCTGGCTTTAGTTTGATCCTAACAGGGGGACCGCGGATCATAAGTCCTGTGTTCCCCTCTCTAGCCCAAACATCTGGATTGGTGCTTTTGACTAAATCACTGGGCAAGCTTTCTGCAAAGCTTGCGTCCAGTTCCAATTTACACAAAGCAACAATGCTATCCCAGGTTTCTACCATTTGGTGTTTATCAGGATCAGAAAGGATGTTTACTTCCACTCCATCCTCAGTAAATTGTATTTGTGCTCTCATTTGTGAGAGCAAATCTTTTCCCAGCAAATTGCAAGGAACTGAATCGCTCAAGAGCAGGGAGCAGGAGCAGTTTGAAAGGGTCCAACTTGAACTTTTGTGGGAGTGGTTTCAAATAGGGGATATGATATACCCCCTAGCCCAACTCACCTCACTGGATTTTAATATGGTACGACCTGCCCCGGTGTCTACTAATAGATTTAGTGTCTGATTATTTAATTGCATTTGTACATGAGCACTACTGTACCTTGTTCATTTGTCGAGATTACAGGCAACACCGGAAGCTCTCCCCATCACTTGAGGTCTCTTTCAGATTCCTTCTCCTGTCGTGGTGGCCTTTTTGGTCTTGGAGGTTTACAATCCCTCTTGAAGTGTCTGGGTCTGTGGCATTTGAAACAAACCGGTTTCCCTCTTGGTTTCTGTCCAAGATCTGCACTGTTCAACTGATCAGTGACAATGCAGATCTTTTGAGGTTTTTGTGCCTCCCAATCTGCTATATTCCTTTCAATAGCAGTTACAAGTGATAACAAAGAGGAGAGGGGCTTATCTCTCCAGTCTGGATTTGCAGTCATCAATTTTTCCCTGATGTTTCCTCTCAACACGGTAATGAAGCTATTTATCAATACAGGTGATAGGGCACTGTTAGTAATGTCCCCACCAGCTGATTCCACGGCTTGTTTAAAGTGATTGTAGTATGTCATACAATCTTCCTTTGGACCTTGGATCACTCCTGACACCTTGGTCCAAGACTGGGGAGGATAGATTGTTTTAATCAACTGTGCCAATTGCTTAGTGAATATATCTCCTTGATGGCTGGAGTCAACATACAGGGTCCATGGAATATTAGTTTTACTAAGGATTTCATCAAAGTCCCCATCTCCACAAACTCTTTTCATTATTTGAAGCATATCACTCCAGTTTGCATTGTAGCTTGCCTGGATGTACAGCAGTTCTTTGGCAAATTTAATAGGATCTGTCCTTGGATGGGGGATAACACTCAGAAATCACTTCATCTCAGAGGGAGTCCACAGCAAGTGATGTGTCAGCTTTCCCGTGGATCTCCCACTGTTGTCATAAACCACTTGTTCTTTTACAGCATAGACAGATATGTCATCTGAAAAAGATATCAGTTGTGGATTGGTCTTTTGGGATTCTGTCACAGAATCCCAATAAGACTGGGGAAGATTGTTGCTGCCAGGTGGGGGCACTTTATCCAACTGTAAAGTGCCCTGAAGGGAGGCATTAACAGTCCCATGGTACACAGGTTTGCCCACATTGGGTGATATCCATTCACCATTAGAGTGACACCACACAGGTCCTTGCTGTGGGGTGCTAGTTACTTGGGGGTATAAAGGTACATAGGCCATGTACTCTGTAGCAGAACTGCCAGTATTGTTTACAGCAGCGGGATTGGTAGTTAACTGCCGTTTAGGGGAGAATGCTGGCCCGCAGCCATTAAATGGGGGATTACTATATTCGGGAGGTTCTTCTGTTAGAGGGGAAGAACGTATCCCTTTTGATGGTATATGGTCTCCGGAACTGGAGTCTCCATCACACTCTTAGGGAATATGTGAGATCCTCCATGTAATATATGTGATCAACCTCCATAAACCATTGGCGTAATGTGGGTATGGTTGAATGTTTCCAGTGGCATGGAATAAGGGCTTTAGCCGCATTGAGCAAATGCGGCGTTATAGATTTTTATACGATCCTACTGGTTGGCTTGTACAGTGCAGTAGAATAACCCATGGATCATTAGGAATCTCAGAACCCTGGATCTCTTTAATTCAGTATAAAATAGTTATCCAGTAGGGGCGGATAAGAGGACAATACCACCAGACATGAGCAGGTGTCACTCGTTCCCCGCATCCGCGCCAACATAGTGGTGATGTTAATGGAAAAAACTTGTGGAGCACCACTGGAGTGTAATGCCCCCTTGTCAACAATTTGTAATTAACTTCCGCTGTTTTGGAAGACATTGAGGACTAGGGATGAGCCGAACACCCCCCGGTTCGGTTCGCACCAGAACCTGCGAACGGACCGAAAATTTGCACAAACGTTAGAACCCCATTGACGTCTATGGGACTCGAACGTTCGAAATCAAAAGTGCTAATTTCAAAGGCTAATTTGCATGGTATTGTCCTAAAAAGGGTTTGGGGACCCGGGTCCTGCCCCAGGGGACATGTATCAATGCAAAAAAAACTTTTAAAAACGTCTGTTTTTTCGGGAGCAGTGATTTTAATGATGCTTAAAGTTAAAAAAAAGTGAAATATTCCTTTAAATATCGCACCTTAGGGGTGTCTATAGTATGCCTTTAAAGTGGCGCGTGTTTCCCGTGCTTAAAACAGTCCCTGCACAAAATGTCATTTTTAAAGGAAAAAAAGTCATTTAAAACTGCTTGCGGCTTTAATGTAATGTCGGGTCCTGGCAATATGGATGAAAACCAGTGAGACAAACAGCATGGGTACCCCCCAGTCCATTACCAGGCCCTTTGGGTCTTGTATGGATATTAAGGGGAACCCCGCACCTAAATTAAAAAAAGGAAAGGCGTGGGGCCACCAGGCCCTATATACTCTGAACAGCAGTATACAGGCGGTGCAAACAAGACAGGGACTGTAGGTTTGTTGTTAAGTAGAATCTGTTTGTTATTTTGAACTGGTACATTTTTAACGTGTTTAGCTCCAGCCAAAAAATCTATTTTAAGCTTTTTGGAAAACATAGGGAAGGGTTATAACCCCTGTGACATTTGTTTTGCCGCCTGTGCTCCTCTTCAGAAGATTTCACCTCACTTTTTGTCCCAATGACAAATGTTTTTTGAAAATTTGGGTTTTTTTGTGAAACAAGGATTGGTGATCAAGCATCAGACGAAAGGAGAAACTTTTTCCCATATTAACTCTTACAGGGGAGAATTTCCCTTCCTAGGGGTAGATTTCATCTCACTTCCTGTTGTCTCCTTCCATTTGCAAGTAGGAGTCGTTTGTAAGTTGGATGTTTGAAAGTAGGGGCCTGCCCTATATACTCAGCAGAAATTTGGGCCTTAGGTGTTGTTGTGGCCACAACACTGTAAGCCCTCACAGGGTCCTGCTGTGAAATATTAGATCAAGAATTGTAATTACATGCCCCTGTTGAACAGGGGCAGAAAAATTGGGCCTTTGGTGGTGGTGGTGCTAGTGCCACAACACTGTAAGTCCTCACTCGCTCTTGGTGGGCGCAGAAACGGGCCCTGCTGTGAAATATTAGATCAAGAATTGTAATTACATGCCCCTGTTGAACAGGGGCTGAAAAATTGGGCCTTAGGCACTGGTGCTGGTGCCACAACACTGCAACCCCTCACAGATACTCTAGTTGGAACGCAGAAACTAGCCCTGCTGCAAAGTATTGCATCAAAAATTGTAATTACACGCCCCTGTTAAACAGTGTGCAGAGGTCGCACTACACTAACTTGTAGTTTTAGCTGAACACTGTGCAGGGGTTGCACTACACTAACTTGTAGTTTTAGCTGAACACTGTGAGCAGGACGCACTACACTAACTTGTAGCTTTAGCTGAACACTGTGCAGAGGTCTCACTACACTAACTTGTAGTTTTAGCTGAACACTGTGAGCAGGACGCACTACACTAACTTGTAGCTTTAGCTGAACACTGTGCAGAGGTCTCACTACACTAACTTGTAGTTTTAGCTGAACACTGTGAGCAGGACGCACTACACTAACTTGTAGCTTTAGCTGAACACTGTGCAGAGGTCTCACTACACTAACTTGTAGTTTTAGCTGAACACTGTGAGCAGGACGCACTACACTAACTTGCAGCTTTAGCTGAACACTGTGCAGAGGTCTCACTACACTAACTTGTAGTTTTAGCTGAACACTGTGCAGAGGTCGCACTACACTTACTTGTAGTTTTAGCTAAACACTGTGAGCAGGACGCACTACACTAACTTGTAGCTTTAGCTGAAAACTGTGCAGAGGTCTCACTACACTAACTTGTAGTTTTAGCTGAACACTGTGAGCAGGACGCACTACACTAACTTGTAGCTTTAGCTGAACACTGTGAGGAGGACACACTACCCTAACTTGTAGCTTTAGCTGAACACTGTGCACTACACTAACTTGTAGTTTTAGCTGAACACTGTGTAGAGGTCACACTAAACTAACTTGTAGATTTAACTGAACACTGTGAGGAGGACCCACTACACTAACTGTAAATAGTCTAGCTGCCTGACTGTGGTACTAATAGGATCAAAAGAACAGCAGCAATTTTCTTCAGGTAGCTGTAAATACCGTAACAAGACAAGCCTGCCTGTGAGTAGGAAGATAATAGGAACGGATCTAGCTAAACTGAATACAGTGTATATATATATGCAACACCTGGGATGCATATATATATATATATATATACACAATACACTATAAGTGCAGCTAACTCACTGACTGTCCTGCCTAATCTAGCTAACTCTAACTCTAATCTAAGCACGCCGGAACACACTACATAGGGCCGCCGTGCAGGCGGCCTTATATAGTGTGGGGCGTGTACTAAACACCCTGAGCCATAATTGGCCAAAGCCACCCTGGCTTTGGCCAATTACAGCTCTCTCTACCAACGGCGCTGTGATTGGCCAAGCATGCGGGTCATAGTGCATGCTTGGTCAATCATCAGCCAGCAATGCACTGCGATGCCGCAGTGAATTATGGGCCGTGACGTGCCACACGAATTTGGCGCGAATGGCCCATATCGTTCGCAATTCGGCGAACGATCGAACAGCCGATGTTCGAGTCGAACATGGGTTCGACTCGAACGCGAAGCTCATCCCTATTGAGGATGTATGAAACAGATAAAGGATTGTGGGCCGCTGGGTCTCCGAAAGATCTTTATGGAGATCCTTCTCCCAGTTGCTGATGAAAGTAGGATGTCCTGTAGTAGCTAGCGTTTGTAGGGCATGGTAGAAATAGGAGAGAGGCTTTTCCACTGGTCGTTCTTCTGAGAAGGCAGATTCTATCAATGTCAGATCTGATGATGGAACGTATGGGTTTTGGTAAATATGAACAAAGGTTGATAATTGATGATAACGCCATTGATCCATGAGCGACGCTATAGGAGCGTTGAAAGAGGTACCACGCCAGATGCGATAGTAACTTCGTGTAGCAGAGCTGTGGCTCCAAGATTCCAAAGATGGATCCCGGGGGCTATGTTTCCAGGGGGGAAATATTTGTGCCCTGTCAGAGGCATCAGGGGAGAGTTACATTTCCAATTATGTGATTTACATAGTGAGTCCCATGCCATTAATGTGGAACGTGTGAGCGGCGAGGTGGTTGTGGACAAAGATCTGTATTTTCTAGGGATCCATATTTGTGAAAAAAGGTCTGTACCACAAAGATCCATTTCTAAAGTTACCCAAAGTTTTGATTCTTTATGGTATTTCCAATCTGAGATTCTGTTCAAAACCCCTGCCAAGAAATATCTTTTAAAGTCAGGTAAGGCTAAGCCTCCTTCCCTTTTAGACCTGGTCAGGAGGGTCCTAGCAAGTCTGGGTCATCTCCTGTTCCAAATATATCTGTTAATCAGAGTTTGCAATAATGTAAAAAAGTCTGTGGGGATTCTGTATGGGATCATCTGGAACAAAAACAGCAGCCTGGGCAATACACTCATTTTTACTATACTGATCTTTCCCAACCATGAGTGTGCGAGCTGAGACCATTTCTGTAGGTCCGACTTGATTTTGTTTAGCAAGGGCATAAAATTGGCATGGAACAAAGATGTGGGATTAGGGGTGAGAAATATACCCAGATATTTCATGGATCGAACCTGCCACCTAAAGGGGAAGGATTGTTTCAGTTGAGTTGTCAACGCTTTGGGGCTCAATATATTTAAAATTTCAGATTTCGTCATAATAATTTTAATTTGAAATATTGATTAGAAGGTATGATGTTACTCAGAATAGTGTGAGGGTTTGGTACCACTGGAGCATCCTCTTGGATGATTTTGTTAATTGCCCTCAGGTCTTGTACCATCCGATAAACGTCTCGGCCTGGTTTTTTCACAGGGTACAATGGGGTATTAGCTGATGAACTCCCTTTCACCAGTATACCCTCTTTGAGGAGGTGTTTGATTTGGTCTCTAATTCCCTCCAATTGAGCCAATTTTAAGGGATACTGAGGTAATCTAGGAATGATAGCATCTGGTTTTAGTTTGATCCTAACCTGGGGATCATAAGTCCTGTGTTCCCCTCTCTAGCCCAAACATCTGGATTGGTGCTTTTGACTAAATCACTGGGCAAGCTTTCTGCAAACAAAATATCATCTGCGTAAGCAGCATATTTATGTTCCGAGTTCCCCACAACAATCCCATGTATGCTGGGATTGTTTTTAACCGTTGATAAAAATGGTTCTAATGATAAGGCAAATAATATGGTTGAGAGGGGCAGCCCTGGCGGGTGCCATTATATAGTGTAAAGGGGTCGCTTTGAGTGCCATTTATGCTCAATTGAGCAGTGGGAAAGTTATATAGGGTGGATATTTGGGCTAACAGGGAGGGCCGATGCCCAGGTGAGCCAAAGTAGCCATCAGATATTCCCAATCTACCCTATCAAACGCTTTTTCCACATCAGTCGATAATAGTAGGGTGGGCTGGGAAGATCCGTACACATGAGCCATCAGGGACAGAGCACGCAACGAGTTATCCCGCGCTTCCCTGCCTGGGATGAAGCCTGTCTGGTCCCTAGAGACCCATTGTGGTATCAGCGGGAGGAGCCTATTTGCTATGACCTTGGCGTACAATTTAGCATCTAGATTCAATAAGGAGATGGGCCTGTAGCTCCCACAGTTGCAGGGGTCCTTCCCAGGTTTGGGGATGACTGTAATGTGTGCATGAAGGGTTTCAGGTCGGAAAGTACCCTCTGCTGAAATCGTGTTGGCATAGCCGGTCAACCTAGGGAGTAAGGTATCCGCAAAGGTGCGGTAATATGCTACCGTAAAGCCATCTGGGCCTGGAGCCTTGCCATTGGCCATGGCCTTCAATGCAACACGCATCTCTGCAGTGGTGAACTCCCCTTCAAGGGTTGCTAAGGTGTCAGGGGGGAGTTTAGGTAAGGAGGCTTGTGCCAAGTAATCCTGAATAAGTTTAGCTCTAGTGGCCTGATCTGATACGTTTTGTTGAACACAGTATAGCTGCTGATAGAACGCTCTAAATTCTTTGGCTATTGCAGGGGTGTCATGTACCAATGCATCGGTCGGGGACTTCATTTTATCTATAAAGGTTGCAGATTTTTTCTGTTGAAATGAGTGAGCCAGGAGCCAACCCGGCTTATTTCCCCATTCATGCATACGTTGGGCTACAATGCGGAACTGCTGCTTCTGCTCCAGATGAAAGAGGGCCCTCAGTTCCTCTCTCCTCTGGGTCAGGGTGTGAAGAACTGTCTGAGAAAGACCAGCTTTGTGCTGCTGTTCAAGAGAGCTAATGTCAGTGAGTAACTCGAGTAAGTGTATGTGTCCGTTCCCTCTTTTTCCGAACGCCTAATTCTATAAGTTTCCCAGGAATAAAGGCCTTATGGGCCTCCCAGAGAGTACCTGGTGTTATATCTGGATGTGTATTTTTTTTTTTAAATAATGGTTCAGAGCATCCTCAATCATTTTTATGTCAATGTCTTCTAATATCAAGTGATCATTGAGTTTCCAGTTTGTTGTCTTTAGTGGTAAGTTGGGGATTTTATGTTTGAGCGTAACAGGGGCATGGTCGGAAAAAGTAAAAGTCTCAATACCTGCGTCTGTGAGGAGGGGGAGGTGGTGGTCTATAAAAAAGTAGTCAATTCTAGAATAGGTATGATGTAAATGGGAATAGTAGGTGTAGACCCTCGTCCGCAGGTGCACAACCCTCCATACATCCATTAATTGTGCTTCATGTAAGCGTCTGCGTACAAACGCCAGGCGTCTATGCGAGATACATGAACTACCCTGAGATGTATCCTGAAGAGGTTCCAGTAGGGTGTTGAAGGCCCCAGCTAGGACAATGCAACCGCGGGCGAAGTCACCCAGCTTTTTTTGAGTGGGGGCGTACAAGGTCGCCAAAGTACACAGCATACTACCCAGGCTGCTTCCCAGGAACAGGAAACGACCCAGGGGATCATCTACCGTAGATTCTAACGTAAAAGAGGTACCCCTGCGGAATCCAATGGCCACCCCTTTCGCCTCATGGACATCAGACAGGCTATAATACCACGTAGGATAATGTTGGGAGGTAAGTTTCACAGAAGTAGTATGTGTGAGGTGGGTCTCCTGCAGAAAAACTATGTCTCCCCGCAGACGACCCAGCTCCCTGTACAAATTATGCATCTTACCCGGAGCGTGCAGACCCCGCACGTTAAGCGATATTAGGTTCACCGTGGCCATTGAAGTCGGCTGGACAACTCAGGAGTATGCATCTCCAAGGGAATCGGACCTGAGGCAAAATATTAGGGTAGGGAAGGAAGGGGGTAAAGGAAGGGAAGAAGAGAAAAGAAAAATACAGATTATAGTATAGAGAGAAAATTGCGTTAGCTTCGTACAACAGTATATTTGAGAACTGCCTAAGGGGGTGGCCAATATGTGCACGCAGAAGTCTGCAGTGCAGGTATGGGGCATCCATAGTCCCCCACGCCCTAACGCCCCCCGCTCCATTAAGGGCAGGGACGCGAGGGCACGAGGTCCCGCGGCACCCCATAGCAGAGGGATGCAAATACCTGAGCATCAGACAGCGGGTGCCCAAACTGGCTTGAGTGCTGTCTCGGTGCTCCGGCGCCGACACCGTATCAACTAGCATTAGTTATTTTAAAATTAAACATAACACCAAACTTCAAACTTCAATCTATATTTTCAGGTCAGAGCTATCTGCCATGTAGTAATTATTAGTGTCACCTCTAACAGTCACAAAAACATATATAAAACTGAACTGTAGTATAGAGGGGGTAAACATGACCCAGCTGACAGTCAGTATGCTTGCGAACAGGAGGCAATATTGGAAGCCATACTTAGACCACGTTACAGCTCAATACTGAGGTTTACCCCAGTTGGGGGATGCATGTGGGTTGGTAGAACCACGCTTATGATCCACCTTTTGCCACTGTGGCTCCGAATTAGGCAAGGGAGGGATGGTATCCTGCCATCCAGAGAGCTCCGGTGGAGAAACGTTAAGGTCCATACTAAACTTCCCCAAATCTTTCGGGAAGCAGAGAATTGCCGTCTTCCCATCTCTGGTTGCAATAAGCGCTGCTGGGAAACCCAACCGGTAGTTGATGGAGGCCACTCTTAGCTTTTCTGTCAGGGGTTGCAGAGCCCTACGACGTTCCAGAGTTTCCCCATCTAGGTCTGGGAAGAAGGAGAGAGTTGCACCATCAAAGTCCAATAAGGAGTTTTCTCTGGCTGCGGGGACGCAAGGCCCTATGCACTCTGTCTATCTTCATGGTGTGGTCGGCGGCATTGCCCAGCAAGCCGTTGAAGATACCTCGGATGGACGGGAGAAGGTAAGCATCCCCGGTCGCTTCAGGTAGGCCTCTGATATGTATATTGTTCTGCCTGTTGCGGTTTTCCTGATCTTCGATTTTGTACAGGGCCATCCTGTGTGCAATAGTAAGGCTGCGGGTGGTAGATTGCAGGAGTCTAATGGTGGCTGCGTGATGGTCAAGGCTCTGTCTCTTCCACACGCTCCAATACCTGTGACAGATCCACCCTGACAGCATAGAGCTCTTTCTTAATAGAGCGTTCCAGACTCAGGAACATGGGTGCCAGCTCAGACTTAGTGGGACACTTTTCCCCCCAGGTGAATGGGTAGGGGTACAATGTACCCCATACTCATTCACATAGGGTGAGGGGCCGGAATCTGGGGGCCCCTTGTTAAATGGGGCTCCTGGATTCCGATAAGACCCCCGCCCACAGACCCCGACAACCAACGGCCAGGGTTGTCGGGAAGAGGCCCTTGTCCATGGGAACAAGGTGCTTTGGGGTGGAGGGAGGCCGCAGGGCGCCCCTCTGCCCCAAAGTGGCCAGCCCCCCATATTGAGGGCATGCGGCCTGGTACGGTTCAGGAGGGGGGGTGCTCGCTCATCCCCACCCCCTTTCCTGACCGGCCGGGCTGCGTGCTCGGATAGGGGTCTGGTATGGATTTGGGGAGGACCCCCACGCCGTTTTTCAGCATAGGGGGTAACTCCACGCCAAATTTTAAATAAAAAAAGGCATGGTTTCCCCCTCCAAGAGCATACCAGGCCCTTGGGTCTGGTGTGGATTTTAAGGGGAACCCCCTACACCGAAAAAATGGCGTGGGGGTCCCCCCAAAATCCATACCAGACCCTTATCCGAGCACGCTGCCCAGCCAGTCAGGAAAAGGGGTGGGGACAAGCGAGCGACCCCCCCTCCTGAGCCATACTAGGCCGCATGCCCTCAACATGGGGGGTGGGTGCTTTGGGGCAGGGGGGCGCCCCGCAGCCCCCCCACCCCAAAGCACCTTGCCCCCGTGTTGATGAGGACAAGGGTCCCTTCCAGAAAGCCCTGGCCATTGGTTGTCGGGGTCTGTGGGCGGGGGGCTTATCGGAATCCGGGAGCATCGTACCCTACCCATTCACCTGGGGTAAAAAGTATGAATAAAAAAACACACTAGCCGATAGGCGCATGCGCGGCGGCACCTAACATGGACGCTTAGTCCGGGAGCTCCGTCCCGCTCCAGCAGCTACGGCCTCAGAGAGAGCAGACCGAACGGCATCAGCCGACTGGATCCACCCCCCAAGTGTGGGAGACAACCCGGGGACCGTCCCCATGTACTCCGGAGCGGTAAGACGCAACCTACAGCCCGCTTTTGAAGCCTCACCGGCCCGGCCTGATACAGCTAAGATGGCGGCGGCCCCTCACTGTGTCTCCTCAGATAACACACAGACCTCGCGGCCCACGCCCTCCCCCTCTCTACTGCAGCAAGACAACCTTGCACACAGCACTGCCATGGGCCTCAACTCCCCTGCCTCTACCGAATCCCTATTAAGACGCTGCACGGCAGGTGCAGACTTTTCCCCTATGGAAGCAGGCCCTCCCCAGTCACAACAACTACTACAGCCCGGGGACTCGGGCCTACCTCAGCCTGTTGATGTTGCGGATCTCTTTGAGAAGTTTGCAGTACTCCTGGACAGGGGATTAATTAACACTGCTAATAGGATTACAAATGATATCAAAGCAGATCTACAGAATATTGGATCCCGCATGGAAATAATTGAAACACACCTGGAAGCCACCTCATCTAGAACAAATCAGAACACTGCCTGCATACAGATTCTCCAAGAACAGCTTGAAACTGCGAATGCAAAGATTGACGACCTGGAGAACAGGAATCGAAGGTATAACTTCAGATTAAGGGGGCTCCCTGAGTCTTATAAAGACATACCTGGCACAATACAAGCCTTCATTAAGGAATTACTTCCTGACACCCCACAGCACAGATTGGAATTAGACCGGGCTCACAGGGCTCTCAAACCACCTAGAGCAGACGGTCTTCCACGTGACGTCGTGGTCAAACCACATTTTTACTCCATCAAGGAGGAACTAATGCGGAAATCAAGAACAATGCCTAAAATCATCTTTCAAGGCCACCAACTGCAAATTTTTGCGGATCTCTCCCCATCCACTATACAGAAGAGGAGAGCCTTGAAACCACTCCTCCAAATCCTGATGGACAAGGATATCAAATATTGGTGGCTATTTCCGTTTCAGCTAAAATTCATCTGGAAGGGCAAATCATACACTTTCGGTTCGCTTCAAGAAGGTGAAAAGGTTCTGCTTCAACTGGGCCTCATCAGCCAGGACTTTAACTCTACACCGTCGGGATCAAATCCAAATTCAACGAAAAGACAACTTCCAACCAGCCCCCTGACACCAGTATGGGAATCGGTGAAGTCCAAGAAACATAAGGAGACAGTCCCTCCATGACTCTTTCGAGTTTAAGGCCATCTGGGCCGTATCCGGTCCTAGTGGACTTTTTTTTTTCTTTTTTTGCTTTCTTTCCTCTCAGGTGACCTGGGGGGTCTCGCACCCCGGGGTGGTCCCTCGTGGGATGGTCACCCCTTGGCCTGAATTTTTTTACTGGGCCGAGGGGATCTCACGGGGAGTCCCAGCCGGGGATATGAGCCCTACCTAAAATTTACACTTATCTCAATTTATAATTGGGGCCCCCCTCTCGGCCATGTCCCTATGGAGGTATCTGAGAGGAGGAGGAGGTATGATAATAACCCCAATCAGTTTGGGCTCATCATAGTGAACAGCTCCTCCTGTAACCCTATCTCTGAAAGTATTACCTAGAGTACCCGACCCATCCGGAATACTCTCCCTCCCTACCCCCTCCACCATGGGCATCTATGCCCACAGGGATCCAGTTTATTATCGCCATCCTTAAAAGGCTCACAGTTTTTCGTTACGTTTTTACTCTTTTTTGTTCTTTTTTCAGGGCAATATGTAGTCTCACCTCCTGCTCTTTTTTACATTCCCATTAGTTGGAGCTACCTAGGGTGGAATATTATGCCAGTTATTAATGTTTGAGCCTTGCAACCTATATAAGTTACCCCTTTTTCGGTCTTATCTAGAGCTATAGATTTAGCGGCCTGTCTGCTGGAGTGGTGCTCATGCACCCCCTCTTGTCTGTGAGTTCAGACTTTAGTCTCTTCTCTGGACAAGTGTAGTCCCCGTTGATTAGAGGGACTCCAAAGTTCACCCTTAACATAGATGGGGGATCCTGTCACCTCCATCCCTCGGAAGACTCCCTTGTCTTCCGTCTTATCTGTCTCCTTTACTTTCATCTCTCTTTCACAAGACGCTCATTATATTCTCTTTTCAGAAGTCGACTGGGGGGACACACCCCAAGGTTGTATATTGACATCCGAGGACTCTGATAGGCTTACGAGGTACCTTGGCTTTACTGAACTCGTTTGGGTAAGTGTTGATATGGCCCCGGATCGCTCCCCACCTCTGCTCAATGGCTAATTCACCACAGATACAAACTACCATCAAGGTAGTTACGCATAATGTGCAGGGATTGAATTCTCCCATCAAAAGACGTAAAATTTTTAACTATATGCACTCGCAAAAAGCTGACGTAATTCTCATACAGGAAACCCACTTCCCTAAAAATTTCTGCCCATCGTTCATTCACGCTAACTTCCCCTTCTTTTCTTTGGCCAATGCCGAGACTAAGACTAAGGGAGTAGGCATTTTCATTTCAAAGAGAAACAAATTCACCTTAAAGTCAGAACACAAAGATCCCGATGGAAGATATGTATTACTGGTGGGTGAATTAGATGGACAATTATACTCATTTATCTCATATTACGCCCCCAATACTGGCCAATTAGCTTTCTTCCAAAACATGCTGCAGACCCTAAATCCGCTAACTGAAGGTACGGTGATCTTTGGGGGAGACTCCAACACCGCGTTTGATCAGGGATTGGATAAATCTAGACCCCCGGGCGCACGCTTAACCAGACCTTCTAATCAGAGCCTCCGTTTAGCCAAATTACTCTTTCAACATGGTCTGGTCGACATATGGAGGGAAGTCAACCCCACTACCCAAGACTTCACACACTACTCCAACCCACACGGAACCTTCTCTAGGATCGACCACATTCTCCTTACATCACCCTCTATCCCACTAACCAAAAAAGCTTTTATTAAAGAGGTGGTCTGGTCGGATCACTCCATGGTAGTTTTGACACTCCTCCGCCGGGGAAGCAGGCTCCCTGATAGACGCTGGAGACTTAATGAATCCATCCTGAGTGACCCGTCCAGAGCAGCGGAAATAGAAAAACTTATCAAATCCTATTTCCACACTAATGACACACCAGATATTAGCCCTTCTTGTCTCTGGGCAGCCCACAAGGCAGTCCTTAGAGGCCACTTAATTCAATTAGCTTCACACATTAACAAGTCCAATAAAGCGGAAATAGCAAAACTAGATAAGGAATTCTCTGATTTGGCCAAATCGCACAAAACTAACCCTAGCTCGGTACCCATAGCCAAACTAGACGCAGCCCGTATGGCACTAAACCTAGCCCTCACTACCAAGGCCGAAAAATGGTTAAGATGGAATAGATCCAAATTTTATTGCCACGGCGACAAATTAAGTTCAATGCTAGCAAGTAGGCTCTCTCCAAAATTCAGGTCCCAAGCTCTCCCAAAAATTAAAATCCAGGGGGGCACACTCTCTCAGAATCCCCAACGTATCATGGGGGAATTTCAGAGTTACTACGAAGCCTTATACAGAGGGGATCAAAACCCTTCTCAACGGGAGATGGACAGTTTTTTAAATAGCATTCAAATTCCTAAATTACAAGATACCCACCGTCAAAAATTAGATGCCCCTATCTCAGCAGAAGAGGTATGCTCGGTCATTAAAAACTCTAAAACTCTCTCAGCACCAGGCCCAGATGGGTTTTCTATAACCTATTATAAAACTTATGCCATCACACTTGCCCCATATATGGCCCGGTTCTTCAACGCCCTCAGACAAGGGGGACAACTGGACTCCTCACTTAATATGGCTCACATCACAGTCCTCCCCAAACCCAACAAAGACCCCAGCTCTGTAGGCAACTACAGGCCTATTTCTCTTATCAACAATGACTTGAAGTTCCTGACTAAGATCCTTGCAGACCGCCTGGCTTCCTTCATTAGCTTATACATTCACAAAGACCAAGTAGGTTTTATCCCTGGAAGACAGGGTCCAGATCAAACTAGACGTGCGATAGATATTATTTCTCTCCTCAACTCAAACTGGGATGGAGGCCCATCCAGACAAGGCTGTCTATTGTCCCTAGATCTCCAAAAAGCTTTCGACTCCGTCAATTGGAATTATATATTCAACATTTTACATAGATGGGGTTTTGGGGACTCCTTTCTGAATGTTCTGCATGCTCTATACTCATTCCCCACAGCCCAGGTACGTCTGCAGGGATTTTACTCTGAGTCTTTCCCCATCTCGAAGGGTACAAGACAGGGGTGCCCCCTATCCCCATTGATTTTTGCCATAGCAATCGAATCCCTAGCAATCGCCATCAGATCCAATCCGAACATACAGGGGGTTCAGTGTGGCCCCCGTCACCACAAATGTGCATTGTTTGCAGATGACATCCTAATGTTTATATCGTCTCCCCTGACCTCCCTCCCCAACATATGCCGCCTCCTTGACGAATTCGGATCTATCTCAGGACTTAAAGTAAATTATGACAAGTCTCAAGCGCTCAATATCAACCTACCTACCCCTTTGCTGGCCAGGTTAAGAGAGAGTTTCAGGTTCACGTGGAATGATGCGCATATCACATACCTGGGGATTAATTTGACCCCCAAGATAGAACTCCTCTATCAAGCTAACTATCCTCAGCTATACCAAAAACTGGAAAAGGACTTGACCGGGTGGTCTGGGCTCTCTCTATCCTGGCTTGGCAAAATAAATTCAATTAAAATGACCCTTCTTCCCCGCATCCTATATTACTTTAGGGCCCTACCAATCCCTATTGACAAAGCCCAACTCAAAAAATTCCAAGCCAAAATTATACAATTTGTTTGGGGCAAAAGAGGTCATAGATTCTCAAAATCAATCCTGTTTAGAGCCAAGACCGGTGGCGGACTGGGCTTACCTAACCTACTCTGGTATTTCCAAGCTGCCCACCTTGCTCAAATATCAGCAGTTTACTCCCGTTGGGAAAAACCTGACTGGGTGCATATCGAAAGGCTGGCAGTACCACTCCACACCATAGACTATCTCCTCTGGTGCCCTAAAAAACTACGACCTTCAATACTATCCCCGACGCTTTCACACTCTTTCCATCTCTGGGATTGTATACGGAAAAACAACCAGATCTCATCTCCTATAGAACCTCTTAAACATATATTTCATAATCCTGACTTCCCACCGGGGCTAAACATTAAAGCCTTTCAATGGTGGCTAGACAAAGGGCTTTACAGGATAGGCCATTTTCTCAGGCCTTTGGGCCCGATCTCCAAACCATATTGTATTAGCAACTTAGAAATGCCCTCCTCAGAATTTTTCAGATTCTCTCAAATCTCAAACTTTTTACAGAAAAAGTGCAAGACATCTTCCCACGAATTATTAATAACTGAATACGAATCTTGGTGTGGCCAGGCCAGTGAGCAGAGGGGGGGAATTTCGGTGATCTACAGGGCCCTATCGACAACACAATCCAAGGCACCTTACATGATGCAATGGGAGGAGGACTTGGCACAACAATGGAAAACCGACACTTGGCACCGAAATTTTGCAAACTCCTTCAAGGGGATTCTTAACACTAGCCTCATGGAAGCTAGCGCAAAAGTTATAACTAGATGGTACCTAGTCCCATCTAAATTAGCTGCGATTTTCCCATCCTCCTCTCCTCTCTGCTTCAGAGGCTGTGAATTAAGAGGTGATATGATACATACGTGGTGGTCCTGTCCCAGAATACGCCAGTTTTGGCACAGGATCTTCACCTGGATTAACAAAATCACGGCCTTATCCATACAAGTTTCTCCCCTCATAGCACTCCTTAACTTCCCAGTCCAGGGAGCCTCCAGGATCACGCAACGCCTCATACACTTTATCCTTTTAGGAGCCAAGCTCACGATAGCCAAAGCTTGGAAGCAACCTTATGTTTCCACCCTTATGGCCAAACGTAAGATATCCTGGATCATGAACCAGGAAAAGATGGCGGGAGTGATCTTGGATCGCACAGAAAAGTTCAAAATGGTATGGGAGCCTTGGGCGGATTTTGTGGGAATATCCCTCTACTAGAGCCCTCGAGAGGCGACTACAGGACTCTGGGCTCCTCCCAGTCGGCTTCCAATATAAACTCACATTTCTTCTTCTGTCTCTTCCTTTTCTTTTCTCCTCTTCCCCCTCCCATTCTCACTCTCCCTAAGGTCCCCACCCCCCACTTCTTTCTCTAATGATTTTTAACTAGACTAATCAAAATTACTCTTTAGTAATGTGGTCTAGCTTTATGTTGGAATATCGCACACTCCTCAAAAATGGAAAAACCAGTTACTTGTTAAGAATATCTTTTCTTCCATTTTTTTTTCCATTGCATTTAAACTAATTGTTTGTCAGGGCGGACAAATACATGCCATAATTTCTGGTATGTGGCTATTCCTAGACCTTTGATCTGTCTTATAAGCCAAAAATGCTTATTACCCTCCACAGAAAGTGATGGGTTGTTTTCTTTTTTTTTGTGTTTTCTTTTGCTTTCTTTTCTATTCACAAATGTTATGTACTGCAAGATGAATGTCGGGATGGGGGGTCTTGGGGGGGGGAGCTCTGCCACAGAATGTTCCCTATTGGGGTGGTGGAGCTCCCCCCGTCTGGGATCTCCCACCATAACACAAAGAGAGGTGTCCCTAGTTAAATAATAAAGAAATAGATAACTTAGTCTTTGCCCTTCGGGATTTCATCCTCAACTACATGAAACCTCATATGTATTATTGCTCACCAAGTTATACTTATCACTTTCTGATCACTTTAAGAATTTCCTGTACTATATGATGATTATTTTTCTGTAACTGTTACATCATTCTCAGGTATGGCGGGGCTGTGGACCTGCTTCATGTTTTTTTTTTGCCTATGATGTATTCACTTTTATCGGAAAATAAAATATATTGAAACAAAAAAAAACACACTAGCCAGTTTTTAAAGTAGAAAAAAACAGTTTGGAAAGTCAGGAGAACAGCATCTGTAAAACTAGTCACAGAGGTGGGGAGTGTAACAGTAGCTAAACTAAAGTAAATGTTGTATAAACACTGCACCCACCCAGGGACAGGGGGTCTTGTGCCAGTAGTTCAAATTAAATAATTAATTAAAAGAGACTACCAAGGCAAGTTCCTCTGAATCATGCAACAGCTTATAAAAAAGACCAGGGAGCAGGGGAAAAAGCTTGGGAAAGAGACCCCAAAGGGGCCAGGACAAGGATTCTTGGTATCTTCTGCCGGGCTCCTATCTTCTGCTCTTTTGCCGGCTCTTTTGCTATCAGTGGCCCGGTCTTCTCCGCCATCTTCTTCCCTCTTCTCTTCTTCCAATGTTGACACGACGCTCTCTCCCACTATAATGCCGTGTGCGCGGCCCGCAATGACTTATATAGGGATGGGGCCCAGTGACCCCGCCCCTTATTACATCACAGTCCCATCATGCTCCAGGACTGGGATGTAATAAGGGGCAGGGTCACCGGGTGACATCACCCAGTGACCACGCCCCATCCCTATATAAGTCATTGCGGACCGCGCATACGGCATTACAGTGGGAGAGAGCGCCGTGTCAACATCGGGAGAAGAGAAGAGGGAAGAAGACGGCGGAAAAGACCGGGCCACCGCTAGCAAAAGAGACAGCAAAAGAGCAGAAGATAGCAGAGGAGCCCGGCAGAAGATACCGGAGAGCGCGGAGAAGAAGTCGGAGAGCGCGGAGAAGAAGTCGGAGAGCGGGGAGAAGAAGTCGGAGAGCGGGGAGAAGAAGTCGGAGAGCGCGGAGAAGAAGGAAGAGACCGCGGAGAAGAAGGAAGAGACCCCCGAAGTCAGAAGAAGACCCAAGGAGCTGCCTAATAAATTACTTTAAAAACCTGTCGTGTGTTTTTTTATTGACACTTTTTTTTCCAAGGTGAATGAGTAGGGGTACGATGTACCCCATACTCATTCACATAGGGTGGGGGGCCGGGATCTGTGGGCCCCCTTATTAAAGGGGGCTCCTGGATTCCGATAAGCCCCCGGCCTGCAGACCCCAACAACCAAAGGCCAGGGTTGTCGGGAAGAGGCCCTTATCCTCATCAACATGGGGACAAGGTGCTTTGGGGTGGGGGGCGCGGGGCGCCCCCCTGCCCCAAAGCTCCCACCCCCCATGTTGAGGGCATGCGGCCTGGTACGGTTTAAGAGGGGGGACGCTCGCTCGTCCCCACCCCTTTTCCTGACCGGCCGGGCTGCATGCTCGGATAAGGGTCTAGTATGGATTTTGGGGGGGACCGCCACGCCGTTTTTTCGGCATAGGGGGTTCCCCTTAAGATCCATACCAGACCCAAAGGCCTGGTATGCCCCTGGAGAGGAAACCCATGCCGGTTTTTTATTTAAAATTTGGCGTGGAGTTCCCCCTCAAGATTCATACCAAAAACAGTTTGGCGGAGATCCAAGTCAGATCCTCGTTCATTGAAAGTCGGACATATGTCGGCTTTAAGTCGCGGGGCAAAGTCGGATCCAAAGAAGGACGGCTGTCGTGTTGCAGTGTGAACCCGGCCTGAAAAAAGTTCCTGCACTACTTTGGTCCGACTTTGGTCCTACTTCAGCCTATTGAATATCATTGAAGTCGGTTTAAAGTAGGATCCTTGTCCTAACCATCCGACTTTTGACATCCGACATGGTGATTATAGCAGCAGTGTCAACATCGGAAGAAGAGGGACCGAGACGACGGAGAAGACCGGGCCACCGCTAGCAAAAGAGCGGCAGAAGATAGAGGAGGAGCCCGGCAAAAGAACCGGACACTGGGAGAAGAGGCCGGAGAGCGGGAGAAGAACTGGACACTGGGAGAAGAGGCCAGAGAGAGCGGAGAAGTCGGAAGAAGACCCCTGAAGTCGGAAGAAGACCCCCCGGAGCTGCCTAATAAATTACTTTAAAAACCTGTCTAGTGTGTTTTTTTATTGACACTTTTTTCCTAGGTGAATGGGTAGGGGTACAATGTACCCCATACTCATTCACATAGGGTGGGGGGCCGGGATCTGGGGGCCCTCTTATTAAAGGGGGCTCCCGGATTCCGCCTGCAGACCCCGACAACCAATGGCCAGGGTTGTCGGGAAGAGGCTCTTGTCCTCATCAACATGGGGACAAGGTGCTTTGGGGTGGGGGGCCCCTGTATATAGTCTGATTTAAGGTATCACTAAACCCACATCATTAAAACTATACTATGAGATTCATTTTTTGTATTCTGCAAAAAGACAGGTTGATCCTACTATTCTCTATCTCACCCCTTCTGTCCAAGTCTTGTTTGTTGGAAGCTCTGCACATGCTTAGTTTTCAGTGAGTTTATATGCTGAGCATTTCCTCCCTATCACCTCTGAGCAGCCCATGTGACTATAGACTCACACATGTGGGTGTATACACAGTGATAAATGACAACCCGCTTCCTCCCTCCTCCTCCATGCTCACTAACAAGCTAAACACAGGCAGGAGGCAGGATATTACATGTAGATTGATGGAGGCTTCACCTCCCAATTATTCTAAGACACAGGCTGGAGGGGCGTGACACAGACTGTGACTGGTAAAAATCCACCCACATCATATTATTGCCAAGAAATAATAAAGATTTGATTTCAAATATATGTTTGTATGACAATTTAAAACAGTTTAGTGATATCAATTATTTATTTTTTTAACTGTATCCCAAAAGCATTTTTTGAACATGTGACCAGTAGCAGAGGGCTTGAAGCTCCTCCTGCTTATGTTTCCCTGCAGATCGTCTGGGGAAGAACTGGGTCATGTTACAGAAATATAAGGGACAATGTACATTAAGCAGTGTGAGTTTAGAATCACTTTAAATGGGTTGTAAACCCTCAGGGTTTTTCACCTTAATGCATTCTATGCATTAAGGTGAAAAACCTCTTGTGATACAGCTGCCCCCCAGAGCCCCCCTTTTACTTACCTGAACCCAGTCTTTCCAGTGATGGGGACGAGCACACCAGCTCCAGCCAGTGTCTCGGGTCCTGATTGGATAGATTGATAGCAGCGCAGCCATTGGCTCCCACTGCTGTCAATCAAATCCAATGACGTGGGAGCTGGGGGATGGGGCCGAGTACTGCTGTCTATGTCAAAAGACGTCCGCACGAGTGCCCCGAGGGAGAACGGCTGCGGGACCCCAGAAGAGGAGGATCGGGGCCACTCTGTGCAAAACCGACTGCCCAGGCACAGAGGTGGTAAGTATGACAAGTTTGCTTAAAAAAAAAAAACCTTTAGATATCCTTTAATGTAGGGGAACTATTAGATCATATTTTTAACCAGGCTCCACACATTTTCCACCTGAATCCTATGTAAAAAAATGTGTGAATTTTGGGTAAATGTTGTGTGAATCTGGATTAAAACATTGATGATATGCCCCCAAGTTTTTAACCTGTTCCCATCCCACGTATAGTCAAATGACGGCAGCAAGGTGTCTCTCTTATCCTGGGCGGCCGTCATATGACGTCCTTGGCTTCCCGGCCGCTAGGGGGCGTGCGTGCGCTGCCTCACTCGGGAGCCGATGCGCATGCCTGGCGGCTGCCATGTCCGCGATTGCCGGTCACAGAGCAGGGACGGGGATCTGTGTGTAAACACACAGATCCACGTCCTGTCAGGGGAGAGGAGACCAATTATGTGTTCCCAGTACAGAGGAACACCGATCGGTCACCTCCCCCAGTCAGTCCCCTCCCCCCACAGTTAGAATCACGTTCTAGGTAACACATTTAACCCCTTAATTGCCTCCTAGTGTTAACCCCTTCCCTGCCAGTGACATTTATACAGTAATCAGTGCATCTTTGTAACACTGTTTGCTGTATAAATGTGAATGGTCCAAAAATAGTGTCAAAACTGTCCGATCTGTCTGCCGCAATATAGCAATCCTGACAAAAATCGCAGAGCGCCGCTATTACTAGTAATAAAAAGAAAATGCAATTTTTTTTAAACAAAAATATGTAGAAGAATACATATCAGCCTAAACTGAGGAAAAAACATTTTTGTTTTTTTTCTTAAATGGGATATTTATTATAGCAAAAAGTAAAAAATATTGTGTTTTTTTCAAAATTTTCTTTTCTTTTTTTGTTTATAGCGCAAAAAATAAAAACCACAGAGGTGATCAAATACCACCAAAAGAAAGCTCTATTTGTGGGGAAAAAAATTAACAAAATGACATATGGGTACAGTGTTGTATGACCACGCAATTGTCATTCAAAGCGTGACAGCGCTAAAAGCTGAAAATTGGCCTGGGCAGGAAGGGGATGAAATTGCCCTGTATTGAGGTGGTTAAAGAAAGTATGTCTATGCATCCTCTCAAGCAAGCTCCACAGAAGAATTTTCTCCTCAGCAGCTGGCCATGGCTTGAGTAAGGAAAATAATTGACCATACTCTCTGTTGGAATATATTCATATTATATTACACAATGATATGACATAGAAGTGTTTCTTACAATAAATGTCAAAATTCTAATTACTATGCTATACAGGGGCATTTTTTTCCACTACCTTAATGTATCAATGCCAGGTTTAAGTATGTCTGAAAAAATATTTTTGACTTGCATTTAAATCTTAAAGTGGTTGTAAAGGCACAATAATTTGTACCCTCATGCATTCTGTGCATGAAAGTAAAAACCTTCTGTGTGCAGAAGCCCCCACCCCCCAATACTTACTTGAACATCATCTTGACCCAGCGATGTCCACGAGAGCCTTGCCTCTTCGGGCACTTGCAGTTCTGATTGGCTTTTGACAGCCAATGGCTGCTGTCAAATACAGTCAGTGAGCCAATCAGGAGATGGAGGGCCGAGCCATGGCTCCGTTTGTGAATGGACAAACAGTGCAGGTCAAAGTACGCCTGTTTGGGTGCTCCCACAACAAGTTGCTTGCTATGGGGGCACCCGGCAGGAAGGAGGAGCCAGGAGCATTGGTAGGGGAACCGAGAAGAGGAGGATTCAGGCAGCTCTGTGCAAAACCAATGCACAGAGCAGGTATGTATAAAATGTATGCTATTAAAAAAAAAAAAAAAAGGCTTTAATATCGCTTTAATACATTTACAACTATACATATGGGCTTATTCTTAAGCTTGTGCTAACAGCAATAATGATGCCCACCATTCAAAAGCCCATAGCAACTAAATTTAAAGAGTAACTCCACTTTTGTTGAGAAAAAACATTCCCCTTTGGGTGATCTACAGTATCTCACAAAAGTGAGTATAAACCACACATTTTTGTAAATATTTTATTATATCTTTTAATGTGACAACACTGAAGAAATGGCACTTTGCTGCAATGTAAAGTAGTGAGTGTATAGCTTGTATAACAGTGTAAATTTGCTGTCTCCTCAAAATAACTCAACACACAGCCATTAATGTCTAAACCACTGGCAACAAAAGTGAGTACACCCCTAAGTAAAAATGTCCAAATTGGGCCCAATTAGCCATTTTCCCTCCCTGGTTTCATGTGACTCATTAGCGTTACAAGGTCTCAGGTGTGAATGGGAACTAGGTGTGTTAAATTTGGTGTTATCGCTCTCACTCTCTCATACTGGTCACTGGATGTTCAACATCCCATTTAATGGCAAAGAACTCTCTGAGGATCTGGAAAAAAAATTGTTGCTCTACATAAAGATGGCCTAGGCTATAGGAAGACTGCCAAGACCCTGAAATTGAGCTGCAGCATGGTGGCCAAGACCATACAGCGGTTTAACAGGACAGGTTCCACTCAGAACAGGCCTCGCCATGGTCAACCAAAGAAGTTGAGTGCATGTGCTCAGCGTCATATCCAGAGGTTGTCTTCGGGAAAAAGACGTATGCGTGCTGCCAATGCTCAGACCATACGCCGCACACAGCATTAAATTGATCTGCATGGCTGTCGTCCCAGAAGGAAACCTCTTCTAAAGATGGTGCACAAGAAAGACGCAAACAATTTGCTGAAGACAAGCAGACTAAGGACATGGATTACTAGAACCATTTCCTGTGGTCTGATGACACCAAGTTAAACTTATTTGGTTCAGATGGTGTCAAGCGTGTGTGGCGGCAACCAGGTGAGGAGTCAAGCATGGTGGTGGGAGTGTCATGGTCTGGGGCTGCATGAGTGCTGCCAACACTGGGGAGCTACAGTTCATTAAGGGAACCATGAATGCCAACATGCACTGTGACATACTGAAGCAAAGCATGATCCCCTCCCTTCAGAGACTAGGCCGCAGGGCAGTATTTCAACATGATAACAACCCCAAATACACCTCCAAAAAGACGACTGCCTTGCTAAAGAATCTGAGGGTAAAGATGATGGACTGGCCAAGCATGTCTCCAGAAACCCTATGTAAACCCTATTGAGCATCTGTGGGGCATCCTCATACAGAAGGTGGAGGAGTGCGAGGTCTCTAACATCCACCATCGTGATCCAAGTGATGTCGTCATGGAGGAGTGGAAGAGGACTCAAGTGGCAACAAGTGAAGCTCTGGTGAACTCCATGCCCAAGAGGATTAAGGTAGAGTCATAAACCATGAAATCAGACCGAGACAGAAGTACATTTAAATCACACTTGTTTAATATAAAAGTAAAAATAACAAACTTAGTCAAAACATAGCCAAAGTTCAGTAACCGCAACGGATCGTCAGCCAAGCCAGGAGTCAGGGATCAAAGTAGTGGAACAGCAAACAAGATCTGTAGCCTGAAGGGATGTCAGCAAAGCCAGTCTTTAAAACAGTAATGCAGGAGATAGTTTCTTGTGATATGACCAAGGCGAAGGCAGAGCTCCTCTGGACTGGACACCTTAAGTAAGCAGGACTGTCGAGCAGGATCAGCTTCAGCTGGGTAACTGTGGAGAGAGATGGGAGCTGGCAATTGGCCGACAGCTGAGCGGCCAGCTCAGAGAAGGAAGGCCTGAGCCCAGCCCTGACAGGCAGTGCTGGAAAATAATGGTGGCCACACAAAATATTGACACTTTGGGCCCAATTTGGACATTTTCTCTTAGGGGTGTACTGTACTCACTTTTGTTGCCAGCAGTTTAGACATTAATGGCTGTGTATTGAGTTATTTTGAGGGGATAGCAAATTTACACTGTTATACAAGCTGTACACTCACTATTTTACATCATAGCAAAGTGTCATTTCTTCAGTGTCGTCACATGAAAAGATATAATTAAATATTTACAAAAATGTTAGGGATGTACTTACTTTTGTGAGATACTGTATGTACATTGCAAGGATTTAACCAACTTTGTAGCAGATTCCTACTTTTTGTTATTCTGTAGAAATCCCTGTGTGTTTGTCTGTGTCCCTGCTGCACCTGCAGGGCTCTAATGACGAAAATTGCAGGAACTGCATCCCTTTAGATGTGATTTCCTACTGGGGAAATCCCCTGCAACAAAAATGACATTTTTGTTGCAGGGGACACCAGAAAGTTGACTTGTATCTTAGTGCACACTTCTGAGAAAATCAGTGGGCCAATCACACAAAAGGGAAATTATGTTTCTTGGGGCCATTCTATACACATTCTGTTTACAGAACACCTCCAGATAAGCATATTGCATTTCATTTACAGAAAATTACAGAGTTGCAGATTGAAAGGGAAAGGTAATTTTTAATAACATTTAACTACAATATGACTTGTGTCGCAATTATTCTTTCTATACTGTATTATTTATTTTTTTTATTGCTATTTTTTTCCCCACGAAAGTGGGGTTACCCTTTAAATATTTTTTTTTTATTTATCTAGTTACAGTAAACTGAAATAAGTCTGCTTGAACTAATCTCTGTTACATTACTCTCGCTGCTGTCAGATTAGCAGATCATATTCTATGTGCATTTTTATCCCTGTTCCATTTGTATTTATGGCCCATTAATGCATTTTATTTGTCTTTATCTATTTGCTTTCTTCTTCTGACATTCACTATGTATGCCCATTGTCAAAACATGCAAACAGTTTTCAAGATGTGCGATTCTAGCTTTAATATATTATTTAACACCATTATTTAAATGGGTTTGTGGTCTGTGTAGGTGACTCGGTGGCTCAGTGTTTCGCTCTGTTTACTTGTGTTGTGGTTTCAATCACTGCTGATATCTCAGGTTTGGGTCCAAAGCTGCAGAATGCTGCGGTTTCCAAGTGAACACCCAGCGTGTATCACTTCACCGCAGAGATAATGTTGGCTGAGCACTAAATTGATCCAAAATGGGTTTCGGGAGTTTGCAAATCAGGAACCACAGCCTGATTAACCTCCCACAACCAACAATATATATTTCTTAAACTGCCACTAATGGGAATCAATATAATGGTTTAAATTGCAGAACTCAACCCATAAGACCCCATTCTAATGAATGCCTTTTCCATTCAGCACTACGGAGAGGGGATGAATTTCAAACATGCCCGATGTTGTTTCTTTAATGCATTCTCATGTTGCCTAATTTTCTTTTTAAAACCTCCCATTTTCCGCACCATTCCATTATGAAAGAATGAATCAATTTAATCCATGGAACATTTTCCTGCCAAAAGGCTAATTAAAATTTTATGGCAAAAGAAACCACATTTTTAATCTGTTCAGCTTCTCTAATGGGTTGATGTGTGTATATATAGAAGACGGCATGTGGCATAAACATGCCAAAACAAAATCTCACGTTTCTTCCTTACCAACTGAATACTGGACAGTTATTCATATTATTTGATGATTAGATGATTACACAGATCTGTGCAATTAACCTTATCACTTAATACTGCCTTGTTTAAATGTATTTATTTATTTATTTCTATGCCCATGTAACGCTAGAGCAGGGATATGCAATTAGCGGGCCTCCAGCTGTTGCAGAACTACAAGTCCTATGAGGCATAGCAAGACTCTGACAGCCGCAAGCATAACACCCAGAGGCAGAGGCATGATGGTACTTGTAGTTTTACAACAGCTGGAGGTCCGCTAATTGCATATCCCTGCGCTAGAGCATACTATATAGAGCTTCATAATATGGTCCTGTAACCCAGTTTTGTTATATACTATATAGGTACAGTTGGCATAGCAGTTCTTATGTTAAAGAAAGAGCAATGCCATGTGGCAAGTAAAATCAGTATACTTCTAACTCTAACTATTGAGGCAACATTACATGCATGATATATATATTGCCCAGAAAGAATACCCATATTTTTTTGCTGTCTGTGTCCCCATTAGGTAGATTCATGCTCTCAATTTGTTCCAGTGACCATTGACCATTGGAAAATCCTAAATTTTTAGTTGTCACAAAAACAGAAATAAAGGGGACATTTTCCAATGGGAACACTGGGAAGCATATTTATAAAGCAGTGAATGTGACTTATAATAACAATTCACTGGATTGTGAATAAATGAATCAATCAATTTAAAACGTGCACCAGTAAGTAAATTTAAAACGTGCACCAGTAAGTAAATGTCAGCATCACTGCTTTTTAAATGTGCCTCTTTTTTTTTTACAACTGTTCAATAGCTTGTTTCACTTTGGAAAGATTTCTGTTCACTTCTTGTTGTGTATACAGGGCAGGAAGTCAAAGGTAATCTCCCCAAGAGAACACTGTTTGCAGGAAAATAAACCTGATAGGGGTTTCAACCATTTCCTACTAAATTTTTTTTAAAATGGGTTTTAGATGTACATTGATCTATATAGTTTTATTTTATGTCTGTTTACTTTTGGAGAGTTTTCCCTTTACTTGCTGTCCTGGAGAAGTAACAGGAAGCAAGATGAAACCTCTTCAAAGTGAGGGGAAATCTTCTCTTCAGCTGGGTATACATGAACAGTTTTTCTTTTCATTTAAACAGTGAGTTGGAGGTGTAAAAACTGATGGATTCTCACATCTATACAAACGATGTAGATGCGGGAATCTCTCGTGCTGTGCTATTGGATTCCAATGCCCCGTACACATGAGCGGAATTTCCGTCGGAAAAATCTTGGATGGTTTTTTCGACGGAATTCCGCTTAAGCTTGGCTTGCATACACACAGTCACACAATAGTTCTCTGAACTATCGACCATCAAAAACGCGGTGACGTACAATACTACGATGAGCCGAGAAAATGAAGTTCAATCCTTCATAGCATGCGCTGAATTGTTTCCGAGCATGCATGTTTTTTTGCGCGTCGGAATTGCATACAGACGAACAGAATTACCGTCAAGAACTTTTTCCGTCGGAAAAATAGAAAACCAGCTCTCAATCTTTTGCTGGCGGAAATTCAGACAGAAAAAGCTGGATGGAGCATACACACGGCCAGAATATCTGACCAAAAGCTCCCATCACACTTTTTTTGCCGGAAATTCCGACCGTGTGTATGCAGCATAACAGTAGGAAATCCTCTCTGTCAGAATACACAGATCAGCATTGCAGCCATTGGCTGCATGCACTGATCAAGTGCTGGTTTTCCAGCAGCACTGTTTGACCAAAGCCAGTCTAACAACCAGTTTATGCTGAACAGAGAGGGATACACACCCATGGAAATTCAGCTGCTTCCTGCTGAACTGGTCAAATTTCAATAAATATATACCCTGCTTTAGACCTGCTCACCAGAACAGGTGTCCTCACTTCACTTCTTGTTCTGGTGACAACTGTAAAATTTTGGATTTCCCATTACTTTCTGTTTAGGTGACAATGGTCCTCAGAACAAATCCATATGGTGAATTTACCCAGTTGGGACACAGACAGCAATAAAAACTTCATAGGGGTTTCAACCCTTACCTCTATCCAGACAGAAAAGTACCCAAACATATACTTTTTGCCAGTTGTTCAGTATTAGCACCAAGTAAGTAGCACATTTAAAAAATGTAGTTCAAGCAATGGCAGCACCATAGGAAAAAATGGGTCACCTGTTCAACTGTAAATGCTAGTTGCCTGACAGATATGCTGATCTTTTTTTTTTAACTTTATTTAATGTTCTGTATAAAAAAATATTAACATCATTCATCAGTACATTTCATAAATGACAATTTTACAGACTTGATAAATATATCTCTTTCCCTGCCCTCCCCCCACCATTTACATACCCTCCCCCTTTCCTCCTCCTGCTTGTACATATTTCAACTTTTTTTGGGTTCCTCACTCCTACTCTATTATTCCAACATTTTATCTATGTATTTCTTACATTTCTTAAAATCTGACCATTTTTCCCAGGTAATATTTAATCTTTCTACCTGTCCCTCCTCTCTGCTACTAAGGGACTCCATTTTATAAATACCGGTATATTCTATTCTTTCAAACCAATCCTTTATATTTGGCTTTCCAAATGGGTCTAACCATTTTTTTGGTATTAATCCTTTTGCTGCATTTAATAGATATGGTGTCAAGGTTCTTCTATAATGTTTTTTTATATTTTTTGTATAGAAAACAAATTTGTAAGAGAAAGCCTAAGCTGCCTCTATAAAAATGGGATTTTAAAGGAGACCATTGCATCTGTATCGTAAGGTAAGCACAAGCAATTGTTGAAGTTTAGTTTAAAAGCTTAGATTTATTAATACAAAAATATAATATATAATATATTATCATAAAAATGCAAGATTCACATAATACATAATTTGTGATTGATACAGGGATATACTGTTACAAAAGATGCTTGAAGGCCAACATGTTTCACAGTTTCCTGCCTCTTCAAGGGTGTCACATGCATCTGTAGATAAATCTAGGTTGCATAAAACAACATTAGAACCATAATTTAATCAATACATAGTCAATATATAATTCCCTGAAACCTTATAAGTGCTTACCCACTCAAAAATTGTCGGTGCTTACAAAACATATATAGCAAAAATTCACACCCAGGACCCAGCTGGTGATAACAGCCAACCGAGATCATTACCCTGTGGAAGTCAGATCCGTAAGGGTTGGATAGTGGAGTGTCGGACCACGCAATGACCAGACTATCAGACAGGTATTACCTGTACCAATGATCTAAAAACAAAAAGATATTTATGGAATATAACCATCCATTAGCTATGGATACAGCACTAGTGACTTCCTGTTACCGCTGACATCTTGGGCAATTATGTCATTAATTGCGCCATGGTCATAGGTGGTTCTTGGTGTGGGTCACAAATGACACCGCATGAGCCACCATTAATACTTAATGAGACCGTGGTTACTAAGTGAAATTTGATTATATCCATTACAGTATTAATAAGATAGAACTCAGTGAAAATCTGTGTCCACAGTTCACTATTGCATACAATACTAATAATGGGCCAAGGTTATAACCCAGCTGACAGGGCGCCAGAACTTTAACAGAGCAGCCTATATAACATGGGGGTACATAAAGTATATTGCAGTGTGCAACTATAATTAGCAAATAACCGATCGTATTATATCACAAATGTTACTTTTGGAGACAATAGATCTAAAGTGGCATTAGCTACCCTGCCCTACCAGGTAAGGAGGGGCCACGCAAGATATCCACCATAATGTGTAGTGACGCTTTGGTTCTTTACTATAAAGAAAAAAGTATATAACCAATTACCTGTAAGGGGGTCCTGAAACATCGCAGCTTAACAGCGGGGAAGCTCACCCCCACTGTGTGATGCGCTTGCTGTCGCAGGTGGATGACGGTGAGGGCGCTCTCCCTAAGTATGCGTGATCCCTCCGGAAGTACAGGGTCCGTAACGAACCCTGACTTTACTTCCGGAGCAGGAGGTCCTGCATAGCGCATGCGCGAGGAGGCCTGGATCGGCCCACATCGTGCTCACGCCCACAACGCACGGAGAGACGTGCAAAGGGAACGAGAGAGGGAAAAGCAATTTCCCTACCCTCCAGCAGGGGCGCCCGCACAACACCACTAATGTCCTGATCCCGGGAGGCTGAGCAACTGAATTCAGAGTGCGACACACCACACTGTTATTGCAGCACTGACACTTACAAAGACAAAATTTTTTTTTTTTTAATTATATACACAAAGATACTCCAAACAAAGACTTTTTACAGAAAAACAATGACTAAGCATTACCAATGATTTTGCATCAAAGTATGAAAGCATCCATTGTTGATGCTAAATGTATACAACATAATAACACACCCTAAAAAAGGGGGGGAAAGGGAGAGAGGGGGAATAGTGGACAAATGGGAAAGCCATGTGGGAAAAAAAAAGGGGGGGAAGAAAGAAAGAAAGAAAAAGAAAAAGCAAAAGAAGAGAACAGAAAACAGCGGATAGGAGTTGCCCCTAGGATCTTCTGAAATGTTATAGCCCCTAAGGGGGATCAATACATCAAAATGAATATATGATGGTATAACCACTTAACAGAGAAGATGATTAAGATAAGCAAATACCCATGGCTAGCGGATCTACTAGGTAGAGCATGAATATTGTGCCCACATCAATTAGGCTTGATATAACCCATAGGTGGGGGGGAGATCAAATATTTACCTATATGATTGAAGGAATGGCTTAAATGATAGGGCAGTGTTTAATCCCGGTGGATAGGTGGCTCTTTGATTAAAGATCCATCTGGCTTCTTGTTTAAGAAATCTTTTATCAAAGTCACCTCCTCTCTCGGATTCAGGTATCACCTCCAATGCAAAGAATGATATGTATGTAGGGTCGTAGCTATGGTTTAATCCGACGTGCTTACATATTGGGGTATATAATAAACCCGCATCAAGATAGTAGAGGTGATCCTGAATCCGTTTAGCAAATGGGCGTTTCGTCTTTCCAATATAGAATGCGCCACATAGGCACATTGCAAGGTAGACGATCCCAATAGTACTACAATCAGCATACGTTTTTGATTTGTAATATCCTGCTCTCGGTAGGGGGCAACCAGTGCCCTCCCTTATCCATGGGCATTGGTCACAGTTACCACACTTAAAGGTCCCCTTTCCACCCGCCGCTCCAGTAAGGGGAACGGCGGGTGCAAAGTGACTATGCACCAGACTGTCCCTGATAGAACGAGATCTCCTATAACTGATTTCTGGTTTATTCGCCACATATTTAGATACAATTGAGTCCTCTGATAGAAAGTGCCAGTTATTTTCCATTATTTGCCAAAAGATATTTTGGTGTGCACTAAATGTTGTAACAAATTTAGTTAAAGGTATGGTTTCTGGTCTCTTTGTTCTAAAAATTAGCGATTCCCGTGTATATGCTTTAGCCCTTTGATATGATTTTTTAAGGACCTTCTTGCTGTATCCTCTGATGATAAGACGTTCATATAATGCTTTAGTTTCCTGATTGAAGTCCTCGTCCCTGGCACAATTTCTGCGCAATCTTAAATACTGGCTGAATGGTATACTTCATACTAAGGGGCGGGGATGTGTACTAGAATAGTGCAGAATTGTGTTACCGCCTGCCTCTTTTCTATATAGATTGCTGTATATAGATCCATCACTGTTAAGGAAAAGACGTAAATCTAAAAGGCAATGCTTTTTGTGTCTGATTGAATTGTGAATTTGAGATTGAAGTTGTTGTTAGATATAAATGTCATAAATTCCGAAAGTTCTAGAGCAGATCCTGTCCAGATGAGCAGTACGTCATCGATAAACCTTCGCCACAATAAAACGTGGCGAAGGTGTATCACGGCGCTGTCATCCGAAAACAGTGCTCGCTCCCACCCCCCCAGGTACAGGTTGGCATACGATGGGGCACATGCTGTCCCCATCGCTACCCCCTGTACCTGGAGGTAGGTGGAGCCGTTAAAGAGGAACATATTGGTAGTAAGGATATGTTCAAGAAGTGTCGGGATGAACTGACATAGTTTCCAATCATTCTTATCTTGTTCTGTAAGGAATGCTGCAACAGTTTCAACTCCTTTTGCATGTGGGATACTAGAATATAAAGCTTCAATATCTATTGCAGCTAAGATAGTTCCTGGGGGCACTGTAAGTCCTTCAATCACTTTTAAAAGGTCCAGGGTATCCTTCAGATATGAAGGTAATGCCATCATGTGCAGGCGTAAATGGCTATCCACATATCTGCTGGCAGTCTCTGTATGACTCCCAATTCCTGATACTATTGGCCGCCCTGGAATTGAGTAGAAAGTGGGTGTAATGGGCCATTCAACATCAAGATACTCAAGAAGGTCCTTATCTATGAGGGCTCGCTGATATGCCTGAGTAATAATCGTTTGTATTGAGCTCTGGCTTCAATGAGTTTATCAGCAGGGACCAGTTGATACCATTCTTGATTGCTTAGAATTTTGTTGCACATTTCAATGTATGTAGCTGTGTCCATAATGACCACATTGCCACCTTTATCGGATGGTTTGACTACAATCTGGTCGTTATGGACAGTGCCATCCAGGACCAAACGTTGGGCTTGTGACAAATTGTTATCTACCTGACGTGGAAAAGAGAAACTTTCTATCTGCTTTTTAGTCTGTTTCAAAAAAGCCCAGATTGCTGGGCACGTCTGTAGATTTGGGAACTTTTGAGACTTGGGCCTAAACTTATAGGACTCAGGGCATATAGATACATCATTATCTTCCTTATCACTGGATGAATCATCTGGATTCACCGAACCCTCATTCTCATCTAGTAGTTGTATGAGTATTTTAAGAGCCCTGAAGTCCTGAACCTTGAATCCCTTATATAGATCTTCTTCTTTAGTTAGAGTCTTCCCTTTATGAGTGTCGAAGATTTCCTTATAAGTGAGGTTTCTCACAAATAAATGCAAGTCCTTCATCAGGGTTAATTTATCAATTTTTGTAAGGGACAGAAACTAAGTCCAAGTCTAAGGACCTCAATCTCAATAGGTGATAGCTGGTATGAGGATAAGTTCACGACGTCTAGTCCTGACTCAGTGAAGTTTGCTTCACCATGAAGGTGTCTATTTTGCCCATCCGTAACTGTGTAGTTGCTGTTAAGGGGGTGTGCATTGGGCCTAAAGGGACTAGACCAGGGTTACTGTTTCTAGATTGAGTAGTTTTCGTGGTAGCTCCTAGATCTTTAACTCGTGTTGATTCATTGGTTTGTATATTAATTTTATCACCAGTAAACATTGATAGTGAAGTGGCACCCATCACCTGGTCACCCTGTGTGTCCTCCCCTGATTCATAGTTACTACTTGCAGGATATCTTCTTTGATTCATTTGGGGGGAGCCCATACGTTTTTTGCTACTAGTGCCCCCCTGTGTATTGCCACCACCATTACCACGTCTCGGTGCACGTCCTTTCGCTGAGGATCCTTGTGAGGTCTTATTATGTGGTTTCTGGGAGGAGACAGAAGAGGAAGAAATTCAAATATCAGAGTCCGATTTATACATTGTGTTGTCATTATATGTATGTTTTCTAGGGGGAAACCCTCTTCTATTTGAAAATCCTCCCCTTTGCCATCTGTAGGCATAACCACCTAAAAAAGCTAATTTGTCCTGGTAAAATTTACGATCTTTTCTTATCAGTACGTTTTTATTGTATTTCTCCAAATGTTGTAGCAACTCCTGTTCCTTCTTTTTAAACTCTGCATTAGAGGAATATTGATGGTCATTAATTCTTAATAGACATGTGCACAGCCAAAAAATTTGTTCATTTTCGTTTTCGTTTCATTCGTTTTTTTTTTTTTTCGTTTTTCGGGTCATTCGTTATGATCGCGATTCGTAAATTCGTTCATTTGTAAATTCGTAAATGCGTTCGTTCGTACATTTTTACATTTGTTCATTTGTAAATTCGTACATTCGTAAATTCGTAAAATCGTACATTTGGAAATTAGAAAATTTGTAAATTTGTAAATTCGAAGTTTGAAAATCCAAAAACCTGAAAATTCAAAAATCTGAAATAGTAACTCACTATTAAATTATAGGTATTGTAATTTCCTTTCAAATTTGACTGTCAGTGAACGTAACAAATACGAATTTATCCGAAGTTACGAATTATCCAAAACGAATGCTGCATCTAAACAAATGGAACGGAACAAATTAATAATAAAAAATAATAATAAAACGTTGTTATTAATTTTTGTTATTTATTATTATTAATTCATTACGTTCCATTCCATTTTTCGGATCATTCATAACTTCGGATAAATTTGTATGTGTTACGTTCACTAACAGCCACATTTTAAAGGAAATTACAATACCTATAATTTAAAAGTTACTAGTAATTACTAATAGTTAAGTTATTATTAGTTAACTATTATTTCAGATTTCCAAATTTTCAAATTTTCAAATTTACAAATTTACGAATTCACTAATTTACTAATTTACTAATGTACGAATGTACGAATGTCCATTCGTAAATTGCGAATGTACGAATGTACGAATGTCCGAATTTACGAATGTACAATTTTATCGAATTTACGAATATTCAGAAAAAATTTGTTAAACAAGTTTTCGTTAATTCGGATATTCCCGAATTAACAAATTTGTCGAAATTCGTTAAAAAACGAATTCGGAACAAAATGAATTGCACATGCCTAATTCTTAATGTCTCAATCTCTTTATCTAAATCTATCAATTCAGAGGTGTATTTGTCTCTCAACATTTCCATTAATTTGGCTGTGCATTGAGTTAGTTTTTTTTTCCCATTTCTCTTTAAATGTGGCATCGGTGACTACAAAGGATGGAAAGATCTATATGCGTAGTCCCTGAGGATTTATGCCATCCTTGAGATAGCGGTCAAAAAACCTGCCACCCAAGATTGGATTTCTTTTCCATCAGTTTTTTTTTAACTTAAGGAAAAATACTTCCAACTCCACATCGGTTTGTACTTGAGTACAGGTATCTTGGATGGAGTCCAAAAATTTTTCCCATCCTGAACCTGAAAATTGAGACATATTGACAAAAAAAAAAATCTCAAATTCACAATTCAATCAGACACAAAAAGCATTGCCTTTTTAGATTTACGTCTTTTCCTTAACAGTGATGGATCTATTTACAGCAATCTATATAGAAAAGAGACAGGCGGTAACACAATTCTGCACTATTCTAATGCACATCCCCACCCCTTAGTACGAAGTATACCATTCAGCCAGTATTTAAGATTGTGCAGAAATTGTGCCAGGGACGAGGACTTCAATCAGGAAGCTAAAGCATTATATGAACGTCTTATCATCAGAGGATACAGCAAGAAGGTCCTTAACCACTTGCCGACCGCCTCACGCCTATATACGTGAGCAGGTCGGCACGGGCAGGCAAAATCACGTACCTGAAACGTGATGCCTTCCCGCGGGCGGGGGGTCCAATCGGACCCCCCCCCCCCGTGCCCTGGGCGGTCGGGTCTTGTTCGCGGGCGATTGGGGGTCAGGGGGAGGCCATCCATTGATTGCCACCCCCTCCCGATCGCTCCCACGAATCAAATGCTTCCTCTCCCTCTGTAATGTAAACAGAGGGAGAGGAAGTGATGTCATCTCTCCTGGAGCCGGTCTTTTTGATCCGACGCCGAGGAGAGAAGACATCCAAGTAAGTGCACCAACACCACACGCTCAGTAGAACACGCCAGGCACACTTTTCACCCCCCTGTCACCCCCCGATCGCCCCCCGATCACCCCCCTGTACCCACTGTCACTCTGACACCAATAGCAGTGTTTTTTTTTTTTTGCATTGGTGTCAGTTTGTCAGTTATAAGTGTTAGGGCAGTTAGGTTAGCCCCCTTTAGGTCTAGGGTACCCCCCCTTAGGTCCAGGGTACCCCCTAACCCCCCCTAATAAAAGTTAACCCCTTGATTACCCCCCGTCACCAGTGTCGCTAAGCGATCGTTTTTCTGATCGCTGTATTAGTGACACAGGTGACGCTAGTTTAGGGAGGTAAGTATATAGGTTCGCTGTCAGTGTTTTATAGCGACAGGGACCCCCATATACTACCTGCTAAAGGTTTTAACCCCCTGATTGCCCCCTAGTTAACCCTTTCACCAGCGATCACCGTATAAGTGTTACGGGTGACGCTGGTTAGATAGTTTGTTTTTTGTAATTTATTACAGTTTATTATCGTTTATTATAGTTTATTATAGTTTTAGGGCACCCGCCGTTTATTACCTTATAAAGGTTTAACCCCCTAATTGCCCGGCGGTGATAGAAGTTAAGTTTTTAGGATCAGATAAGGTCTGCGTCGCCCCAGGCAGCGTCAGGTTAGCGCCAGTACCGCTAAAACCCGTGCACGCAGCATACACCTCCCTTAGTGCTATAGTATCTGAACGGATCGATATCTGATCCGATCAGATCTATACTCCCCAGCAGTTTAGGGTTCCCTGAAACGCAGTGTTAGCGGAATCAGCCCAGATACCTGCTAGCACCTGCGTTTTGCTCCTCGGCCCAGCCCAGCCCAGCCCACCCAAGTGCAGTATCGATCGATTACTGACACTTTCAAAACACTAAGCACACATAACTGCAGCGGTCGCAGAGTCAGGCCTGATCCCTGCGATCGCTAACAGTTTTTTGGTAGCGTTTTGAATCAGTCGCTGACAGTCGGGAGCTTTTTTGCCTGTGAGTCTCACTAGTGTACCCCTAAATTTAGAGGCCAAAATGGCAAATCGAAGGTACACTAGTGAAGAGGCCTACAGGATTCTGAGCATGACAGATAGTGAAGAGGAAGTCACTCATCTGTCAGATTCAGGCTCAGAATATGATCCTGTAGAGGACAGCGGCTCCATGACAGATAGCTTTGACGACGGAGTTGTGGTCCCTGCTAAGGTTAGGCGTACCAGACCCCGAACTTATGCTGTCCTTGAAGTGCAAGAACCGCAGGGCTCTCGTATGGAGCAGAGAAGTACTAGCGCCGCTACTCCTTCTGGTGAACTGGCAAGCACCAGCGGCCTAGTACACCCTGGTCGTACATCCAGCACTGCAGTATCACGTGGTGACGTGGCGAGTCCCATAAGTGCAGTTCAAGCTGGCGAGGTGGCAAGCACTATTAGTGTCCCGCTGCCACCAAGAAGACGAACACAGGCCCGTCGTGCCCATAGTGCCCTTCCTGCTGCATTGGCCAATCCGAATTGGGTACCCACCACTTCTGCAGCACCCGTACTTCCCCCTTTCACTGGCCAACCCGGAATTCAGGTGGAAACAGTTGACTTTATGCCACTGGATTTTTATTCGCTGTTTTTCACCGAAGATCTCTATAGATCTATTGTGGACCAAAGCAATTTATACGCTGGTCAACACATCACCACTATGCCCCAGTCCACCCTTGCCAGAGATTGGAGACCAATTACGGTCTCCGAATTTAAGATCTTTCTGGGCCTTTCCCTCCTCATGGGGTTGAATAAAAAGAGTGAGTTGCGGTCATATTGGTCCACTGACCCAATTTACCATTCACGCTTGTTCTCTGCTTCCATGGCCAGGGCACGATACGAGCAGATTTTGCGGTTCATGCACTTCAACAACAATGAACTCTGTCGTCCTCGTGGAGACCCTGGATACAATCGGCTCTACAAAATTCGGCCCCTCGTAAACCACTTCAACCAACATTTTGCAGACTTGTTTACCCCCCATCAAGTTGTCTGCGTTGATGAGTCCCTGGTTAAATTTTCTGGCCGCTTGTCATTCAAACAGTACCTTCCCAGCAAGCGTGCCAGATACGGGGTCAAGATGTATAAGCTCTGTGACAGGGCCACAGGCTATACATGTAGATTTATGGTTTACGAGGGAAAAGATAGTCACGTAGAGCCGACAAACTGCCCTGACTACATAGGAAGCGCTGGCAAGATAGTGTGGGACTTGGTGTCACCCTTATTCGGAAAGGGGTACCACTTGTACGTGGACAATTATTATACGAGCGTGCCACTTTTTAGCCACCTTTTTGATCATCAGATTGGAGCATGTGGCACCGTGCGACCTAATCGCCGGGGCTTTCCCCAGCGGCTTGTAGATTCCCGTCTTAGGCTAGGGGAGAGAGCCTGCTTGAAGTATAATAATTTGCTCGCTATGAAGTGGAGGCATAAGAAGAATGTTTTCGTTCTCACCTCCCTTCATGCAGACACGACGGTCCAAATTCCTACGGCGACTGGTGTTGTGGAGAAACCCCTCTGTGTCCACGAATACAACCTTAATATGGGAGGGGTGGACCTCAACGACCAGTTGTTGGCGCCGTACCTAGTTGCCCGTAAGGCCAGACGCTGGTACAAAAAAGTGTCTGTTTATTTATTTCAATTGGCTCTGCTGAACGCTCATGTGCTATACAGAGCTTCAGGACGGACTGGATCCTTCCTTACATTCCAGGAAGAGATCGTCAGAGCCCTTCTGTATCCAGACGGTGCTCCACCTCACCATCCCCAACCAAATGCAGTAAGCCGGCTGCATGAGAGGCATTTTCTTTATGCCCTCCCGAGTACCCCTACCCAACGAACCCCCCAAAAAAGATGTCGTGTCTGCAGCAAGCGCGGATTTAGGCGTGACACCCGGTATTGTTGTCCCCTCTGTCCTGGCAATCCTGGTCTTTGCATTGGTGAATGTTTTGAACGCTACCACACACTAGTGGAGTATTAGCGTAGGGTACAGCACTGCACAGACTAGGCACACTTCCACAGGGTCTCCCAAGATGCTGTCGCATTTTGAGAGACCCAAACCTGGTACCAGTTAAAAAAGTTAAAGTTACAAAAAAAAGTGTAAAAAAAACAAAAAAAAGTAAAAAAAAGAAAAAAACACAAAAAAAATATAAAATAAAAAAACCAAAAATAGTTGTTGTTTTATTGTTCTCTCTCTATTGTTCTGCATTCTATACTGCAATGTTTTATTGTTATGTTTTTATCATGTTTGCTTTATAGGTATGCAATTTTTTTATACTTTGTTTTTTTTATTGTTTTTACCTTTGTGTTTTCAGGTACGCCATTCAGCTGCAGAGCGGATTTATTTATCTTGACAGCAACAGCGTTTGCTCCCACGATACATAAAGCCGCGACTCCAGCGCTGTCGGAGGTGATTTCACCACCACAGTTACATACTTCAGCATATATGCCGAAGCGTGGGGGCAGCAGTGGGTGGAGGAGCGATTTGCTCCTGCCTTTTGCGGGAGGATGCCCCCATGCTTCGGCATATATATTTTTTAGGTAGGCACAGGTTGCGTTAAATGTTTTATTTTTTACTATGTTTTTTTTGTATTTTGCTTTGCAGGTATGGTAAGTATTACTGTTATACTGTAATGTTACTTTGTTTTTTTGTTAACCATCATTTGCTTAGCAGGTACGCCATTCAGTTGCAGCACGGATTTATTTATCTTGACAGCAACAGCGTTTGCTCCCACGATACATAAAGCCGTGACTCCAGCGCTGTCGGAGGTGATTTCACCACCACAGTTACATACTTCAGCATATATGCCGAAGCGTGGGGGCAGCAGTGGGTGGAGGAGCGATTTGCTCCTGCCTTTTGCGGGAGGATGCCCCCATGCTTCGGCATATATATATTTTTAGGTAGGCACAGGTTGCGTTAAATGTTTTATTTTTTACTATGTTTTTTTTGTATTTTGCTTTGCAGGTATGGTAAGTAATACTGTTATACTGTAATGTTACTTTGTTTTTTTGTTAACCATCATTTGCTTAGCAGGTACGCCATTCAGTTGCAGCACGGATTTATTTATCTTGACAGCAACAGCGTTTGCTCCCACGATACATAAAGCCGTGACTCCAGCGCTGTCGGAGGTGATTTCACCACCACAGTTACATACTTCAGCATATATGCCGAAGCGTGGGGGCAGCAGTGGGTGGAGGAGCGATTTGCTCCTGCCTTTTGCGGGAGGATGCCCCCATGCTTCGGCATATATATACGGTGCTGCATGAAAAAAAGTTTACAATGTATGCCCAACAAGGACCAGCAACGTACTGGTATGTTGCTGGACTTTGAGTGGTTAAACCAGAATGATGCCTGCAGGTTTAGGTATCATCTTGGTATCATTCTTTTCAGCCAGTGGTCGGCTTTCTTGTAAAAGCAATCCTAGCGGCTAATTAGCCTCTAGACTGCTTTTACAAGCAGTGGGAGGGAATGCCCCCCCCCACACCGTCATCCATGTTTTTCTCTGGCTCTCCTGTCCCAACAGGGAACTTGAGAATGCAGCCGGTGATTCAGCCAGCTGACCATAGAGCTGATCAGAGACCAGAATGGCTCCAAACATCTCTATGGCCTAAGAAACTGGAAGCTACAAGCATTTCATGACTTAGATTTCGCCGGATGCAAACAGCGCCATTGGGAAATTGGGAAAGCATTTTATCACACCGATCTTGGTGTGGTCAGATGCTTTGAGGGCAGAGGAGAGATCTAGGGTCTAATAGACCCCAATTTTTTCTAAAAAGAGTACCTGTCACTACCTATTGCTATCATGGGGGATATTTACATTCCCTGAGATAACAATAAAAATGATAAAAAAATTAAAAATGAAAGGAACAGTTTAAAAATAAGATAAAAAAGCAAAAAAAATAATAAAAAAAAAAATAAATAAAAAAAAGCACCCCTGCCCCCCCCCCTGCTCTCGCACAAAGGCGAACGCAAGCGTCGGTCTGGCGTCAAATGTAAACAGCAATTGCACCATGCATGTGAGGTATCACCGCGAAGGTCAGACCGAGGGCAGTAATTTTAGCAGTAGACCTCCTCTGTAAATCTAAAGTGGTAACCTGTAAAGGCTTTTAAAGGCTTTTAAAAATGTATTTAGTTTGTCGCCATTGCACGTTTGTGCGCAATTTTAACGCATGTCATGTTTGGTATCCATGTACTCGGCCTAAGATCATCTTTTTTATTTCATCAAACATTTTGACAAAATAGTGTGTTTTAGTGTATTAAAATTTAAAAAAGTGTGTTTTTTCCCCAAAAAATGCGTTTGAAAAATCGCTGCGCAAATACTGTGTGAAAAAAAAAATTAAACACCCACCATTTTAATCTGTAGGGAATTTGCTTTAAAAAAATATATAATGTTTGGGGGTTCAAAGTAATTTTTTTGCAAAAAAAAATAATTTTTTCATGTAAACAATAAGTGTCAGAAAGGGCTTTGTCTTCAAGTGGTTAGAAGAGTGGGTGATGTGTGACATAAGCTTCTAAATGTTGTGCATAAAATGCCAGGACAGTTCAAAACCCCCCCAATGACCCCATTTTGGAAAGTAGACACCCCAAGCTATTTGCTGAGAGGCATGTCGAGTCCATTGAATATTTTATATTGTGACACAAGTTGCGGGAAAAAGACAATTTTTTTTTTTATTTTTTTTTTTTTGCACAAAGTTGTCACTAAATGATATATTGCTCAAACATGCCATGTGAATATGTGAAATTACACCCCAAAATACATTCTGTTGCTTCTCCTGAGTACGCGGATACCACATGTGTGAGACTTTTTGGGAGCCTAGCCGCGTACGGGACCCCGAAAACCAAGCCCGCCTTCAGGCTTTCTAAGGGTGTAAATTTTTGATTTCACTCTTCACTGCCTATCACAGTTTCGGAGGCCATGGAATGCCCAGATGGCACAACCCCCCCCCAAATGACCCCATTTTGGAAAATAGACACCCAAAGCTATTTGCTGAGTGGTATAGTGAGTATTTTGCAGACCTCACTTTTTGTCACAAAGTTTTGAAAATTGAAAAAAGAAAAAAAAAATATGTTTTTCTTGCCTTTCTTCATTTTCAAAAACAAATGAGAGCTGCAAAATACTCACCATGCCTCTCAGCAAATAGCTTGGGGTGTCTACTTTCCAAAATGGGGTCATTTGGGGGGGGTTTGTGCCATCTTGGCATTTTATGGCCTTCAAAAGTGTGATAGGTAGTGAGGAGTAAAATCAAAAATGTATGTCCTTAGAAATCCTGAAGGCGGTGCTTGGTTTTCGGGGCCCCGTGCGCGGCTAGGCTCCCAAAAAGTCCCACACATGTGGTATCCCCGTACTCAGGAGAAGCAGCAGAATATATTTTGGGGTGTAATTCCACATATGCCCATGGCATGTTTGAACAATATATCATTTAGTGACAACTTTGTGCAAAAAAAAAAATAAAAATAAAAAATTGTCACTTTCCCGCAACTTGTGTCAAAATATAAAATATTCCATGGACTCAACATGCCTCTCAGCAAATAGCTTGGGGTGTCTACTTTCCAAAATGGGGTCAATTGGGGGGGGTTTGTGCCATCTGGGCATTTTATGGCCTTCAAAAATGTGATAGGTAGTGGGGAGTGAAATTACAACTTTACGCCCTTAGAAATCCTGAAGGCGGTGCTGGGTTTTCGGGGCCCCGTACGCAGCTAGGCTCCCAAAAAGTCCCACACATGTGGTATCCCCGTACTCAGGAGAATCAGCAGAATGTATTTTGGGGTGCAATTCCACATATGCCCATGGCCTGTGTGAGCAATATATCATTTAGTGACAACTTTGTGCAAAAAAAAAAATTCTCACATTCCCGCAACTTGTGTCAAAAAATAAAATATTCCATGGACTCAACATGCCTCTCAGCAAATAGCTTGGGGTGTCTACTTTCCAAAATGGGGTCATTTGGGGGGGGGGTTTTGTGCCATCTTGGCATTTTATGGCCTTCAAAACTGTGATAGGTAGTGAGAAGTGAAATCAAAAATTTATGCCCTTAGAAATCCTGAAGGCGGTGCTTGGTTTTCGGGGCCCCGTACGCAGCTAGGCTCCCAAAAAGTCCCACACATGTGGTATCCCCGTACTCAGGAGAATCAGCAGAATATATTTTGGGGTGCAATTCCACATATGCCCATGGCATGTTTGAGCAATATATCATTTAGTGACAACTTTGTGCAAAAAAAAAAAAAAAATTGTCACTTTCCAGCAACTTGTGTCAAAATATAAAATATTCCATGGACTCAACATGCCTCTCAGCAAATAGCTTGGGGTGTCTACTTTCCAAAATGGGGTCATTTGGGGGGGGTTTGTGCCATCTTGGCATTTTATGGCCTTCAAAACTCTGATAGGTAGTGAGGAGTGAAATAAAAAATTTATGCCCTTAGAAATCCTAAAGGCGGTGATTGGTTTTCGGGGCCCCGTACGCGGCTAGGCTCCCAAAAAGTCCCACACATGTGGTATCCCCATACTCAGGAGAATCAGCAGAATGTATTTTGGGGTGCAATTCCACATATGCCCATGGCCTGTGTGAGCAATATATCATTTAGTGACAACTTTGTGCAAAAAAAAAAAAATAGTCACATTCCCACAACTTGTGTCAAAAAATAAAATATTCCATGGACTCAACATACCTCTCAGCAAATAGCTTGGGGTGTCTACTTTCCAAAATGGGGTCATTTGGGGGTGTTTTGTGCCATCTTGGCATTGTATGGCCTTCAAAACTGTGATAGGTAGTGAGGAGTGTAATCAAAAATCTATGCCCTTAGAAATCCTGAAGGCGGTGCTTGGTTTTCGGGGCCCCATACGTGGCTAGGCTCCCAAAAAGTCCCACACATGTGGTATCCCCGTACTCAGGAGAAGCAGCTGAATGTATTTTGGGGTGCAATTCCACATATGCCCATGGCCTGTGTGAGCAATATATCATTTAGTGACAACTTTTTGTAAATTTTTTTTTTTGTCATTATTCAATCACCTGGGACAAAAAAAATAAATATTCAATGGGTTCAACATGCCTCTCAGCAATTTCCTTGGGGTGTCTACTTTCCAAAATGGGGTCATTTGGGGGGGGTTTGTACTGCCCTGCCATTTTAGCACCTCAAGAAATGACATAGGCAGTCATAAACTAAAAGCTGTGTAAATTCCAGAAAATGTACCCTAGTTTGTAGGCGCTATAACTTTTGCGCAAACCAATAAATATATGCTTATTGACTTTTTTTTTACCAAAGACATGTGGCCGAATACATTTTGGCCTAAATGTATGACTAAAATTGAGTTTATTGGATTTTTTTTATAACAAAAAGTAGAAAATATCATTTTTTTTCAAAATTTTCGGTCTTTTTCCGTTTATAGCGCAAAAAATAAAAATGGCAGAGGTGATCAAATACCATCAAAAGAAAGCTCTATTTGTGGGAAGAAAAGGACGCAAATTTCGTTTGGGTACACCATTGCATGACCGCGCAATTAGCAGTTAAAGCGACGCAGTGCCAAATTGTAAAAAGTGCTCTGGTCAGGAAGGGGGTAAATCCTTCCGGGGCTGAAGTGGTTAAAAAAGCATATCAAAGGGCTAAAGCATATACACGGGAATCGCTAATTTTTAGAACAAAGAGACCAGAAACCAAACCTATAACTAAATTTGTTACAACATTTAGTGCACACCAAAATATCTTTCGGCAAATAATGGAAAATAACTGGCACTTTCTATCAGAGGACTCGATTGTATCTAAATATGTGGCGAAAAAACCAGAAATCAGTTATAGGAGATCTCGTTCTATCAGGGACAGTCTGGTGCATAGTCACTTTGCACCCGCCGTTCCCCTTACTGGAGCGGCGGGTGGAAAGGGGACCTTTAAGTGTGGTAACTGTGACCAATGCCCATGGATAAGGGAGGGCACTGGTTGCCCCCTACCGAGAGCAGGATATTACAAATCAAAAACGTATGCTGATTGTAGTACTATTGGGATCGTCTACCTTGCAATGTGCCTATGTGGTGCACTCTATATAGGAAAGACGAAACGCCCATTTGCTAAACGGATTCAGGATCACCTCTACTATCTTGATGCGGGTTTATTATATACCCCAATATGTAAGCACGTCGGATTAAACCATAGCTACGACCCTACATACATATCATTCTTTGCATTGGAGGTGATACCTGAATCCAAGAGATGAGGTGACTTTGATAAAAGAATCCTTAAACAAGAAGCCAGATGGATCTTCAATCAAAGAGCCACCTATCCACCGGGATTAAACACTGCCCTATCATTTAAGCCATTCCTTTAATCATATAGGTAAATATTTGATCCCCCCCCCCCTCCCACCTATGGGTTATATCAAGCCTAATTGATGTGGGCATAATATTCATGCTCTACCTAGTAAATTCGCTAGCCATGGGTATTTGCATATCTTAATCATCTTCTCTGTTAAGTGGTTATACCATCATATATTCATTTTGATGTATTGATCCCCCTTAGGGGCTATAACATTTCAGAAGATCCTAGGGGCAACTCCTATCCCATGTTTCCTGTTCTCTTCTTTTGCTTTTTCTTTTTCTTTCTTTCTTCCCCTTTTATTTTTTTTTCCACATGCCTTTCCTATTTGTCCACTATTCCCCTTCTCTCTTTCCCCCTCCCCCCCCACCTTTTTTAGGGTGTGTTATTATGTTGTATACATTTAGCATCACCAATGGATGCTTTCATACTTTGATGCAAAATCATTGGTAATGCTTAGTCATTGTTTTTCTGTAAAAAGTCTTTGTTTGGAGTATCTTTGTGCATATAATTAAAAAAAAAAAATTTTTGTCTTTGTAAGTGTCAGTGCTGCAATGACAGTGTGGCGTGTCGCACTCTGAATTCAGTTGCTCAGCCTCCCGGGATCAGGACATTAGTGGTGTTGTTCGGGCGCCCCTGCTGGAGGGTAGGGAAATTGCTTTCCCTCCCTTGTTCCCTTCGCACGTCTCTCCGTGCGTTGTGGGCGTGAGCATGATGTGGGCCGATCCAGGCCTCCTCGTGCATGCAGGGACTCCCGCTCCGGAAGTAAAGTCAGGGGTCGTTACGGACCCTGTACTTCCGGAGGGATCACACATACTTAGGGAGACACTGTGAGCGCCCTCACTGTCATCCACCTGCAACAGCAAGCGCATCACACAGCGGGGGTGAGCTTCCCCGCTGTTAAGCCGCGATGTTTCAGGACCCCTTACAGGTAATTGGTACATACTTTTTTCCTTATACTATAGAACCAAAGCGTCACTACACATTATGGTGGATATCTTGCGTGGCCCCTCCTTACCTGGTAGGGCAGGGTAGCTAATGCCACTTTAGATCTATTGTCTCCAAAAGTAACATTTGTGATATAGTACGATCGGTTATTTGCTAATTATAGTTGCACACTGCAATATACTTTATGTATGTTATATAGGCTGCTCTGTTAAAGTTCTGGCACCCTGTCAGCTGGGTTATAACCTTGGCCCATTATTAGTATTGTATGCAATAGTGAACTGTGGACACAGATTTCTATCTTATTAATACCGTAATGGATTTAATCAAACTTCACTTAGTAACCACGGTCTCATTAAGTATTAATGGTGGCTCATGCGGTGTCATTTGTGACCCACACCAAGAAGCACCTATGACCATGGCGCAATTAATGACATAATTGCCCAAGATGTCAGCGGTAACAAGAAGTCACTAGTGCTGTATCCATAGCTAATGGATGGTTATATTCCACAAATATCTTTTTGCTTTTAGATCATTGGTACAGGTAATACCTGTCTGATATTCTGGTCATTGCGTGGTCCCACACTCCACTATCCAACCCTTACAGATCTGGCTTCCACGGGGTAATGATCTCGGTTGGCTGTTATCACCAGCTGGGTCCTGGGAGTGAATTTCTGCTATATATGTTTTTTGTTGTAAGCACCGACAATTTTTGAATGGGTAAGCACTTATAAGGTTTCAGGGAATTATATATTGACTATGTATTGATTAAATTATGGTTCTAATGTTGTTTTATGCAACCTAGATGAATCTACAGATGCTTGCGACGCCCTTGAAGAAGCAGGAAACTGCGAAACATATTGGCCTTCTGCATATCCAAGCATCTTTTGTAACAGTATATCCCTGTATCAATCACAAATTATGTATTATTTGAATCTTGCATTTTTATGATAATATATTATATATTATATTTTTGTATTAATAAATCTAAGCTTTTAAACTAAACTTCAACAATGTTGTGCTTACCTTACGATACAGATGCGATGGTCTCCTTTAAAATCCCATTTTTATAGAGGCAGCTTAGGCTTTCTCTTACAAATTTGTTTTCTATACATTATCAGGGATTGGCGACATATATCTGTATCCGGAAATAATCCAACATTACTTATCTCTCTTTATATTTTTTGTATTATGAAATAGGCATTTTCCCGGGTCATTTAATATCTTTTTCCCCATAATCTCCCTTATATATTCCTATATTTCCTGCAAATATTCTTTTATTTTTGGGCATTCCCACCAGATATGAGTCATTGTGCCTATTTAAATACAACCCCTCCAACACAATGGGGATTTGTCTTGTTGGTATTTTCTCTGGCATTATGTACCATCTCACTAAACACTTATGTCGTGTACACACGATCGGACATTCCGACAACAAAATCTTGGGATTTATTTCTGACGGATGTCGGCTCAAACTTGTCTTGCATACATTCGGTCGCACAAATGTTGGAAATTCCGAACGCAAAGAATGCAGTGACGTACAACACGTATGACGAGCCGAGAAAAAAGTTCAATAGCCAGTGCGGCTCTTCTGCTTGATTCCGAGCATGTGTGGAATTTTGTGCGTCGGAATTGTGTACACACAATCGGAATTTCCGACAAGGGATTTTGTTGTGGGAAAATTTGAGAACCAGCTCTCAAATTTTTGTTGTCGGAAATTCCGACAAAAAATGTCCGATCGAGCCTACACACAGTCGGAATTTTCACAACAACTCCGTGACTGTTCTTGAATGGCCCAGCCAGAGCCCTGACTTAAACCCAATTGAGCATCTCTGGAGAGACCTAAAAATGGCTGTCCAACAACATTTACCATCCAACCTGACAGAACTGGAGAGGATCTGCAAGGAGGAATGGCAGAGGATCCCCAAATCCAGGTGTGAAAAACTTGTTGCATCTTTCCCAAAAAGACTCATGGCTGTATAAGATCAAAAGGGTGCTTCTACTAAATACTGAACAAAGGGTCTGAATACTTAGGACCATGTGATATTTCAGTTTTTCTTTTTTAATAAATCTGCAAAAATGTCAACAATTCTGTGTTTTTCTGTCAATATGGGGTGTTGTGTGTACATTAATGAGGAAAAAAATGAACTTAAATGATTTTAGCAAATGGCTGCAATATAACAAAGAGTGAAAAATGTAAGGGGGTCTGAATACTTTCCGTCCCCACTGTGTATATATATATATATATATATATATATATATATATATATATATATATATACATATATATATATATATATATAGTGCAGGCAGTCTAGTATATATATACAGTGTAGGCAGTCTAGTAAATATATATAAATTCAGTGCAGTCAGTGTAGAATATATATACAGTGCAGGCATTGTAGTAGAAATATACTATATATATATATTATATATGTATATATACAGTGATACAATGCAGTCAGTGTACAGTAAACAACACAGTGAAAGTGGTTAAGAGGAACCCTATGACAGAATTAAGAAAAAAATGGCATGGAATTCCCCTCCCCTCAGTCCATACCAGGCCCTTTGGGTCTGGTATAGATTTTACCACTTGCCCACTGGGAGCTTAAATCCCCTTCCTAGCCCAACCAATTTTCAGCTTTTGGTGCTCTCACATTTTGAATGACAATTACTCAGTCATGCAACCCTGTACCCATATGAAAATTTTGTCCATTTTTTCCACACAAATAGAGCTTTCTTTTGGTGGTATTCGATCACCTCTGGGTTTTTTTATTTTTTTGTGCTATAAATGAAAAAAGAACGAATATTTTGTAAAAAAGATGCCTTTTTCTTTGTTTCTGTTATAAAAATTTGCAAATTAGTACTTTTTCTTCATGTATTTTGGCCAAAATTTATACTGCTTCATATCTTTGGTAAAAATAACCCAAATCTGTGTATATTATTTGGTCTTGTGAAAGTTATAGAGTCTACAATCTATGTTGTAAACCATTGAAAATTTATCACATCTGATGCACTGATGGCCTATCTCAGTTCTGGAGACCCTAACAAACCAGGAAAGTACAAATACCCCCCAAATTACACTTTTTTGGACACCTTTCGGAAAGCAGACATTCCAAAATATTTAGTAAGAGGCATAGTGAGTTTTTTGAAGTTGTCATTTTTTCCCACAATTCTTTGCAAAATTAATATTTATTTTTTTTCACAAAATTGTCATATTAACAGGTTATTTCTCACGCACAGCATATGTATACCACAAATTAGACCCAAAAACACATTCTACTATTCCTCCTAGGTATGGCGATACCACATGTGTGAGACTTTTACACAGCCTGGCCACCAATATGCAGGGAGCACAGTCAGGAGTTCTAGGGACATACAGTCAGGTCCATAAATATTGGAACATCGACACAATTCTAATCGTTTTGGCTCTATACACCACCACAATGGATTTGAAATTAAACGAAAAAGATGTGCTTTAACTGCAGACTTTCAGCTTTAATTTGAGGGTATTTACATCCAAAGTAAGGTGAATGAGTGAACGGTGTAGGAATTACAACAGTTTGTATATGTGCCTCCCACTTTTTAAGGGACCAAAAGTAATGGGACAGATTAACAATCATCCATCAAACTTTTACTTTTTAATATTTGGTTGCAAATTCTTTGCAGTCAATTACAGCCTGAAATCTGGAACGCATAGACATTATCAGCCTCCGGGTTTCATCCTTGGTGATGCTCTGCCAGGCCTCTACTGCAACTGTCTTCAGTTCCTGCTTGTTCTTGGGGCATTTTCCCTTCAGTTTTGTCTTCAGCAAGTGAAATGCATGTTCAATCAGATTCAGGTCATGGGATTGACTTGGCCATTGCATAACATTCCACTTCTTTCCCTTAAAAAATTTTTTGGTTGCTTTCGCAGTATGCTTTGGGTCATTGTCCATCTGCACTGTGAAGCGCCGTCCAATGAGTTCTGAAGCATTTTGCTGAATATGAGCAGATAATATTGCCCAAAACACTTCAGAATTCATTCTGCTGCTTTTGTCAGCATTCACATCATCAATAAATACAAGAGAACCAGTTCCATTGGCAGCCATACATGCCCACGCCATGACACTACCACCACTATGCTTCACTGATGATGTACCCCTACCCATTCGCAAAGCGGGGCAGGATCTGCGGGCCCCCTTGTTATAGAGGGCTTCCAGATTCCTATAAGCCCCCCGCCCGCAGACCCCTACAACCAATGACCAGGGTTGTGGGGACGAGGCCCTTGTCCCCATCAACATGGGGACAAGGTGCTTTGGGGGGGACCCTTCCAGCGTTGAGGGCAAGCGGCCTGGTATGGTTCAGGAGAGGGAGGCTGCTCGCTCGCCCCCCCTTTCCTGGCCTGCCAGGCTGCTTGCTCGGTTAAGAGTCTGGTATGGATTTAGAGGGGGCCCCACTCCATTTTTTTATTTTGCAGTGGAGTTCCCCTTAAAATCCATACCAGACCCGAAGGGCCTGGTATGGATTTTGGGGGGGACCGCACGCTGTTTTTATTTTTAATTTTTGCGTGGAGTTCCCCTTAATATCCATACCAGACCAAAAGGGCCTGGTATGGATTGGGGGGGGACCCATGCCGATTTTTTCCTCAATATTTTTATCTCTATTGCTGGGGTCCGTCAATACATTACAGCCGCAAGCAATTTTAAATTACTTTTTTTCCTTTAGAAATGTAATTTTGCTGCAGCACAGTAACACACATGAGACAAATGCGCTACTTTACAGGCAGTCTAAGGGGACCCCCAGGCATTATATTTAAAGTAATATTTTATTTTTATTGTTTCACTTTAAGCATAATTAAAATCACTGCTCCTGATAAAACGGCCATTTTTAAAACTTTTTTTTGCATTGATACATGTCCCCTGGGGCAGTACCATGGTCCCCAAACACTTTTCATGGCAATAACTTTCATATAAGCCTTTAAAATTAATGCTTTTGATTTTTCACGTTCGTATCCCATAGACTTTAATGGTGTTCGCATGTTCGCACAAATTTTTTGTCTGTTCGCATGTTCTGGTGCGATCCAAATTGGGGGTGTTTGGCTCATCCATAATAACCATACACAAGCCATAAAAGAATTAAAAGGAGAAATGGTAGTGCTAAAAAACAGTCAAAGGGAGCTGGCATATGAACTGGAAGATCAGGAGAATAGAAACGGAAGGAACAATTTGAGAATCTGGGGCCTATCAGAATCAACACAGGGGGAGGATCTAATGAGAAAGATACAGACAATATTTATTCCAGTACTAGGAAGAGAAGAAACTGAGCCTATAAATATTGAAAGGTTACACAGAATTAGAAGACCAAAAGGCATACCCTTGGAGACCCCAAGAGATGTAAGCGTAAGATTTCTTGACTTTAGGGAAAATAATTTAATTTGGGGAAATCTGAGGGGGAACCACCCTTAGAATATGAAACCTCTAAGCTTCAGATTTTTTCAGACCTATCACAGGAGACCTTAAACAGAAGGAGACAATTAAAACCACTGCTAGGTCAATTGCAAAACCATAATGTAAAATACAACTGGGGGTTCCAGGCCTGCTTGACAGGCCAGAAAGACGGACGTATGGCAAAATTAAAGTACCCAGAAGAACTACAGGAGTTCTGTAAAAGTCTGGAAATACCTATCCCAGATTTACCAGGTTGGACTGCAGTGAGTAAAGGAAGAATGCCACAGGCTGAAGAAAGATGGCTATTAGTTCCCAAAAGGAAAGACCAGCATGTGGAAGAAAAAAAAATAGAGACTAGAGTATAGAGTTTTCCCCATGTTGATGGGTGCAAGGGCCTCGTCCCCACAACCCTGACCCGGTGGTTGTGGGTGTCTGTGGGTGGGGGGCTTATCGGAATCTGGAAGCCCCCTTTAACAAGGGGGCCCCCAGATCCCACCCCCCCAATTGAATAGGTATAGGGTACATTGTACCCCTACCCATTCCCCAAAAAAAGTGTCAAAAAGTAAAGACCACAATACACAGTTTTTGACAATTCCTTTATTAAAAAAAAAAAAATAATAAGTGTCCCGCAATGTCCATCCATCTTCAATCACAGCGCAGACGGACCCGAAAATACTCCGCCTCCATGGGGAGCATCCGGCTGACTGCTGTCTTTTCGCAGGGACAGCTGTTATATAGGCAAGGGCGAGGCCACCCGGTGACGTAACCGAGTGACCCTGCCCCTTCTGCTGTCATGTACCATAAAGCAGAGTTTTTTTTTCTTTTCTATTTTATGGGTCCGATGGGCGCCGGGATTTGAAAGATGGACATCGCCGGACGCTTTTTTCTTTTTTAATAAAGGAATTGTCAAAAACTGTTTATTGCGGTTTTTACTTTTTTACAATTTTTCTGGTGAATGGGTAGGGGTACGTACCCCTACCCATTCACATAGTGGGGAGGATCTGGGGGCCCCCTTGTTAAAGAGGGCTTCCAGATTCCTAAAAGCCCCCTCCCACAGACCCCTACAACCAATGACCAGGGTTGTGGGGACGAGGCCCATTAGTTTGGGGAAATCTGAGGGGGAACCACCCTTAGAATATGAAACCTCTAAGCTTCAGATTTTTTCAGACCTATCACAGGAGACCTTAAACAGAAGGTGACAATTAAAACCACTGCTAGGTCAATTGCAAAACTATAATGTAAAATAGAACTGGGGGTTCCAGGCCTGCTTGATAGGCCAGAAAGACGGACGTATGGCAAAATTAAAGTACCCAGAAGAACTACAGGAGTTCTGTAAAAGTCTGGAAATACCTATCCCAGATTTACCAGGTTGGACTGCAATGAGTAAAGGAAGAACGCCACAGGTTGAAGAAAGATGGCTATTAGTTCCCAAAAGGAAAGACCAGCATGAGGAAGAAAAAAAATAGAGACTAGAGTATATTGGATCTGGGGGGGAGAGGGGAGGGAATGAGGGCAGGGATTCAAATTAAAATAAAATAAAGTGGATGAGGGACTTGGACAGAATGGGGAACTCCAGACCCATACCCCAATGTCAGAAGAGAGTGGGGCGGCAGGAGCGCCAGATAGAGCCCCACCTCAAGGGAAAAAGCAGATGGGCAAGGAAGGCCCAGAGTGGTATAACATAGACCTGCTCAAAGACAAAGATGGGGTCTAATACCAACGTACAAGACCACTGGGGAGGGAGAGGGAAGGGGAGGGTGAAGGGGGAGGGATATAGTGTGTGAGAACTATGTATTGGTTTCCGTTCAAGTGCCTTTGGGAAAGGCCCCCCTCCCTGTGCCCCTAAGGCCCCCCACACCCCCTTCCCTGGACTTGGGAATCCGGGGGGGGGGCTAGATGTGAGACGTGGAGGGGAAAGTGGAGATGAAGCAGTATATGACTACTCTGAATTTGCTGACATATAATGTAAGAGGATTAAATTCCCTAGAGAAAAGACATAAGACATACGCTGCAAACATAATATTCCTGCAAGAGATACATATAGCGCAAGATACAAATATTAAACGATATTCAAAATTCTTCCCAACATGGTATTATGGGGATTCCCCAATTAGAAGGGCAAAAGGAGTAGCAACAGGCATGGGGAAAGATGTTAGCTTTACGTTGGAAGACAGGAAAGTAGACTCAACAATTTCTTTTTTTAAAAGGGTCACTACAGGAGATGGAGTGTAGGTTGGCAAATGTGTATTACCCTAATAAAAAACCCCAAAAATATGTGAAAGAGATCATGAGAAAATTAATGGCATTTAAGAAGGTCAATCTCATTCTTGCCGGAGATTTCAACTTCTGTATGGACCATAGATTGGACAGTATGTCTGGTGCACTGGGTGATAAAGATGTCAGAAACCATGAATCAGACTGAGACAGAAGTACAGTTAAATCACACTTGTTTAATAAAAATAATAAAAAGGTAAACAGAGTAAACGTAGTCAAAACATAGCCAGAGTTCAGGAACTGGAACGGATAGTCAGACAAGCCAAAACGTCAGAGAGCCAGAGATGAGCGTAGTAGAACAGCAAGCAGGATCTGGAGCCAGAAGGAATGTCAGCCAAGCAAGTCTTTAACAGGAACACAGGAGAGCGATTCTAAAGATGTGACCAAGGCGAAGGCAGAGATCATCTGGGCTGGACGCCTTAAGTAGACAGGACTGATGAGCAGGATATCATCAACAGGTGAGTCACTGAGGAGAGAAAGGAGCTGGCAATTAGCCGACAGCTGAGCGGCCAGCTTTGAGAAGGAAGGGCTGAGCCCAGCCCTGACAGTACCCCCTCCTCAATGACCCCTCCCCCTCGGAGGATCACCAGGCTTGAGGGGAAACCGTCTATGGAAGTCACGGAGGAGGACAGGGGCATGTACGTCCGAGGATGAGACCCAAGAGCGTTCCTCCGGATCGTACCCTTTCCAATGTACCAGGTACTGTACATGCCCACGGAACCTACGGGAGTCAGCAATGGACTGTACTGTACTTCATACTCCTCATGGTCCTCAACCTATACAGGGTGAGGACGAGGCCTTGAGGTGGTAAAGCGGTTGCAGACCAAAGGTTTTAATAAGGAGACTTGAAATACATTCAATATACGCATATTAGAAGAAAGGTCTAATGCGTAAGCCACTGGGTTAATCCTGCGAAGAATATGGAAAGGCCCAATAAACCGAGGTGCAAACTTCAGAGAGGGAACACGAAGTCGGAGGTTGCGAGATGATAGCCAGACCCTGTAGGAAGGCACAGGCAGGCATCTGCGATCAGCATGGAGTCTGTACCTATCATTAGCATGTCGCAAAGCCTCCTGGACTTGTGCCCAAGTGGAACGAAGACCACGAAGATGGTCCTCTAATGCAGGAATACTCTGCGGAACAAACGAGTCAGGCAACATGGAAGGTTGGAAACCATAGTTTGCCATAAACGGGACAATTGGGAAGCAGAATTCAGGGCACTATTGTGAGAAAACTCCGCCCACGGTAAGAGGTCTGACCAGTTGTTATGATGGGCAGAAATATAGCAATGTAGGAATTGCTCCAATGACTGATTGGCTCATTCTGCGGCCCCATTAGACTGCGGGTGATACACAGAGGAGAAAGCTGAATATCCCAACTGTGCACAAAAGGCTCGCCAGAACCAGGACACAAACTGACTACCCCTGTCCAAGACAATCATCTTGGGTAGCCCATGTAAGTGATAGAACTCTTGACCAAAAATGAAAACCAGTTCCTTAGAAGTGGGCAACTTCTTAAGTGGAATACAATGGGACATTTTCGAGAACCGGTCAACCACCATAAGGATAATTGTGTTGCCCTGGGAGTTGGGTAACTCCACAAAAAAAAACCATAGACAGGTGGGTCCAGGGCCTCTCTCCATTGGGTATGTATGGGTTGCAGGAGGCCCACTGGAAGGAGTCTTAATCTGAGCACACATGGAACAGGCAGCTATGAAGGCGGTCACATCAGCACGTAGACTAGGCCACCAGAATTGTTAGGAAATGGCCCAAAAGAGTTGATTCTTCCCAGGGTGGCCAGCAGCCTTGGGAGAATGGTAAGTCTGGAGCACAGCAGTATGGAGACTCTCTGGGACAAAGCAGCGGTCACAAGGTTTGTCAGGAGGAATCATAGGAACCCAAACCGACTCCATCTTGGAAGTGGAGGAAAATTGTTGTGACAAAGCGTCAGCCCTTACATTCTTACTACCGGGTAATAATGAGACAATGTAATTGAAACTAGATAAGAAAAGAGCCCATCACGCCCTTCTGCGAGAGAGGCGTTTAGCCTCAGACAAGAATGTGAGATTCTTATGGTCAGCAAGAATGAGAACCAACACAGTGGTACCTTTGAGGAGTTGTCTCCATTCTTTCAGGGCTAAAATGATCACTAACAGCTCTCTGTCACCAATCTCGTAATTGCACTCTTAAGGTGACAATTTCTTGGAAAAGTAGCCACAAGGATGCATAGCGCTCTCAGAGGTAGGACGTTGAGACAGAAGGGCGCCAACTCCAGTCTCAGAAGCATCAACTTCAAGGATTAAAGGTAACGTAGGATCAGGATGTGCCAACACAGGAGCAGAAACAAAGGCAGCCTTGAGACTCTCAAAGGCCTTAATGGACTACGGAGACCAACTCTGTGGGTTACCGTCTTTTCTGGTCTTATCAGTCAGGGGCTTGACCAAAAATGAGAAGTTACGAATAAACTTCCGATAACAGTTGGCAAAGCCAAGAAAACGCTGCAGAGGACGTAAACCGACAGGTCAAGGGCTACTGTAGGACTGCTGAAAGTTTCTCTGGGTCCATTGAAAAACCAGCAGTGAAAATTACATAACCCAGGAATTTAACCTGTTCACGATGGAATGAGCACTTCTCCAATTTACAATAGAGATTGTCCTCATTTTCTGAAGCACACGCAGACATCTGTGTGGTGGCTCTCCAGAGACTTGGAAAATATTAGGACATCGTCGAGATAAACCACCACACATAACTGCAACAAATCTCGGAGGACATCGTTAATAAATTCCTGGAAAACTGCCGGGGCATTACAAAGGCCAAAAGGCATTACGAGGTACTCATAATGGCCTGTTCTGGTATTAAAGTTTTACGAGACTTACACTCGTTGCCCTCCTTAATCCTCATGAGATTGTAAGCCCCTCTCAAATTAAGCTTTGTGAAAACTGTTGCTTCCTTGAGGTGGTCAAATAACTCTGTAATCAATGTAATCGGATAAGCATTCTTAATCGTGAAATGATTGAGACCCCTATAACCAATACAAGGTCTCAGTTCACTACTCTTCTTCTTCACAGACTGACTCAGTACCAGGAGGCATGGGAGGTGAGGGAGGCAAGGGTGGGACTTTAAAGTTCGGAGACAAATGTACAGGAGGCTTCCGCAAGCACTCCTCTCTGAGTCTAGAGTCAATGAGGATGGCAAATGTGATCAACTTCTCCAGCTCAGTGGGTATATCTCAGGCTGCTATCTCATCCTTGATGGTATCCGAGAGACCATGAGAAAAAGCAGCCACGAGGGCCTCATTGTTCCAAGCAACCTCTGCTGCCAGAGTACGGAATTAAATGGCGTAATCGGCAACAGTTCTCGTACTCTATTTTATGGATATGAGACACTTGGCAGCTGAAGTGGAGCGTGCGGGAATGTCAAATACCCTTTTAAAAGAAGCCACAAACTCAGAGTAACTCAAGACAACAGGTTTTTGCATCTCCCATAGAGGGTTTGCCAAAGATATCACAAAATCTACTTTGCTTCTGTCCTTGGGAAACGCCTGGGGAAGAATCTCAAAGTATATCTCAACCTGGTTGAGAAACCCTCTGCATTGGAGTGGATCGCCCCCAAATCAAGGGGGAAGCGGGGCGGAACCAGACATAGCTCTTATAGAGGTAATACTCAAGGCGGGTGCCTGCACAGAGACAGGAGCAGCAGCAGGGATGGCCTGCAGCACAGGTTGTACTGGAGCAGCCACAGTGGGAGATTTCAGGTGAGCCGTGCGACTCAGGAGCGTTTGTAGCTCCATGACAAACTGATCCATGCGGTGATACTACTCCTCCAATCTGGAAAAAAATTTACCAACAAGTGCCTTGACTGCATCTTCTGAATTCATGGCCTTCGCTTACTGTCAGAAGCCATGAATCAGACTGAGACAGAAGTACAGTTAAATAACAGAGATACATATAGCGCAAGATACAAATATTAAACTATATTCTAAACTCTTCCCAACATGGTATTATGGGGATTCCCCAATTAGAAGGGCCAAAGGAGTAGCAATAAGGATGGGGAAAGATGTTAGCTTTACGTTGGAAGACAGGAAAGTAGACCCAGAGGAACAATTTCTTTTTTGAAAGGGTCTCTACAGGGGATGGAGTGCATGTTGGCAAACATGTATTGCCCTAATAAAAAACCCCCAAAAACATGTGAAAGAGATCATGAGCAAATTATTGGCATTTAAGAAGGTCATTCTCATTCTTCCCGGAGATTTCAACTTCTGTATGGACCATAGATTGGACAGTAAGTTTGGTGCACTGGGTAATGAAGATGTCAGAAACCATGAATCAGACTGAGACAGAAGTACAGTTAAAGCACACTTGTTTAATAATAATAATAAAAAGGTAAACAGAGTAAACGTAGTAGAAAACATAGGCAGAGTTCAGGAACCGGAACGGATAGTCAGACAAGCCAAAACGTCAGGGAGCCAGAGATGAGAGTAGTAGAACAGCAAGCAGGATCTGGAGCCAGAACGAATGTCAGCCAAGCAAGTCTTTAACAGGAGAACGTCTCTAGAGATGTGACCAAGGCGAAGGCAGAGACCATCAGGGCTGGACAGCTTAAGTAGGCAGGACTAACGAGCAGGATATCATCAACAGGTGAGTCACTGTGGAGAGAATGGAGCTGGCAATTAGCTGACAGCTGAGCGGCCAGCTTTGAGAAGGAAGGGCTGAGCCCAGCCCTGACAGAAGATAAACAATTAAGATTGTTAAAGAAAAAGCTATACAAACATCAGTTGGTGGATGTGCAGAGAGTCCAAAATCCGGGTACAAAAGACTATACATATCATTCGGCAGTGCACGACACGTACTCAAGGCTGGACTACATACTGGTGGAGCATAGACTCCTGGAGGCGGTAGTAGAAACATCTATTTGAATAATATCAATCTCGGATCATGCTCCAGTAGTGATGTAGTTGAAGCTTAAAGGGATGGAAAACAAGACAAGCACATGGAGGTTGAATGAAGAACTGATAGAAGATACAGCGGTAGAAAAAATAATAAAATATGAAATAGAACAATATTTTTTGCTGAATGAGACACCTGAAGTTGCAAGGGCATATATTAGGGGGAAGCTGATCTCTACGGGAAATATGCTGATCTACTGCCATTTATATATTTTCTCTGAGTACATACTTGTTCTAAGTCAGTGTTAAACTATTAAAGCCAGTGGGTGAGTATGACACGACTGGATTTATTTTACAACTATACATTCTTTGAAAGTAAAATACATTTTTTAGCACAAAAATGTCTTAATATTGGCGTGCCAAAGACTTACATAAAACTGCAATTAGTGAAAGTTTTGAACAGTGCTATTCTAGAAAAGGTTTGATTGCTATCCAGTAAAAGCCCATTTTCAGCACTGCTTTGTAACGGTTAGCAATTTGCAGATAAAACTATTTCTAGCAATATTTCTAATTCAGTAACTGGGATCGCTGTGCCATTTATAGACCAAAGGAAGTGGAAAATGACAAAGTAATTAGTAAAAGTACATCAAACAATTAATCTTTAAAAAAATCAATTTCTGACTACTTTGTACAGACCAATGCACATAAATAAGAATGATGTACAGAACAACATAAAAGAGACTAGTTTGGCAAGAATAAAATTGACTTGTTCCTTAACAGAGGAAGCCATGATTCAGGGACAATGTACTAGCAGTAGGTGTTAATACTTGGAGATGCATGTCCCAGATGTAATGGGAATATTGCACATGCAGCCAGAATATGTAATTAAATAATTTTTGTTTATTAAAATACTACCTAAGATATTAAAAACACATTTATAAGCAGATAATACTGGGTTGTATATTAAATGTTCATTTATGTGCATGCTGCCAAAACAATGGACATTTTATTTTACCTTTATTATGTCAAATACCATCATAAAGTAAAACCATTTAGAACTGTGGTATAGTAAATTTACATTTGTATACTTTTTATTTCATGTATAAACCGTAAAGGGTAAAAAGAAAAATTATTCAAATTAGCAAAATCTATAACTTTGGAGAATACCTCAATATACATATGAATTGTCTGGAGCTGTTAACACAAGAACAGATGCATACAGGCAATATGAATCAATCTTGGTTACAGAAGCGTTAGCACAGTAAAGATATAGAGGTCCTTGATGACGCCCTGTGGAGGGCGAAACGCGTTGACGTAATTTCCGGTTCCAAGGCCAAACAACGTCACTTCTGGTTTTGGTGGAATGCATGCTTGGTGCAGCGTTTCCTGCTTTTATCTCTGCAATGCTATATGCGGTTTTAATTGTTCTACTTTGTAAGTACCCATCCATGTTTGCACAATAAACTACTTCACCATCAGTCCCTTTTTTTCATTTTTGGTGTTATCATCTGCCTATGGTGTTTATCATCTGCCTATGACCATCATGATTGGGGGAGAATCTTGGACCCTTCTGTAAACTGATGTCCTTTTTTTCTGCACAAATATAGCTTTCTTTTGGTGGTATTTGATTATCACTGTGGGTGTTATTTTTTGTACTAGAAACAAAAAAAGACTGACAATTAAAAAAAAAAACAATATTTTTTATTTTCTGCTATAAAACATATCCAATAAAAAAAATAAAAATACAATGTCTTTATCAGTTTAGGCCAATATGTATTCTGCTACGTATTTTTTTGGTAATAAAAATCCCAATAAGCGTATATTTATTGGTTTGCGTAAGTTATAGCATCTACAAAAAAGGGGATAGATTTATGACATTTTTTTTTTATTTTTTTTTACTAGTAATGACGGTGATCAACGATTTTTAGCGGGACTGCGACATTGCGGCAGACAGATCGGACATCTAACTGACACTTTTTTGGGAACCAGTGACATAATTACAGTGATCAGTGCTAAAAATATGCACTGACATTGTATAAATGACACTGGCAAGGAAGGGGTTAAAATCAGGCGCGATTCATAAGTTAAGTATGTTCCCTGTTTGTGCTTTCTTACTGTGGGGGGATGTGCTCACTGCAAGGAGACATGGATGGGCACAGTGATCCGTGTTCCTGATTAGCAGACCTGACAGAACAATGGTCTGCCTTGTTTACATCGGCAGACCGCCGTTCTATCTCTCGGGGGAACGATTGGTGGGTTCTGGCAGACATCGCATCCATCAGACCCACGGATTGGCTCCCCCTGTGGCCATTGCAGAGATCGCTGTACAGGTATGTCCTTTTGTGCAGCCGCGCCACCTTGCCACAGTGGCAACTGCAGCGGGTGGTCTGCAAGTGGTTAATGACCACTTGCTTAGGTTGTTCAATGCTGGTGACTGATCTTTGTTTAGGTTTCCACTTCGTATGGGGGAAAGATACATGGTTTTGACTGCTCTTGTTACTTGCGTTTGGAAAGCTCACATGCATGGGAAAGATTTAAGTGATGGAAATTTTTTTGACTTTTACTGTCAACTTTTTGTGTACTCTCAACAGGGTTAAGAGATGCAAGGATCGTAGGATGGATCCTCCTGTTCTCTCTATTATTGTAAATTTATCTGTGGTCTGGTCTGGGTAAAAATTGCGGCTCAGGCCAAACACTTGTTCTTCCTCTTCCATTAAGATATGGGAGGACAAGTTTAGGACACTAAGCTGTTCTGTTCTGGGCTTTGGCGGACTATATATTGGTCTATCAGTCTTTCCTCTGTCTTCGTGCTCCTTCCCTGGGATTGAGTTAAAATGTCTAAGTTTAAATGATTCACTGAAGTTTTCGGTACAGTCCCGTATTAGTAGTTGCAGTAGGCAGCTGGGAACTATCTGAAATGTTCACTGAATCTACTTTAACTATGTTTGCTTTGTTGGTTTGTAAAAGTGTGCCATATTTAACCAGTGATTTTTGGGTGATGTTAGCTTTGTTTATGTGCATCCCCATCAGAGGATTTCTTAGGAGAAAGTGAATGTTTCTGTGCATCGCCACCATGCTTACCAGTGTTATACCCACCACCATTATAGGGCGTACACACGGTCGGACTTTGTTCGGACATTCCGACCACAAAATCCTAGGATTTTTTCCGACGGATGTTGGCTCAAACTTGTTTTGTGTACACACGGTCGCACAAAGTTTTCGGAAAATCTGATCGTTCTAAACGCGGTGACGTTAAACACATACGTCGGGACTATAAACGGGGCAGTGGCCAATAGCTTTCTATCTCTTTATTTATTCTGAGCATGCGTGGCACTTTGTCCGTCGGATTTGTGTACACACGATCGGAATTTCCGACAACGGATTTTGTTGTCGGAAAATTTTATCTCCTGCTCTCCAACTTTGTGTGTCGGAAAATCCGATGGAAAATGTCCGATGGAGCCCACACACGGTCGGAATTTCCGACAACACGCTCCGATTGGACATTTTCCATCGGAAAATCCGACCGTGTGTACGGGGCATTACTGTGATAAGGAAGTTGTTGCCCCGATGCTTGATAGAGATAAGGGCCTCATACCCACAACCGTGACTGGTGGTTCTGGGGGTCTGCAGGCAGGGGCTTAACGGAATCTGGAAGCCCATCCATGTGAATGAGTATCAGGTACATACCTCTACCCATTCAATGTCGAAGAGTAATAAAAATACACACACACAGTTTTTGACAATTCCTTTATTAAAAAACAAAAAATAGTGTCTCACGCCGCCCGCTGCACTGGAAAAATAAAAAAACAAAAACGCTCCCGCTGTCTATGAAGGCTGGCCGCCTACTGCAGGCTCCGCTGTTTGACAATTCTTATATAAGTAAGAGTGACCTGGTGAAGTCACCTGTTGGCACCGCCCCCATTGGGATGTCACGGAGCGGTGCATGCTGGGTCGGCAATGTCACCTGGTGGCTCCACCCCTTACCTATAAGAACTGTCAAAAGGCAGAGCCTGCAGTATGCCCCCAGCCTTTACAGACGGCGGGAGCATTTTGTTGCAGGGGCAGGATCTGGGGGCCCCCTTGTTGAAGGGGGTTCCAGATTCGGATAGCCCCCCGTCCGCAGTCCCCCACAACCTAAGGGCCACAGTTGTGGGGATGAGGCCCTTATCCCATCGACACCCACCCCCCTATAATGAGGGCATGTGGCCTGGTATTGTTCAAGAGTGCAAGCGCCCCCCCATTCCTGACCTGCCAGACTGCATGCCTGAATAAGGGTCTGGTATGGATTTTTTTTCCATAAAGATTTTATTGTATGTTTTAAAGATCATACAGAGAGCAAAAAAGTAAACAGGATACATTTCCATTTGAAGAAAAGTCATGTGTTATACAATTAGACACATTAGTATATTTTAAGGCAAAGAGCACAGAGAAAAGAAAAAAAAACCTAATAACGGAACCCCCTGGAGGGTTAAACACAAAATGGTATATACAGTGTACATCACCCTCTCGGAACTGGCCAAGATGATTATGACAGCTTCAATACTGGGTAGCGTCACCGTTTCCCTTTTCCATTCTAGGGAAATGTCTATTTAAACGTTTATCCGAACCAATTGACAATGTCAGGTCTTCATAGCAGATATAAGCTCTTTATTTAATGAGTCTTGGATGACCCAGAGGTCAGTATTACCTATCCCAGACCTCTTTCTGCACCATTACTGCCCCACAATAGACTCCGATAGACAAAAAAAAAGGGGGGGTTGGGTTAGGTAAGGGAACGTAGACACAAGATACCTGACAGAGGGGGTGTGTGATCCCACCAGCTACCCTCTCCATCCGCATTAAGTGTCAGCAATTGGTGTCAGCAATTATGTCTCTAGATCATGAGTCAAACGCAATTATGTCTCTAGATCAAGAGTCAAACGCTGTTTTGTATCAGCGCTTGGTACTGTTGAGAGTTTTTAAAGGAGAACCACGCCTCCCATATAGCTGAAAAAAATCGAGATTCTGTCCTGTGAAGTGTAAATCAGCTCCTCCATTGACACTATGTGGTTGATCCGCAGTACCCATGATTTGGTTGAAGGCGGTACTTTGGACCTCCACTGTACCAGTATACACAGCCTGGCTGCATTTATCATGTGCATGGCTACCAACTTATAGTATTTCTTTTTGGGAATTTTTGAATGATGAAGGAGATATTGAGCTGGTGTAAATTCTAAGGGGAGCAAGGATATGGCCGTCGTCACCTCATGTACGTTCTTCCAATATGGTTGGATCAGTGTGCAAGTCCACCATATGTGGAGAAAGGTCCCTCTTTCCCTCTCACATCTCCAGCATTGGTCTTAAACTGTCGGGAACATTTTGTCAAGCCTATCCGGGGTCTTATAAAATCTGGTTTTGATCTTGTACCCATTTTCCTGCGTGTTCACATTCAGAGAGCCTTTGTGTATAAATGAGTGTATGCGGTCCAAGGCTAGTGTCCTCAATCTTTGTGTCCAACACTGATTCCCAGGTTGTATGTCAGCGCGTAATAAAGAGTATGGTTCCCCAAACATGGAGGCGTATATCGCTGAAATCACATGGCCTTGGGGAGATGAGCTTGAACACAGGGATTCGAACACAGTAGGGGCTTCCGTGTACCCTTCTCTTCTCTCTGGATCATCAAGAAAGTGCTTTAATTGAATATAAGACCAGAAGGGAAATTATTTAGTGTTTGATAATGCTGGGGGGTCCTGTTGTCGCATAAACTTGCCTCTATGAAAGAAATGCTTCGCTTGCACCTCTGCGTATGGCCATTCTTGAGTCAGGTAGGTTCCCGTTAACCCTGGGGGGAAATCCAGATTGCCCCTGACAGGGGTAATCTGGCACTCTGTGACTGAAATCGCATGTACTTTGCATGCCCTATCGATTTCATGCAGGGTAGCCCCAATGAGGGTGTGTGTGTGGAGATTAGGACTTACGGGTCTTTTGGAGGACCAGGGGATTGAGCAAAGCTTGATTCTCGATAATAGTTGTTCAAGGTTCACCCAATCCTTGTAGCGGGCAATTCTATTCTATTGCAAGAAAAAATGAATAAATCAGCGCATATATGTAAAGAGCTACAAAGCAGCTGAACACCAGGGTCAACACAATCAAATCCCTCAATCTAAATATATAAAATAAGGTGCAGCGCTCAAATGATGAACTAAAAAATGCGACAATGACAATAAAACAAATAGTCCCTTATGGGGACATATTAAACAGTCCTGTAATGATAGAAGCACTATAGGTGTCCAAAAATGGTTAAGTGAGTGTCCATCACACGTGACAGCATGCCAAAATATAGTGACTGATGAGTGTGCCCAGCACCGGTGAACAGAATGGCCTCTCACCTGAATTACAGGTTAATAATGCGTTCCCAACAAGGGTCAATCAGCACGAAATCCTTATCCAGATAAAGATCATTCCGTCAGGCAAACACTGGGGTTGGTGAGTCAAGATGGCTCTAAGCTGAGCTGTAGGTAAGGGTGACTCTCACATAGCATATGTAATGCAAGAAAAGGACAAAATAGTGCTCTCTGTATACTACAATTTATTAAAAGTCAAGTTAAAAGTTAAACTTACAAAGGTGGCACTTCACAAGTGCAAGATGAACACAGCAAGATAAGTGGAAACACCGCCGTGTCGATACACGGAGTGGAGCATGCGCGGTAGCAGCGGGTGACGTCACGTCGTTACGTTCTGGACGCGTTGCGTCCCAGTAGGCGGGGACTTCTTCAGCAGATGACGAGACGACGCGACTACGTGGGCACCCGCGCTATAAAGAGGTGAGTTGCCATAGCTACCATGGACGCTTCATAGCAGGAAGAGACCGGAAATGTCCCCTGATATTGTAAACAGGGCAGACCGGAAACGGCTCCATTAAAGCTAATCGCTATGGTTCACCAAGAAAGGTCAATTTACTGATTGACAAGAATATAATAATCCAATGAACACTTCACGTGTTATCCTACATAAAACCGTATAAGAAAAACATGTAAAACCGCATTGAAAAATATTAAAACTTATCGTTTTGTTAAAAAATATATATATATGTCAGAACAAAAAAATTTTTTGTCAAACCGCTGTTACCGACTGCTCCAAAACAATAATGGCATTTCGTAAATTAAAAATTAAAAATTACTGACAACAATAATTTTTCGATCAGAAATAAAACAATTTGTATCGAACTCTACATTTAACCCTTCGGGGCACATTACTCTTGTCTCATATATCCAATAGGATTCTCTTTTACTGAGTTGTCTAATGAAATTGCCCCCCCCGCCAGTGTTTATTAACCCTCTCAATGCCCCAAAATTTCAGACCCTTCGGATTCTGTTCATGAAAGGCCTTAAAATGTCTGGACACATTATGAGTCTTTAGGCCTTTTTTAATGTTGTTGACATGTTCAGCCAGTCTGACATGTAGCGGTCTTGAGGTTCTGCCCACATACTGGAGCCCACAACTGCACTCCAGCATGTAGACTACTCCAACCGTGTCACATGTGATCAATTGTTTGATCTCATACTCTTGGTTGGTGGCTGAGGCCAAAAACTTTTTTCTTTTTTTGACGTTCCCTCTGGCATGCTTACAAGGTACACACCTACCGCAAGCATAGAAACCCCCCAAAAAAGAAAAAAGCCTATCTGACGTAGGCACGGGCGGGTCAAGAACTCCAGTGTGGGGGCTTTTTTATAAATAAATTGAGGCCTGTCAGGAAGTACAGGGCCCAAAATTTTATCCTGTTTTAGTATTGCCCAGTTTTTTTGAATTTAGCTGTCTAGATTTTTGTCTCACAAAGAACTATTTTTGGTACAATAGAGAATTTTACTTACAGACCAGGGGTGTAGCTATGGGGGCTCGCTTCGCTCCCAGTGTGGCTAATATTTTCATGTCCCACTGGGAGGATGAGGCAGTGTTCCTCCATCGCCCCCCTGAGTTAGTGTGTTATAGGAGATTCATAGACGATCTTATCCTCGTTTGGAATGGTGATAGATCTAGATTAGATGATTTTATTGAATCACTTAATAATAACACAAAGAATATATCCCTAACATGGACCATTAGTTCAGAAAAAGTTGTGTTTTTAGATTTATCCATTAGTATCAAGCGTGACCAGTTTATTCTCACTAACTATTTTAAACCAACAGATCGTAACTCATATATTCCCCTGGGGAGTTGTCATCACAGCTCTTGGCTGTGTAACATCCCCAGGGGACAATTCATTAGGTTGCGTCGTAATTGCACCACTCTTGATGATTTTGTAAATCAATCTCAAGTCCTCTCTTCGAGGTTTGAGCAAAAGGGTTATAAAAGATCCACCCTTGATGAAGAGGTGTCCAGAGTGATGTCCTTAGATAGGAAAGAACTTATAGTTGGGTCTGCGAAGGCACCCACTAACGATAACCACAATTTTAAAATGGTGTTGGACTATAATGTCCAATACCGTAAGTTCGAGAGAATAATTAAAAAAAACTGGGCAATACTAAAACAGGATAAAATTTTGGGCCCTGTACTTCCTGACAGGCCTCAATTTATTTATAAAAAAGCCCCCACATTAAGGGACCGATTGGCCCCTGGAGTTCTTGACCTGCCCGTGCCTACGTCAGATAGGCTTTTTTCTTTTTTGGGGGGTTTCTATGCTTGCGGTAGGTGTGTACCTTGTAAGCATGCCAGAGGGAACGTCAAAAAAAGAAAAAAGTTTTTGGCCTCAGCCACCAACCAAGAGTATGAGATCAAACAATTGATCACATGTGACACGGTTGGAGTAGTCTACATGCTGGAGTGCAGTTGTGGGCTCCAGTATGTGGGCAGAACCTCAAGACCGCTACATGTCAGACTGGCTGAACATGTCAACAACATTAAAAAAGGCCTAAAGACTCATAATGTGTCCAGACATTTTAAGGCCTTTCATGAACAGAATCCGAAGGGTCTGAAATTTTGGGGCATTGAGAGGGTTAATAAACACTGGCGGGGGGGCAATTTCATTAGACAACTCAGTAAAAGAGAATCCTATTGGATATATGAGACAAGAGTAATGTGCCCCGAAGGGTTAAATGTAGAGTTCGATACAAATTGTTTTATTTCTGATCGATAAATTATTGTTGTCAGTAATTTTTAATTTTTAATTTACGAAATGCCATTATTGTTTTGGAGCAGTCGGTAACAGCGGTTTGACAAAAAATTTTTTTGTTCTGACATATATATATATTTTTTAACAAAACGATAAGTTTTAATATTTTTCAATGCGGTTTTACATGTTTTTCTTATACGGTTTTATGTAGGATAACACGTGAAGTGTTCATTGGATTATTATATTCTTGTCAATCAGTAAATTGACCTTTCTTGGTGAACCATAGCGATTAGCTTTAATGGAGCCGTTTCCGGTCTGCCCTGTTTACAATATCAGGGGACATTTCCGGTCTCTTCCTGCTATGAAGCGTCCATGGTAGCTATGGCAACTCACCTCTTTATAGCGCGGGTGCCCACGTAGTCGCGTCGTCTCGTCATCTGCTGAAGAAGTCCCCGCCTACTGGGACGCAACGCGTCCAGAACGTAACGACGTGACGTCACCCGCTGCTACCGCGCATGCTCCACTCCGTGTATCGACACGGCGGTGTTTCCACTTATCTTGCTGTGTTCATCTTGCACTTGTGAAGTGCCACCTTTGTAAGTTTAACTTTTAACTTGACTTTTAATAAATTGTAGTATACAGAGAGCACTATTTTGTCCTTTTCTTGCATTACATATGCTATGTGAGAGTCACCCTTACCTACAGCTCAGCTTAGAGCCATCTTGACTCACCAACCCCAGTGTTTGCCTGACGGAATGATCTTTATCTGGATAAGGATTTCGTGCTGATTGACCCTTGTTGGGAACGCATTATTAACCTGTAATTCAGGTGAGAGGCCATTCTGTTCACCGGTGCTGGGCACACTCATCAGTCACTATATTTTGGCATGCTGTCACGTGTGATGGACACTCACTTAACCATTTTTGGACACCTATAGTGCTTCTATCATTACAGGACTGTTTAATATGTCCCCATAAGGGACTATTTGTTTTATTGTCATTGTCGCATTTTTTAGTTCATCATTTGAGCGCTGCACCTTATTTTATATATTTAGATTGAGGGATTTGATTGTGTTGACCCTGGTGTTCAGCTGCTTTGTAGCTCTTTACATATATGCGCTGATTTATTCATTTTTTCTTGCTGTATTACAACTATCATTAATCTAGCTGCAGTATGGAAGTTTTTAATTATTTTGATAAAAGGGAAATCAAGATAAATGAAGTATTTTCTAAGAATCCCACGCTTGAGTCTCATAATGACCTGCCACATACTTTTAGAAAATTAGGTCATATTTATGAGAAAAAGATTAAAGCATGGTGGGATATTACATCCTTTGAACAATATCTGACAGCTAGACTTATTCCGAGACGTCTAAGGTGGGATTTACCCCCTAATGATGGTCTTACGGACGCACAGTCTATGTCCGAATGGAGTGATTTTTTTGTGAAAAGGGGTTTTGAGTTGCTTGAATTCCTTTTGATTCGCAAGAGAAAGAGAATGACAGCTCTTGACTCTCAAATCAATGAAATCACCCACAATATTGAACCTTTAAAGGACAGTGATGAGTTCCTGAGACTATCAGGAGAACTTAAAAATAAACTCGTGAAATGGGATCTAGAATCTCAGAACAAAAAGAAGAAAACATTTATTAGGGATTTTGATGATTTTAATGGAGGGGTTATTTTTAAATGGCAAAATACCCCGACATTAGAGGATACTGTTCAACCCATTCAGATTGGTCAATCCAGTACTGGAGCTACACATTTGAATACTCCTCGTGTCAATCCTATATATGAATATGATTCTCCCCGCCCCAATGAATCTCAAGCCCCTTCCATTAATAATGGATTTAAGAAATTTAATAATAAAAGAAGGAAAAATATGAGAGGAAAAGGGAGGGGAGGAGGCTCCCAAACCCATCCCAGAGGGACATATCAATATGATCCTCCCCCACATCGGGAAGGGTATTCTTCTCAAAACGATAGGAGAGATTATGACGACAGGGGATATTCTCACCAATATCGTGATAGACCTATTCCCACGCAAAATAGATATGCTCCACTTACTGAATATACTCTTTATGATCACAATGATTTTTTAGATCAAAGGGGGGCACAGAGGAACCCCCCTCCGCAATACCCATCAGCTCAAGGGGAACATTGGAGACAGCCTGTACCATATACACCCCCAAATCCCGGTCCCCCCCGAAAGCGAAAACAAAGAGAGGAAGGAGAGGGGGGAAGCGAGTACAAAAAGTCCAGACCGTAATAGGTAAAGGAATTTATAACCTCAGTCATGCTGTTTTGAACGAAGATGAAATCAAGGTCCTTGACAGAGGTCTTAAATTCGCCCCTATAAAAAATCTTAATAAGTTTAATACTTATGTCAATATTCAAAAATACGTAAGAACTCTAAACATGAAAAAATATTTTCTATCACACCCTTCTCAGGGATCTAAACCCTTGGCACAGAATTACTCTTCTCTTCGAAATAGGTCCACTTTCAATCCCCAGATTTCCGATAACAAACATTTGGAAGTTTTCAAAAACATGGTTTCCAATGACCTAGAAAAACTACAGGTGAAGAGGGTATCTGACCCACTGTCTATTAAGCGGGGTATTAAATCCCTGACGGATCGTAAAGATATCGTTATCCGCCCTGCGGACAAGGGCGGTGGGTTAGTCATTCTCAGTAAAGAATATTACCAAAATGAAATGAGTCGCCTGTTATCGGACCAGGATACTTATCAGGTTCTGAATAGGGATCCTATGCTTTCCTTTAAGGATGAACTGCATAATATTATTGAAGATGGTAAGGACAGAAGGATCCTTAATAAAAAGGAAGCTTTGTATTTAGATCCCTTATTCTGCAGAACACCAGTCATTTATTTTTTACCAAAAATACATAAAGATGCTGTTAGACCTCCAGGGCGACCCATTGTTAATGGGATCGATTCTGTTTCTGCATGATTAGGACAATACATTGATTTCTTTTTACAACCTTTAGTTATGCAAACTCCAGCTTTTTTGAAGGACACTAAACATATCATTCAAATTCTAGACACCTTGAAATGCTCCCCATCCACCTTTTTAATCACAGCAGATGTAAGTTCCCTGTACACCATTATCGGCCATCAGGATGCTATGGCTTCGGTAGAATGGGCTTTGACTACATCTTCTCTATCTGGTGGACATCAGGAGTTTCTTCTAAGCTGTCTAGATTTTTGTCTCACAAAGAACTATTTTTGGTACAATAGAGAATTTTACTTACAGACCAGGGGTGTAGCTATGGGGGCTCGCTTCGCTCCTAGTGTGGCTAATATTTTCATGTCCCACTGGGAGGATGAGGCAGTGTTCCTCCATCGCCCCCCTGAGTTAGTGTGTTATAGGAGATTCATAGACGATCTTATCCTCGTTTGGAATGGTGATAGATCTAGATTAGATGATTTTATTGAATCACTTAATAATAACACAAAGAATATATCCCTAACATGGACCATTAGTTCAGAAAAAGTTGTGTTTTTAGATTTATCCATTAGTATCAAGCGTGACCAGTTTATTCTCACTAACTATTTTAAACCAACAGATCGTAACTCATATATTCCCCTGGGGAGTTGTCATCACAGCTCTTGGCTGTGTAACATCCCCAGGGGACAATTCATTAGGTTGCGTCGTAATTGCACCACTCTTGATGATTTTGTAAATCAATCTCAAGTCCTCTCTTCGAGGTTTGAGCAAAAGGGTTATAAAAGATCCACCCTTGATGAAGAGGTGTCCAGAGTGATGTCCTTAGATAGGAAAGAACTTATAGTTGGGTCTGCGAAGGCACCCACTAACGATAACCACAATTTTAAAATGGTGTTGGACTATAATGTCCAATACCGTAAGTTCGAGAGAATAATTCAAAAAAACTGGGCAATACTAAAACAGGATAAAATTTTGGGCCCTGTACTTCCTGACAGGCCTCAATTTATTTATAAAAAAGCCCCCACATTAAGGGACCGATTGGCCCCTGGAGTTCTTGACCCGCCCGTGCCTACGTCAGATAGGCTTTTTTCTTTTTTGGGGGGTTTCTATGCTTGCGGTAGGTGTGTACCTTGTAAGCATGCCAGAGGGAACGTCAAAAAAAGAAAAAAAGTTTTTGGCCTCAGCCACCAACCAAGAGTATGAGATCAAACAATTGATCACATGTGACACGGTTGGAGTAGTCTACATGCTGGAGTGCAGTTGTGGGCTCCAGTATGTGGGCAGAACCTCAAGACCGCTACATGTCAGACTGGCTGAACATGTCAACAACATTAAAAAAGGCCTAAAGACTCATAATGTGTCCAGACATTTTAAGGCCTTTCATGAACAGAATCCGAAGGGTCTGAAATTTTGGGGCATTGAGAGGGTTAATAAACACTGGCGGGGGGGCAATTTCATTAGACAACTCAGTAAAAGAGAATCCTATTGGATATATGAGACAAGAGTAATGTGCCCCGAAGGGTTAAATGTAGAGTTCGATACAAATTGTTTTATTTCTGATCGATAAATTATTGTTGTCAGTAATTTTTAATTTTTAATTTACGAAATGCCATTATTGTTTTGGAGCAGTCGGTAACAGCGGTTTGACAAAAAAAAAAATTTTTTTGTTCTGACATATATATATATTTTTTAACAAAACGATAAGTTTTAATATTTTTCAATGCGGTTTTACATGTTTTTCTTATACGGTTTTATGTAGGATAACACGTGAAGTGTTCATTGGATTATTATATTCTTGTCAATCAGTAAATTGACCTTTCTTGGTGAACCATAGCGATTAGCTTTAATGGAGCTGTTTCCGGTCTGCCCTGTTTACAATATCAGGGGACATTTCCGGTCTCTTCCTGCTATGAAGCGTCCATGGTAGCTATGGCAACTCACCTCTTTATAGCGCGGGTGCCCACGTAGTCGCGTCGTCTCGTCATCTGCTGAAGAAGTCCCCGCCTACTGGGACGCAACGCGTCCAGAACGTAACGACGTGACGTCACCCGCTGCTACCGCGCATGCTCCACTCCGTGTATCGACACGGCGGTGTTTCCACTTATCTTGCTGTGTTCATCTTGCACTTGTGAAGTGCCACCTTTGTAAGTTTAACTTTTAACTTGACTTTTAATAAATTGTAGTATACAGAGAGCACTATTTTGTCCTTTTCTTGCATTACATATGCTATGTGAGAGTCACCCTCACCTACAGCTCAGCTTAGAGCCATCTTGACTCACCAACCCCAGTGTTTGCCTGACGGAATGATCTTTATCTGGATAAGGATTTCGTGCTGATTGACCCTTGTTGGGAACGCATTATTAACCTGTAATTCAGGTGAGAGGCCATTCTGTTCACCGGTGCTGGGCACACTCATCAGTCACTATATTTTGGCATGCTGTCACGTGTGATGGACACTCACTTAACCATTTTTGGACACCTATAGTGCTTCTATCATTACAGGACTGTTTAATATGTCCCCATAAGGGACTATTTGTTTTATTGTCATTGTCGCATTTTTTAGTTCATCATTTGAGCGCTGCACCTTATTTTATATAATTCTATTCTATTCTACAATTCTAGTTAAGTGTACTGCCCAATAATAGCGCTGCAGATCTGGATGGCCAATTCCAGCCCATCCGACGCGTGCTGACTTGGTACCCCAAATGAAGGACCTACACATCCTTTTGTAAGCACCAAAAAAGGTGGGCAATAGACGAATCAGGATAGTTTGCATTTTGTACAACAAACGTAGGAGAACTGTCATCGTCAGTATAGAGGCCCGTCCGAACCAAGAGAGGGTGGGGACGTCCCATTTTTGTAAATCTACTTGTACCCTTTTTAACTCTGATAAAAAGTTTTCTTCATACAGTGCATCTAGCTTTCTCGGGAGTTGGATACCTAAATAGGTGATGGCATCTGTTTTCCATTTAAAGGGGAAATTTGTCTGGCACTGCTGGACTAATTTTTTTGGTAAAGAGACATTTAGTGCAAACGATTTGGAATAGTTAATTTTTAGGTTAGAAATGCATTTAAAATGCTTGAGGACTGACATAAGGTTAGGCAGGGACGTCAGCGGGGCTGATAGGAAAAGCAGGATGTCGCCTGCGAAAGCTGCGATCTTGTATTCTCTACGATGCACCTCAATGCCCTTTATATTCCTGTTGGCCTGGATGCAACGTAAGAGGGGTTCCAACGTGAGAATATAGAGTAGGGGCGAGAGAGGACACCCTTGTCTAGTGCCGTTATGGATGGGGAAGGCGTCCGATAGGTGGCCATTGACTTTGATTCTGGCTCTTGGGTTCACATAATGTGCTCCGATGTAGGTACGCATGCAGCTCCCCACCAGACCGAGACCCTCTAACACCGCATCCATATAGTCCCAGGCCACCCGATTGAACGCCTTCTCCGCATCCATTGTGAGGAAAAACCCTTCCCTTTGGTTGGAGGTTAACCAATGATGCAAGTGCAGGGCCTTGATGGTGTTGTCCCTGGCTTCCCTTCCAGGGACAAAACCTACCTGATCCATCCCTATCCAGGCTGGTACGTGGTATGACAAGTGAGTTGCTAAAATTTTGAGAAGAGCTTTACATCTACATTTAGAAGTGATATTGGCCAATAATTGGCTACATCCGAGGGGTCCCTATTTTCCTTAGGGATCACTGAGATGTAAGCTTCTAGTAAGGTTCCCAAAGGGCAAGGGTCGGTGGGTAGTGTGTTAAAGGCCTTGAGGAAACATGGAGCTAGTAAGTCTGGGTAGCACTTATAATATTGCGCTGAGAGCCCATCCGGTCCCAAGCTTTTGCCAGGTTTTGTGCTCTTCAAGGCTTCTTCCCATTCCTCCAAAGACAAGGGAGCTTCCAAATCAGCTCGCTCACTGTCAGATAAAGCCTTCAGGCTATAGTTACCAAGAAATTCCTGAAGCATTTCAGAGCGAGCCTTATCTTCCGTAAGACCATGATTTGTCTCCTTAAGATTATAAAGCTTGCTATAGAAGTTAAGGAATTGCTGTGCAATGTCCTCGTTTTTGGAGTGGATTTTCCCTGATGGGTCAGTCACATGGTAAACTGGAGAGGCAAGGGTGCGCATTTGCGTACATCTAGCTAATAGCTTCCCTGGTTTGTTGCCTTGTTCATAAAATAATTTTTGCGTCAGAATATGACGCTTTCATGCCCTTCTAAAAAGTTCCTCCACTAATAATGATCGCGTGTCCGCTAATTCTTTTGCAACCTGAATAGCCCGGGAGCGTTTATGTTGCGCCTCCAGCTTAGTTATTTTTTCAGAAAAGGTCAGTATTAGCGCCTGATGCTCCTTTTTTCCCCTCGCAGCTATCTATAGCCAAGAGGTGTCCCCGCACCACACATTTATGTGCCTTCCATTGAGTCATGGGAGCTACATCTGGCGTATCATTAAGTTGGAAGTATTCCTGGATGGTCTGTCTAATGTTCTCTGCATCTCCCAGGTCCGCTAAGATAGAGGCATCCAGTCTTCACATCTTAGTGGATCCCTCCCATTGCGGGAACTATAAAGTCATTGTAATCAAGTGATGGTCAGAGAGTACCATGTTTCCAATGGTGGCGTCAGCTAAGTAGGACAAGTCAGCTTGACGTATAAAGATATAGTCCAGCCTCGAGTATCGGTTATGCGGTGCTGAGAAAAATGTGTAATCCCTCTCTCGAGGGTTGAGGGTGCGCCAGGTGTCATGTAATGTAAGTGATGCCAAGTGGAGCTTCACCCGACGTAACGCGGAATAGGGGAAGGAATAGGTGCCTGTCGATGTGTCCAAAAGTGGGACAAGGGCCATACTGAAATCCCCTCCCAGAACCAAAAGGCCCATCTGGAATGAGGTCAACTGCAACAGGAAGTCTTTCAGAAAGGTTACCCTATATGAATTGGGGCAATACACATTTGCCAGGGTCATTGGTCTGCCTTCCCAGGTGCCTTTCAAACATATAAATCTACCCCCAGGGTCTACGATCTGGTCACTAAGGTGAAACCTAAATGACTTAGTCAGCAGGACGGAAACTCCCTTGGTTTTGGAGTCAGTACAAGTCACATGGTATACCTCCGGAAAGCGCTTATCTGCTGGGCGAGGGATTGAACCTGTCTTGAAGTGGGTTTCTTGTAAAAAAATTACTTGCGCCCTATGTCGGTGAGCTTCTGCTAGAATACTGCTGCGTTTTTCGGGGATGTTGAGGCCTTTCACATTCAGGGACAGCACCTTTAGAGACAGAGGAGCTGAAGAATGCACTGCAGAAGACATAATTTAATGAAATAGAGTTGCTCAAGTGGTACCCACTAGTTGCAGATGGAGAAGGTTTACCAGTAGGGTGGGAGTAGGACAAAAAAAAAAAAGGGGGGGGGGCAAAGAAAAAAAGGGTATTGGAAGACTATATGTGTATAGCAGGTGATTCCAGTAGAGACCGGGGCTCACTATCTGTATTAGGTGATACCCCCTGACATGGGCAGAAAGTTATATATTCCAGAAGTGGGTACAGCCCTGCCTACCCACCTAGTCGGGGAAACTACGGTATATGAGTATATGAATAAACTATTCCGGGAACGTTCAAAGGGGAGATGGGAGAGAAGTCTAAAACCAAAGTAGATACCACTGCCCCCACCACCCAGAAGCCCCTAAGGTTGAACACATGTAGTATGGGACAAACCTCAGCTATAAGAGCCGGGTAGTTTCAAATAGAGCTCCCTTATGATCAGTGATTGCCTGTAGTGCCTGGAGTTCCCCCCTTCCCATGCCACATGCCCTTGAGAGGAAATTATAAAGCTACAGTTAGGTCAGAAATCCCCTATGAGCATGTTTGCATCTATTTGTAGGAGATAGAGTCTTTCTCCCTAGTTATCAGACATGGAAAGGATCTTTGACTGTATTGAGGTTGGCAAGTTGGTGCCAACCCAAGAGCATCCTCCATTCTAGAGAGTGAGGGGCCCAGGGGCAACGGCCCCTGGAAGAATTATTGCTCAGAACTATAGCTATCACCATAGAGGGAGATCCCTCCCACCACAGTACACGTGAGCGTAAGGATGGCATATAAACCATCCAGTTCTGGGGGGCTCCCCGTCATACCTTGCAGTTTAGCATTGAATCTCGGGGGTTCAAGGAACAGAAAAAAAGAGAAAAATCAGTAATAGAAGCCCCCAAGGGCCAATGCCAGGAAGAAAAAACAAGAGATTATTCACAGAACAACAAAACTGCTGTATCTATAGATGACCATAGCATTGAGAGAACCAGTATTGTGATCAGTAATAGGGATGAGCCGAACACCCCCCTGTTCGGTTCGCACCATAACATGCGAACAGGCAAATAAATTTGTTCGAACACGCGAACACCGTTAAAGTCTATGGGACACAAACATGAATAATCAAAAGTGCTAATTTTAAAGGCTTATATGCAAGTTATTGTCATAAAAAGTGTTTAGGGACCTGGGTCCTGCCACAGGGGACATGGATCAATGCAAAAAAAAGTTTTAAAAACGGCCGTTTTTTCGGGAGCAGTGATTTTAATAATGCTTAAAGTGAAACAATAAAAGTGTAATATCCCTTTAAATTTCGTACCTGGGGGGTGTTTATAGTATGCCTGTAAAGGGGCGCATGTTTCCCGTGTTTAGAACAGTCTGACAGCAAAATGACATTTCAAAGGAAAAAAAGTAATTTAAAACTACTCACGGCTATTAAAGCGGAGGTTCACACAAAAATTGAACCTCCGCTTTTCGGAACCCTCCCCCCCTCCGGTGTCACATTTGGCACCTTTCAGGGGGGTGCAGATACCTGTCTAAGACAGGTATTTGCACCCACTTCCGGCATAGACTCCCACGGGAGTCTATGCCTCTTCCCGTCCCCACCGCGCTGTCTGCTGGGACACACACGGGTCCCAGAGACAGCAGGGACCAGTTAGGAAGCGCAGCGAGACTCGCGCATGCGCAGTAGGGAACCGGGAAGTGAAGCCGCAGTGCTTCACTTTCTGATTCCCTTACAGAGAATGGCGGTGGCAGCACCCGAGGACCAAGGGACGATTCGGTCTCGGGTGCAGACATCGCTGGACCCTGGGACAGGTGAGTGTCCTTATTTTAAAAGTCAGCAGCTGCAGTATTTGTAGCTGCTGACTTTTAATTTTTTTTTTTTCGCGGGACTCCCTCTTTAATGCATTGCCGGTCCGACAATACACATAGAAGTTCATTGATAAAAACGGCATGGGAATTCCCCACAGGGGAACCCCAAACCAAAATTAAAAAAAAAAAATGATGTGGGGGGTCCCCCTAAATTCCATACCAGGCCCTTCAGGTCTGGTTATGGATAGTAAGGGGAACCCCGCACCAAAATGTAAAAAAAAATGGCGTGGGGTCCCCCCAAAAATCCATACCAGACCCTTATCCGAGCACGCAACCTGGCAGGCTGCAGGAAAAGAGGGGGGGACGAGAGAGAGCCCCCCCTCCTGAACCGTACCAGGCCACATGCCCTCAACATTGGGAGGGTGCTTTGGGGGAGCCCCCCAAAACACCTTGTCTCCATGTTGATGAGGACAAGGGCCTCATCCCCACAACCCTGGCCGGTGGTTGTGGGGGTCTGTGGGTGGGGGACTTATCGGAATCTGGAAGCCCCCTTTAACAAGGGGACCCCCAGATCCTGGCCCTCCCCCCTGTGTGAAATGGTAAAGGGGTACAAAAATACCCCTACCATTTCACTAAAAAACTGTCAAAAATTTTAAAAATGACAAGAGACAGTTTTTGACAATTCCTTTATTTAAATGCTTCTTCTTTCTTCTATCTTCCTTCATCTTCTTCTTCTTCTGGTTCTTCTGGATCTTCTGGTTCTTCCTCCGGTGTTCTCGTCCAGCATCTCCCCTGCGGCATCTTCTTCCCTTCTTCTCCTCGGGCCGCTCCGCATCCATGGCATGGAGGGAGGCTCCCACTCTTCTCTTCATCTTCTTCTCTTCATCTTCTTCTCTTCATCTTCTTCTCTTCGGGGTCTGGTATGGATTTTTGGGGGGACCCCACGCCCTTTTTGTTTTTAATTTTGGCGCGGGGTTCCCCTTAATATCCATACTAGACCTGAAGGGCCTGGTATGGAATTTAGGGGGACCCCCCACGTAATTTTTAAAAAAAATTTAGCCGGGGTTCCCCTTAAAATCCATACCAGACCTGAAGGGCCTGGTATGAAATTTAGGGGGACCCCCACGTCATTTTTTTTTTTAAATTTTGGTCCAGGGTTCCCCTGTGGGGAATTCCCATGCCGTTTTTATCAATGAACTTCTATGTGTATTGTCGGACCGGCAATGCATTAATAGCCGCGAGTAGTTTTAAAATTACTTTTTTTCCTTTGAAATGTCATTTTGCTGTCAGACTGTTCTAAACATGGGAAACATGCGCCCCTTTACAGGCAGGCATACTATAGGCACCTCCCAGCTACGAAATTTAAAGGAATATTACACTTTTATTGTTTCACTTTAAGCATTATTAAAATAACTGCTCCCGAAAAAACGGCCGTTTTTAAAACTTTTTTTGCATTGATACATGTCCCCTGGGGCAGGACCCAGGTCCCCAAACACTTTTTATGACAATACCATGCATATAATCCTTTAAAATTAGCACTTTTGATTTATCCCATGTACTTTTAAAGGGTGCTCCGCGGCATTCGAATTTCCCGCGAACACCCCAAATTGTTCGCTGTTCGGCGAACTTGCGAACAGCCCATGTTCGACTCGAACTCGAAGCTCATCCCTAATCAGTAATAATAACATTATCTTAACCTTGTACGCTCCACTGCTCACATAGGAAAGCAGCGAGTCTTGCACACCAACATATCGCATAGAGACCAAGTGATGCCGTTGAAAGGAAGTTCAGGTGTCAGATGGTCAACGGTTTACAGGCTACATAAACGTTCTAGTGTGCGAGCACATGCAGCCCCCAAAAAGTCCCACTGTGGTCTCATATCATGCTAGCTCCTGTGGAGCATCATTAGCACATCACCTCAAGCATATAGAGGTCAAAGGCCCTGAGAGAGAGGCTAATAGTCTTTCCTCTTGGCTGGTATAAAGTTCCACAGCTGGGATACCTGTCTGCTCCATTTGCCCCCATGTAATGTCAGGGTAACTAAACAAGACAGGGCAGCAAAAATCTTCCCCCAAGCTTGGGGTTATTAACTACTGTCCGGTTCCTTAGATGTTTAGAGACACAAGGCCAAACAAAACACTTCTGGAAAGTAGTTAGCGTGTTCAGGTAATAGAAATTCAGAAACTGCTAATGTGTTGTCATGTAAAGGTACCAACGTGGTCAGCTATAACAAGTGTAAATCCCCGGAACTAAGGGCAGAAATTTAGAAGAGGGGTAAATTTGCTCACCAACCAGTTTGTTACGCTGTTAATGGTCTGTTCTGCGTCGGACGGACGATGGGGAGACTAGGGGGCTCTCATCCGTTTCCATGTCATCCAGAATCCTTGATGGCGATGCGGTTGAGGTTCTGCGACGCTTCTGTCTGTGTCTTTGCGATCTTGGAGTGGCATTAGGATGTGTGGGGATCCAGGGTTCTGGCTGAAGGAATGCACTATACCAATCCAGGACATCTACCAGCGGAATGCCCAGAGTTTCACAGAAAGGTTGCAAGTCGGCTGGTGTTCTCAATTGTGCCGTGCGATTACCTGCAGTAGCTTGCAGGCAAAAAGGGAACTTCCACCAGTAAGGAATGCGCCTGTCACGTAAAGCCTGCAACAGTGGACGTAGATCTCTCCTATGTTGGAGGGTAATGGTCTTGAAACAACTGGATACGTGCAACCTCATGTTCTAAATGGTCATGGTTGCGGGCAATCTCTTCCTTCTGAGTAAAACTGACAAAGTAGCATACTGCATCTCTGGGGGGATCCGTGTCTCTACCCCTCAGCCTGAGTGCCCTGTGACATCTCTCCATTTCCACAGGAGCATCTGGTGGTCTGCCCAGCAGAGTATTGAAGATAGCCCAAACAGCAGCCTGTAATTGGGAACAATATATATGTGTGGATATAAACTATAAAATCAAAGTGCAAAATCAAATGTCCATATCCAAAAAGTTCAATTCAATAATAAGACGTAAAGTGCAAGTAAGTAGTGTCCACAAAAAACCGTGTTCATCATGCTCATCCTCAATGGTGTTCACAATACAGCATGCTTCAGTGCTCTCCTGTGACCCCCACTTGTGCTTGCGCTCACCTCTGAGCATGTGACACGGTATTTAAACGGTGTCTAAACACACATTGGGGCCACCCCTTGGGCTCATACAGGATATGCTTGTATAAACTCCTCCTCTCTCAGATGTCATCAAAATAGTTTCACATATAAGAAAGAAAAAGTTCCATAGTGTGATACAGTAAGGGATTTATTTAAAAATATAAAGACTTCCCTCCAGGAGGGTACTCACAATGTGCAGGTGCGTGAGTGAACCAATCTTTCCAAAGTGTGTTTGTATATAAGAAGCGTTTGTATGGCGTGCGGTGTGTCGTTCCTCATCCACTACTGTTGCTGACAACTCCATCCTACCCCTCCCCGACGCGTATTCGGCACAGGGATCATGTGCCTTCCTCTGGGGGATTTAATTGGACAGATGCTCTGTGTGTTCATTTATATGCTGTCAGCGGCCATTTTGCCTGGGACCGCCGACCGCTCTAGTAATAGGCTACAGCGATATATGTATATCCTGCCGGCGGCCATTTTGCCTAGGACCGCCGACAACTCTAGTGTTAGGCTACATCCGCACACGGCGGCCATTTTGCCTAGGACCATCATCTAATGTAATCATAGGCTACATCTACATGCTCCTACACTGAACAGCAGTGATACTATAGGAATATATAGCGATGATAACTATTATTAACTGTCCTTATTGTGTGTAAGTTACCTAATTAATCCAGGTCGGAGCTGCGCAATTTAGATGACGCCACACCGCACCTCATAAACCATAGATAATTTAACAAAAGTGTAAACAAAGTATAAAAAACATACTTCAATTAACAACCATGAGAAACAGTATACATAAGTAACAGTATACATAAATAACATTAAATTAGTTGATCTGCCCGAATGGTATCAGGAGTTCTCCTTGCCTCCCCACACTGGAAGCCCGCCCAACTCCCCGCTATCCACACCTGAGAAACAACTTTCTAAAAAAATGAAACATGGAAGGGGAGGGGGCTCAACAAGGGGGACTCCCAACACACGCTCCACGTTATCTAGATTTCGCAATCTTAACTAAACCAGTGATCTTTACCCCGGAACCTCTCTAAGAATTCACTTCAATAAGGATTTAACAACAGGACTGATCACGGTCACTATCTATCCCCGGGAACTCACGGACTTGTGAGAAACCAACTAGCCCTACATCTTCGATCGCAGTTAACGACCAAAGCAGACGTAACCAATCAGAGTTCGCATTTTAAAATTGGTTCTATGCAGTTATGGTCTAGAAGCGGCATACCACATTATCTACCTTGTGAAGGGACGCTCCATGACACTGATTCCAAACGGAGCCACAATTTCACAAGATGGGTGTTACACTAACTGTTCAGAGTTCTCTGCATTTAAATCGCTAGCTTTGAAACACCATAGGCCACAGGTCGATCAAGCAATTTTGTGTTCTCTCTTTTTCTTTTTTTTTCTTTTTTATTTTTACATAAAACCCGATTAGTAGACACTGACTCTTGGGGGTAGGTTGTGACCCAAAGTGAGGTTCATCGACTAGGAGCTATCAACAGTCGTGAACCTAGGAGAGGGATGCAGGAACAAGATGTCTCCCCTGGATCCAAACACAGTTAAAGCCAGAAAGAGGCTGCGTCGTTCATCTTTTCTCCGTTATACTTGTTTTAACAGTTCTCTAGTGTACAACAAGTGCTACTTTTTGAGACTTTTATTTTTTCCTTTTTTTTATATTTTTTCGTTCGTTGACCTCCCACGTACCCTCAAAAGTGTACCGGAGTTGAGTTTTCTTGACTCTGATACACTACTTAACTACTTTAGCGTGGTGAATTAACTAACTAAAGTAAATACAATTACTCTTTTTGGAGGTGTACTCACCTCGTGTTACCTTATCTTCTCATAGCTTCTCTTCTTTCTTCCTTTACCTCTCTGTCTACCCCTTCCCCCCACCCCCTACCAAACAATACTAAATTACAGTGGAGATTGGTCGTTAACTACCACATTAGAATCTTTTACAGGTCCTACGCTACGATTACAGATATTCATATATACTGATGGCTTATTCGACATTGGGGAAATCCCCCAAGGTGATTTCACATAACATACGAGGTCTCAATATCCCAGAAAAAAGGACATCACTCCTACAGGAACTGAAAAAGGGTAAGCCTCACTTTGTTCTCCTCCAGGAGACTCACTTTAAAACAGGCCACGTTCCTAGACTCACCAATAACTATTTCACTGAGGCATACCATGCAACGAATAATAACGCTAAAACCAAAGGAGTCTCAACTCTAGTGAGCAGAGATGCCCCATTTACCCTCAGTGGGAGTCTGATAGACCCAGAGGGTAGATACTTATTTCTAAAAGGTCTATACAACAACAGACCCATCACACTAGCAAACGTATATTTCCCCAATTCAGGACAAGTTACCTTTTGCCAAAAAATAGTACATGAACTGTCAGGGTTCGCATCAGGACTACTTATAATGGGAGGTGACTTTAACATCCCATTAGACCCAGCAGTTGATTCCTCTTCAGGGAAATCCTGCATCAAATACAGTGCTCTTAAAAAAATTAAGACCCTTCTTAATTCCCTACAGTTAGTGGACACATGGAGGTTCCTTCACCCTGGTGACAGAGACTTTTCCCATCATTCAGTCCCACACAATAGATATTCCCGCATAGATTTACTGTTCATAACCCAGAGAGATCTACCTAATGTTACAGACGCACAAATAGGGGTCCAGGTGCTATCCGACCACACACCCATTTCTCTGCAAATAGACTTAAGCACACCAACCCCTGGATCAAACATATGGAGACTTAACCCGTCACTTATTACAGACCCAGAACTGACGCCCAAAAAAACTACCGCACTGACTGATTACTTTAGAAATAACACTACAACCGAAATGGACCCAATGACAATTTGGCAGGCGCACAAATGCTGCATCAGAGGAGAATTAATTAAACTAGGATCCCAAAGAAAGAAAAAACAAGAACAAGAAGTAAATACACTGATAAACAAAATACATAAGCTGGAAAACAGTCATAAACAGTCACTATCAATGAAATCAGCTCAGGAATTGCTTGACACCCCCAAGACACTACAACAACTCCTTGACCGCAAAACTAAAAGAATGTTATTCTTTAAAAAAGCAATATTCTATGAGACTGGAGACAAAACAGGCAGAACACTAGCCAGAGCATTGAAAGAAGCTAATTCAAAGAATAACATTGCTGGGATCAGATCTCAAAAGGGAACACTAGATGTCACAACAGAGGAAATAGCAACACACTTCCAAAAATTTTACTCACAATTATATAACCTACCCACACAACACAAACCTCACGACATAAAGGTAAACAGACAACAAGCAATACAAGACTACCTCACTGAAAGTGGACTCCCCAAACTCAGTGACACAGAGACCTCCCCATTAGAAGAAGAAATATCAGAATCAGAAATTAAATCAGCAATAAAGAACCTCAAAGCAGGGAAAAGTCCGGGCCTGGACGGCTTTACATCCATTTACTACAAAACATTTGAACAAATCCTAACACCCCCCCTACATAGAGCTTTAAATGCTCTATCTTCAACCTCCACTGCACCAACCGAATTCCTAGCTGCACACATTACTGTAATATCAAAACCAGGGAAAGACCCCACTGACTGTACAAGCTACCGACCCATCTCACTATTGAATTTAGACTTAAAAATCTTAGCAAAAGTAATGGCAAATAGATTAAAGCTCATTCTACACTCCATTATAGGCCCGGAACAGGTGGGCTTCATGCCCAATAGAGAGGCAAGGGACAATGTGATCAAGGCCCTTTTACTAACACATGCAGCTACCAATGGGGAATGCGAGGGCCTTCTCCTGTCCACGGACGCGGAGAAGGCCTTCGATAGAGTCTCTTGGGACTATATGCTAGACACATGTAAATATGTTGGGCTAGGTCCGAAGATGTTGAAATGGATCTCAGCTCTTTATGACAAACCGTCAGCTCAGTTGAAAATCAACAGTACGCTGTCAAAGAGGGTCTTGATCACAAACGGTACCAGACAGGGATGCCCATTGTCCCCTTTACTATTCATTCTTTCCTTAGAACCATTTATCAGAAAGATTAACCTAGATAATTCAATCACAGGATTTAAAGTGGCAAACAAGGAATACAAGACCGCGCGTACGCAGATGACCTGCTATTCTTCCTGACCAACCCTCACGTAACAATCCCTAACCTGATGAAACAATTCACACACTATGGATACCTGTCAAACCTTAAAATAAACTATACAAAATCTGAAGCGATGAATCTATCCCTCATGGGCGAAACCCTGACCAAAACCAAAAACAACTCCTCCTTTAGGTGGGAAATTAAATCCCTCAAATACCTGGGAATTAACTTGACACCAACAATGACATTCCTGTATGAACGTAACTTCCCAGCTCTACTGCAAGAAATAAAAAAGGACTTAAAAAAATGGCACAATAAATATTTTTCATGGTTTGGGAGGGCGGCAATATTGAAAATGGTCATTCTCCCCAGACTGCTTTACCTACTCAGATCACTCCCAATTAAGATCTCACAGGTATTCTTTAGAAACTTACAATCCATCCTTATTCAATTTCTCTGGGGACACAAAAAAGCCAGAATCAAATTCCAATTACTAACAAGACCAAAAGATCAGGGGGGGTATGGGTTTACCAAACTTCTATAACTACTATCTGGCCTCTCACCTCACAAGGGTGATTGACTGGCATTGTCACACTGATTCCAAAGACTGGGTATCACTGGAAACCTCACTACACCAAACCCCACTGAAATTCTCCTCTTGGATACCCTGGAAGACTCAAAACCCAAAACTTAAAGATCACCCGCTGACAGGCACCACGCTCAACCTATTCCAGAAGGTAGCAAACACCACGACTTTGACCTCAGTCCCCAGCCCACTCTCACCGTTGATGGACAACCCTGACTTTCCCCCAGGAATTAATAATAAGACCTTACAGACACCTGAAGGTAAGCAACCACTACTCGCCACAAATTGTATTCACAAAGGCAACATTAAAGACATCAACTCACTTAAAGTAGACAGTGAACTGCGGCAATTACCCACATGGTCATATTTCCAAATACGCAGCTACCTCACCAGTAAACCTAGAAACACACTCTGTTTTAGGCAGCTATCAGAACTAGGAGACATTTGCCTAAAAGGCACACAACTAGGTAGAGCAACCTCAATCACATATAGCTGGCTACAAAAGACAAAAGAGTTAACAGGCGATAGATTTAAAGCTGACTGGTCCAAGGCCCTACAAATAGAGATCACTGACAAACAATGGAACGCAGCTTGCATTATGTCACACAAATGTTCCATAAATACCAAAACACAAGAAACGTCATACAAACTCCTGACACACTGGTACATAACACCTGATAAGCTTTCGAAATGGTTTCCTCAGTCCTCTGACAGATGTTGGAGGTGTGAGGAAGAAAAAGGCACTCTGATTCATATCTGGTGGGAGTGCCCTGTTCTAAGAGAATTCTGGAACAAAGTCAGGGATCTAGTGAAGCTAATCACGGAGACAAGTTTGCAACTAGACGCGCCTTGCTGTTTACTCCATATTTCAAATTTTCCGCTTAGACGGTATAAAAAATCACTGACAAAGAACTTACTCAATGCGGCTAAGACCTTAATTCCACTTTATTGGAAAAATAAGAAACCTCCTTCCATACAAGCCTGGTTAAAAAAAGTTGATGAAATTTGCCACATGGAGGACACCATAGCGCAGTCCACAGACAAAGCAGAAAAGTATCAAAAAACATGGTCTCCGTGGTTTGCTTTCATATTCTCTAAAACTTATGACGAGCTGATGACGCAATGAGAAATTCAAATTGAGGATATAACAAAGAAACATAAACCGTAAGTTGATAATAAGGACCACTCTCCACCAGACGAGACTTATAACATAATAAAAGTAATAAACAAACACCTAAAGCAAGCAGTCTCAGACTATAATACCCCACCCCAAAAACCCTTCTCTACTTTCTAACTGTACTATCCTTTACTAACTCATGGAATCAAAGTTGTTTATAATAACAGAAATTACAGTGATACAATGAATACTATATGATACCAAATAAGACATTGTTATGATGTATTAAAAATTAAAGATTAGACGAACCAAATATCACACATTGGCCCAAAACTATCTAGTAGTAGCGAGCTGTTACTTTCCTGCTGTAGGCCAGAAATATGTGTCCACAAAAACCTGTGATATATATTTTTTTTTATTTATGTCATACATGACTTTGATTGTAAGCTGTATAAAACTTTTCAATAAAATCTCTTTAATGAAAAAAAAATAAATAAATAACATTAAATTAAAAAACGGATCCCAGCATAAAATCCCAAATTAATGCATATTTTATTATTGCTCAATATGAAGTCATATCCTGAATACTAAAAAAAGAAATCTAAATCCTATATTAATTTATTAAAAACTAACATTTTCATCTACAAGAGGAGCTGGTTATAATAGAGTAGACCTATCAATAAAATAATAATAATGTAAAAAAAACACATACTATCTAATCTATAGAATATTAAATTTATTAAAATAATTAAAATAAAATGAGCCCAAAAAGGTGCCCAGAGTAGTTCTTCATCACATTAATATGGACGAAATAACTATGATGTGTGGTGTATCACGGGGGATAATATACATATCCTGGTGGAACTAAAAATCCCTCCATCACCATGATTTCACAGTATAAATCTGTGCATATTGTAATCTGAATTCACATAGCCATGTCAAAAAGTCCAAGGATGTATACCAACCTATTCATATATCATCTGTAATACGGGTATATATGGGGTATAATGGGGTATATTAAAATTACTAAGAAAATTACAAGTGGAAAAGTAATACATACCAACCTATACTTATACTATCTATATTGCGGGCAATTATATGGGGTATAAAGAAGTATATTAAAAATTACTAAGAAAACATCTCAAATCAAACTCCTTATTGAGCCCACCCGGGGACAAGGAGCCCAGCTGGTGTATCCACCAAGATTCTCGTTTGCTGATTTCCCTCACAAAATTACAACCTCTCCAATGGTGTTTCAGAGCCTCTATTCCCCAAAATTTCATACCAGCCGTGCTTTGATTGTGCACTTTTTTGAAATGTAAGGATAGGTGATGTTTATCCGATCCTTTATGTATGTTCCTCACGTGCTCCTCTAGGCAATCTTTCAAAGCCCTCGTGGTGCGCCCCACATAAATATAGTTGCATGGGCATTTCAATGCATACACAACCCCTATAGTGTCACAGGATATGAAGTCTCTGATAGTGTAAGACTAATTAGTTCTGGGTTTAGAGAAATCCTTCACTCTTTTATCATTACCCGGAACTCTCACACAACTGTAGCATCTACCATAGCCATAAAAGCCCTTAAGATCCCAGAACATCTTAGGTTTTGGAGGGGGTGGTTCCACCACATTGTGTACTAATTTGTCTCGTAAATTTGGTGCCTTTTTGAAAATGATTCTAGGTTTCTCTGGGAGTACCTCCTTAAGATGGACATCCTGTTTTAAGACATTCCAATATTTTCATATAATTCTTTTTACTTCTTTGTTTTGTAAGGAATAGTCTAAAATGATACTGATACTTTCATTAATATCATTCCCCCTGGTGCCAATCCTATCCTCTAACAAGCTTTCCCTATTGAGGCATGCAACTTCTAATTGTTCTCTCTCCAGCATATCCTTTTGGTATCCCTTGTCCAGAAACATGCTGCTTAGCCTGTTGGATTGGAACTCATAATCCTCAATCCTTGTACAATTTCTCCTCATCCTTGTAAATTGGCCTCTGGGTATATTCGCCAGCCAAGGTTTATAATGGCAGCTGGTAGTTGGGATGTAAGAATTGCGGTCTGTTGTTTTAAAAAACGATCTGGTGATAATCCCGTCATTCATGTTAAAAATTTCTAGGTCCAAGAAATGAATGCACTCCCTATTCACATCCCAAGTCAAAGAGATGTTAAGATCATTAGTGTTCATGGTATCCAGTAAACACATTAGTGACTCCATATTACCCTTCCATTTAATTAGCAGGTCGCCAATGAACCTCCTATATAGTAAAATATTGCCGCATGTTTTGTTTAAAACTCCCTCCTCTTCCCATTTAGCCATGTATAGGTTCGCAACACCGGGGGCAAATTTGGCACCCATAGCGACACCCTTTATCTGCAAATAAAATTTGTTGCCATACCAGAAGAAGTTGTGCCGCAAACAAAAATCTAAACATCTTAGGATAAAACCAATAAAATCTTCATCAACTGAATCTTCTTTCCTCAAAGCCCATTCGACAGCTTTCAAAGCTCCCTCATGATCTATATTAGTGTAAAGTGAGGCCACATCACCTGTGGCCATAATGATATTCTCTTGTGCAGTGCATTTATTCAAAAGTTGTAGTGCGTGCTTAGTATCTTTGAGGTAAGCTTTGGTCTTTTTAACCAGAGGTTGCAGATGAATATCTATGTACTCCCCCAATCTAGATGTTAAAGATTCAATGCCGCTCACTATCGGCCTACCTGGGATTTCTCTAACCCCAGAACTAATCAGTCTTACACTATCAGAGACTTCATATCCTGTGACACTATAGGGGTTGTGTATGCATTGAAATGCCCATGCAACTATATTTATGTGGGGCGCACCACGAGGGCTTTGAAAGATCGCCTAGAGGAGCACGTGAGGAACATACGTAAAGGATCGGATAAACATCACCTATCCTTACATTTCAAAAAAGTGCACAATCAAAGCACGGCTGGTATGAAATTTTGGGGAATAGAGGCTCCGAAACACCATTGGAGAGGTTGTAATTTTGTGAGGGAAATCAGCAAACGAGAATCTTGGTGGATACACCAGCTGGGCTCCTTGTCCCCGGGTGGGCTCAATAAGGAGTTTGATTTGAGATGTTTTCTTAGTAATTTTTAATATACTTCTTTATACCCCATATATATGCCCGCAATATAGATAGTATAAGTATAGGTTGGTATGTATTACTTTTCCACTTGTAATTTTCTTAGTAATTTTAATATACCCCATAATACCCCATATATACCCGTATTACAGATGATATATGAATAGGTTGGTATACATCCTTGGACTTTTTGACATGGCTATGTGAATTTAGATTACAATATGCACAGATTTATACTGTGAAATCATGGTGATGGAGGGATTTTTAGTTCCACCAGGATATGTATATTTTCCCCCGTGATACACCACACATCATAGTTATTTCGTCCTTATTAATGTGATGAAGACCTACTCTGGGCACCTTTTTTGGGCTCATTTTATTTTAATTATTTTAATAAATTTAATATTCTATAGATTAGATAGTATGTGGTTTTTTACATTATTATTATTTTATTGATAGGTCTACTCTATTATAACCAGCTCCTCTTGTAGATGAAAATTTTAGTTTTTAATAAATTAACCACTTGCTGACCACCTCACGCCGATATACGTGAGCTGAATGGCACGGGCAGGCAAAATCACGTACCTGGTACGTGATTGCCTTCCCGCGGGTGGGGGGTCCGAACTGACCCCCCCCCGGTGCCAGCAGCGGTCGGCATTTGGCTGGGAGCGTTGAGAGACGAGGGGGAGGCCATCCGATCGTGGCCCCCCCCTCACGATCGCTCCCAGCCAATGAGAAACATCCCCTGCCTCTGTATAGTACACAGAGGCAGAGGATGTGATGTCATCTCTCCTCGGCTCGGCAGTTTCCGTTCCCACGCCGAGGAGAGAAGACATGTGAGTGAGTGCACAACACTACACAACACAGTAGAACATGCCAGGCATACATTACACCCCCAATCACCCCCCCCCCCCCTGTCACAAACTGACACCAAGCAGGTTTTTTTTTTTTCTTTTTTTTTTCTGATTACTGCATAGTGTCAGTTTGTGACAGTTAGAAGTGGTAGGGCAGTTAGGGTTAGGCCCCCTGTAGGTCTAGGGTACCCCCCTAACCCCCCCTAATAAAGTTTTAACCCCTTGATCACCCCCTGTCACCAGTGTCACTAAGCGATCATTTTTCTGATCGCTGTATTAGTATCGCTGGTGACGCTAGTTAGGGAGGTAAATATTTAGGTTCGCCGTCAGCGTTTTATAGCGTCAGGGACCCCCATATACTACCGAATAAATGTTTTAACCCCTTGATTGCCCCCTAGTTAACTCTTTCACCACTGATCACCGTATAACCGTTACGGTTGACGCTGGTTAGTTTGTTTATTTTTTATAGTGTCAGGGCACCCGCCGTTTATTACCGAATAAAGGTTTAGCCCCCTGATCGCCCGGCGGTGATATGCGTCGCCCCAGGCAGCGTCAGATTAGCGCCAGTACCGCTAACACCCACGTACGCAGCATGCGCCTCCCTTAGTGGTATAGTATCTGATCGGATCAATATCTGATCCGATCAGATCTATACTAGCGTCCCCAGCAGTTTAGGGTTCCCAAAAACGCAGTGTTAGCGGGACCAGCCCAGATACCTGCTAGCACCTGCGTTTTGCCCCTCCGCCCGGCCCAGCCCACCCAAGTGCAGTATCGATCGATCACTGTCACTTACAAAACACTAAACGCATAACTGCAGCGTTCGCAGAGTCAGGCCTGATCCCTGCGATCGCTAACAGTTTTTTTGGTAGCGTTTTGGTGAACTGGCAAGCACCAGCCCCAGGCAGCGTCAGGTTAGCGCCAGTACCGCTAACACCCACGCACACACCGTACACCTCCCTTAGTGGTATAGTATCTGATCGGATCAATATCTGATCCGATCAGATCTATACTAGCGTCCCCAGCAGTTTAGGGTTCCCAAAAACACAGTGCAGTATCGATCGATCACTGTCACTTACAAAACACTAAACGCATAACTGCAGCATTCGCAGAGTCAGGCCTGATCCCTGCGATCGCTAACAGTTTTTTTGTAGCGTTTTGGTGAACTGGCAAGCGCCAGCGGCCTAGTACACCCCGGTCGTAGTCAAACCAGCACTGCAGTAACACTTGGTGACGTGGCGAGTCCCATAAGTGCAGTTCAAGCTGGTGAGGTGGCAAGCACAAGTAGTGTCCCGCTGCCACCAAAAAGACAAACACAGGCCCGTCGTGCCCATAGTGCCCTTCCTGCTGCATTCGCCAATCCTAATTGGGAACCCACCGCTTCTGCAGCGCCCGTACTTCCCCCATTCACATCCCCAACCAAATGCAGTCGGCTGCATGAGAGGCATTTTTATGTCCTCCCGAGTACCCCTACCCAACAAACCCCCCCAAAAAATATGTCGTGTCTGCAGCAAGCGCGGATATAGGCGTGACACCCGCTATTATTGTCCCTCCTGTCCTGACAATCCTGGTCTTTGCATTGGTGAATGTTTTGAACGCTACCATTCACTAGTTGAGTATTAGCGTAGGGTACAGCATTGCACAGACTAGGACACACTTTCACAGGGTCTCCCAAGATGCCATCGCATATTGAGAGACCCGAACCTGGAACCGGTTACAGCTATAAAAGTTACAAGTTTGCAAAAAAAACACAAACAAAAATAAAAATAAATAGTTGTCGTTTTATTGTTCTCTCTCTCTCTCTATTCTCTCTCTATTGTTCTACTCTTTTTTACTGTGTTCTATTCTGCAATGTTTTATTGTTATTATGTTTTATCATGTTTGCTTTTCAGGTATGCAATTTTTTATACTTTTACTGTGCTTTATTCTTAACCATTTTTTTGTCTTCAGGTACGCCATTCACGAATTTGAGTGGTTATACCAGAATGATGCTTGCAGGTTTAGGTATCATCTTGGTATCATTCTTTTCAGCCAGCGGTCGGCTTTCATGTAAAAGCAATCCTAGCGGCTAATTAGCCTCTAGACTGCTTTTACAAGCAGTGGGAGGGAATGCCCCCCCCCCCACCGTCTTCCGTGTTTTTCTCTGGCTCTCCTGTCTCAACAGGGAACCTGAGAAAGCAGCCGGTGATTCAGCCAGCTGACCACAGAGCTGATCAGAGACCAGAGTGGCTCCAAACATCTCTATGGCCTAAGAAACCGGAAGCTACGAGCATTTTATGACTTAGATTTCGCCGGATGTAAACAGCGCCATTGGGAAAACGGGGAAGCATTTTATCACACCGATCTTGGTGTGGTCAGATGCTTTGAGGGCAGAGGCGAGATCTAGGGTCTAATAGACCCCAATTTTTTCAAAAAAGAGTACCTGTCACTACCTATTGCTATCATAGGGGATATTTACATTCCCTGAGATAACAATAAAAATGATTTAAAAAAAAAATAAAAGGAACAGTTTAAAAATAAGATAAAAAAGCAAAAAAATAATAAAGAAAAATAAAAAAAAAGCACCCCTGTCCCCCCTGCTCTTGCGCTAAGGCGAACGCAAGCGTTGGTTTGGCGTCAAAGGTAAACAGCAATTGCACCATGCATGTGAGGTACAGTATCACCGCGAAGGTCAGATCGAGGGCAGTATTTTTAGCAGTTGACCTCCTCTGTAAATCTAAAGTGGTAACCTGTAAAGGCTTTTAAAGGCTTTTAAAAATGTATTAATTTTGTTGCCACTGCACGTTTGTGCGCAATTTTAAAGCATGTCATGTTTGGTATCCATGTACTCGGCTTAAGATCATCTTTTTTATTCCATCAAACATTTGGGCAATATAGTGTGTTTTAGTGCATTAAAATTTAAAAAAAGTGTGTTTTTTCCACAAAAAATGCGTTTGAAAAATCGCTGCGCAAATATCATGTGAAAAAAAAAATGAAACACCCACCATTTTAATCTGTAGGGCATTTGCTTTAAAAAAATATATAATGTTTGGGGGTTCAAAGTAATTTTCTTGCAAAAAAAAATAATTTTTTCATGTAATCAAAAGTGTCAGAAAGGGTTTTGTCTTCAAGTGGTTAGAAGAGTGGGTGATGTGTGACATAAGCTTCTAAATGTTGTGCATAAAATGCCAGGATAGTTCAAAACCCCCCAAATGACCCCATTTTGGAAAGTAGACACCCCAAGCTATTTGCTGAGAGTCATGTCGAGTCCATGGAATATTTTATATTGTGACACAATTGCGGGAAAGAGACAATTTTTTTTTTTTGTCACTAAATTATATATTGCTCAAACATGCCATGGGGATATGTGAAATTACACCCCAAAATACATTCTGCTGCTTCTCCTGAGTACGGGGATACCACATGTGTGAGACTTTTTGGGAGCCTAGCCACGTACGGGACCCCGAAAACCAAGCACTGCCTTCAGGCTTTCTAAGGGCGTAAATTTTTGATTTCACTCTTCACTGCCTATCACAGTTTCGGAGGCCATGGAATGCCCAGGTGGCACAAACCCCCCCCCCAAATGACCCCATTTTGGAAAGTAGACACCCCAAGCTATTTGCTGAGAGGTATAGTGAGTATTTTGCAGACCTCACTTTTTGGCACAAAGTTTTGAAAATTGAAAAAAAAAAAAAAAATTTTTTCTGGTCTTTCTTCATTTTCAAAAACAAATGAGAGCTGCAAAATACTCACCATGCCTCTCAGCAAATAGCTTGGGGTGTCTACTTTCCAAAATGGGGTCATTTGGGGGGGTTTTGTGCCATCTTGGCATTTTATGGCCTTCAAAACTGTGATAGGTAGTGAGGAGTGAAATCAAAAATTTATGCCCTTAGAAATCCTGAAGGCGGTGCTTGGTTTTCGGGGCCCTGTACGCGGCTAGGCTCCCAAAAAGTCCCACACATGTGGTATCCCCGTACTCAGGAGAAGCAGCTGAATGCAATTCCACATATGCCCATGGCCTGTGTGAGCAATATATCATTTAGTGACAACTTTTTGTAAATTTTTTTTTTTTTTTGTCATTATTCAATCACTTGGGACAAAAAAAATAAATATTTAATGGGTTCAACATGCCTCTCAGCAATTTCCTTGGGGTGTCTACTTTCCAAAATGGGGTCATTTGTGGGGGTTTTGTACTGCCCTGCCATTTTAGCACCTCAAGAAATGACATAGGCAGTTATAAACTAAAAGCTGTGTAAATTCCAGAAAATGTACCCTAGTTTGTAGACGCTATAACTTTTGCGCAAACCAATAAATATACGCTTACTGACATTTTTTTTACCAAAGACATGTGGCCGAATACATTTTGGCCTAAATGTATGACTAAAATTTAGTTTATTGGATTTTTTTTATAACAAAAAGTAGAAAATATCATTTTTTTTCCAAATTTTCTGTCTTTTTCTGTTTATAGCGCAAAAAATAAAAACGGCAGAGGTGATCAAATACCATCAAAAGAAAGCTCTATTTGTGGGAAGAAAAGGACGCAAATTTCGTTTGGGTACAGCATTGCATGACCGCGCAATTAGCAGTTAAAGCGACGCAGTGCCGAATTGTAAAAAGTGCTCTGGTCAGGAAGGGGGTAGAACCTTCCGGGGCTGAAGTGGTTAATATAGGATTTAGATTCCTTTTTTTAGTATTCAGGATATGACTTCATATTGAGCAATAATAAAATATGCATTAATTTGGGATTTTATGCTTGGATCCGTTTTTTAATTCAATGTTATTTATGTATACTGTTATTTATGTATACTGTTTCTCATGGTTGTTAATTGAAGTATGTTTTTTATACTTTGTTTACACTTTTGTTAAATTATCTATGGTTTATGAGGTGCGGTGTGGCGTCATCTAAATTGCGCAGCTCCGACCTGGATTAATTAGGTAACTTACACACAATAAGGACAGTTAACAAATAGTAGTTATCATCGCTATATATTCCTATAGTATCACTGCTGTTCAGTGTAGGAGCATGTAGATGTAGCCTATGATTACATTAGATGATGGTCCTAGGCAAAATGGCCGCCATGTGCGGATGTAGCCTAACACTAGAGTTGTCGGCGGTCCTAGGCAAAATGGCCACCGGCAGGATATACATATATCGCTGTAGCCTATTACTAGAGCGGTCGGCGGTCCCAGGCAAAATGGCCGCCGACAGCATATAAATGAACACACAGAGCATCTGTCCAATTAAATCCCCCAGAGGAAGGCACATGATCCCTGTGCCGAATACGCGTCGGGGAGGGGTAGGACGGAGTTGTCAGCAACAGTAGTGGATGAGGAACGACACACCGCACGCCATACAAACGCTTGTTATATACAAACACACTTTGGAAAGATTGGTGCACTCACGCACCTGCACATTGTGAGTACCCTCCTGGAGGGAAGTCTTTACATTTTTAAATAAATCCCTTACTGTATCACACTATGGAACTTTTTCTTTCTTATATGTGAAACTATTTTGATGACATCTGAGAGAGGTGGAGTTTATACCAGCATATCCAGTATGAGCCCAAGGGGTGGCCCCAATGCGTGTTTAGACACCGTTTAAATACCGTGTCACATGCTCAGAGGTGAGCGCAAGCACAAGTGGGGGGTCACAGGAGAGCACTGAAGCATGCTGTATTGTGAACACCATTGAGGATGAGCACGATGAACACCGTTTTTTGTGGACACTACTTACTTGCACTTTACGTCTTATTATTATTGAATTGAACTTTTTGGATATGGACATTTGATTTTGCACTTTGATTTTATAGTTTATATCCACACATATATATTGTTTCCTTTTTGCATGTTGCACTTTATGGGACATCTTCATATAAGGATTGTATGTATTTATATACTAGTAGCACTTTTTTGGTTTTAATATATTGAATATTTGCAGCATAATTTTACATATGCACCTCCCAGGTATTGGGGTATATTTTTCTTAGCGCAGACACAATTATTTATATATTTTTGGTTTATGCACGAAATGAAACGTGGTTAGTGTTTGCAGCTTATCTATATTTGTTTCACCTAGGCATCAATCCATTTTTGGCTCACAAGACCTCCACTTAAATAGCCTGTAATTGGGGCCCTTCAATCGATTCTGGCAGGCCTCTAACTCGCAGATTGTGCCTATGGGCCCTATTGTCCAAATCCTCCATATGTCTGTGCATGTCCATTAGGTGCTGGGCATGCACACTTGTGACTTTCTGGACCTGCTGTATAGCTGCCCCGTGCGTCATGGCTGCCGTCTCCACATGTTCCAACCTAGTTGCCACAGCTCTTATCTCCGTTTTAAGAACAAAGAAGTGGTAACCCCCTCAATTGGGACTTTGAATAGACCACCCACTCAAGAATCCATAAAAAAACAATCTTTAATATAGAAAAAAACATATAAAATCCACAAAAGACAAAGATGCACAACATAAATTACATGGAAAATCATAAAAATGTTGTACACATGGTTGGTATGTAATATAAATGCCCAGATGCCCGACGCGTTTCCGCTATGAGGTGTTCAAATACCTTCATCGGGGGCCAAGGGTTCAAACAGTTTAGTGTTCAAATATGTTCCAGTATGATGATTCCATGTTTAAGCAGGCACTACGGACCATGAAGTCCATGTGGACGTTATAAAGTGCGTAAGCTGAAAGTATTGTGTATGTAGGGCACAATCGTAAGGTGCATAATATCTGCAACATCTATTATGTAGTATATGGATCACATCAAAAAAAGTGGGACAACCAGTTTACTAGAAACAGCGGTATAGGCTGAATAGCCCAGGAATAAGTGTCCAAATATCCCACCTCAGACGATTCCTGTCTGTGGCTCAAGCCGTGTGCCATAAAGCGTGTAATGCCTGGATAGATGCCTGGGTCCGTAGTGCCTGCTTAAACATGGAATCATCATACTAGAACATATTTGAACACTAAACTGTTTGATCCCTTGGCCCCTTTTAATTACTGGCTGGCCAGAGCCAGAAGAGTGGTGGAAAACACATTTGGAATCCTGGCCAGCCAGTTCCGACTATTTATGACACCCATCCATATGGCGGAGTATAAACTGAACCATATTATACTTGCGTGCTGTGTTCTCCATAACTTTTTAAGGAAACATTCGGCCAACTATGCTGGCTCAGTTGGGCCTGAGGCCGGGATCATACATCAAACCACACTGACGGCGCTTGAAAGTGGCCGTCCTGGCTTGCCCTCCCTGAGTGCCCGTGATGTCCGGTTACGCTACCTGGAGTTCTTTGCGGGTAGGGGGGCTATCAATATGCCAGACAATCTGTGAAGCCTTTTTATAATAAAAAAAAAAGAAATTCTTTGTGGACATTTACTGCTTGTGTTTGTTTTAGCTGACCCTGACAGAAATGCGTTGAGTCCAGAAAATGTCATGATTGTGTAACCTTATTATACAAAGCACTGTTGGCTGTTATTTCCTAAATGCAAAAACACATTTCACTACAAGTGCACTTGCAACTGCACTGAAACTGCACTTGTAGTGCAAAGAGGATTTGCCCTTAACAAATAACCCCCCATTTTTGCTGAAACCAGCAATTACATCACCCTAAAAGTGTTGTAGTGTTGAGACAATAATCCACACATTCTTGAGTAACCAACTTTTTTATACCTGCACAATCACATGTGCATTTACCAAAGGTTTTTTAAAACAAACCAACATGTTTGTTGTATAACAACTTTTGGAGTAGCATTATCAAAAATCGAAATGTCCATTTAAGATAAACACAGGTCTGTGTAAAACCAACAAGAAAGCCAAAAAACTTGAACTTACAAAGTTCACATTAGGTATAACCTGAAGGCTATATCAGACATCAGTATTTAGGAACTGGGTTTGATATAGCGTTCAGATGGGGGGAAATCACCCCTGGAAAAGCCAAATTTGGAAGATGCACACCAATTTACGAATGTCAACATGTGCTATCTGCCATCAGGGGGGATCAAGGGACGTGATTTGGGGGGAGCAAGCCCTTCCTCAACGCTACTTTATAAATGAGGAAGGGGTTGCACCCCCAAAACGCGTCCATTGATCTCCCGTGGTGGCAGATAGCACATGTTGACACACTGTGTGTATCCTCCAAATTTGGCTTTTCAAAACATTGCAAAAAGTTTTAAAAGATTGGACCACAATCCAAAAAGTGATTTTGTGGGGTTTTAAATTCGCCCCAAAACATCAATGATGTTATTATTTTTTTTAATCACATCATTGATTTTTTGCTGTATGTTTTGCATTACACCCCATGATCTCCCCGATCAGGATCTGGGCACTTTCTGATGTGAAAGGATCTGGATCCCTCACATCACCTAAAAAGAGAGAAACAAAACAAAAACAGGTATCAAAAATCTGCCACCATCCATCTCTTTTACCTGAGCCTGTGGTCGCAGACACTCACCTGTTGTGGTGCCAATCTCCACCACATCTTCTTCTTCCTCCTGCTCTTCTTGGGTTGGTGTTAGTTCCCCTTCTTCCAGAGGTGGGGGGTCTGTGGTCTCCTCGGATGACGGGTGTCCTCCGAGTCTTTTCTCCCCTATGTAAAACAAAAATGGTATAATTAGCACACAGATATTTGATGGCAGAACTAGAAATAGGAAACATTGCTTGGAAGTGGGGTAAAATTGTCTATTTTGGCAGAGTTCCAAGATGTATTTTTTTTATTGGCCTTTGTCAAGCTGCAATACTTTACCTGTTTGGTACAAGCTTCACAGATGTAGCCCCCCTATAGTATACACTGGAGCACCTGTGTGGCCCCCCTAATAAAAATGGTGTTCTGGTGTCCCACACTAGTGCTCCAGTGTCCAGATGTGAAAACAGCTGCTCAGTGTCCTCTCCTTACACACAATCTAGTTTGCATTTCATTCGAGTAACAAACCCATCTACACAAACAAATATTTGGCATCCAAGTAGGCCCAAAAAAAATGTGGGAAAATGCATATGGCCTAAACAATGGTGTTTTAGAGGCCGAAAGAAAAATGTTTGATACGAACGAATAATGGGCCCATGAACATTAAAGTTGCCCTTTTAAACGTTACAATTAATAAAAGCATATGGAACAGCACGAACGGAATAAAGACAGAAAGAATAGGAACACAGCACAACTACTTACTTTTTTGCAGCACTCTCCGGATCTTTCGGTACTGCTCTGGCTCTCTCAATTTCAGGTCCGACCACCACTTCCTGAGCTGATCTTTCGATCGTCGTACCCCGAAATTCTTGTGCAGACTTTTGATCACTTTCGCCATGATCTTGGCCTTTCTGATATTGGGGTTGGGGTAAGGCCCATACTTTCTGTCATAGTCGGACTTCTTCATGATGTCGACCATCTCCAACATCTCCCCAAAGGACATATTTGTGGCCTTAAAACGTCTCCTTCTGGATCGGGACGTGTCCGGATCCGGGCTTTCCTCCTCCTCCTCCTCATTCCTGCAATTATCACGCACCTGCTGTAACTCCGCCATGTGCTCTTCCCCCACTGCGCCGAACGAAAAGGGGCGGGGAATAGACTAGAAAGAACGTCAGGGGCGGGCGGAGTTACGCGCATGCGCAGTGTGTATAAAGCATAACACGCGTGCGTATTACGTACGATCTGTGAGCGGAGGAAGGAGCATTGGACGCGCCGATCGTAAGAACGAAGGTAAGAGACAAACTTGTGCCTATACTGCTTCTACATTGAGGCCTATATTGTAAGAAGATTAGGAGAGTTTTGTCTGACATTAGGCTTTGTCTTGTGTTGTGTCTTGCAGTGAACATGGATATGCTACTGAAAGACAATGACTTCATCTCAGTATTCGTAGATATGTTAAGGGAGCTGCCCTGTCTGTGGGAGATTAAACACCCCCATTTCAAGAACCAAGCAAAGAGGAAGGCAGCACTGGAGCAATTGTGTGAAATTGTGAAGCAGGTGATCCCCACAGCAGACATCACCTATTTAAAGAAATTAATTGGTGGCCTGAGGAGTACATATCTAAGGGAGCGCAAGAAAGTCCTGGATTCACAGAGATCCGGAGCAGCAGATAACATCTATGTCCCCAGGATGTGGTACTACGACAGGCTGCATTTTCTGGCAGGCCAGACTGAACCCAGGCCATCCCTCTCCAGTCTTCCTTCCACGCTTCCTTCCCCCCCGGCTGAGGCTTCTGACAGCCAACCTGGGCCTTCCAGGCAACAACACAAGGAGGAGCCCAGATTGAGCCAGGTATAGCATTCCTCTAAATATTTCTGCTTGTCCAATCAATGATGTTAACTAGATGTTAGTTGGGAGTACTAATTTATGATTGTGATTGATGATGCAACAACTAAAACCATGTCCCTTTTTCATACACAGAGAAGTCTCAGCCAGGAGATGGCCGGCCCGAGCCGGCTGGCTGATCTGCAGGTCCCTCCACCCCCACTGGAAAGAGAAAGTAGCAGTAGGAGGAGTGCCCTAGAGGAGGCTACAAGAGGACTCTTTTGGAGGGCTACAGAGGTCCTGGGAGCAGGACAGACCGTGGAGGAGGACATTGCTGCCGTCATTGCATATAAAATGCAGAGGATGGAGGAGGGCCAACAAGTCATGTGTGAGGCGCTCATATCGGAGGCTCTTAAGAAAGGTATGAGGGGCCAAATTACAGCTTAGACACACCTTTGAGATGGTCCTCCTCCTGCAGGTCCTCCTCCTCGTCCTCCCTCTCCTCCAGGTCCTCCCAGTCCTCCTCCTCCTCCAGGTCCTACTCCTCCTCCTGCCACATCTCCAACAGCACAGCCACAGCCAGGAAGGAAGCGTGAAAGGAAGACCAGAAAGTGAGGACCCTGGATCCAGTCTGGTCGGCCAAAAAATGCAGCCTCTTGTGGTACCACAGCCTGGGGACACAGATGTCATCTGCTGCTTTCCGGATCTCTGCGAATTCTGGACCAGACTGCCCTCCCTTACATATGGACTCCTCAGGCCACCAATTTTGATGTTCAAGGTTTGGTTCTGAGCCCTTAATAAAGGATTTTTGTTTTGAATTATACTTGCCTATGTGTGTTTTACTTCAAAAAGGACAGTTTGTTTGTGAGGATTCAGGTACATTTCAAATATACAATGTAAAATGAACAAGGGACACCAACACCAAACAATCTCCTGCAGATTAAATAATAAAAGATATCAATGGTGTTGGGGTAACTTGACACACAAAACACACACAAAAATATTCTGGAGTAAAAATAAAAATAACATTGAACAAAGATCAGCCTTTGAAAAAATACAAACATTAAATAAAAAAAAAAGGCTTAAAATCCCAAAAAAAAATTAAATAAAAAAAAAAAAAATTATGTCAGATGTGACAACTAATAACAATATATTCAGGGAATCCCAATAAAAAAACAAAAATAAAACTTTGTGAGAAGTGTGTGTGAATATGAGCAGCAAAACTACTTAATTCTTGTCACATTATAAAGAAGAAGAGAGTGCGCTGTATTAAACCATTTTTAACATTTCAGCGTGACGAAAGTGCTGTATGCATTGCGAACGGTAAGTTTACCAGAACGAGCTGTTCCGTCTTGGAATTTCTCCTGAGCATGCGTGGCACTTTGTGCGTCGGAACAGGCCACACACGGTCGGAATTGACGCGATCAGATTTTGTTGTCGGAAAATTTTATCTCCTGCTCTCCAACTTTGTGTGTCGGAAAATCCGATGGAAAATGTCAGATGGAGCCCACACACGGTCGGAATTTCCGACAACACGCTCCGATCGGACATTTTCCATCTGAAAATCCGACCGTGTGTACGGGGCATAACAGTGTAAATTTGCTGTCTCCTCAAAATAACTCAACACACAGCGATTAATGTCAAAACTGCCAGCAACAAAAGTGAGTACACCCCAAAGTTAAAATGTCCAAATTGGGCCCAATTAGCCATTTTTCCTCCCTGGTGTCATGAGACTTGTTAGTGTTACAAGGTTCCAGGTGTGAATGGGGAGCAGGTGTGTTAAATTTGGTGTTATCGCTCTCACTCTGTCATACTGGTCACTGGAAGTTCTACATAGCACCTCATGGCAAATAACTCTCTGAGGATCTGAAAAAAAGAATTGTTGTACTACATAAAAGTGGCCTAGGCTATAAGAAGATTGTCAAGAAGATCCATTTAGATTTTTTGGGGGAATCCTTCTTACCATAATTTTCTTTGCCAATGTAACCAAACATGTTATTTCCCTCAAAATGGTAAAACCCTTACATCCCTATTATTATTTTGTCCCACTTGTATAGACTAAAAGGTTTTTCTTTATACATTTGACTCATTCGTTTTACAGCCATTACACCCCCGTAGGCTAAAATGTATAATTGTTTTGACAAGAATCCCCAGAATTGTCATGTAGCGCAAGAGAGTGTCCTTAGTAAACTCCAAACAGAGTGATATGGAGCTTACACAGAGCTTTCTGCAAGTAAATGGAAAATAGAGATAAGAAGAGCAGACAGGTACTACATATACTGTAAGTAAAATGTGAGTAATGTACATCCTTTAACCCTTTATATCAATGATGAGTCACATAGAGCTCAAAGTAACCATGCCCAGTAGTTGTTGCCTGTTTTCTTTTCTTCTATTTTAGCTTATGTTGAGGAAAGCATGGCCTTCAGCCTCCTGGGATATCCTGCAGGAACAGGGACATACAGTGACTGGAGGGTGGACCTGGAGGTATGCCATTGTGGGCTGATTGAAAGAACCTAAAAGAGAAAGTCTGCTCCCAATAAAATAAGAAAAAAAATTGGTGGTGCAGGACCTATACTGTGGCAGCGAAGCAGAAGATCACAGGAGGACAATGAATGGATTCATTGAGCAGGTGAGCATGCTTTGTGAAGAAAAACTTGCATACCAGGTAAGAGAGGTTGAGAAAAACTTGGTTGTGGGAAAAAATAAACACTGACACTTGCAAATGTCAGAATCTTATGAACGGTGGCACTCAATACAGTCAGCAAAGCTGAAAGGGCATCATTAGTACATTTTTTGAAGTAATACCCTAAGCTGGCTATGGATCCAAAATGTGTTAGAAGCTGATTGTTGTAAAGAGGTTTTATCACTATACCACATATAGTCACATAAGGCTTTAGAAAAAATGGGACTTACAGAGCACATAGTAAACTGTAACATTTTTGTTATATTCAGCCTCCAGATAGTATGTTTCTTTTTTTCAGACATGGCAATCATACCTTTCAGAGTTAAACCTGATTTTTAACAAAAAAAGGGATATCTCCTAAAAAGGGGTCACGTGAGTCTTAATGCAAATTTGGCATGAATGTTTCACCTTTAATTTGGCCTGAAAAAAGTTACTATGAAAACTGTTAAATCCCCCAGGAAATTCAGATGTGAATTTGCATGAAACTTTGTCACCTACTTTCACAAATGTGAGGATATATGTTATTCATTAAAAATCTTATTAATTTGCTAAAAATGATAGAATATTTTACCATTGAAACGCTTATGAATAATGTAAATAGCTATTTTTATGAAATATTCCAAGATAACATCCTAAAAGGCATCCTCAATGCCTTAAGTTAATTTAAATTATTAGTACTTGACTAGTTTGTGAGTTTCTAATAATCATTGTACTGAACTCCCATATTAATACTGTAGCACCCACCTAGGTAGGTGCTAGAAGAGAATATAGTTTTTGGGTCTTTCTGCTTACTAGGAAGGCTGTTAGGTAAATTTAGATGCTCTCTGCCTACCAGGGAGCAGGGATCCATTGATAGGGTCTGCTCACGGTGCTCAGGTGCTGCTTATGTCGGCTAAATGTTTCACACTGCTCCAATAGGGGGGCATATTGGTCGATGGGAAGAAACCTGACAAATGAGAGCCCAGGCATAATTACAGCGCTAGCCATTAGCAGAGGAAAGTGCCTCAGTGTATGTTGGGTGACTGTATATATGCCAATGCACATGTGCCCGGGGTCTTCGGCTGGAGAGCTGGGTCCCGGAGGGAGGGTGCGGTTTCCCCTCCTCTGTAGAAGCTGCCATGTGGCTTTAGGTTGCTGACCTGAGTGCCTGAAGCTGAAAATAGCTGCAACCCAGATGTCCTACAGAGCTAACTGGAAGGCGGACATGCCAGAAAGGATATGATTTGGCCTACAGTGAGTACAGATCTGTGTCATGGGGCCTGTCCAGCGAGGGCCCAGCTAGAAGAGTCAGAGGATGGGTGTTAGTGAAAGTGGATGCTAGAGACTGTCTTGAGGATAAACAGTTTCATGAAGTCTACTGCCAGAGCAAGCAAAGGACTTAGGGCTAGTTTACACTTGCTTCAAAACATGGCTTTGGACACGCTTTGTTAAAGCTTTCTGAACGCCAGTCAAAGCCCCTGTCACTAAATAAAATGGTTAGCTTACAGTCCTGTTTACATCTTGTTTTTGCTTGGTGCTTCAATGAGGCTTTGATGAGGCTTCAGTGGGGCTTCGATGAGGCTTTGATGGAGCTTCGATGAGGATTCGATGAGCCTTTGGTGGGGCTTTGGTGGTGATTTGGTGGGGCTTTGGTGGGGCTTTGTGAGACGCTTTGAAGCACCACTAAAGTTACATGGGTTATCATTTTTCAAACGTAGCCGAAGCAAAGCAAAAGTAAGGTGTAAACAGGACTGTAAACTAACCATTTTATTTAGTAACAGAAGCTTTGACTAGCATTCAGAGAGCTTTAACAAAGCCTCTTTCAAAGCCTTGTTTTGAAGCAAGTGTAACCTAGCCGTTAGCCCTGGTTCACACTGGAGCATTTTGACATGCGATTTGACATGTCAAATCGCATGTTAAATCAGCGGCAATTGCCATCAATGCATCTGCACTGGTTTCTGTACTACTTTTTGCAATTTCGGGCTGCAATTTACATTGACATCTGTGCAGAAACCTGCACAGATGTCTCTGAAATCGCGGCCGAAATCGGGACTGACATGCGGGAGGGAAATTGTGCGAGTTAAGCAGAACTCGCATGGCTTCATTCCCGCAGCTCAGTGTGAACCTGGGCTTAATGTGTGTTGAAGCTGAAGCAAGTATAAATGAGCCCTTATTTCTCCCATACCAGTGTAGTATGGTATAACAGCAAATCTGTTACCACATCTAACATGTGAGGCCGAGTGAGAGTTGTCCTCAGTTGTAATTAGTTCCAGTTGGAATATCCCACTATTCCTGTCTCCTATCCAAGTTCCAACAATAAATACAAAAAAAAAAAAACCCCTGGTTGATTATTGAAAATGAGTGGATGAGAGAACGGGCGGTTATGTGAAAACCCTTAGTAACTGGCTGCAAGATAAGAAGGGGAAAAGCCCAGGGAAGTCTACACAAAGCAATCCCTAGGGGGGCAGTGCTACATTACTATAATATTTTTTTCAGACAATAAAGCACTAGTGAATCTAAATAAGTTATTTAAAACATTTATGTAGCACCACTGCTAAAACTTGCAGGTAATTGAAGATTTCTAAAAATTGTGAATCTGAACTCTGGGAAAACAGCTAAATACACAAATGAAATATATATGTGAGGTGTTTTTTTCCTGCTGCAGGGTCTGCATATCTGTCCCTATAGTTCTGGAATTTACACAGCCTTACTACACAGCACATGGGGGACCATTTCCTCTATTTTATTTAAAAACTGCTGAAGGGATGCAGTAGTATCCTCTCTTCACTCTAAAGCCTCGTACACACAATATAATCTTTGCCCGACCAAGCGTCTGCTTTTTGTCAAAAGGGCATGTGCCAGGATCTTGTCTTGCATACTAACAGTACACAAATTGTTGGTCGACAACATAAACATAGTGACATACTAGACGTACTTCGAGACTATAAAGAGGAAGTTAATTTCTCAAGCGCCACCCTTTGGACTCCTTCTGCTAATATGGTGTTAGTAGAGGTTTGGGGAGTGTTGATTCGCGCTTTTCAGTTTGTTTCTGAACGGCTGTTCTTCAACCAGCCACGTTGCATAATTGGAGAAGAGAACGTGTGATTATTGGGCTAGGAATTATTGCTTTGACCCAAGTCCAGTCCAGGAACAAGAGGAGGAGGAGTTCTTGGACCAAAAATTGGTTGCTTAATCATGACCAATTATGTAATATGACATTGCTCCAGAAGAATAATCCGGATGATTTTTGGAATTACAGCACTCAGCATCCTCTATTTCAATATTGCACTCATTTCACGGTGCTCTTTTTCTATCACCGCACCGATCACCTGGTGACGATGTGCACTTGTGTGGAGACAGGGCATTGCAACTTGTCATCCCTTTTCAGCTTATCCCTGCTGGCTCTCCTCATCATGGGAACGCTGCACTCCACAGATGTCTGTCGTGGGAGGCGCAGCTATGGTAATGACGGCTTCAACGTCAGATCCTCCCACCTAAACACACGCCTCATCGCCTCTGCGCATGCACCGGCATCCGGCGCTTATCCATAAAAATGAAAACAACCAGCAGACAGTTGCTAGCACCCACCGAGGCAGGCACCCCCTCGTGAGATCCACATATTAGAAGGTAAGCACCTACCCAGCAGGTACACCAATATCCCATCCACTGCCCCCCCCCTCATTGGGCAACTCATATTTCAACCTATTCGCATTTATGTCTGTTCAGGATTTGGCTTTGTGCCAACCATCATGGGACTGTCCCTGGATATTTCTCCATGCAGCCGGCACACCACAGGCTCCTATGAATGGTTCTCCTCTAGTTGGCTCGCTTATTACTCGGCTGGGTAAATATACCATTTTGTTCCTCTCCCCACACACTCGGGACTGTTTTCCAGCATTCTTTACACCTGAGCACTTTACGGCGCTCTTCATTTTCCATCCACCATTTTAGCACATTATCCTCTGAACGGCACTCTGTGACAAGGGCCTCATTTCGACGCCCCATCTTGCATTTCTGCATCCATCTATTCATTTGTCTTTTTCCTGCAGCACCTTCTCTCTTCCTCCTCTGTTCGTTTCCCCCTCTCCTTTTCCACACATGCACTAACCTCATGTGGGAACTGAATAACCAACTAATACCTACACTTCTCTCACAGACATCATTTTCTCAACATATATACTATCCTTATATAATTTCGGTCTGGCACAAATGAAAATACAATATTTGATCTGAGGGGCCATGAGTGCTACATGAACACAAGGTCATTCCTAGAGGTATGTATTACGTCTAATATATATGCTTTTTACATTGTCATACTATGCATGTTTAGTATAATTAACTGTGATCTTTTACATCATGTACAGTTACCCACCTATATTTGTGCATGTCTGGTTCTAGGACCTATTCACAGCTCATTCTCAGAACATGATGTTTTCTCTCTGACATGTCTTTTTGTATATCCCTTGGAATCCATACATGTACACAACATTTTCAACTCTTAAAACCCCTGATGAAGGTACCAGAGTTACCGGAATGCGTCGGGTATCGGGGCACACCACCCCCATGAAAGCACATTAACTATTGTCACCTTGTAGTTTTTCTCTGTTCTTGATTCTCTCTCCATGCTGTATGGAATGATTTATTTTTTATTTTTTTTTGTTTTTCTGATTTTTTAATAGACTGTGTAATATAGACGTTTACGTCTTTTTTTAAAGTAGATCAATAAAATATTTTTTTTACTTAAATGGGTCCGGTGGTCTGTTAACGTCCCAATCCTAGGGGGATTCTTTGTTCAACGATTTATTATGTAAGGGATGGGACCACCACACCCCATATTTGTCATGATGGAAGCCCCCTTCTTGCCCTATATTAAGAAGCAGGACACATGTATGAGGCTTTCCATCACTCCAGAGCAAAGGCTCATAGCCACCTTGCGGTACTTGGTGATGGGGAGAAGTCTCCAGGACCTCAAGCTTATGACTGGGATCTCCTCCCAGGCTCTGGGAGTCATTATTCCAGGGACCTGCTCAGCCGTCATTTAATTCCTGCAGAAGGACTATATTAGGGTAAGTTTTTACCTTTAATATCACATTCTATGTATTTATGTTTGCTAATGTATTTTATTAATTTGTTGATTACAAAATTATCAATTTTGTAGTATGCTGTGAATGTCCTCTTGGTCCTCATGCATGCTGTAAGCTTTTCCTGCTCCTTTTTTGGCATGCATATTTTCCTTCACTAACCTCCCAGCATGCAATCCTGGGCCCATACACACCTAGCCTAGAAAATTGACAATGTTTTTGTCAACTACATTTTGGGGCTTACCCTAAACAACCCCTAAAATGTGTACACATGTTATTGTTGTCCTCAAATTCAGGCACAGTGCAAGAGGCCATTTTTTTGGGCCCAAAACTCATTTTTAGCCCTCCCTCCCCCGCAAAAATGCAAAGTCAACAGATCCAAATACTCTATCTGCTGACTTTGCAAAACCCATACACACTATCCCTCTTTTGTGTTCAAATTTGTGTATGAATTCACCAAACCATGTAGTGCAAGGGCCTGCCTGATTACCTATAAATTGAAACTTATTAAGTTTTTGTCTCCTATTATATTGATTGGTTAAATCATAATGTCAAAATGTGCTGCAATTTGGACAGTGTGTATCCAGCTTTTTAGATTGTTACACTTCTTACCTGTCCACTGGAATGCCAATAGTGTGAGTAAGGAGGGGCTGGCCAAAGTATTACTGATTATTTACGCAAACAGCTCTCATGGCAGTGGAGAGGGTTATCTGTCCAAAACATCTACCCATTACCCCGTCCTAAAATTTGTCTAATGGGCCACCAGAAGGGGGGGGGCAATCAGATAAGTTGACCTTTCTTTTATCTTTAAATACTCATATAAGTGTATCTTTGTGTTGGCTAAGCATGTTTGTGTCAAATCTGCTTGCAATGTTATGTGCAGAAGTAATAATTTATTTTTTATTTTTTTAATCCACAGTTTCCTTCCAACCCAGAACAATGGCAGGACGTTGCAGCCCAGTTTCATCATCAGTGGAATTTTCCCAACTGTGGTGGTGCTTTTGATGGCAAGCATGTCCGGATTGTACCACCACCCAACTCTGGCTCCTATTATTTTAACTATAAGGGCTTTTGCAGCATAGTCATGCTAACTGTAGTGTCTGCCAACTACGAGTTCTTGTATTTGCATGTTGGGAAGAACAGCCACAACTCTGAAGGAGGAGTGATTGCGCAGACAGAGTTCTGCAAGCGGCTCCAGAATAGCACCTTAAACTTGCTACCTGTTTTTGACTCCAATCAACCAGGCACTCTACAAGATAAACCATGTGGTCCTGTGCTGCTGTATTCTACATAATTTTTTAGGAAGAAATGCTACTAGCTACTAGGGATGAGCCGAACACCCCCCGGTTCGGTTCGCACCAGAACCTGCGAACGGACCGAAAGTTCGCACGAACGTTAGAACCCCATTGACGTCTATGGGACTCGAACGTTCGAAATCAAAAGTGCTCATTTTAAAGGCTAATTTGCATGGTATTGTCCTAAAAAGGGTTTGGGGACCCGGGTCCTACCCCAGGGGACATGTATCAATGCAAAAAAAACTTTTAAAAACGGCCGTTTTTTCGGGAGCAGTGATTTTAATGATGCTTAAAGTAAAAAAAAAAAGTGAAATATTCCTTTAAATATCGTACCTGGGGGGTGTCTATAGTATGCCTGTAAAGTGACGCGTGTTTCCCGTGTTTAGAACAGTCCCTGCACCAAATGTCATTTTTAAAGGAAAAAATCTCATTTAAAACTGCTTGCGGGTTTAATGTCATGTCGGGTCATGGCAATATGGATGAAAATCAGTGAGACAAACGGCATGGGTACCCCCCAGTCCATTACCAGGCCCTTTGGGTCTTGTATGGATATTAAGGGGAACCCCGCACCCAAATTAAAATAAGGAAAGGCCCTATATACTCTGAACAGCAGTATACAGGCGGTGCAAACAAGACAGGGACTGTAGGTTTGTTGTTAAGTAGAATCTCTTTGTAATTTTGAACGGGTACATTTTTAACGTGTTTAGCTCCAGCCAAAAAATCTTTTTTAAGCTTTTTGGAAAACATAGGGAAAGGTTATCACCCCTGTGACATTTGTTTTGCTGTCTTTCCTCCTCTTCAGAAGATTTCACCTCACTTTTTGTCCCAATGAAAAATGTTTTTTGAAAATTAGGGTTTTTTTGTGGAACAAGGATTGGAAAGCATCAGTGGAAAGGAGAAATTGTTTTCCCATATTAACTCTTACAGGAGAGAATTTCCCTTCCTAGGGGTAGATTTCATCTCACTTCCTGTTGTCTCCTTCCGTTTGCAAGTAGGAGTCGTTTGTAAGTTAGATGTTTGAAAGTAGGGTCCTGCCCTATATACTCAGCAGAAATTTGGGCCTTAGGTGTTGCTGTGGCCACAACACTGTAAGCCCTCACTGGGCCCTGCTGTGAAATATTAGATCAAGAATTGTAATTACATGCCCCTGTTGAACAGGAGCTGAAAAATTAGGCCTTAGGTACTGGTGCTGGTGCCACAACACTGCAACCCCTCACAGACACTCTAGTTGGAACGAAGGAACGAGCCCTGCTGCAAAGTATTGCATCAAAAATTGTAATTACACGCCCCTGTTAGACAGGGGCAGAAAAATTGGGCCTTAGGCACTGGTGCTGGTGCCACAACACTGCAACCCCTCACAGACACTCTAGTTGGAATGCAGGAACGAGCCCTGCTGCAAAGTATTGGATAAAAAATTGTAATTACATGCCCCTGTTAGACAGGGGCAGAAAAATTGGGCCTTAGGCACTGGTGCTGGTGCCACAACACTGCAACCCCTCACAGACACTCTAGTTGGAATGCAGGAACGAGCCCTGCTGCAAAGTATTGCATCAAAAATTGTAATTACACCCCCCTGTTAGACAGGGGCAGAAAAATTGGGCCTTAGGCACTGGTGCTGGTGCCACAACACTGCAACCCCTCACAGACACTCTAGTTGGAATGCAGGAACGAGCCCTGCTGCAAAGTATTACATCAAAAATTGTAATTACACACCCCTGTTAAACAGGGGCTGAAAAATTGTGCCTGGCTGTCCACTGGTGGTGGCGCCCAGAACCAAAAATGTTCTTACAAGCTATCAGCGTGATGATTGAGGAGGAAGAGGATAATTACTCAGGGATAGTCACTCAGCATCAGCATAGGCAGTCTTTGAAGGGATCTGAGATTTCAAAAAAAATTATTCAGTTACATCAGCATCAGGTGCTTGGTAGCTGGTGGTGATCCAAGACTGATTCATTTTTATGAAGGTCAGCCGATCGACCGAGTCGGTGGACAGACGCACCCTGTGATCGGTTACCACGCCTCCAGCAGCACTGAATGTGCGTTCCGAAAGAACGCTGGATGCAGGACAGGCCAGTAGCTCAATTGCATACTGTGCAAGCTCTGGCCAGTGATCCATCCTCAAGACCCAGTAACCCAGAGGATTTTCGGTGGGAAAGGTGTCTAAGTCTGATCTTGCCCCTAGGTATTCCTGCACCATGTAAAACAGACGCTGGCGATGGTTGCTGGAACCAATCATACCTTGGGGCTGCGAACCAAAAAATTGTCTGAACACATCGGTCAGACGGCCACCTTCTCCACGGCTCCTTCTTTGACTGACCGAAGCCTCAGCAACACGTTGTCCAGAAACAGGAGTTTGTAACCTCCCAGTCTCTGGGAACGCACTGCACAGACCTTTCTGCAAGGCCTCCCGAAGATGTTTCATCCTCTGCTCCCTCTGCGATGGCAAGATAAGGTCCGCAACCTTACCCTTGTAACGTGGATCAAGGAGGGTTGCCAGCCAGTATTGGTCCTTCTCCTTGATACCACGAATACGAGGATCCTTACGCAGGCTTTGCAGGATCAGGGAGGCCATGCAGCGTAGGTTTGCTGAGGCATTCGGTCCGGAGTCCTCTGGGTCACTAAGGACGACAACGTCCGCAGCCACCTCCTCCCAGCCACGTACAAGTCCATGTGTTTCTTGGGACTGATCCCTTAAAGACTGCTGCTGATGCTGAGTGCCAGGCTCCACCTCCATACTGACACAATCTTCCTCCTCCTCCTCCTCCTCCTCTTCCTGTGTGATCAGCGGGCACGCAGGAACACTGTCTGGATAAAGGGGGCCTTGAGAGCTAAGGAAGTCCTCCTCTTCCTACCTCTGTTCTGCCTCAAGTGCCCTGTCCATTATTCCACGCAGCGTGTGCTCCAACAGGTGGACAAGGGGGACAGTGTCACTGATGCATGCACTGTCACTGCTCACCATCCTCGTGGCCTCCTCGAATGGTGACAGGACAGTGCATGCATCCCTGATCATGGCCCACTGGTGTGGGGAAAAAAAACCAAGCTCCCCTGACCCTGTCCTGGTGCCATAGTCGCACAGGTACTCATTGATGGCCCTCTGCTGCGTGTGCAGCCGCTGCAGCATGGCCAACGTTGAGTTCCACCTGGTGGGCATGTCACAGATTAGGCGGTTCTTGGGCAGGTTAAACTCCTTTTGGAGGTCCGTCAGCCGAGCACTGGCATTATATGACCGGCAGAAATGCACACAGACTTTCCTGGCCTGCCTCAGGACATCCTGTAAGCCCGGGTACCTGCCCAAGAACCGCTGCACCACCAAGTTAAGGACGTGAGCCAAACAGGGCACATGGGTCATTTGTCCCTGTCGGAGGGCAGAGAGGAGGTTGGTGCCATTGTCGCAAACCACCATTCCTGTCTTAAGTTGGCGTGGCGTCAACCACCTCTGAACCTGCCCCTGCAGAGCTGACAGAACCTCTGCCCCAGTGTGGCTCCTGTCCCCCAAGCACACCAGCTCAAGCACCGCATGGCATCTTTTGGCCTGCGTACTTGCGTAGCCCCTTGAACGACTACGGAGCACCGCTGGTTCCGAGGAAGAGGCCATGGAGGAAGAAGAAGAGGAGGGGGTGGAGGAGAGAGGTGTGTCACAATCAGCATTTTGGAGGCGTGGTGGCGGAACAACCTCCAACACTACTGCACCTTGTCCTGCATCCTTCCCAGCTGCCAGCAGAGTCACCCAATGCGCCGTGAAACTTAGGTAACGTCCCTGTCCATGCCTGCTGGACCATGAGTCAGCGGTAATATGCACCTTACGGCTGACCGCCCTGTCCAGCGAGGCATGGACATTGCCTTCCACATGCCGGTAGAGAGCCGGAATCACCTTCCGTGAGAAAAAGTGGCGTTTGGGTACCTGCCACTGAGGAACCGCACATTCCACAAACTCACGGAAGGGGGCAGAGTCTACCAACTGAAATGGCAGCAGTTGAAGTGCTAGCAATTTTGCCAAGCTAGCATTCAACCGCTGGGCATGTGGATGGCTGGGAGCAAACTTCATTCGGCGGTGCAGCAGCTGGGGCAGGGAAATTTGCCTGGTACAATCTGACGTCGGTGTACCAAAAGCAGATTGCCCACAAGTACTTGGCTGTGACACACCTAATTCTACACCTTCATTCCTCTCACTGCAGGTCTCAGAGAGGACTGGAGGTCTAGTGGGGTTGGAAATCTCAGCTGATGAGGAGCAAGGATAGATCCTCTTTGTTCTTTGGTGTGGGTCTTTTAGATACGCTTGCCAACGAACTGCATGGCAGGTCAACATATGTCTGGTCAAGCATGTGGTACCCAAGCGGGAGATGTTTTGGCCACGTGAGATACGCTTGAGACATATGTTGCAAATAGCAGCGGTGCGATCTGATGCACTAGTCTCAAAAAAGGCCCACACCAAAGAACTTTTTGAATAATGCGCAGAGACTGCAGCGCCCTGCACATGTGGAGCTTTGGGGTGTGATGCAGTCAATGTGCTGCCCTTAGGCTGGCCCCTGGAGGGCATCCTGCCTCGTTGGTGATGTGCCGCCTCCTCCTCCTCCTCCTCCTCTCTCCTATCAGGCACCCACGTTGAGTCAGTGACCTCATCATCCCCTCCCTCCTCATCACTGGAGCAAACCTCATGCTCCCCCTGGCAGTATGCTGCAGCAGGGGGAGCATGACTGCCAGATTGCTGTCCTTCTTGGGCACCCCCTCTGTCCGTGCTCATGTTACTGCCTTCATCGAGCTCAGTATCATCATTAGAGCCTTCCAAACGCTGGGCATCCTCCTGGAGCATGTACCCAACACTGTGGTCAAACAGTTCGAGGGAATCCTCAGGAGGACATGGTGGAGCTAGGGAAGGAGTCACTGATGACATTGAGCTGAGGGAAGAGGCCGCTGCTTTGCCAGACAAAGCACCCTGGGCATGGGTGAGAGAGGATGAGGAGGATGAGGACGGCTTGGTCATCCACTCAACCAAGTCTTCCGCATGTTGCGGCTCAACACGGCCAGCTGCCGAAAAAAAGGCCAAGCATGTCCCATGGCCACGTGCTGATGAGGATGCACCGTCTCCACGACCAGCACTAGACACAGAGCCTGCTTGCCCTCTCTTATTGGCTTGTGACTGTCTGCCTCTCCTTCTTGGCCTTCCAGACATACTAATGGCCTGTAGCTGCACTAAGCTGGGATAGAACACCAGTAATTTTCTTCAGGTAGCTTTATATACTGTAACCAGACAAGCCTGCCTGTCAGTAGGAAGATAACAGGAACGGATCTAGCTGAACACTGTGAGCAGGACGCACTGTACTAAATGTAAATAGTCTAGCTGCCTGACCGTGGTACTAATAGGATCAAATAGAACACCAGTAATTTTCTTCAGGTAGCTTTATATACTGTAACCAGACAAGCCTGCCTGTCAGTAGGAAGATAACAGGAACGGATCTAGCTGAACACTGTGAGCAGGACGCACTGTACTAAATGTAAATAGTCTAGCTGCCTGACCGTGGTACTAATAGGATCAAATAGAACACCAGTAATTTTCTTCAGGTAGCTTTATATACTGTAACCAGACAAGCCTGCCTGTCAGTAGGAAGATAACAGGAACGGATCTAGCTGAACACTGTGAGCAGGACGCACTGTACTAAATGTAAATAGTCTAGCTGCCTGACCGTGGTACTAATAGGATCAAATAGAACACCAGTAATTTTTTTCAGGTAGCTTTATATACTGTAACCAGACAAGCCTGCCTGTCAGTAGGAAGATAACAGGAACGGATCTAGCTGAACACTGTGAGCAGGACGCACTGTACTAAATGTAAATAGTCTAGCTGCCTGACCGTGGTACTAATAGGATCAAATAGAACACCAGTAATTTTCTTCAGGTAGCTTTATATACTGTAACCAGACAAGCCTGCCTGTCAGTAGGAAGATAACAGGAACGGATCTAGCTGAACACTGTGAGCAGGACGCACTGTACTAAATGTAAATAGTCTAGCTGCCTGACCGTGGTACTAATAGGATCAAATAGAACACCAGTAATTTTCTTCAGGTAGCTTTATATACTGTAACCAGACAAGCCTGCCTGTCAGTAGGAAGATAACAGGAACGGATCTAACTGAACACTGTGAGCAGGACGCACTGCACTAAATGTAAATAGTCTAGAAGATAACAGGAACGGATCTAGCTGAACACTGTGAGCAGGACGCACTGCACTAAATGTAAATAGTCTAGAAGATAACAGGAACGGATCTAGCTGAACACTGTGAGCAGGACGCACTGCACTAAATGTAAATAGTCTAGAAGATAACAGGAACGGATCTAGCTGAACACTGTGAGCAGGACGCACTGCACTAAATGTAAATAGTCTAGAAGATAACAGGAACGGATCTAGCTGAACACTGTGAGCAGGACGCACTGCACTAAATGTAAATAGTCTAGAAGATAACAGGAACGGATCTAGCTGAACACTGTGAGCAGGACGCACTGCACTAAATGTAAATAGTCTAGAAGATAACAGGAACGGATCTAGCTGAACACTGTGAGCAGGACGCACTGCACTAAATGTAAATAGTCTAGAAGATAACAGGAACGGATCTAGCTAAACTGAATACAGTGTATATATATATATGCAACACCTGGGATGCATATATATACACAATACACTGTAAGTGCAGCTAACTGACTGACTGTTCTGCCTAATCTATCTAACTCAAATCAAATGACACTGTCTGTCTCTCTCTCTCTCTCTATCTATGAACGCCGGAACACACACTACACAGGGCCGCCGTGCAGGCGGCCTTATATAGTGTGGGGCGTGTACTAAATCCCCTGAGCCATAATTGGCCAAAGCCTCCTTGGCTTTGGCCAATTACGGCTCTCTGTTCAGGCGGCGCTGTGATTGGCCAAGCAGGCGGGTCATAGTGCATGCTTGGCCAATCATCAGCAAGCAATGCACTGCGATGCCGCAGTGAATTATGGGCCGTGACGCGCCACACGAATTTGGCGCGAACGGCCCATATCGTTCGCAATTCGGCGAACGGTCGAACAGCCGATGTTCGAGTCGAACATGGGTTTGACTCGAACACGAAGCTCATCCCTACTAGCTACCTAGCCTAGCTGCAAAGTGACGTGGACCCTGCAGTGGCAGGCCCAGCTGAAGAGGCTACAGCTCGGCCGTCTGTGGGTGTGCTGATGGCTATTGAAAATGCTTGTGCTGGCTTGCCCTCACAAATTGACAGAGATTTACGGCAGAAATACTTGGAATATTTTGTGGGTAGAAGGGCAGTGGCTTGGCAGAAAATTGTAGCTGATCATTATTTTTTTTTTTAGATCTTAAACTCCTATTTCATTTGAACTACTGTTGTCTGTGTTTCTTATATGTCTAATATGTTCCCAAATGGGCTTTATTTTGGCCAATTGCTTCAATAGTGCAAATGTACCTTAATTGCTACATGAGGTGACAATATCTTCTTCAGCTTACTATTATGGTGTCCTGTGGGTCTGCTCACACACAATGTTTTTGTTCTTAATGGATCTAATGCATGAAGTTCAAAAACATTATGCCTTTACAACTCCTTTAATTTTTTGGAGGCCTAAAAATTGCAGGAGTTGTCCACATTTAAGAGCACATTGTCACTGTAACTAGAATAACTTACAAAATACACTGGTATTGAGCAATGAAATAATAAGCCACATTGTTTAGTAAAAAACATTTTACTCAAAGCACATTCACGTGTGGTTTAAGGTTTTAAAACAAACCAACATCTTGGTGTATAACATGTATGTTTTGCATTATTTCTCCTTTTTTTGTAGCTAAACAGGCATGTTCTAAAACATTAGATACACATTCCAAACTCACTAACTTACAAAGTTCGAATTTGGTAAAGTGAAGGCCAAACAAGACATTAGTATCCCAAGACTGTGTGAATGTTGCCTTCCTCAGATGGGGTGATCTCACCCCTCTAAAAGTCAAAATTTGAAGCCACGCACACCTAGAGGCATAGAAATTAAATGTCCCTTATAATCCCATGCCTAAAATGTGTGTAGTTATAAACATCATTTTTCTAAACCCACAAAACACACAGTGTGTCAACATGTGCTCTCTCCCATCACGGGGTATCAATGGATGCATTTCGGGGGAGCAACCCCTTACTCTACGCTACTTTAGTTATGAGGAAGGGGTTGCACCCCCAAAATGCGTCCATTGATACCCTATGATGGGAGAACGCACATGTTGACACACTGTGTGTTTTGGGGTTTTTGAAAAATAGATATATGGAACTACACACATTTTAAGCATGGGATCATGGGGGAAATAAGAAAAGAATGTTAAGGCCCAATTTGGGGGCACCTTAGAATTTGGGGTTTTAGATTCTAAAAAACACATAAACATTACAATTCACATTAGTTAGGGCAGTGTTTCCCAACTCTCCTCCTCAAGATGCAAACCCAGGTCATGTTTTCGAGAATTCTTGAATTTGGCACAGGTAATGTTGTCATTTTCACTGTTAGTAATTCGCACAGTCATTTTTTAGACTAGGGAAAATCTAGAAAACAGGACCTGGTGGTGCACCTAGAGGAGTAGAGTGTACAGTTCTGTCCCTAAACTTTCACATTTAAAAGTCATAAAAACACGGTAATTATTAAAAGGGCAAACAGGAGCCAACAAGGGGAACAATAAACTTCAGACCAGGCAAGAGGAAATTGAAATTTGGCAAGCATGTCCACAAAATCTCTTGTTCTTCGATGTAAAGCAGTGGCAGCCTCCTTGATTTGCTCCAGGTCCTTCAAACAATGCAACATATCTGCACTCATTCTGCCAATAGTGCATCGTGGAAGATCATGACCTAGTAAGAAGAGTAAAAAGTATTAGGGGAACAATGGTCAAGTGGCTGAGGCCCTATATAGTGAGTTATGGTCAAGTTGCTAGTCAAATCCTTACCTACCCAGTCTATTGTTACTTGCAACCTGCTTGCCCTTCAGACACCTACACTACTAGGAATGTACACACTGCAACTACTCTGTAATCTTGGCCCTGGTGCCTGGGTCTCCCAAACTCGGGTACCTAGCAAAATTGCCAGCTCCTTCCACCTCTTCCTTCTCCATGCTAATGTTAAGGCACTACTTACTTTGCTAATGTGTGGAGTGGGTATTTGGTTTGGACATCTAAACACTCAACATGTATACACATTTGAAGAAAGATTCCAAGAATACTTACTTGCACAAACAAGAGGCTCCCAAATACTTTCTTCCTCTTCTGGTTCACTTTGGCCCTCACTATGACTCGCAGCAGGGGATTTGAAGTCCACAATGGTAATGTCTGTGCTGGGTCCAGGAGTCAGATGCCATGGCTCCAAAGAAACATCCTGGGTGAGCTGACCACACTCACTTTCCTCTAAAAAGAAACAATACACCATTCATTAAGCCACCCCAAGTCATATCTGTTTCTAACATCCCTTTTGCTACATTAGTTGACCAACCTTGCACTTGGTCTGATGCCAATGTTTGCTCCTAAACCAAAAAATAGGTCCCAAACAGATGGGGACCAAAAGAACAGCGGGGCTTATTGGAAAGGGGTATATATATAGGGGTTGGGAGGCAACTACAAGGTTTAGGTCACAGTACTATATACATGTTTAGAGACAAGCCTCTAAATTTATTCATTGTTACACGTGTGATTTTGGGATTACTGGTGATCCATTCTTGAGGCATCATTTTGAGATCTACAGCAGCACCTATATTTGCCCCATTTGTTCCACGCTGTCCATAGTCTGCATGTTTGCTGTTGCCACAGTCAAAGAAGTATGGCATTTGTGATCGGTGAAGATATAGATCTAGAAATTAGCCAGGCTTTTAGGACAGACACGGTAACCACTCCCTCTCAAGAAGAAGAGGTAAAAACTCGGTTCAAAGAGCACAAAAAATTACTTATTAAACATCTGAATAGAAAGTGGGACGTGTCTTTCCTAGAAACCTATATTAATAACAGGATAGTTCCCAGGGGCCTTAGAGATAAGGTGATACCCGCTGAGCACCTCCACAGCCCAAGATTCTTGGAGAAGTGGAAGGAACTCTGCATAGATCACGGAGTATCCGTTATGAAATTAATTGTCGAAGAGGAGAAAATTCAACTAGCAGAATTAGTTCAAGCAATTGCAGAAAGCTCCCAAGGACTAGAACCCTTCAAAGAACTGGAGGAGTTCCAGAAACTTAATGAGGCCCTGAGGAAAGAGGTAGAAAGAACCCAGTCTACATTAAAAACAACTAAACAATCCAAATTTAGACGGGACCTGAGCGACTGGGAAAAGGGAGACATCTTTGATTTAACCCCACGCCGGAGTCGTAGTAGTTCCAGGAGAAGAAATAATAGATCATCCTCCAGGGGTAAAAAACCTGTAAGTGATACGGAGGAAGACAACCTGACTAAGACGGTGACTTTTTTAGAGGGAGAGGGGGCGGCGGGCGAAAACAAGGACAATCACCCAGACGTGAATTCAAACCAGCACAAACAACGAGCCCCCGAACCCCAGAGACAGATAGCCAGAGGAGGAACACGAACTCGGAGCCAGCGAAAATAAATAGGTCATCCACCGATAAGGTGGCTGAGGAGGATATGAAAGTTATCAATCTGTCAAAATTTGAATTAAGCAAAAGACACTTTGACCTCTTACAAAGAGGGATGTCTTTTTCACCCACTAGTCAAATGGATGAATTCACGGTATTCAAAGATGTTACCCTGTTTATACGGAAGGTATTTTTACGCTTCATCCATACAAACAACTCAGGGCCCATAACTGCCAAAGACACTACTATAAGCCAGGATGAAGAAATGCTGGCCATCCTCAGCTCCCTCTTGGAGGAAAATGAGCGAGAGGAAGCTGAGCATGACCCATATAGAAGACAGGCTGAATTAAACATTAAATCTACCAAGATGCCCCCACTCAATAAAAACAGGTGGCTAAGTCTCTTCCTGGATATGATACAAACAGATCTATCCAAGGTGAACTGGAAATTTAAAAATAACAATGAGGACAATTTGTCCCTGGCGGAACGTAAAGCGATTCGTGAACTGTCAGAAGCCCCACAGTTGGTTATTAAGAGGAGTGACAAAGGGGGGAATGTGGTACTCCTAGAGGAAAAAAACTATGAAAAGGAGGTTTTCCGCCTGCTTGGCGATGTCAAAACATATAAAAAACTGTCTAGTGATCCCTTCCCGAACCTAGTCGCTAACCTTAATGACAAACTGAAATTGGCGGCAGAAGCAGGACTATTGAGCAAACGAGAACTAAACTACCTCACTGTCCAGGAATACAATGTACCAATATTCTATATCATTCCCAAGGTACACAAATCGCTTGAAAACCCTCCAGGGAGACCAATTGTCTCAGCAATAAGAGGTCCCCTTGAGAGAATGGGAAAATATCTAGATAGCTTACTAAAGGAGATGGTTACAGATCTGAGATCTTATGTGAAGGATACAGGCGATGTTCTGAGACATATCTCACAGATCAATGTACAGGGAGAGGTACTCCTAGTGGGGATCGACGTCGAATCTTTGTACACGTCGATTCCCCATGAATGGGGAATCAAAGCAGTTAACACCTTTTTGGACAGACACTTTCCTAGTCACGGCCCACAAAACGAGTTTTTGGTGGACCTTCTGTCTTTTGCACTCAAAAACAATTTTTTCCAATTCCTGTCCAACTTCTATCAACAAACTAATGGCACCTCTATGGGTGCACCATGGGCCCCAGCTTATGCCTGTCTACATTTGGGACTATGGGAGGAGGAGGTCGTATACGTCTCGCCGATGTACCTGGGCCATGTACACACGTGGCTCAGGTACATCGACGACGTGTTTGTCATTTGGAGGGGCAACCATGACACTTTGGTACAGTTCATTGATTTTCTCAATATCAATGAACGCAATATCAAACTAACATACTCATGGGACCATGATAAAATTTCCTTCCTAGATCTGTTTATCAGCAGGAGGGGCTCCTTGTTGGAGACACAGACTTACCGCAAGGAGACCTCTGCAAACACACTCCTCAGAGCAGATAGTCACCACCCAAAATGGCTTAAGGACAGTATCCCCGTGGGCCAATTCCTCCGTATCAAGCGAAACTGTTCCAACAAAGAAAACTATAGGAGGGAAAGTGACGAGCTCTATAAATGTTTTCGGGAGCGTGGATACTCACATAAACAGCTTAGGAGGGCAAAACTCAAGGCAGCAAGTAGAGAACGCCCCTCCCTCCTGGATGGCAGACAATCAAAAAACCTACGACCCACCCTTCCCTTACCCCCGACCCAAGAACCGGTGAGAATTATCACAGATTTTGGATCCCAATGGGACACAGTCAAAACCATCTTAGAGAAACACTGGGGTATACTTACCAACACCCCAGGTATAGCCCAGATAGTGGGACCTAATCCCAAAATGGTTGCTAGGAGAGCCAGAAATTTAGGTGACTCCTTAATCCACTCGGAACATACGAGAACGGTAAATGATTCGTGGCTCTCTCGATTTCCCAGAAGCAAGGGGATGTTCCCCTGTGGACACTGTCAGTTGTGTCCTTATGTGCACAGGACAAGTACCTTCAGTGATTCTTTAAATAATAACAATTTCGAGATAAAAAGTCTCATTAATTGTGCCACCACCAGGGTCATATACATGTTGACATGCCCCTGTAGGAAAATCTATATTGGCAAGACAAAACGGCAGTTCAGGATTCGCCTAGGGGAGCATATGAGGGAGATCTTGGAGAAAAATCCGGAAAAACCTATAGCCAGACATTTTGCCCAATACCACCAGGGCAAACTGTCTGGCATGCAGGTAAAAGGAATTTATGCCCTGAATCTCTCCCCCAGAAGAGGGGATTTTGACCAAATCCTACAACAAAAGGAAAAAAGATGGATCTTTCGCCTGTCCTCTTTGTCTCCCCTGGGCTTGAATACTGAACTGAACCTCCAGCCTTTCCTTGCAGTATGAACATCTGCATGGATGGGCCTAGCATACAAAACGCCAACATTTGATCCACCTAGACTACTCCCCAAAAATGGGTAACCTTCTCAATAGAGCAATGGCCTGATCTTTGAATCTATCCTCTCGACTCAGGTACTTCCTTATTCTGGGACCTAAAGGGTTCGTTTTTCCTTCCCTTTCCTCTTCCCCCCCTTTCCTGCCCCTTTCTTCCCTTCCCTGTACCCTTTTCCCCCCCTTTTTGTCCCTTGTATCTCACCGATCCACCTCTCTTTGTGTTATAATTTTAATTTAATTAACTTCTATGTCTTGGAGTGTCCGCCTTTTGGGTATATATCTGTTTCCTGTACTGTGTATCGTGTGCTGCATAGACTAACAATAGCCTTTTCAATATGTTACCTCTATACACACTATCTGTAATAGGTATATGTTTGGCAGATAGGGATACTTTGTATACGAAGACGGGCTGTATTTTTCAGAATTTGGGCAGGTAAAATGTATACCCATCTGTAAATAAGGACACTCGATCATAAAATAAACCACAAGCAACAACAAACATGCAATGAATGACAGCTTGGACATACACAGACTTGATATATATCTCCTTCATTGATTCCAGCTTGGTGGGCGTGTTAGAGGGAGGGAGTATTATAAGAAGGAGCCCTCACACACCACCTGTACGTCCAGACGAAGCTACACAAGTTTATGTTGTGAAACGCGTTGACGTCATCTCGTCCGGACGTCATGCCCGCTGTCATCCCCCGTTGGGGCTAGCCGGCTCATCGATCGAGAGGACGTTCCGCTCCATGCTGTGAACGAACCGTGGGGAAGGAAATAGATGCAGCTGCACGGCCATCCATTTACCCTACACCTTCTGATCCAGGGTGTATGAACAACCATACCGGGACAGTGTCTGGTACCATTTATAGCGACCAGTGGAGCAGCTAAAATACACAGAGGCTACCGCTATCCGGCATCACATAAGGATTCCCAGCTGGGACCCGGGAGTGGTAACGTACACAGCCATCTGTATATGTAGTGCAGTTCATGCACAGTATTGTCTGTTCCCACCACAGGGAGGCTATATGTAGGAGTACCCATAACATTCCGGAAAGTACTGTACATGACAGCAATTAGCCGTACACTACTTTGTATCCTGGACACTACAACCTATCTATTTCATATGGAAGGCCGGCACATTTTCGTCATTTACATCAATTGATGTCCCAGGACTCATCCCGGCATCCCTGCCCACGGTCACCAACCTCTCTCTCCCCCACACCCCTTGTCCCTTCCTCTCCCATTCCACCTCCCCTCCCCTCCCCCCCCCCTCCCCCAAACCCTCCCCACCCCACTAATTGAGCCACCCCTCCCCCGGGGGTATTGATGTCTGCTTCAGCAAAACCTCATTCAGCAATTGCTGCATACTTCTCATTGTTGGTTTGCGCAGACATCAATAAGCTTTGACGTCCGGACTGTTGTTTTTTGTATGTCTTGTTACATGTTCCCCATGTCTGTGTGTTTTTCGTTTCTGACCAATTTAGATTTTGGTCATATTTTACTAGGGCAAGGCCACTCCATGGTTAAGCTGCTGTACATTTCTTCATGTTTTTCTACTGTGTACCCACAATAAATTAATTCTTTTGATATATACATCCTTTTCATTGCCTTTCCAATAAGCCCCGCTGTTCTTTTGGTCCCCATCTGTTTGGGACCTATTTTTTGGTTTATTGACTATAGGGGTTGGGAGGCAACTACAAGGTTTAGGTCACAGTACTATATACATGTTTAGAGACAAGCCTCTAAATTTATTCATTGTTACACAATGTTTGCTCCTGACTAGTGGACTCCACCATGCTGCACTCTGGGGTTTTTTCTGTGAAAAATGCATAGAAAAGGGAAGGTGATGGTATTTTCCATAAGGCAAACACTTGACAAGTGCCAACATTGAAAAATCCTGCAGTTTCCCCCCACCCCTCTTGTCTCCTATGGGATACAGATAAATGATGACCATCCTACCAGGCGTGACTCTGTGTTACTGTGAGCCCCGGGGCCTCTCCTCTACCCATGTCTTCACTGGCAAGGCTGCATTAATGGGTACTGATGAGCCAGGCAGCAACCAGAAAGTGTTCTTTACCCCTTAAGTTCTGCCCTAAGCCCATGGCCATTGGCCCACCTACAAACACCCCTGTCGGTGGCTAAATGAGTGTGTTTGAAGTTGGCACTTATGTTTTGGGGGGAAGGTTGCCTTGTTGCCTCCCCTGTTGGGCCCCGAGGGAGGGTAGCCTCCCTTCGTCACTTGTGGTGGCTTGGCTGGAGCCTCCTTTTTTGGTGCCTCCCTGTGTCCTGTTGAAAGATAGAAAAAAACAATAAGTTCCAAAAAAAAAGGAAAGTCCAAAAACATGACCAAATAAGAATGTTCATATATGCTTTTTATTTACCTTCATCTTTGGAATCCCAAGCCATACAAAGATTTTAGAAAAGCTTATATAGAATTCTCTAGAGCTACGACAGACATGGTTTGTCTTGTGTTCTGTCTTGCAGGCATCATATCATTTATCATGATGGATAAAATTACTTTACATGAATTTCTCCCCCAATTCATTGACCTGTACCAGGAGCTGCCCTGTCTCTGGAAGGTGAAGAGCAGAGACTACTCAAATAAAATATTGAGGAAGGCAGCTTTGGAGAAACTGGTCGAGTTGGTCAAACCTGTGTACCCCAGGACAGACACCAACTACGTCCTAGCAAAAGATTGCTAACCTGAGGAGTACACTTAAAAGGGAGCTGAACAATGGAGCTTGAATCTGAGAGGTCAGGAGCAGTGGATGAACTATATTTCCCCAGCCTGAGGTATTACAACAGCCTGCGGTTTTTGACAGACCAGACAGAACCCAGGCCATCGCTGTCTACGCTCCCTTTGGTGTCTGTGGAGGCCACAGCTTCTGAGGTCTGCTCAGGTCCTGATGCACAGGATGAAGATGTGGAGGAGCCCAGCTTGACCCAGGTATAGCATTGTTGAACATATTTGTATCAAAAAATACAATGATGATAACTAGACGTTATTGGGAAAATATTTCTGCCTTAACAAAGTGGTTTCCATATCAATAGACAGTAGTGACCATAAAATGATTTGAACAAGAATGAAAAATGCTGGGATCAGAATGATAGTGAGGAGATCAAAATTGTGTTAGACTGATGACCAAACCCTAAAAAAGATTCTAATTATGTCCCATTTTCATACACAGGAAAGTATCAGTCTGGAGGAGCCAGTGGCCAGCATCCAGACAGAGCCCCAGATCCCTCACCTATGCCCTCATGCTAAAAGGGCCAGGAAGAGCAGGAATTTGGAGGATGCCACAGCTTCCTTTATCAGCCAGGCCACTACTGTGCTCCATAATGACCCAGATGAGGCTGAGGCATTTGGGTGTGTGACAGCCAATAAATTTAGATGGCTGGTGAGCAAAGGAGCAGGTGTGAGGAACTCATCCTGCAGCTTCTCAACAAGAGCGTGAGGGGCCAAATTTCAGAAAGCACCCACATTTCTTAATTTGTGGCCCCACCTCCACAGCCAACCCACACACCGCAGCCACCCCACCCACCACAGCAGCATGGCAGTCAGTGGCAATACCAGCCACAAGAACCCCAACAACCCCGCTGGACTTGGGATTTTAACCTCTTCACCACTTACAAATTTCTATTATTTTTTTTTTTTTTTTGAATAATGATTTTATTTGTTATATTTTCTATATTTTGATATGAATAGAATGCACTTTTTGGTTAAGTTCTTTGTATTTGGATGGCAGATAGCATGTGTAATTTAATTTTTTTTCTTTCTGCACAATAAGAAAATTGTGTAGAATAATACTTGGCTATGTGTTTTACTTCAAATGACAATTTGGGAGTACATTAAAAAAAATACAATGTAAAATTAACAAGGGACACCAACATAGTTGTATCTTTGATCTTAAAAATTACGGGATAATGGTGTTATAATAATGGCATTATAATAATATTCTTGATATCACTAGAAAAAAAATGCCTTTTAAAAAATGTTTGCCATAACTCCATCAGTATCACCAGCAAAGCAGCATCATTATTATCCCATTAAAGAAGAAGAGATTTCGACATTTCATAATTTGCCATGTCACAAATGTTAATTGTCCATTACGAACGCTGGTTTACAAGACCGACTGCTTCCGGCTCGTTCCTTGCTTCCGATCATGCGTGTTTGTACTTTCCACTTTTGTGTGACGGATTTGTGTAGTGATCATATGAAAATCAGACGTCAAACCGTTGTCCGCCGAAAATTTACTAGCCTGTCATCCAACATTTGTTGGCCAAAAGTTGGATAACAATTGTCAAAAGAAGCGTACTAATGGTAAGATTTTAGGACAACAGTCTGTCAACAGACAATCCCCTGCCAACAATCGTGTGTACGAGGCTTTAGTCTGCTAATCAGACAGTAAAAGGCCCACAACAGACAGATGAGGTCTGCTTCTGCTCCCTTCAGCATGTTTTTTGTGTGCACATTTGCATGTAGCACTCTCAATTGGCTCCAAGTATTGCCCCTTCCTTGACAGTCTGATGCTGTACCGAAGACTGTTGATGCCAAGTCAAATTCAGGTATGTACGTTAGTTACTTTAAAAACATGTTTATTGTTTTATTAATAAAGACCTAGCTGCATTGATTTGTCTCATATACTGTAAATATATATACACATGTATACTGTATATATATATATATATATATATATATATATATATATATATATATATATATATATTTGTAGTCAGAGTCTTCACTTGGAAATGCGATAATCCTAACTACCAAGACCTGAGGTGTGTCTTGGCCTAGCTGGTTAGTATGCCTAAAAGAGGGCATACCCTGAATGAATATGCATGAAATGTAAATGAAATGATGAAAGTATGAGGGAATGGGTGGGTGGGAAATGAGCCAACGAAGGATCTGATGGAGGAGGAGGGGGGATATCAAGCCCTCAGACTCCTCCTACAAATTCAGGCTAGCCTGCGGCCAGCCTTCCAACTTGTAGTCAGAGTCTTCACTTGGAAATGCGATAATCCCGACTACCAAGACCTGAGGTGTGCCTTGGCCTAGCTGGTCAGTATGCCTAAATGCCTAAAAGAGGGCAAAAAGAGACACAAAGTAGGTGTGATGTGAAAGCTTCAAAGAAAGGCCAGCGGGGGAGGAGCTGATGACCAAGATGGCCACTCAGTAAGATCGTGAGGCTGACATGCTGCAGACGCCGGAGGTGCGTTTGGTCGGCGTACATACCTAACCTCGCATTGCTGATTGCTTCCCTTGATATCCCCTCTATCTTACCTCGGTCCAGAGGATCATGAGGGATCGAGCCTGTGGGGTGCCGTGATCGTAGCCGAGGACGGAGCCAGGAGACAGCGAGTGTGAGTCCAGGCGGGAGCTCCTGTGTGTCGGCGTAAGCAGACAGCAGAAAGCCGCTTGCTTTGGGATGCGTCCTCTGGCGGGGACCTCGTGAACGAACGGCAGTGATTAGGAGGATCCCAGAGAACTCCGAGGCTAATAATAAAAGACCGAAGGGAAAGGAAAAATCGCCTAGACAAAATACCACACAGCGTTTTGGACAACTCCGGAGCAACAGGTACAATTGTGGAAGTACTATGAAGAATAGAATGTTTAATACATACGAAAATGTTCATATAAAAGGACATAAATGGCCCAAGTTAATGAGAATTAATGCTCAAGATATGATAATTAAAATACATCTGAGATAGACCTAATTTTTTTTTAGTAGTTTTGATAAATATTTGAAGGACTTGAAGGACTTTATAAAAACAGGTTAATCCCAATACATATCAAAATTACAAAGCGATACAGGGGGATGATCCAGTACATTATAACCTACAAAAGAGTCTTGTAGAGAGCAAAAAGAAAGAGGTAGGCTTTTTTAATAGCCGCAAATTCAGTAGCCACTTGGTAAAGGGGAAGGAGGGGAGGAAAAGAGAAAGGGAAGCGATATGGCGCAAAAGAAAGGCAATAAAACACCGCAACCTCAAAGGAACAAAAAGGATAAAGTGGAAAATAAAAATAAAAACATTACAGGGGCGCAATCCACGCAATCGATTGATATTAAGGAGTTTTTCCAACAACTGCAACCACAATCCCCCCAACTAACACAAGCACTACAGACATCTCAGGAATTATCAAACATAGTAGAATCATCCGTAACATCTAGATCGTCAGGGGAGGAACAGGTAAGCCACCCTAGAAACAGCTCACCCATTGATATAACAGGTTCAATAATTGAACAAAAGAAAGAGGATAAGGAAAAATGGGATATGAGAACATACATTCGATCTCTCCCGACCAGGGCAGATATGGATCAATATGTGCATAGACTGGAAAAGTCATATAAAATGGAGATACAAGAGCTTAAAACATCTACGAAAAACACACAAGAAAAAATGGGCATAATAGATACAAGAGTGTCAAATATGGAGCAAGAACTGATAAAAGTAAAGGAGAAAATCCAGGAGCAAGATAAACAACTAAAGCAAACAATAAATATCTTAGATGAGCAGGAAAATAGAAATAGAAGAAGCAATATAAGAATTAGAGGATTAAATGAAAATGTGGGCTCAAAAGAATTGATAACAACACTGCAGAAGATATTTCAGGAAATGGTTCAGGACCTTGAAGCAAAAGAGTTAATAATCGATCGTGCACACAGAATAACAGGATCAAGCAGACCAGACCCTAGCAAACCACGTGACATTATTTGTAAAATGCATTACGCTCAAACAAAGGACAAAATTATGTTCGTTGCACGTCAAAATAAAAATATTCAATATGAAGGCGAACCATTAACATTTTTCCAGGATTTATCAAAATTTACATTGGACCAGAGAAGAGCATTAAAGCCCCTTTTGGAACAATTAATAAAGAAAAATCTCCAGTATAGATGGAAATTTCCATTTCAACTAAAAGTTCAACATGAAGGGCTTACAGTATCATATAGGGACCTGGAGGATCTACCGGAGTTCTTAGCAACTCTTAGGCCCCTTTCACACGATCGGACCGTTCAGGTTCGTCTGTCAGTTTTGACGGCGGACCTGAACGGGCGATCCATGTTAGCCTATGGAACTTCGGATGTCAGCGGAGACATGTCCGCTGACATCCGACCCGGTCTGATCCGCTGAAAAGCAGATTGATGGCTCAACGTCCAGGTCCGTCGCTGGCGGATCGGATCGGGTGAGATCTGATGAAAACGGACATGCTGTCCATTTTCGTCTGATCCCTCCATAGGCGGCAGCGGCGCCTGACAAGCCCTTCCCCGCTCAGTGAGCAGAGAGAGACCTGTCATCCGCCGGCTCAGCAGAGATCAACAAGCTGATCTCCAGCTGAGCCGGCGGACCGAGGCGGGCTCCGTAGAAACGGAGTCTGCCTCGTGTGAAAGGCGCCTTAAAATCCCGGAAGTAAAAATACCAGATTGACCCATTTCATATGTGAAAACATTTAAAAAACCATAAATGGGACCAAGTAGATGAGGGAAGGGGGGAAGGGATGGAAAGGAAAGGAGGTGACAAGGACACAATAATATTATAGATTATAGAATAAGTAAGGTAAACATACACACTATGTAAAGGAAAAGGGGAACAATAGGGGGAAACAAAGAAGGGAAAAGGATGTTTTTTTCTTTTTTTTTCTCACACCATTAGGCACTAGAACATATGGAGTGTTTTGTTGCAACTTAAAGAACATAAGAGGAATCTTTAATATTGAAGTCACAGTAATGGAGACACTGTTGGGGGGGAGGCTGTGGTTACGATATAGGGGGTTTATGCATTTGGGTTTTTTTGGGGGTTTTTTTTCTCACAATATTAGATAATGGCATATAACGGAATACTATGTTGTAATTTGAAGATTATAAGGAGGAATATAATTTTAACACTGAGGTAATTTGGTGATATGAGGGGATACAAAATTGAAATTGTTTTTTTTTTTTCCCTCACAATATTAGATAACGGTGTATTATGGTAATACTATGTTGCAACTTGAAGATTATAAGGAGGAATATATTTTTATATTTTTAACACTGAGGTAAATTGGTGAAAGGAGGGGATACAAAGTAGATTTTTTTTTTTTTTCACGATAATGAGTAGGTAGTTAATAGAGTTTTAAAATGAATATATATTGGATCACTGGAACATTTGGATGTAACACAAGGATCAAGAGATGAAGTTGAAATAATATATCAAACACTGGGATGATATGAATAAGTGATGTGGAAAACATTTTTTTTGTTTTTTTTCTTTTTGTTTGTTATTTTTTTTTCTCTCAACAGAATGCTGAGTTACAATATGTTCTATGATACATTATGGTGTAACATAAGGGAAGGGATTAATAAGAATAGGGGGGAGGGGAAAAGAAAGAAAGAGGAAAGATCATATAAAAATGTACTCCCCCCCCCCCTTCTTCCCCTTTTTTTTTCCGCCTTCTCCGCCCCCAACCCTGATGTCTTCAGAAATTCTGGGGTGTTGGGGGAGGGGATGAAGGAGTGAAGGGAATGGAAATAACAATAAGAGGATATGGTTTAAAAGATAAGTAGTAATAAAAGTAATATAAGGAAGATAGAAAGGAAGGTAAATAATTAGTAATTAAACACGGCATGAGGCTAACGACTGAGCGGTAGATCTTGATTGTCAGTCTCAGTTTCCCCCTTAATAAGGAACTTACTTTTAGTAAGATAGACTTTATATAAGTCAAATAGATTTAGGATAGATTGAGTGGTGAGAGAGATTGAGAGTGTATAGTGTGAGGTGTTTAGGAGAGGAAGCGGTGTGAGTGAGTGATATATATTTTTTCTGTTTTTTTTTTTAATGGGTAGGGTTACATTCTGTTCTTTCAACGCAAGAGGCCTTAACTCTCCTTTTAAAAGAAACCACATTCTAAATTCATTTAACAAAGATAAACTAGATGTTATTCTGTTTCAAGAAACACATTTTCGTTCAGATCACATTCCGAAATTAAACAATAGGAATTATGCTACCTGGGTTCATGATATATTCTCTTATTCCAAATCAAGAGGGGTATCTATTGCATTCCACAGGAACATACCCCATCAAATATTGCAAAACTATAGGGGTAAAGATGGTAGATCTTTGGTTTTGAAAGTAGCGATATATGGAAAAATATTTACAATTATTAATTTATATTTACCAAACTGTGATCAAATTAAGAATGGGGTAAGGGCCCTGTCGGGTGCAATGGAGAAAGCAGAAGGTACAGTAATTATAGGTGGTGATTTTAATTTTATTATGGATACAAAAATTGATACAACCAACACCCATACTCATAGAAATAATAGTCAATTAGAGGAATTTAAAGAGTTGCTGGTAAAGTACGAACTGGTGGACATTTGGAGGGCTCAACATCAAACGGAAAAGAATTATTCATACTACTCAAACATACATGATTTATATCATAGAATAGATTATTTCTTTGTCAATCACTCAGGAATGATGATGACCCCATCATCAGATATAGGGGGATTTTTATGGTCAGATCACGCCCCGTTATATTTGGAAATTAAAGTAATAGATTATGTAAAAACAAGGGGGAATTGGAGATTGAATGATAACCTAATCAAAGATAAAGAATGTGAAGAGGATATACGTAAAACAATACGGGAGTTTTTGTTAATTCATAAAAATGACGAAACATCAATTCCCATGCAGTGGGAAACACTAAAGTGTGTGGTACGGGGGATATTCATCAAGCATGGCTCAAGATTTAAAAAAAAAGAGGAACAAAAGAAATCTCAATTGATAATGGAAATTGAGAAGTTGGATAAAAAACATAAACAGAGTTTTAACTCATTAGATAAAATGAATCTAAAAAGCAAAAGAATAGAATTACAAGCTGTGCTCGACGAGGAATCCCTAAGGTTAAGGGATAAAAATAGAACACAGTGGTATCAGTATGGAAATAAGACTGGGAAAATACTGGCTAAAGCATTGAAAGACCAACAACCCTCAACCTCCATAGTAAAAATTTTAAAAGCAGATGGGGATTTGACATATGATCCAAAAGAAATATCAAAAGAATTTCATACATATTATTCTAATCTGTATAATATTAAAACACACCAAGGGAATAAGGAAAAGAAAAAGGAATGGGAGGAGATAAAAAAATACATTGAGGAGACAGCTCTGCCTAGGTTCCCTAAAGAAACAATTGAGGACCTGGAAAAAGATATCTCAACATAAGAGATCCAACAAGCTATTGCAGAATTGGTCCTAGGGAAAAGTCCCAGACCTGATGGTTATACTACTAGATTCTATAAGACTTTCCAGGATATAATTACTCCCATTCTTAAGAAAAGATATAATTCTATATCTAATACACAAAGTTTCGTACCACAAAGCACAGAAGCTCATATCACCTTGATTCCAAAGCCAGAGAAAGAACATACACTATGTAAAAATTTTCGACCAATTTCCTTAACTAATATAGATATAAGATTATATTCTAAAATCATCTCGAATAGATTAACACCAATCTTACCCAATCATATAAAGTTAGATCAAACGGGGTTTACGAAAGGAAGAGAAACTAAAGATAATATTATAAAGACTTGTACACTGGTGGAATATGTTCAGAGAACCGCCATCCAGACATGTCTTTTGGCCGTTGATGCAGAAAAAGCATTTGATAGGGTAGGATGGCGGTTCTTGGAAGAAACACTAATACAGTTAGGTATGGGTCCAAAAATGCTTAGTAGGATTGTCGCATTGTACTCCAACTCAAGAGCTAAGGTGATAACAAATGGAATATTATCAGACGATATAAAAATATCAAATGGAACCCGTCAGGGATGTCCCCTTTCCCCCTTGTTATTTATATTAGTAATGGAACATCTAATCATGGCAATAAGAAAAAATAAAGATATTAAAGGGATAAAGATGAAAGATAAAGAATATAAGACTGCTGTATATGCAGATGATTTGTTAATATATATAACTAATCCTATTATAACAATTCCAAATGTAATGGAATAATTCAAAAGATTTGGGGAACTAAGTTACTTTAAAGTTAATTATGACAAATCAGAGATATTGAACATATCGTTACCAGAAAAAATACATTTACTTTTGCAAAAAGATTTTCCATTTAAATGGAAACAAAAAGCAATCAAATATTTAGGAATTTTTATATCGAAGGACTTGAAACAACTGCAGGAGTTGAATTACAATGTGACAGTCCAAAAAGTTATCAAATTATTACAGAAATATGATAAGCTAACATATTCATGGATGGGAAGAATTAACATAGTAAAAATGGATATACTGCCAAAAATAGTATATATTTTTCAAACACTACCATTAGATCCTCCTAAAAAATTGATGATGGAATTAGGAAAAGCTGTAGTAAGTTTTATTTGGGCCCATAAAATTCCTCAGGTAAAAAGAGAAAACTTGATCAGAAAAAAGAGATATGGAGGACTAGCACTACCAGATTTTGTAAAATACTTGCAAGCAGCATCGTTGACTAGTATCATAGATTGGTATCATAATTAGGGATGAGCCGAACACCTCCAGGTTCGGTTTGCACCAGAACCTGCGAACGGACCGAAAATTTGCACGAACGTTAGAACCCCATTGACGTCTTTGGGACTCGAACGTTCAAAATCAAAAGTGCTCATTTTAAAGGCTAATTTACATGGTATTGTCCTAAAAAGGGTTTGGGGACCCGGGTCCTGCCCCAGGGGACATGTATCAATGCAAAAAAAAAGTTTTAAAAATGGCCTTTTTTTTCAGGAGCAGTGATTTTAATGATGCTTAAAGTTAAAAAAAAAAAAGTGAAATATTCCTTTAAATATTGTACCTGGGGGGTGTCTATAGTATGCCTGTAAAGTGGCGCGTGTTTCCTATGCTTAGAACAGTCCCTGCACAAAATGAAATTTTTAAAGGAATAAAAGTCATTTAAAACTGCGGCTTTAATGTAATGTCGGGTCCTGGCAATATGTATGAAAATCAGTGAGACAAACGGCATGGGTATCCCCCAGTCCATTACAAGGCCCTTTGGGTCTTGTATGGATATTAAGGGGAACCCTGCACCCAAATTAAAAAAAGAAAGGTGTGGGGCCCCCAGGCCCTATATACTCTGAACAGCAGTATACAGGCGGTGCAAACAAGACAGGGACTGTAGGTTTGTTCTTAAGTAGAATCTGTTTGTAATTTTGAACGGGTACATTTTTAACGTGTTTAGCTCCAGCCAAAAAATCTTTTTTAAGCTTTTTGGAAAACACAGGGAAGGGTTATCACCCCTGTGACATTTGTTTTGCTGTCTGTGCTCCTCTTCAGAAGATTTCACCTCACGTTTTGTCCCAATGACAAATGTTTTTTGAAAACTTGGGTTTTTTAGTGAAACAAGGATTGGTAATAAAGCATCAGTGTAAAGGAGAAAAGTTTTTCCCATATTAACTCTTACAGGAGAGAATTACCCTTCCTAGGGGTAGATTTCATCTCACTTCCTGTTGTCTCCTTCCGTTTGCAAGTAGGAGTGGTTTGTAAGTTGGATGTTTGAAAGTAGGGGCCTGCCCTATATACTCAGCAGAAATGTGGGCCTTAGGTGTTGTTGTGGCCACAACACTGTAAGCCCTCACAGGGCCCTGCTGTGAAATATTAGATCAAGAATTGTAATTACATGCCCCTGTTGAACAGGGGCTGAAAAATTGGGCCTTAGGCACTGGTGCTGGTGCCACAACACTGCAACCCCTCACAGATACTCTAGTTTGAACGCAGAAACGAGCCCTGCTGCAAAGTATTGCATCAAAAATTGTAATTACACGCCCCTGTTAAACAGGGGCTGAAAAATTGGGCCTTAGGCACTGGTGCTGGTGCCACAACACTGCAACCCCTCACAGATACTCTAGTTGGAGTGCAGGAACAAGCCCTGCTGAAAAGAATTGTATCAAAAATTGTAATTACATGCCCCTGTTAAACAGGGGCTGAAAAATTGGGCCTTAGGCACTGGTGCTGGTGCCACAACACTGCAACCCCTCACAGATACTCTAGTTGGAGCGCAGGAACTAGCCCTGCTGTAAAGAATTGCATCAAAAATTGTAATTACACACCCCTGTTAAACAGGGGCTGAAAAATTGGGCCTTAGGCACTGGTGCTGGTGCCACAACACTGCAACCCCTCACGGATACTCTAGTTGGAGTGCAGGAACTAGCCCTGCTGCAAAGAATTGCATCAAAAATTGTAATTACACGCCCCTGTTAAACAGGGGCTGAAAAATTGGGCCTTAGGCACTGGTGCTGGTGCTACAACACTGCAACCTCTCACTGATACTCTAGTTGGAGCACAGGAACTAGCCCTGCTGCAAAGAATTGCATCAAACATTGTAATTACATGCCCCTGTTAAACAGGGCTGAAAAATTGAGCCTTAGGCACTGGTGCTGATGCCACAACACTGCAACCACTCACGGATACTCTAGTTGGAGTGCAGGAACTAGCCCTGCTGCAAAGAATTGCATCAAAAATTGTAATTACATGCCCCTGTTAAAAAGAGGCTGAAGAGTTGGGCCTTAGGCACTGGTGTTGGTACCACAACACTGCAACCCCTCACAGATACTCTAGTTGGAGTGCAGGAACTAGCCCTGCTGCAAAGAATTGCATCAAAAATTGTAATTGCACGCCCCTGTTAAACAGGGGCTGAAAAATTGGGCCTTAGGCACTGGTGCTGGTGCCACAACACTGCAACCTCTCACAGATACTCTAGTTGGAGCGCAGGAACTAGCCCTGCTGCAAAGAATTGCATCAAAAATTGTAATTACATGCCCCTGTTAAACCGGGGCTGAAAAATTGGGCCTTAGGCACTGGTGCTGGTGCCACAACACTGCAACCCCTCACAGATACTTTAGTTAGAGCGCAGGAACTAGCCCTGTCTGCAGTGAGATGTAGCTGCACTAAGCTGTGATATATATATATATATATATATATATATATATATATATATATATATATATATATATACGGATACTGCAGATAGCAAAATAAACTGCCTGCCTGTAGTATTATTAGTATGAGAACACCACCAATCTTCTACAGGTAGCTTTCGCTGAACACTGTGCAGAGGTCGCACTACACTAACTTGTAGCTTTAGCTGAACACTGTGCAGAGGTCGCACTACACTAACTTGTAGCTTTAGCTGAACACTGTGCAGAGGACGCACTACACTAACGTTTAAATAATGTAGCTGCCTGCGGTAGTGATGGGATCAGGAAAACACCACCAACCTTCTACAGGTAGCTTTAGCTGAACTCTGTGCAGAGGTCGCACTACACTAACTTGTAGCTTTAGCTGAACACTGTGCAGAGGTCGCACTACACTAACTTGTAGCTCTGGCTGAACACTGTGCAGAGATCGCACTACACTAACTTGTAGCTTTAGCTGATCACTGTGTAGAGGACGCACTACACTAACGTTTAAATAATGTAGCTGCCTGCGGCAGTGATAGGATCAGGAAAACACCACCAACCTTCTACAGGTAGCTTTAGCTAAACACTGTGCAGAGTTCGCACTACACTAACTTGTAGCTTTAGCTGAACACTGTGCAGAGGTCGCACTACACTAACTTGTAGCTTTAGCTGAACACTGTGCAGAGGTCGCACTACACTTACTTGTAGCTTTAGCTGAACACTGTGCAGAGGACGCACTACACTAACGTTTAAATAATGTAGCTGCCTGCGGCAGTGATAGGATCAGGAAAACACCACCAACCTTCTACAGGTAGCTTTAGCTGAACACTGTGCAGAGTTCGCACTACACTAACTTGTAGCTTTAGCTGAACACTGTGCAGAGGCCGCACTACACTAACTTGTAGCTTTAGCTGAACACTGTGCAGAGGTCGCACTACACTAACTTATAGCTTTAGCTGAACACTGTGCAGAGGTCGCACTACACTTACTTGTAGCTTTAGCTGAACACTGTGCAGAGGATGCACTACACTAATGTTTAAATAATGTAGCTGCCTGCGGTAGTGATAGGATCAGGAAAACACCACCAACCTTCTACAGGTAGCTTTAGCTGAGCACTGTGCAGAGGTCGCACTACACTAACGTTTAAATAATGTAGCTGCCTGCGGTAGTGATAGGATCAGGAAAACACCACCAACCTTCTACAGGTAGCTTTAGCTGAACTCTGTGCAGAGGTCGCACTACACTAACTTGTAGCTTTAGCTGAACACTGTGCAGAGGTCGCACTACACTAACTTGTAGCTCTGGCTGAACACTGTGCAGAGGTCGCACTACACTAACTTGTAGCTTTAGCTGAACACTGTGTAGAGGACGCACTACACTAACGTTTAAATAATGTAGCTGCCTGCGGCAGTGATAGGATCAGGAAAACACCACCAACCTTCTACAGGTAGCTTTCGCTGAACACTGTGCAGAGTTCGCACTACACTAACTTGTAGCTTTAGCTGAACACTGTGCAGAGGTCGCACTACACTAACTTGTAGCTTTAGCTGAACACTGTGCAGAGGTCGCACTACACTAACTTATAGCTTTAGCTGAACACTGTGCAGAGGTCGCACTACACTTACTTGTAGCTTTAGCTGAACACTGTGCAGAGGACGCACTACACTAACGTTTAAATAATGTAGCTGCCTGCGGTAGTGATAGGATCAGGAAAACACCACCAACCTTCTACAGGTAGCTTTAGCTGAGCACTGTGCAGAGGTCGTACTACACTAACGTTTAAATAATGTAGCTGCCTGCGGTAGTGATGGGATCAGGAAAACACCACCAACCTTCTACAGGTAGCTTTAGCTGAACTCTGTGCAGAGGTCGCACTACACTAACTTGTAGCTTTAGCTGAACACTGTGTAGAGGACGCACTACACTAACGTTTAAATAATGTAGCTGCCTGCGGTAGTGATAGGATCAGGAAAACACCACCAACCTTCTACAGGTAGCTTTAGCTGAACACTGTGCAGAGTTCACACTACACTAACTTGTAGCTTTAGCTGAACACTGTGCAGAGGTCGCACTACACTAACTTGTAGCTTTAGCTGAACACTGTGCAGAGGTCGCACTACACTTATTTGTAGCTTTAGCTGAACACTGTGCAGAGGTCGCACTACACTAACTTGTAGCTTTAGCTGAACACTGTGCAGAGGTCGCACTACACTTATTTGTAGCTTTAGCTGAACACTGTGCAGAGGATGCACTACACTAACGTGTAAATAATGTAGCTGCCTGCGGTAGTGATAGGATCAGGAAAACAACACCAGCCTTCTACAGGTAGCTTTAGCTGAACACTGCGCAGAGGTCGCACTACACTAACTTGTAGCTTTAGCTGAACACTGCAGAGGTTTCACTACATTAACTTGGAGCTTTAGCTGAACACTGTGCAGAGGTCGCACTACACTAACGTGTAAATAATGTAGCTGCCTGCGGTAGTGATAGGATCAGGAAAACAACACCAACCTTCTACAGGTAGCCTTAGCTGAACACAGTGCAGAGGTCGCACTACACTAACGTGTAAATAATGTAGCTGCCTGCGGTAGTGATGGGATCAGGAAAACACCACCAACCTTCTACAGGTAGCTTTAGCTGAACACTGTGCAGAGGCCGCACTACACTAACTTGTAGCTTTAGCTGAACACTGTGCAGAGGTCGCACTACACTAACTTGGAGCTTTAGCTGAACACTGTGCAGAGGTCGCACTACACTAACTTGTAGCTTTATCTGAACACTGTGCAGAGGTCGCACTACACTAACTTGTAGCTTTATCTGAACACTGTGCAGAGGTCGCACTACACTTACTTGTAGCTTTAGCTGAACACTGTGCAGAGGACGCACTACACTAACGTTTAAATAATGTAGCTGCCTGCGGTAGTGATAGGATCAGGAAAACACCACCAACCTTCTACAGGTAGCTTTAGCTGAGCACTGTGCAGAGGTCGTACTACACTAACGTTTAAATAATGTAGCTGCCTGCGGTAGTGATGGGATCAGGAAAACACCACCAACCTTCTACAGGTAGCTTTAGCTGAACTCTGTGCAGAGGTCGCACTACACTAACTTGTAGCTTTAGCTGAACTCTGTGCAGAGGTCGCACTACACTAACTTGTAGCTTTAGCTGAACACTGTGTAGAGGACGCACTACACTAACGTTTAAATAATGTAGCTGCCTGCGGTAGTGATAGGATCAGGAAAACACCACCAACCTTCTACAGGTAGCTTTAGCTGAACACTGTGCAGAGTTCACACTACACTAACTTGTAGCTTTAGCTGAACACTGTGCAGAGGTCGCACTACACTAACTTGTAGCTTTAGCTGAACACTGTGCAGAGGTCGCACTACACTTATTTGTAGCTTTAGCTGAACACTGTGCAGAGGTCGCACTACACTAACTTGTAGCTTTAGCTGAACACTGTGCAGAGGTCGCACTACACTTATTTGTAGCTTTAGCTGAACACTGTGCAGAGGATGCACTACACTAACGTGTAAATAATGTAGCTGCCTGCGGTAGTGATAGGATCAGGAAAACAACACCAGCCTTCTACAGGTAGCTTTAGCTGAACACTGCGCAGAGGTCGCACTACACTAACTTGTAGCTTTAGCTGAACACTGCAGAGGTTTCACTACATTAACTTGGAGCTTTAGCTGAACACTGTGCAGAGGTCGCACTACACTAACGTGTAAATAATGTAGCTGCCTGCGGTAGTGATAGGATCAGGAAAACAACACCAACCTTCTACAGGTAGCCTTAGCTGAACACAGTGCAGAGGTCGCACTACACTAACGTGTAAATAATGTAGCTGCCTGCGGTAGTGATGGGATCAGGAAAACACCACCAACCTTCTACAGGTAGCTTTAGCTGAACACTGTGCAGAGGCCGCACTACACTAACTTGTAGCTTTAGCTGAACACTGTGCAGAGGTCGCACTACACTAACTTGGAGCTTTAGCTGAACACTGTGCAGAGGTCGCACTACACTAACTTGTAGCTTTATCTGAACACTGTGCAGAGGTCGCACTACACTAACTTGTAGCTTTATCTGAACACTGTGCAGAGGTCGCACTACACTAACTTTGGAGCTTTAGCTGAACACTGTGCAGTGGTCGCACTACACTAACTTGTAGCTTTAGCTGAACACTGTGCAGAGGTCGCACTACACTAAAAAAAAATGTAGCTGCCTGCGGTAGTGATAGGATCAGAAAAACACCAACAATCTTCTACAGGTAGCTTTAGGTGCACACTGCAGAGGACACACTACACTAACTGTAAATACTGTAGCTAATAGGACTAATAGGATCAGAAGAACACCAGCAATTTTCTTCAAATACTGTAACAACACCTGCCTGCCTGTCAGTAGGAAGATAATAACAGGAACGGATCTAGCTAAACTGAATACAGTGTATATATATATATATATATATATATATATATATATATATATATATATATATACAACACCTGGGATGCATATATATACACAATACACTGTAAGTGCAGCTAACTGACTGACTGTCCTGCCTAATCTATCTAACTTAAATCAAATGACACTGTCTCTCTGTCTCTGTCTCCCAACGCCGGAACACACTACACAGGGCCGACGTGCAGGCGGCCTATATAGTGTGGGGCGTGTACTAAACCCCCTGAGCCATAATTGGCCAAAGCCACCCTGGCTTTGGCCAAATACAGCTCTCTGTACAGACGGCGCTGTGATTGGCCAAGCATGCGGGTCATAGTGCATGCTTGGCCAATCATCAGCCAGCAATGCACTGCGATGCCACAGTGAATTATGGGCCGCGACGCGCCACTCAAATTTGGCGCAAATGGCCCATATCGTTCGCAATTTGGCGAACGATCGAACAGATGATGTTCGAGTCGAACATGGGTTCGACTCGAACACGAAGCTCATCCCTAATCATAATAAAGAAACTAAACAATGGGTTAGCCTAGAAGAAGAAATAATAGGACCTCAACTGAAGGTTCTCCCATGGATAAAACCGCACTTAAGACCAAAAAAAAATGAATTAACAACTTTTGTAAGCGCTACATTAAAAATATGGGATACAATAATAAAAGGGGGGAATCTCTCTACAATGATCGGACCCATGACACATTTGTTTTTCAATCCCGAATTTCCCCCAGCTTTGGAGGTCACAAATAATCTAAAATGGAATAAAACTGAGCATGTAAGAATGGTACAGGTCCTTATGGATGGGAAACTACCAAAGCTGCAGGATATGGGATTTGAAAACAAAAATAAATGGTTGCAATACCAACAATTAAGGACATTCATAAGGAGAAAAGACCTAAGATAAACAGACCTTTAACTAAATTTGAAAAAATACTCGTTGAAGAACAAGTTCCTACTAAAAAACTATCGAAGATATAAGATTTGTTACTCCCTTCTGGCCCCCTTAGAGATATAACTGGAATAAAGAAATGGGAAGCGGAAATGGGTAATCCTTTATTAGAGGAAGAATGGGAAAAAATCTTTGAAATTATACATAAAACAACTACAGCAAATAAATAACAAGAGATTGCAATGAGATGGTATAGGTGCCCAGTAGCATTAAATTTAATTAATAAAGGAAATACAGAGTTTTGCTGGAGATGTAAGACAAAGAGAGGGACGATGGATAATATATGGTACGGATGTCAGGGGGTGAGAGGATTTTGGAATAAGATATTTGGGATCTATCATAAAGTGTCAGGAGTAGAAGAGATCCCAAATATGAAAATCTCGTTATTTTCCCTGACACCAAACTCAATAAAAACAAATAAAACAGATATCCTCCACCACATGACATCCGCAGCTAGAACACTAATAGCAAGAAATTGGAAAGAAATAAAGTGTCCAACAATAGCGGAATGGATTTGTGAAATGAACGAGATTCAGTATATGGAAAAACATTTAAGAGACGAAGGGTACATAATAAATTAAATGCCAGAAATACGGCAAAAATGGGACGAGTTTCGGTTATCAAAAGGAATGTTAGAATTTTTATAAGGGGAGAGAACAGATAATGGTGGGGTGTTTTTTTTTTTTTTTTTTTTTTTTGAGTGCAAGTAGTATGAATGTATCAGATGTATGGAATAGTGGAAGAGGTGAGGGTAGGAATATAGAAATAGAGAAGATGAGGGTTAGTGATCAAGATCATTTATTTATTTATTTATTTATGGTTATGTATAGGAATATATCATTATATGTATTTTTTTAAAGTGATATGATGTATAGATGTTAATGTCTATTTTTTTAAAAAAAGAGAAAATCTAATAAAGAGAAATTAAAAACAACAAAGAAGGGCCAGCAACAAGCATCAGTTCAGAAAATGCGAATGCCCAGATGACTACAGAAAAGGGGTTTATGTATGTAACTGCTAAAATGGAGGATCTCCAGTGCCCCATGAACCTGATGATAAAGAAGGAACCCCCTGTGCGGCACCTACGAAAGTTGCCTTCGATCCAGACGAATATCCAGAAAAGGGGTTTAGGATTTGAGCCTAGTTTGGCATGGACATGAGAACAAACTGTTTGTAGTGAGAGGATGCATGGGGAGAGGGAGAAAGAGCAGACCCGAGGACAATTGCAGAGAAGGACAAATACTTTAACCACTTGCTTACTGGGCACTTACCCCCCCCTCCTGCCCAGACCAATTTTCAGCTTTCAGTGCTCTCACACTTTGAATGACAATTACTCAGTCATGCAACACTGTACCCAAACAATTAATTTTGTCCTTTTTTTCATACAAATAGAGCTTTCATTTGGTGGTATTTGATCACCTCTGGGTTTTTTAATTTTTGCGCTATAAATGAAAAAAGACCGAAAATTTTGAAAAAAAATGCTTTTTTCTTTGTTTCTGTGATAAAATTTTGCAAATTAGCAATTTGTATTCATAAATGTTGGCCACAATTTATACTGCTACATATCTTCGGTAAAAATAACCCAAATTAGTGGATATTATGTGGTCTGTGTGAAATTTATAGAGTCTACAAGCTATGGTACAAATCATAAAAAAATGATCACATCTGATCACACCTGATGTACTGAGGCCCATCTCCTTTCTTGAGACCATAACAAGCCAGGGAAGTACAAATGCCCCCCAAATGACCCCTTTTTGGAAAGTAGACATTCCAGGGTATTTAGTAAGAGGCATGGTGAGTTATTTGAAGTTGTCATTTTTTCCCACAATTCTTTGCAAATTAAGGTTTTTTTTTATTTTTTATATTTTTTTCAGAAAATTGTCATTGTAATAGCTTATTTCTCTCACATGGAATGTGCATACCACAAATGACACCACAAAATACATTCGGCTACTCCTCCTGAGTATTACAATACCACATGTGTGGGACTTTTTCACTAACTGGCCACATACAGAGGCCCAACATGCAGGGAGCATCATCAGGTGTTCAAGGAGCATAAATTACCCATCTAACTTGTTGACTACCTATTACACTTTTGAAGGCCCTAGAGCACCAGGACAATGGAAACGCCCACAAAATGACCCCATTTTGGAAATCTAACACCCCAACGTATAATCTATGAGGCATAATGAGTCTTTTGAACGGTTCATTTTTTTCCAGAAGTTTTTGGAAAATGTGGAAAAAAATGAAAACGCATTTTTTTTACACAAAGTTGTCCGTTTATAGGATATTTCCAACACATAGCATTTACATAGCAAAAATGACACCCCAAAATACATTGTGCCACTCCTTCTGAGTATGGCAATACCACATGTGTGAGACCTTTACACAGCCTGGCCACATACAGAGATCCAACATGCAAGGAACACCATCAGGTATTCCAGGGACACATAGCATGCATATACCAAGAATTACACCCCAAAATACATTATGCTGAGCAAAGAGAAACAAAAGATTACCTGTGGTTTTAGTAGTATAGTTGTCCACAGGAGGATAGCACTGGTCCAGGCAGCAGGCAGGGACTTGGTCAGCAACAGTGAACGCAATTTTTCAGGCAGCAGGCAGAAATACTGTCCATAGTCAGTACAGGCAGCAGGCAGGGATACTGTCCATAGGTCAGTGCAGTGCAGGGTCAGTGCAGGCAGAGATTGTCAGCAGTGCCAAAATATTGGTCTTGGTAGTAGGCAGGAACAAGGTCCATGTGCTGTGGTCAGTGCGACAAACAGAGGCATGACAGCAGTAACTCCTACAGGCAGCAGGCAGAAGTAGGGCCTCGTTCAGGACAGAATGGGGAGAGGGGTAGAGGCTTCTCCCACCCAAATCTCTTTGAAGCCTCCGAGTCTCCAGACCCTAATCTAGGAATGAGAAAACAAAGAAAATTGTTTTCTTCATCCAGAAAAACTATTCTGGAGCCCCTCACATATGTGAGACCCCTGTGCTGAATCCCACTAGTCCAGTTGCAGGGTACAAGATCAGTCCAAGAGGCAGGCAAGAGGCATGGTCAAACAGTCCAAGGTCAGGTCCAGATCAGGTAAAGGTATGTACAGAATCGTTAGGCAGAAGCATGGTCGAATAACAGTCCAGGGTCAGTTCCATATCAGGCAGAGGTATGTACAGAATCGTTAGGCAGAAGCATGGTCAAAAAAACAGTCCAGGGTCAGTTCCAGATGAGGCAGCGGTATGTACAAAATCGGCAGGCAGAAGCGTGGTCAAATAACAAGCCAGGGTCAGTTACAGAGCAGGCAGTGGCATAAGGGGTGTGAAGGCAGGAACTGAGGATTACGGTTACCATACTTCACTAATAATTTAGTGAAGTATGGTAACGGCGGAAGCATTCACCTATACAGAGGCCTGGTTCGGAAGGACATTCTGCACAATAATAAGATGTGTCTCTTCTGACTCCTGCTCTGGTACACACCTTACATCTTTTTTGGCGTCTTTGGCCTGTTGGTCTGGGAGGGAGTTTATCTGGAAAGTGGCGCTCGGAGAGTCGACTAACAACATCTGATTGGATGTTTACTGGTGGGCCGTTCGGGAATATAAGGGCAGTGTAAATTTCCTCCAGGTAGCCAAGGAAGCGTTGGGGGTTTTGGGTGGATTTGCGGTAAATGATATAGGAGTTGTATATGGCCAATTGAAAAAAATAAATCGCTACTTTTTTGTACCAGTGGTATGTCCTTCTTGAGGCAAGATATGGTTCCAACATTTGATCGTTAAAGTCGACTCCCCCCATAAACAAATTGTATTGATGGATGCATGTGGGTTTCTGGATGGGGCCATTCCTTCTGGGGATTTCCACATAGGTGTTGTTGTGGATGGAAGACAACATATACACATCCCTTCTGTCCCTCCACTTCACTGCCAGAATCTCTTTGTTACGCAGACATGCCGTTTCTCCTTTTCTCAACTTCTTATTAACAAGACTTTGAGGAAAGCCCTTCCGATTTTTTTTCACGGTGCCACATGCTGGCGTCTTCTTCCGATGAAGGTTGTGGAACAGGGGCAGAGAAGTGTAGAAGTTATCTACATACAGGTGGTATCCTTTGTCGAGTAGGGGGTATATGAGGTCCCAAACAACTTTCCCGCTGGTTCCCAAGTAGTCCGGGCAATTAGGAGGCTGCAGCTGGGTGTCCTTCCCTTCGTACACTATGAAGGAATATGTGTACCCTGTGGCTCGGTCACATAGTTTGTACACCTTCACCCCATAGCGGGCCCTTTTGCTGGGGATATATTGCTTAATTTTAAGCCTGCCGCTAAATTTCACAAGGGACTCATCTACACATATTTGTTGGTCCGGGGTGAACAGCTGGGGGAATACTTCGGAAAAATAATTTAATATTGGGCGAATTTTGTAAAGCCTGTCAAAATTTGGATCAGTTCGGGGAGGGCACTGGGTATTGTCGCTGAAATGTAGGAACCTCATTATCATCAGATACCTGGTTCTGGGCATTACCGCGGAGAAGAGCGGCATGTGGTGGAGGGGGTGGGTTGACCAATAGGAACGGAATTCGTTTTTTTGGGTGAGCCCCATATTCAATGTGAGGCCCAAAAAAACCTTGAACTCCTCCACTGTCAGGTCTCTCCACTCATAGGGACGGGCATAATATGATGTGGGATTTTGCAAAATAAATTGCTGTGCATACAGGTTGCACTGGGCCACAATTGACGCCAACATGTCCTCCGTAAAAATTAAATTAAAAAAATTAATTGGGGTGAAATTCCCTGTATCCACCTGGACTCCTGGCTGGGCCGTGAAAGGGGGAACGCTAGCTTCTCCTGAATTGGGAGGAAGCCACAAGGGGTTCTGAAGTGCAAAGGGAAGGCTGGGGCTGGGGTGACACCCCACTGGTACTTGGCCTTTCTTGCCGAGGCACTGCGGTGCTAGTGGATGGCACTGCAGTGCTAGTGGATGCCACTGCGGTGCTGGCGGATGCCACTGCGGTGCTGGCGGATGCCACTGCGGTGCTGGCGGATGCCACTGCCTCCTCACTAGAACGCCTTCGTTTGGCGGGCCGAGTTTCTTCCTCCTCTGAGTCTGTAAGTGTTTCACTACTGAGGACTGGCTCGTAATTTACGTCAGAATCCGAATTGGAAAGGGAATCTGAAAAAGAGAGCTCCGCGTTGCTCTCGTCGGCCGTAGAAAGAATTTGGTATGCCTCCTCGGCGGAAAAGCTTTTTTTGGACATGTCTGCTGGTGGTTTATGAGATTGCACAGCTGTGTGCTAAGCCTGCACTGATGAGGTGGCACTAATTGATGGCACAGATGTGCACTGATGAGGCGGCACAGGTGGGCACTGATCGCACAGATAGGCACTGATGAGGCGGCACAGATGGGCACTGATGGGCACTGATGAGGCGGCACAAATGGGCACTGAGGCAGCAGATGGGCACTGAGGAAGCAGCACAGATGTGCACAGATTTACACTAATGAGGCGGCACAGGTGGGCACAGATATGCACTGATGTGGCACAGGTGAGGTGGCACAGATGGGCACTGATGAAGCGGCACAGATGGGCACTGATGAAGCGGCACAGATGGGCACTGATAAGGCAGCACAGATGGGCACTGATAAGGCAGCACAGATGTGCACTGAAGCGACAGATGGGCACTGATTGGTACAGATGGGCACTGATGAGTTGGCACAGATGGGCACTGATGAGATGGCACAGATGGGCACTGATGAGGTGGCACAGATGGGCACTGATGAGTTGGCACAGATGCGCACTGATTGCACAGATGCGCACTGATTGCACAGATGCGCACTGCACAGACGGGCACTGATGGGCACAGACGGGCACTGATGGGCACAGATGGGCACTGATGGGCACAGACGGGCACTGATGGGCACTGATGGGCACAGACGGGCACAGATGGGCACAGATGGGCACTGATGATGCACTGATGGCACAAGTGGGCACTGATGTGCACAGGTGGGCACAGATGGCACTATATTGGTGTCACTGTGGGCACTGTTGGGCACTTTTTTGGCACACTTTGCTGTTTTACTACTCACAGAATCTCTCTCTCCTCACACGCTGTCTCTGTGTGAGGAGAGAGAGAGCCGGCAATGAGAGATGATCTCAATTGTGTACCTTTTAGATCATCTCTCATTGGAGGCGGCGATCGCGCTGTAAACAGCCGCTGTGATTGGCCGTTTACAGCGATCTGTGATTGGCTGTGTCCAAGGGACACGGCCAACACAGATTTTTCCCGAGGCGCGCTCACGAGAGCGCGCTGGGAATGAGGAAAGGGGACGATGTCAATGGACATAGTCCCGGTATTTCAGATCCGCGCTGTTGCCGTCATTTGGCAATGGCCCGGATCTGAGAAGGTTAATCTGATACCGTTACTGTGGTAAAGTAATATAACCACGAACCGCTGGCTTATCCATCTATTCTAATGATGGGGAAGTTGTAAGCGTGGTAAAAGAGAACTGCCTAGAGCACTAACTGCGCCAAGGGTAGGAGACGTAACTCTGAAACACCACGAAAACCTGGCCGGTAACTGGTAGCCTTGCCAAAGAGAACATCCCTGACTTCCCTAACGGCTTAGAGAGGGTGAGCTGCAAAAAATGGGCAGACTGACAGGAGTTTGCAGGGGCCTGAAATGCTGGTCACCTGAAAGATACTTGATAGTGTTGGCAGATGAGGCCAAATTGCCGAGGCAATATGCAGCGAAAGCCGGAGACATGAACCTATGAAACCTTCCCACCCTGGTAGAAGCCCTCGGACTACTCTGGATAAAGAACCATTGGCCAGATTGATCACCTGTGACCAAGATTGCCCCTAGTTCTACATGCCACTGTAAGAAATTCCAACATTACCTGCAGGCGTACTGAGAAGAGCAGGAGCCGGTGTCACAGCTGACACCTTCGCGCAAGCCGAACGGGCTATGATCCCCTTCATCCTGTCTAACAATCATAGCATGGACGTAAGAGCGCATTAAGTACCGCATGAATCTGGGTTGAAAAATCATGCATAGAAACATGTACTGCGCTGGTGGATAAAAGAGGTTGGGACGGAGTTGGGTATAAAAACCTAAAAAGAACTGCCCCCCCAGCTGAGTTCGGGAAAGGGGTACACCAGCAATAAAACTTAGCTTTGGTATGGTCCCACCACTTGATGATGGGGTGCTACCATGCACTGAACCCCCATGCGGCGGTGGAGGGATGAATGTGAATGTGAATCCGAAACGCGCGACATGCCCTGATCTAACGAAACACAAACTAAAGAAATGAGAACAGACAACCAACCCATGAAACAACAACACCCCTACGTACTTGACAAGTATGAGAATGTAGGTGCAGAAATGACAAAACCAACAGCGCATGAATGTGAACGAGTAACCTGCTGCATCAAGACAGGTAATTAAAAACGAACACTCAAGGCTGAGGTACCCACAGACCATGGTGGGTAGTAGTAAAGGTGTAATGGTGAACGTGCATGTATGACATATGGTATACGGGCGAGAATATTGTGGAACGACAATTAGGGAGGAGCCCAACACCCCCCCGGTTCGGTTCGCACCAGAACCTGCGAACGGACCGAAAATTCGAACGAACGTTAGAACCCCATTGACGTCTATGGGACTCGAACGTTCAAAATCAAAAGTGCTCATTTTAAAGGCTAATTTGCATGGTATTGTCCTAAAAAGGGTTTGGGGACCCGGATCCTGCCCCAGGGGACATGTATCAATGCAAAAAGAACTTTTAAAAACGGCCGTTTTTTCAGGAGCAGTGATTTTAATGATGCTTAAAGTAAAAAAAAAAAAAAGTGAAATATTCCTTTAATATCGTACCTGGGGGGTGTCTATAGTATGCCTGTAAAGTGGCGCGTGTTTCCCGTGTTTAGAACAGTCCCTGCACCAAATGTCATTTTTAAAGGAAAAAATCTCATTTAAAACTGCTTGCGGGTTTAATGTAATGTCGGGTCCTGGCAATATGGATGAAAATCAGTGAGACAAATGGCATGGGTACCCCCCAGTCCATTACCAGGCACTTTGGGTCTTGTATGGATATTAAGGGGAACCCCGCACCCAAATTAAAATAAGGAAAGGTGTGGGGCCACCAGGCCCTATATACTCTGAACAGCAGTATACAGGCGGTGCAAACAAGACAGGGACTGTAGGTTTGTTGTTAAGTAGAATCTGTTTGTAATTTTGAACGGGTACATTTTTAACGTGTTTAGCTCCAGCCAAAAAATCTTTTTTAAGCTTTTTGGAAAACATAGGGAAGGGTTATCACCCCTGTGATATTTGTTTTGCAGTCTGTCCTCCTCTTCAGAAGATTTCACCTCACTTTTTGTCCCAATGACAAATGTTTTTTGAAAATTTTGGGTTTTTTGTGGAACAAGGATTGGAAAGCATCAGTGGAAAGGAGAAATGTTTTTCCCATATTAACTCTTACAGGAGAGAATTTCCCTTCCTAGGGGTAGATTTCACCTCACTTCCTGTTGTCTCCTTCCGTTTGCAAGTAGGAGTCGTTTGTAAGTTAGATGTTTGAAAGTAGGGGCCTGCCCTATATACTCAGCAGAAATTTGGGCCTTAGGTGTTGTTGTGGCCACAACACTGTAAGCCCTCACAGGGCCCTGCTGTGAAATATTAGATCAAGAATTGTAATTACATGCCCCTGTTGAACAAGGGCAGAAAAATTGGGCCTTTGGTGGTGGTGGTGGTAGTGCTGGTGCCACAACACTGTAAGTCCTCACTCACTCTTGGTGGGTGCAGAAATGGGCCCTGCTGTGAAATATTAGATCAAGAATTGTAATTACATGCCCCTATTGAACAGGGGCTGAAAAATTAGGCCTTAGGCACTGGTGCTGGTGCCACAACACTGCAACCCCTCACAGATACTCTAGTTGGAACGCAGAAATGAGCCCTGCTGCAAAGTATTGCATCAAAAATTGTAATAACACGCCCCTGTTAAACAGGGGCGAAAAATTGGGCCTTAGGCACTGGTGCTGGTGCCACAACACTGCAACCCCTCACAGATACTCTAGTTGGAACGCAGAAATGAGCCCTGCTGCAAAGTATTGCAGCAAAAACTGTAATTACACGCCCCTGTTAAACAGGGGCTGAAAAATTGGGCCTTAGGCACTGGTGCTGGTGCCACAACACTGCAACCCCTCACAGATACTCTAGTTGTAACGCAGAAACTAGCCCTGCTGCAAAGTATTGCATCAAAAATTGTAATAACACTCCCCTGTTAAACAGGTGCTGAAAAATTGAGCCTTAGGCAATGGTGGTGGTTCCCAGAACCAAAAATGTTCTTACAAGCTATCAGCGTGATGATTGAGGAGGAAGAGGATAATTACTCAGGGATAGTCACTCAGCATCAGCATAGGCAGTCTTTGAAGGGATCTGAGATTTCAAAAAAAATTATTCTGTTACATCAGCATCAGGTGCTTGGTAGCTGGTGGTGATCCAAGACTGATTCATTTTTATGAAGGTCAGTCGATCGACCGAGTCGGTGGACAGACGCACCCTGTGATTGGTTACAAAGCCTCCAGCAGCACTGAATGTGCGTTCCGAAAGAACGATGGATGCAGGACAGGCCAGTAGCTCAATTGCATACTGTGCAAGCTCTGGCCAGTGATCCATCCTCAAGACCCAGTAACCCAGAGGATTTTGGTTGGGAAAGGTGTCCAAGTCAGATCTTGCCCCTAGGTATTCCTGCACCATGTAAAACAGATGCTGGCGATGGTTGCTGGAACCGATCATACCTTGGGGCTGCGGACCAAAAAATTGTCTGAACGCATCGGTCAGACGGCCACCTTCTCCACCGCTCCTTCTTGGCTGACCGAAGCCTCAGCAACACGTTGTCCAGGAACAGGAGTTTGTAACCTCCCAGTCTCTGGGAACGCGTTGCACAGACCTTTCTGCAAGGCCTCCCGAAGATGTTTCATCCTCTGCTTCCTCTGCGATGGCAAGATAAGGTCCGCAACCTTACCCTTGTAACGTGGATCAAGGAGGGTTGCCAGCCAGTATTGGTCCTTCTCCTTGATACCACGAATACGAGGATCCTTACGCAGGCTTTGCAGGATCAGGGAGGCCATGCAGCGTAGGTTTGCTGAGGCATTCGGTCCGGAGTTCTCTGGGTCACCAAGGACGACATGGTCCGCAGCCACCTCCTCCCAGCCACGTACAAATCCATGTGTTTCTTGGGACTGACCCCTTAAAGACTGCTGCTGATGCTGAGTGCCAGGCTCCACCTCCATACTGACACAATCTTCCTCCTCCTCCTCGTCCTCTTCCTGTGTGATCGGCGGGCACGCAGGAACACTGTCTGGATAAAGGGGGCCTTGAGAGCTAAGGAAGTCCTCCTCTACCTGCATCTGTTCTGCCTCAAGTGCCCTGTCCATTATTCCACGCAGCGTGTGCTCCAACAGGTGGACAAGGGGGACAGTGTCACTGATGCATGCACTGTCACTGCTCACCATCCTCGTGGCCTCCTCAAATGGTGACAGGACAGTGCATGCATCCCTGATCATGGCCCACTGGCGTGGGGAAAACAAAACAAGCTCCCCTGACCCTGTCCTGGTGCCATAATCGCACAGGTACTCATTGATGGCCCTCTGCTGCGTGTGCAGCCGCTGCAGCATGGCCAACGTTGAGTTCCACCTGGTGGGCATGTCACAGATTAGGCGGTTCTTGGGCAGGTTAAACTCCTTTTGGAGGTCCGTCAGCCGAGCACTGGCATTATATGACCGGCGGAAATTAACACAGACTTTCCTGGCCTGCCTCAGGACATCCTGAAAGCCTGGGTACCTGCCCAAGAACCGCTGCACCACCAAGTTAAGGACGTGAGCTAAACAGGGCACATGGGTCATTTGTCCCTGTCGGAGGGCAGAGAGGAGGTTGGTGCCATTGTCGCAAACCACCATTCCTGCCTTAAGTTGGCGTGGCGTCAACCACCTCTGAACCTGCCCCTGCAGAGCTGACAGAACCTCTGCCCCAGTGTGGCTCCTGTCCCCCAAGCACACCAGCTCAAGCACCGCATGGCATCTTTTGGCCTGCGTACTTGCGTAGCCCCTTGAACGGCTACGGAGCACCGCTGGTTCCGAGGACAAAGCACAGGAAGAGGCCATGGAGGAAGAAGAAGAGGAGGGGGTGGAAGAGAGAGGTGTGTCACAATCATTAGCATTTTCGAGGCGTGGTGGCGGAACAACCTCCAACACTACTGCACCTTGTCCTGCATCCTTCCCAGCTGCCAGCAGAGTCACCCAATGCACCGTGAAACTTAGGTAACGTCCCTGTCCATGCCTGCTGGACCATGAGTCAGCGGTAATATGCACCTTACCGCTGACCGCCCTGTCCAGCGAGGCATGGACATTGCCTTCCACATGCCGGTAGAGAGCCGGAATCGCCTTCCGTGAGAAAAAGTGGCGTTTGGGTACCTGCCACTGAGGAACCGCACATTCCACAAACTCACGGAAGGGGGCAGAGTCTATCAACTGAAAAGGCAGCAGTTGAAGTGCTAGCAATTTTGCCAAGCTAGCATTCAACCACTGGGCATGTGGATGGCTGGGAGCAAACTTCTTTCGGCGGTGCAGCAGCTGGGGCAGGGAAATTTGCCTGGTACAATCTGAAGTCGGTGTACCAAAAGCAGATTTCCCACAAGTACTTGGCTGTGACACACCTAATTCTACACCTTCATTCCTCTCAGTGCAGGTCTCAAGGAGGGGTGAAGGTATAGTGGGGTTGGAGATCTCAGCTGATGAGGAGCAAGGAGAGGTCCTCTTTGTTCTTTGGTGTGGGTCTTTTAGATACGCTTGCCAACGAACTGCATGGCAGGTCAACATATGTCTGGTCAAGCATGTGGTATCCAAGCGTGAGATGTTTTGGCCACGCGAGATACGCTTGAGTCATATGTTGCAAATAGCAGCGGTGCGATCTGATGTACTCGTCTCAAAAAAGGCCCACACCAAATAACTTTTTGAATAACGCGCAGAGACTGCAGCGCCCTGCACATGTGGAGCTTTGGGGTGTGATGCAGTCAATGTGCTGCCCTTAGGCTGGCCCCTGGAGGGCATCCTGCCTCGTTGGTGATGTGCCGCCTCCTCCTCCTCCTCCTCTCTCCTATCAGGCACCCACATTGAGTCAGTGACCTCATCATCCCCTCCTTCCTCATCACTGGAGCAAACCTGGCAGTATGCTGCAGCAGGGGTAGCATGACTGTCAGATTGCTGTCCTTCTTGGGCACCCCCTCTGTCCGTGCTCATATTACTGCCTTCATCGAGCTCAGTATCATCATCAGAGCCTTCCAAACGCTGGGCATCCTCCTGGAGCATGTACCCAACACTGTGGTCAAACAGTTTGAGGGACTCCTCAGGAGGACATGGTGGGGCTAGGGAAGGAGTCACTGATGACATTGAGCCGAGGGAAGAGGCTGCTGCTTTGCCAGACAAAGTACCCTGGGCATGGGTGAGAGAGGATGAGGAGGATGAGGACGGCTTGGTCATCCACTCGACCAAGTCTTCCTAATGTTGCGGCTCAACGCGGCCAGCTGCCGAAAAAAAGGCCAAGCGTGTCCCACGGCCACGTGCTGATGAGGATGTACCGTCTCCACGACCAGCACTAGACACAGAGCCTGCTTGCCCTCTCTTATTGGCTTGTGACTGTCTGCCTCTCCTTCTTGGCCTTCCAGACATACTAATGGCCTGTAGCTGCACCAAGCTGGGATATATATATATATATATATATATATATATATATATATATATATATATATATATATATATATATATATATATATATATATATATATATATATATATATATATATATATATATATATATATATATATATATATATATATATATATTATACTAATACTGCAGCTAGCAAAATCAACTGCCTGCTTGTAGTATGAGAACACCACCAACCTTCTACAGGTAGCTTTAGCTGAACACTGTGCAGAGCTCGCAAAAAACTAACTTGTAGCTTTTTTAGCTGCCTGCGGTAGTGATAGGATCAGGAAAACACCACCAACCTTCTACAGGTAGCTTTAGCTGAACACTGTGCAGAGCTCGCAAAAAAATAACTTGTAGGTTTAGCTGAACACTGTGAGGAGGACGCACCACACTAACTTGTAGTTTTAGCTGAACACTGTGAGCAGGACGCACTACACTAACTTGTAGTTTTAGCTGAACACTGTGCAGAGGTCTCACCCCACTAACTTGTAGTTTTAGCTGAACACTGTGAGTAGGACGCACCGCACTAAGTTGTAGTTTTAGCTGAACACTGTGAGCAGGACGCACCCCAATAACTTGTAGTTTTAGCTGAACACTTTGAGCAGGACGCACCGCACTAACTTGTAGTTTTAGCTTAACACTGTGAGCAGGACGCACTGCACTAACTTGTAGTTTTAGATGAACACTGTGCAGAGGTCTCACTACACTAACTTGTAGTTTTAGCTGAACACTGTGAGCAGGACGCACCGCACTAACTTGTAGTTTTAGCTGAACACTGTGCAGAGGTCTCACTACAGTTTTAGCTGAACACTGTGAGCAGGACGCACCCCACTAACTTGTAGTTTTAGCTGAACACTGTGAGCAGGACGCACCGCACTAACTTGTAGTTTTAGCTGAACACTGTGCAGAGGTCTCACCCCACTAACTTGTAGTTTTAGCTGAACACTGCGAGCAGGACACACCGCACTAACTTGTAGTTTTAGCTGAACACTGTGAGCAGGATGCACTGCACTAACTTGTAGTTTTAGATGAACACTGTGCAGAGGTCTCACTACACTAACTTGTAGTTTTAGCTGAACACTGTGAGCAGGGCGCACTGCACTAACTTGTAGTTTTAGATGAACACTGTGCAGAGGTCTCACTACACTAACTTGTAGTTTTAGCTGAACACTGTGAGCAGGACGCACCGCACTAACTTGTAGTTTTAGCTGAACACTGTGCAGAGGTCTCACTACACTAACTTGTAGTTTTAGCTGAACACTGTGAGCAGGACGCACCACACTAACTTGTAGTTTTAGCTGAACACTGTGAGCAGGACGCACCACACTAACTTGTAGTTTTAGCTGAACACTGTGAGCAGGACGCACCGCACTAACTTGTAGTTTTAGCTGAACACTGTGCAGAGGTCTCACCCCACTAACTTTTAGTTTTAGCTGAACACTGTAAGCAGGACGCACCACACTAACTTGTAGTTTTAGCTGAACACTGTGAGCAGGACGCACCCCACTAACTTCTAGTTTTAGATGAACACTGTGCAGAGGTCTCACTACATTAACTTGTAATTTTAGCTGAACACTGTGAGCAGGACGCACCGCATTAACTTGTAGTTTTAGCTGAACACTGTGCAGAGGTCTCACTACACTAACTTGTAGTTTTAGCTGAACACTGTGAGCAGGACGCACCGCACTAACTTGTAGTTTTAGCTGAACACTGTGAGCAGGACGCACCCCAATAACTTGTAGTTTTAGCTGAACACTTTGAGCAGGACGCACCGCACTAACTTGTAGTTTTAGCTTAACACTTTGAGCAGGACGCACTGCACTAACTTGTAGTTTTAGATGAACACTGTGCAGAGGTCTCACTACACTAACTTGTAGTTTTAGCTGAACACTGTGAGCAGGACGCACCGCACTAACTTGTAGTTTTAGCTGAACACTTTGCAGAGGTCTCACTACAGTTTTAGCTGAACACTGTGAGCAGGACGCACCCCACTAACTTGTAGTTTTAGCTGAACACTGTGAGCAGGAAGCACCGCACTAACTTGTAGTTTTAGCTGAACACTGTGCAGAGGTCTCACCCCACTAACTTGTAGTTTTAGCTGAACACTGTGAGCAGGACGCACCACACTAACTTGTAGTTTTAGCTGAACACTGTGAGCAGGATGCACTGCACTAACTTGTAGTTTTAGATGAACACTGTGCAGAGGTCTCACTACACTAACTTGTAGTTTTAGCTGAACACTGTGAGCAGGACGCACCGCACTAACTTGTAGTTTTAGCTAAACACTGTGCAGAGGTCTCACTACACTAACTTGTATATTTTTAGCTGAACACTGTAAGCAGGATGCACCGCACTAACTTGTAGTTTTAGCTGAACACTGTGAGCAGGACGCACCCCACTAACTTCTAGTTTTAGATGAACACTGTGCAGAGGTCTCACTACATTAACTTGTAATTTTAGCTGAACACTGTGAGCAGGACGCACCGCACTAACTTGTAGTTTTAGCTGAACACTGTGCAGAGGTCTCACTACACTAACTTGTAGTTTAGCTGAACACTGTGAGCAGGACGCACCGCACTAACTTGTAGTTTTAGCTGAACACTGTGAGCAGGACGCACCCCACTAACTTGAAGTTTTAGCTGAACACTGTGAGCAGGACGCACTGCACTAACTTGTAGCTTTAGATGAACACTGTGCAGAGGTCTCACTACACTAACTTGTAGTTTTAGCTGAACACTGTGAGCAGGATGCATCACATTAACTTGTAGTTTTAGCTGAACACTGTGAGCAGGACGTACCCCACTAACTTGTAGTTTTAGCTGAACACTGTGAGCAGGACGCACAGCACTAACATGTAGTTTTAGCTGAACACTGTGAGCAGGACGCACTGCACTAACTTGTAGTTTTAGCTGAACACTGTGCAGAGGTCTCACTACACTAACTTGTAGTTTTAGCTGAACACTGTGAGCAGGACGCACCGCACTAACTTGTAGTTTTAGCTGAACACTGTGCAGAGGTCTCACTACACTAACTTTTAGTTTAGCTGAACACTGTGAGCAGGATGCACCGCACTAACTTGTAGTTTTAGCTGAACACTGTGAGCAGGACGCACCCCACTAACTTGAAGTTTTAGCTGAACACTGTGAGCAGGACGCACTGCACTAACTTGTAGCTTTAGATTAACACTGTGCAGAGGTCTCACTACACTAACTTGTAGTTTTAGCTGAACACTGTGAGCAGGACGTACCCCACTAACTTGTAGTTTTAGCTGAACACTGTGAGCAGGACGCACAGCACTAACTTGTAGTTTTAGCTGAACACTGTGAGCAGGACGCACTGCACTAACTTGTAGTTTTATCTGAACACTGTGCAGAGGTCTCACTACACTAACTTGTAGTTTTAGCTGAACACTGTGAGCAGGACGCACCGCACTAACTTGTAGTTTTAGCTGAACACTGTGAGCAGGATGCACCCCACTAACTTGTAGTTTTAGCTGAACACTGTGAGCAGGACGCACTGCACTAACTGTAAATAGTCTAGCTGCCTGACTGTGGTACCAATAGGATCAAAAGAACACTAGCAATTTTCTTCAGGTAGCTGTAAATACTGTAACAAGACAAGCCTGCCTGTCAGTAGGAAGATAACAGGAACGGATCTAGCTAAACTGAATACAGTGTATATATATATGCAACACCTGGGATGCATATATATACATAATACACTGAAAATGCAGCTAACTCACTGATTGTCCTGCCTAATCTAGCTAACTCAAATGAAATGACACTGTCTCTCTGTCTATCTATGTATCTCAACGCCGGAACACACACCACAATATAGTGTGGGGCGTGTTCTAAACCCCCTGAGCCATAATTGGCCAAAGCCACCCTGGCTTTGGCCAATTACAGCTCTCTCTACTGACGGCACTGTGATTGGCCAAGCATGCGGGTCATAGTGCATGCTTGGCCAATCATCAGACAGCAATGCACTGCGATGCCGCAGTGAATTATGGGCCGTGACACGCCACACGAATTTGGCGCGAACGGCCCATATCGTTCGCAATTCGACGAACGGGCGAACAGACGATGTTCGAGTCGAACATGGGTTCGACTTGAACATGAAGCTCATCCCTAACGACAATCAATTAAAAATGAAACCTCAGCCCATATGGATCCATAGACCTGACAGACCCTGGATGTGAGCACTAGCTAACAGAATTGCTACGAATGAAATGCTACGACAGGAATACTATGAATTCGCCGAATTCCGAACAACATGGGCCGCTCGCGCCAAATTCGAGTGGCGCGTAACAGCCCATAATTCACTGCGGCATCGCAGTGCATTGCTAGCTGATGATTGCCCGCATGCTTGGCAAATCACAGCGCCGGCTGTACAGAGAGCCGTAATTGGCCAGAGTGGCTTTGGCCAATTATGGCTCAGGGGTTTTAGTGCACGCCCCACACTATATAAGGCCGCCTGCATGGCGGCCCTGTGTAGTGTGTTCCGGCGTTGAGAGAGAGATAGATAGACAGAGAGACAGTGTCATTTGATTTAAGTTAGATAGAGTAGGCAGGAGAGTCAGTTAGCTGCACTTATGCTATGTACACACACTTGGACATTGATTGGACATTCCGACAACAAAATCCTAGGATTTTTTCCGATGGATGTTGGCTAAAACTTGTTTTGCGTACACACGGTCGCACAAAGTTGTCGGAATTTCCGATCGCCAAGAACGCGGTGACGTAAACCATGTACGACGAGACTAGAAAAGGCCAGTTCAGAACCAAGCGCAGCACCCTTTGGGCTCCTTTTGCTAATCTCGTGTTAGTAAAAGTTTGGTGAGAGACAATTCGCGCTTTTTCAGACTCGTGGTTTTCAGATTGTTTTCTGCTGTTCAGTTTGTGCTTGTGGGTTTGTATCTGCTCTTCAGTGCGTGCAAGCAAGCTCCGTGTGACTTTGTCATTGTGTTCTTGTTCGTTCGTTACTGTTTTTCAGGTCGCTCTTCACAGGACTTGCTGTTCTTCAGTGCGTTCTGTTACTTCGTTCTGAGCAGCCGACCGTTTTCTAGCCATGTTGCGTATACATACTCCTCGTAGAGTTCGTGCTGTGCAGGGGCTTGGTGTTGGGGTCCTAACCTTGACACAAGTCCAGTCCATGAACAGGGTGGGGAGGAGTTCATGGACCGAGAATTGGTTGCTTCAGCGTGACCAGTTCTGTCATATGCCTTTGCTCCGTGAGATCCGTGAGAATAATCCTGATGATTTCAGGAACTTTCGGATGATGGACCCCGTTTTTGACCGTTTGTTGGCTTTGCTGACCCCCTATATTAGCAGGCATGATACCTGCATGAGTCAAGCCATCACTCCGGAGCAGAGGTTTGTCGCCACCCTGCGGTACTTGGCGACGGGGAGAAGTCTGCAGGACTTGAAGTTCTCGACAGGCATCTCCCCCCAGGCTCTGGGGATCATTATCCCAGAGACCTGTTCTGCCATCATTCAGGTCCTGCAGAAGGAGTATATGAAGGTAAGATTTTTATCCTTTAATATCACATTTTATTGTACTAAATGTTTGCTAATATATTGTATTTCTTTCCTCATTCCCTAATTACCATTATTGTAAAATGCTGTGAATGTCCCCTTTGTTCTCATGCATGCTGGATTTTTATGTAATTTTTCTTTTGTTCCTTCATACTTATTTGCCTTTGCCTTCACTTACCTCCCCAGCATGGTCTCCTGGCCCTATATTCACCTCATGTAGTCACTTAACAATGTATTTTATCAGCTCCATAGTAGTGCTTTACCCCAAACACCCCCTAAAATGTTTTTAAATGTGATTTGTGCTTTAAATTCAAGCAGAGTGCCAGAGGCTTTTTTTTGGGGATCCCCAAATCATTTGGAACCCTCCCTCCCCCAACTGCTAAGTCAGCTGATACCAATTCTCTATCTATTGTCGATCATCTATCTGCTGACTATGCAAAACCCATACACACTATACCCATCTCTTTTGTGCTCAGATTTATGGATGAATTCCCCAAAGCATGTAGTGCAAGGGCCTGCCTGTATACTTTCAAATGGTACTGTTTAAAGTTTTTTTATCCTATTATTATCTTGATAGGTAATAGCAGAATGTCCAAATGTGTTCAAATGTGTACAATGTGTATTTATATCTTTGTATTATGACACTTCTTACCTGTCCAGTGGGCTGCCAATAGTGTAACTAAGGAGGGGCTGTTCAAAGTAATACCCATTATTTACGCATTCATCTCTCAATGAAGTGGAGAGGGTTACCTGTCCAAGAGCTCCCCCCCCTATAATGTTAGAAATGGCCCAGGAGAGGGGGGCGGGAATATGATAGGTGTACCTTATACTTTGGTGTTTAAAAATTCCCATAAATAAATGTTATCTTGATGTTGGCGGGGAATGTTTGTGTCTAATCTGCTTTCCATGTTTTTATGTGCAAAAAGACTATTTTTTTTTGTTTTCCTCAACAGTTTCCTTTCACGCCACAGGAATGGCAGACTGTGGCCTCCCACTTTGCCCAGCGGTGGGACTTTCCTAACTGCGGAGGGGCAATTGATGGGAAACACGTCCACATCATCCCACCACCCAACTCGGGGTCGTACTATTATAATTATAAGGGGTTCAATAGTATTGTGATGTTGGCGGTGGTGTCGGCTACTTATGAGTTCCTGTATGTGGACGTGGGGAAGAATGGTGGAGTCATCGCCCAGACGGAGTTCTACAGGCGTCTCCAGAATGGCAGCTTGGACTTGCCACCTCCAGAAGACAATGTGGAAGGACTCCCATTCGTCTTCATTGCGGATGAAGCTTTTGCGCTGGGGGACCATCTTATGCGGCCATTCCTGATGAGGACCCTCACCCTAGTCCAGAGGGTTTTTAATTACTGGCTGGCCAGAGCCAGAAGAGTGGTGGGAAACACGTTTGGAATCATGGCCAGCCGGTTCAGCCTATTTCTTACACCCATACATATGGCGGAGTACAAACTGAATCACATTATCCTGGCGTGCTGTGTTCTTGACAACTTTTTACAGCAACATTCTGCCAACTATGCTGGCTCAGTCGGGCCTGAAGCCGTAATTCAAAATGAACCAACCCTGACGACGCTTGAAAGTGTCCGTCCTGGCTTGCCCTCCCTGAGTACCCGTGATGTCCGGCTAAGATACCTTGAATTCTTTGCGGGTAGGGGGGCTATCAATATGCCAGACAATGTGTGAAACCTTTATCAAATAAAAAAAAAAAACATTAAGCAAATCTTTGGTGACATTTACTGCTTGTGTTTGTTTTAGCTAACCCTGACAGAAATGTGTTGAGTCTTGAAAATGGCATGATTGTGTTACCTGTTTTGTACAAGCTTCACAGATGGAGACACCCCTATAGTATGCACTGGAGCACCTGTGTGGGCCCCCTAATAAAAAGGGTGTTCTTGTGTCCCACACTAGTGCTCCAGCGTCCAGATGTGAAAACTGCTGCTGAGTGTCCTCTCCTTACGCAGAATCTAGTTTGCATTACATTTTAGTTACAAACCCATCTACACAACCAAATTATTTTAAGACAAGTAGGCCATAAAAAATGTATTCAAATGCATATGGCCAAAACAATGGTGTTTTCTAGACCGAACGAACAATGTTTCATACGAACGAATAATGTGCCCATGAACATGAAAGTTGCCATTTTAAACTGAACAACAGTTAAGAAAAGCACATGGAGCAGCACGAACGTAATAAACATAAAGAATAGGAACACAGGACAACTACTTACTTTTTTGCAGCACTCTCCGGATCCTTCTGTACTGCTCGTGCTCCCTTAATTTCAGGTCCGACCACCGCTTCCTGAGCTGATCTTTCGATCGTCGTACCCCGAAATTCCGGTGCAGACTTTTGACCACTTTTGCCATGATCTTGGCCTTTCTGACATTGGGGTTGGGGTAAGGTCCATACTTCCCATCATAGTCGGCCTTCTTCAGGATGTCGACCATCTCCAACATCTCCCCAAAGGACATATTTGATGCCTTAAATCGTCTCCTTCTGGATCGGGATGTTTCTGGCTCCGGGCTTTCCTCCTCCTCGTTGGTGTAATTGTCAGACACCTGCTCTGACTCCGCCATGTGCTCTTCCCCACTGTGCCGAACGAGAAGGGGCGGGGAATAGACTAGAAAGAACGTCAGGGGCGGGCAGAGTTTCACGCATGCGCAGTGTCTATAAAGCGTAACACGCGTGCGTAGTACATACGATCTATGAGCGGAAGAAGGAGTAACTGGGGTGCTGATCGTGATAACGAAGGTAAGATTTAACATTGGGCCTATACTGCTTCTAGATTGAGGCCTGTATTTGCACAAGTTTAGAAAACTTTAGGCTGACATTAGGGTTTGTCTTGTGTTGTGTCTTGCAGTGAAAATGGATATCTTGAAAGATAACGACTTTATGCCAATCTTCATTGATATGTTCAGGGAGCTGCCCTGTCTGTGGCAGATAAACCACTCTGAATATAAGAACCAAACAAAGAGGCAGCACTGGATCAATTGCTGGAATTTGTGAAGACGGTGATCCCCACGACAGACATCACCTATTTGAAGATCCTAATTGGTGGCCTGAGGAGCACTTATCTAAGGGAGCACAAGAAGGTCCAGCATTCCCAGAGATCCGGAGCTGCAGTAGACATTTATGTCCCCAGGCTGTGGTACTATGACAGGCTGCATTTTCTGGCAGGTCAGACTGAACCCAGGCCAGCACTCTCCACTCTTCCTTCCACGCTTCCTTCCCCCCCAGCTGAGGCTTCTGACGCCCAACCTGGGCCTTCCAGGCAGCAACATGTGGAGGAGCCCAGCTTGAGTCAGGTATAGCATTCTTCTAAATATTTCTGGTTGTCCAATCAATGATGTTAAATAGATGTTAGTTTGGAGTACTAATTTATGATTGTGATTGATGATGCAAAAACTAAAACCATGTTCCTTTTTCATACACAGGGAAGTCTCAGCCAGGAGGTGGCCACGCCAAGCAGGCTGCCTGATACCCAGGTCCCTCCCCTACACCTGCAAAGACAAAGTGCCAGGAAGCGGAGTAACCTGGAGGAGGCTGCCATAGGCCTCTTTTGGAAGGCTACTGTGAGGTACCTGGTAGTTGAGCCTGACTGGTAGAAGGAGACCTCTCTTAAGCGCTGGTTCAGGAGCCGCTGGAAGTGGGAACAGTGGTCTCCTGAGCACAGTGGGTAGGAGGGCCTGATGCAGGTTTCAGCAGAAGCAGACACTGGAACTGGAAAGATGTCCCTCAGGGGTGGCTGCGCTGTGAATGCAGGTAACTGGTGCAGGCCGGTAGGCAGGCGGACAGATGCGAAGACAGCAGCTGGATGCAAACAGGCAGGCTGGGAGCAGCGTCACAGGACACAGGCAAGCAAGGTCAGACAGTCCGTGTTTGGCAGGAGATCAGGCAGAGTATAAACAGGAGGGATGATCCAAGGATAGTCAGACAGGCAGGAGATCGGCAACAGGTAGCAGAGTAACAAGGTCAGGCAAGCCGGGTCGGATAGGAGACTGGAGAATGGTCAGACGTAGCCGGGTCAATATCAAACAACAAGCAGGCAGATACAGGAACTTTCAGGTGCAGAGCTGCAGACGAACAGCAGCTAACAAGAGCACCTGTCACTCTTTTAAAGGCCCCTTGGCGCCAAAACAGCGCTAGCGCGAACGGGCACGCGCACGGGCGCGCGCGCGCACACGCGAACGCACGAACGCGCGCACGGGCACACGCGGGAGCGCTCTGGTGCCCCCTGGTGGGGAATTGAGCAGAATTGTCCTGGAAGAGCTTCCTGTGCGCCCGTGTGCACGCATATTTGCCCGACGGCCACTGATATGCCCCTGACATTGCCCCCTCCCAATGGGCAGCCTCCGGATGCCCAGAATACCCTTCTTTTCAGGATGAGCAGAGAAGTATGCATGAATTAAACGTTTGGCATGAATATTACAGTCAGGTTCCCATGAGTTATTTTCCGGACCATACCCCTTCCACTTAATTAAAAACTGTACTTGCCCAGACCTCTTTCTGCAGTCAAGGATGGATTCCACTTCATATTCTTCATTACCGTCCACCAGAACTGGTTCAGGGACCCTAGTGCCCCTATCAGGAAAAGGATCATCTACAGCAGGCTTTAAGAGTGATACGTGAAATACAGGGTGTATCTTAAGTGAGTCAGGTAAGCATAATTCATATGACACTTCATTAATTTTCCTTTTCACAGGGAAAGGTCCAATAAATTTTGGGGCAAGCTTCTTGGAAGGACATGTCAATCTGATATTATTAGTAGACAGCCATACCTTGTCGCCAAGCTGAAGGTTTAGATCTCCCCTTCTTTTCACATCAAAGAACTTCTTATTGTCCGCTTGCGCTTTGGATACTGCCTCCTGCAAGATCCGGTTATTACGACTGAAGAACTGTACTGTGTCCTGGACCGCTGGAACTGAAGATTCTGAAAGAAAATCTGGTAAAAAAGATGCATGAAACCCATAGTTAGCAAAGAAAGGGGATTGACCTGTGGCAGAGTGACTGGCATTATTGTACGCGAATTCTGCTAGTGGCAGCAAGGACACCCAATCATCTTGCACAAAAGATGTAAAACACCTAATGTATTGCTCCAGAGTCTGATTTGTCCTTTCAGTTTGCCCATTAGTTTGGGGATGGTATGCTGAGGACAGAGCTAGTTCGATCTTCAAATTTTCACAAAGGGCTCTCCAAAAGCGTGAGGTAAACTGTACCCCCCTATCAGACACAATATTTGCGGGGATCCCGTGCAACCTAACAATTTCCCTAATGAACACACGAGCCGTCTCTACAGCAGAAGGTGTTCCTTTTAGGGGCACAAAGTGGGCCATTTTGGATAGCCGGTCGACGACCACAAAGATCGCCGAACACCCCTCGGAATATGGCAGTTCGACTATAAAGTCCATTGCTATCATCCTCCAGGGCCTATCTGGTATAGGCAATGGTCTTAGTAGTCCCCACGCTCTGTTCCTGGGGGTTTTGTTCTGGATGCAGACAGAGCAGGAGTTGACATATTTCTTACAAAATTCCTTTAAGTTAGGCCACCAAAAAGTGCGCTGCACCAGCTCAAGGGTCTTACGAACCCCAAAATGTCCTGCAAGTGGATGGTCATGCAAAAGTGTCAGCACCTTGACTCTGACGTTTTCTGGTACGAAGATTTGACTTCCCCTCCATAATAGTCCATCTCTAGGTGTTAGGGAGGACCCCTGAAGACTTGAAGGTTCTGGGGATGCTTCTCTGATCATGGATAACAAGTCTGTCTGAAGGAGAAGAAAAAGTATTTGCCGGTAAAATAGTGTCAGGGACAGAAGAGTCTTTAGGATTATCAAACATGCGTGACAGTGCGTCTGGTTTTATATTCTTGGATCCCGGCCGGTAGGTGATGTGGAAGCAAAACCGTGTAAAGAATAAAGCCCAACGGGCCTGTCTGGGTTTCAGTCTTTTAGCAGATCTTAGATACTCCAGATTTTTGTGATCTGTATAAATCAGTACTGGATGGACTGCACCTTCAAGCAAGTATCTCCATTCCTCCAAGGCAGTTTTGATGGCAAGTAACTCCCGATCCCCCACATCATAGTTCCGCTCAGCCGGCGAAAGTTTCCTAGAGAAGAACCCTACAGGATGCATCAGGTCTTTGTTGCCCTGACGTTGTGAAATAATGGCACCCACAGCTACTTCGGAGGCATCCACCTCTAGAATAAAGGGCAAGGCTGGATCTGGATGGCTAAGAATCGGGGCTGATGTAAAACGCCTCTTTAATTCTTCAAAGGCCTCCTGGGCTTCCTGGTTCCAGTGAAAACGAAGATTCTGTTTCGTTAGCTGTGTAATGGGAGAGATGATGGCAGAGAACCCCCTGATAAACTTTCTGTAAAAGTTCGCAAATCCAACGAAGCGTTGTACTCCTTTCTTGTCCATGGGTGCTGGCCATTCTAACACAGCAGACACTTTCTGAGGATCCATTTTAATACCGGTTGGGGAGATGACTAACCCCAGGAACTGAATCTCTTCTTGCTCAAATTCACACTTCTCTGCTTTGGCATACAATCTGTGCAGGCGGAGTCGAGCTAGGACTTTACGGACATGTTCCCTGTGTTGTTCAAGTGAACTGGAGAAGATAAGGATATCATCCAGGTAGACAATTAAAAAGATGTCCAGGAAATCTTTAAACACATCGTTGACCAGGTGCTGAAATGTGGCAGGAGCATTGCAAAGGCCGAAGGGCATGACCAAATATTCGTAGTGCCCGAAACGGGTCCGGAAAGCCGTCTTCCATTCGTCCCCGGCCCGAATGCGGACCAGATTGTAGGCCCCTCTCAGATCTAATTTGGTGAATATGATGGCGGTCCGTAATTTTTGAAACAGTTCCGGTATTAAGGGCAACGGATAACGGTTTTTGACCGTAACCTTGTTTAGTTCCCGGTAGTCCACACAAGGGCGGAGCGTGAGATCTTTCTTAGAGACAAAAAATATTCCCGCCCCAGCTGGTGAAGTGGACTGTCGAATAAAACCTTTTTCTAGATTTTCATTGATGTAAACCTTAAGCGCCTCTTGTTCTTTCTCGGACAGTGGAAAGATGCGCCCAAAAGGAATCTCAGCTCCAGGAAGTAATTCTATTGGACAGTCATAGGGGCGATGAGGTGGTAGAGAATCTGCCCCCTTCTTGCTGAATACATCTGCAAAGTCCTGATAGGCCTCTGGTACGTTTTGAAGCAGATCTGGGTCAATGTCCATACATAGTAGGGTAGTAGCAGGCTTAACAGGTTCAGATAGACAATGTCTTTGACAATAGGGTGACTGAAACTTGATCTCGCCCGTGGCCCAATTGACAAGAGGATTGTGGGCTTGAAGCCAGGGCATACCCAAAATGATTGGGAAAAGAGGTGATGTGATAACGTCCAGGGTTAAGATCTCTTGATGTTGAGGTGAACAGGTAACAGACAGAGGAAGGGTTTCTTGAGAGACCTGCCCAGACTTTATATGGGATCCATCGGCCAGAAAAATTGAAAGTCTATGTGTCTTGTCTGTTAAAGGAAGATTTTGCTGAGTAGCAAAAGTGGAGTCAACGAAACAGCTACATGCCCCGGAATCAACAATGGCGTTGACTTGAATTGTTCTTCCCTGGAGCTGAAATGAGAGAGGGAGAACAAGTTGAGTGGCATTGGCTGTTAAAGCGGACAAACTGGTTGGAGCTGAAGAAAAACACTTACGGATCTTCACTGGGCAGTTGTTCACGTAGTGGCCCGTTCCGCCACAATAGAGGCAAAGGTTCAGTTGGCGCCTGCGTGCCCGTTCTTCAGGGGTCAAGGTAGTACGCATAAGTCCTAGTTGCATGGGTTCAGGGGCATCAGTTGCTAGGTTGACAGGACTTGGCCCGGCAGAGGGTAGATACCGGGAGGCAGGCAGCGGGGCTCTGGCAGTCATCCACATAGGCCGACTTTGTTGGGAAGATCGTTCAGACCGGCGCTCTCGAAGGCGTCGGTCAATTTGGATGGTGATGGCAATGAGCTCTTCTAAGGTGTCAGGCATTCCTACCCGGGCAAGCTCATCCTTAAGACCCTCAGATAGCCCCATGCGGAATTGGTGGCGTAGAGCTGCATTATTCCATTGAGTATCCGCGCTCCAGCGTCGAAAGTCCATAACATAGTCCTCGGCCGGTCTACGGCCTTGCTGGAGCGCGATCAAGGCTGCCTCAGCGGTGGTAGCCCGCTGAGGGTCCTCATAAAGCTGGGCCATGGCTTCAAAAAAGGCAGGTAGTGTCTGGACCTGTATGGCGTTGGATTCAAGCAAGCGATGGGCCCAGGTCTGGGGTTCCCCCTGCAGAAGGGATACAACAAACCCCACTTTGGTGGCTTCCAAGGAAAAAGTCCGTGGCTGTAATCCGAAATACAGTTGTCACGCGCTGCGGAAGGCCACAAACTTAGATCGGTCACCGGAGAACTTGTCAGGAACAGGGACTCTTGGTTCTGGTGGAAGCATGACCACTGAGGGTGGTGCAGCAGCCTGTACTGGAGCAGCTGCGGGTGCAGCAGCCACACCACCGGAACCACTGAGGTTTAGCACTTGCCCCTCCAGTCTGTTATAACTGTCTTGTAAGGTTTTTACTGCTTGGGTGAGGGCTGCCAAGTGTGTACAGATCTCCTGAATGGGAGAGGTCTCTCCTGCAGGCTCAGTCATGGCTGTTCGTACTGTGAGGTACCTGGTAGTTGAGCCTGACTGGTAGAAGGAGACCTCTCTTAAGCGCTGGTTCAGGAGCCGCTGGAAGTGGGAACAGTGGTCTCCTGAGCACAGTGGGTAGGAGGGCCTGATGCAGGTTTCAGCAGAAGCAGACACTGGAACTGGAAAGATGTCCCTCAGGGGTGGCTGCGCTGTGGATGCAGGTAACTGGTGCAGGCCGGTAGGCAGGCGGACAGATGCGAAGACAGCAGCTGGATGCAAACAGGCAGGCTGGGAGCAGCGTCACAGGACACAGGCAAGCAAGGTCAGACAGTCCGTGTTTGGCAGGAGATCAGGCAGAGTATAAACAGGAGGGATGATCCAAGGATAGTCAGACAGGCAGGAGATCGGCAACAGGTAGCAGAGTAACAAGGTCAGGCAAGCCGGGTCGGATAGGAGACTGGAGAATGGTCAGACGTAGCCGGGTCAATATCAAACAACAAGCAGGCAGATACAGGAACTTTCAGGTGCAGAGCTGCAGACGAACAGCAGCTAACAAGAGCACCTGTCACTCTTTTAAAGGCCCCTTGGCGCCAAAACAGCGCTAGCGCGAACGGGCGCGCAGAATTGTCCTAGAAGAGCTTCCTGTGCGCCCGTGTGCACGCATATTTGCCCGACGGCCACTGATATGCCCCTGACAGCTACAGAGGCCCTGAGAACCCCCCACACTGTGGAGAAGGACTTTGCTTGCATATCTGCCTGCAAAATGCTGCAGATGGAGGAGGGCCAATGACTCCTGTGTGAGTCCTTAATTTTGAAAGCTCTCAATAAGGGGTTGAGGGGTCAAATAACATGTGCTACCCACATTTGTGACCTCACACATAGTCCTCCTCCTCCTCCAGGTCCTACTACTCCTCCTCCTCCTCCTCCTCCTCCTCCAGGTCCTACTCCTCCTGCCACATCTCCAACACCAGAGCCACAGCCAGGAAGAAAGCATGGAAAGAAGACCAGAAAGTGATGACCCTGGGTCCAGTCTGGTCTGGCAAAAGATGCAGCCTCTTGTAGTACCACAGCCTGGGGACACAGATGTCATCTGCTGCTTTCATGATCTCTGGGACTTCTGCACTCCCTTAGATAAGGACTCCTCAGGCCACCAATTTTGATGTTAAATAATGGATGTCTGCCCTGGGGGCCAAAGGCTTCGCCAATTTCTGCTGTTTCTCCAGCGTTGCCTCCCTCTTTGTTTGGTTCTGAGCCCTTAATAAAGGTTTTTTGGTTTCAATTAGACTCGCCTATGTGTGTTTTCCTTAAAAAAGGACAGTTTGTTTGTGAGGATTCAGATACATTTCAAAAATACAATGTGAAATTAACAAGGGACACCAACACCAAACAACCTTCTTGAGATTAAATAATATAAGATATCAATGGTGTTGTGGTAACTTGACACACAAAACACACACAAAAATATTAAGGAGTAAAACTAACCAAAAACTAAAACAAAGATCAGCCTTGAAAAAAATACAAACCCCCCAAGAAAACAAAAAACAGCCTTTAAAAAAAAATGTAAAAAAAGAAAACAACCAAAAAATAATTTTGGCAGATGTGACAAATCAAAATATATTGAGGGAATCCCGATAAATAATAAAGAAAGACGTTTGTGAGAAGTCTGTGTGAATATGAGCAGCAAAACTACTTCATTCTTCTCACATTTACATTGCACCGTGACGAAAGTGCTGTATCCACTGTGAACGCTAATTTTACCAGACCAAGCTGTTTCGTCTCGGAATTTCTTCTGAGCATGCGTGGCACTTTGTGCGTCGGAACTGGCCACACACGGTCGGAATTGACGCGATCGGATTTTGTTGTCGGAAAATTTTATAGACTGCTCTCAAACTTTGTGTGTCGGAAAATCCGATGGAAAATGTCCAAAGGAGCCCACACACGGTCGGAATTTCCGACAACACGCTCCGATCGCACATTTTCCATCGGAAAATTCGACCGTGTGTACAATATAGTGTATTGTGTATATATACATCCTAGCTAGATCCGTTCCTGTTATTCTCTTCCTACTACTGACAGGCAGGCAGGTGTTTTTACAGTATTTACAGCTACCTGAAGAAAATTGTTCTTCTGATCCTATTAGTCCTATTAACTAGAGTATTTACAGTTAGTGTAGTGCGTCCTCTGTACAGTGTGCACCTAAAGCTACCTGAAGAAAATGAGTGTTCTCCTGATCCTATTAGTACAGTACCACAGGCAGCTACAGTATTTACAAGTCAGTGTAGTGCATCCTCTGCACGGTGTGCACTCTGATCCTATTAGTACAGTACCACAGGCAGCTTTAGTATTTACAAGTTAGTGTAGTGCGTCCTCTGCACAGTGTGCACCTAAAGCTACCTGAAGAAAATGAGTGTTCTTCTAATCCTATTAGTACAGTACCGCAGGCAGCTGTAGTATTTACAAGTTAGTGTAGTGCGTCCTCTGCACAGTGTGCACCTAAAGCTACCTGAAGAAAATTAGTGGTGTTCTTCTGATCCTATTAGTACAGTACCGCAGGCAGCTGCAGTATTTACAAGTTAGTGTAGCGCGTCCTCTGCACAGTGTGCACCTAAAGCTACCTGAAGAAAATGAGTGTTCTTCTAATCCTATTAGTACAGTACCGCAGGCAGCTGTAGTATTTACAAGTTAGTGTAGTGCGTCCTCTGCACAGTGTGCACCTAAAGCTACCTGAAAAAAATTAGTGGTGTTCTTCTGATCCTATTAGTACAGTACCGCAGGCAGCTGCAGTATTTACAAGTTAGTGTAGTGTGTCCTCTGCACAGTGTGCACCTAAAGCTACCTGAAGAAAATTAGTGGTGTTCTTCTGATCCTATTAGTACAGTACCACAGGCAGCTGTAGTATTTACAAGTTAGTGTAGTGCGTCCTCTGCACAGTGTGCACCTAAAGCTACCTGAAGAAATTAGTGGTGTTCTTCTGATCCTATTAGTACAGTACCACAGGCAGCTGTAGTATTTACAATTTAGTGTAGTGTGTCCTCTGCACAGTGTGCACCTAAAGCTACCTGAAGAAAATTTGTGGTGTTCTTCTGATTCTATTAATACCACAGGCAGGCAGCTACAGTATTTACAGTTAGTGTAGTGCGTCCACTGCACAGTGTGCACCTAAAGCTACCTAAAGAAAATTAGTTTTCTTCTGATCCTATTAGTACAGTAGCACAGGCAGCTACAGTATTTACAAGTTAGTGGAGTGCGTCCTCTGCCTGGTGTGCAACTAAAGCTATCTGAAGAAAATTAGTTGTGTTCTTCTGATCCTATTAATACCACAGGCAGACAGCTACAGTATTTACAGGTAGTGTAGTGCGTCCTCTGCACAGTGTGCACCTAAAGCTATCTGGAGACAATTGCTGTTGTTCTGCTCCTATTAATACAACAGGCAGGCAGCTACAGTATTTACAGTTAGTGCACTGTGTCCTCTGCACAGTGTGCACCTAAAGCTAGATGAAGAAAATTAGTGGTGTTCTTCTGATCCTATTAATACCACAGGCAAGCAGCTACAGTATTTACAGTTAGTTTAGTGCGTCCTCTGCACAGTGTGCACCTAAAGCTACCTGGAGACAATTGTTGTTGTTCTGCTCCTATTAATACCACAGGCAGGCAGCTACAGTATTTACAGTTAGTGCACTGTGTCCTCTGCACAGTGTGCACCTAAAGCTACCTGAAGAAAATTAGTGGTGTTCTTCTGATCCTATTAGTACCACAGGCAGGCAGCTACAGTATTTACAGTTAGTGTAGTGCGTCCTCTGCACAGTGTGCACCTAAAGCTACCTGGAGACAATTGCTGTTGTTCTGCTCCTATTAATACCACAGGCAGGCAGCTACAGTATTTACAGTTAGTGCACTGTGTCCTCTGCACAGTGTGCACCTAAAGCTACCTGAAGAAAATTAGTGGTGTTCTTCTGATCCTATTAGTACCACAGGCAGGCAGCTACAGTATTTACAGTTAGTGTAGTGCATCCTCTGCACAGTGTGCACCTAAAGCTACCTGGAGACAATTGCTGTTGTTCTGCTCCTATTAATACCACAAGCAGGCAGCTACAGTATTTACAGTTAGTGCACTGTGTCCTCTGCACAGTGTGCACCTAAAGCTATCTGAAGAAAATTAGTGGTGTTTTTCTGATCCTATTAGTACCACAGGCAGGCAGCTACAGTATTTACAGTTAGTGTAGTGTGTTCTCTGCACAGTGTGCACCTAAAGCTACCTGGAGACAATTGCTGTTGTTCTGCTCCTATTAATACCACAGGCAGGCAGCTACAGTATTTACAGTTAGTGCACTGTGTCCTCTGCACAGTGTGCACCTAAAGCTACCTGAAGAAAATTAGTGGTGTTCTTCTGATCCTATTAGTACCATAGGCAGGCAGCTACAGTATTTACAGTTAGTGTAGTGCGTCCTCTGCACAGTGTGCACCTAAAGCTACCTGGAGACAATTGCTGTTGTTCTGCTCCTATTAATACCACAAACAGGCAGCTACAGTATTTACAGTTAGTGCACTGTGTCCTCTGCACAGTGTGCACCTAACGCTATCTGAAGAAAATTAGTGGTGTTCTCATACTAATAATATTACAGGCAGGCAGTTGATTCTGCTAGCTGCAGTATCAGTATATATATACATCCCAGCTTTGTGCAGCTACATTGCACTGGAGGCCATTAGTATGTCTGGAAGGCCAACAAGGAGAGGCAGACAGTCACAAGCCAATAAAAGAGGGCAAGCAGGCTCTGTGTCTAGAGGCAACAGTGCTGGTCGTGGAGACGGTGCATCCTCATCAGCACGTGGCCGTGGGACACGCTTGTCCTTTTTTTTGGCAGCTGGCCGTGTTGAGCCGCAACATGCGGAAGACTTGGTAGAGTGGATGACCAAGCCGTCCTCATCCTCCTCTTCCTCTCTCACCCAGGCTCAGGGTACTTTGTCTGGCAAAGCAGCTGCCTCTTCCCTCGGGTCAATGGCATCAGTCACTCCTTCCATAACCCCACCATGTCCTCTTGAGGAGTCCCCCGAACTGTTTGACCACAGTGTTGGGTACATGCTCCAGGAGGATGCCCAGCATTTTGAAGGCTCCGATGATGGTACCCAGCTAGAGGAAGGAAGTAACGTGAGCCCAGAGAGAGGGGGTGCCCAAGAAGGACAGCAATCTGGCAGTCATGCTCCCCCAGCTGCAGCATACTGCCAGCTTTGCTCCAGTGATGAGGAGGGAGGGGATGATGAGGTCACTGACTCCACGTGGGTGCCTGATAGGAGAGAGGAGGAGGAGGAGGCACATCACCAACGAGGCAGGATGCCCTCCAGGGGCCAGCTTAAGGGCAGCACATCGACTGCATCACACCGCAGAGCTCCGCATGTGCAGGGCGCTGCTGTCTCTGCGCGTTATTCCAAAAGTTCTTTGGTGTGGGTCTTTTTTGAGACGAGTGGATCAGATCCCACCGCTGCTATTTGCAACATATGTCTCAAGCATATCTCTCGTGGCCAAAACATCTCCCGCTTGGGCACCACATGCTTGTCATATGTTGACCTGCCATGCAGTTCGTTTGCAAGCATACGTAAAAAAGACCCACACCAAAGAACAAAGAGGACCTCTCCTTGCTCTTCATCAGCTGGGATCTCCAACCCCACTATACCTTCAGTCCTCTCTGAGACCTGCACTGAGAGGAATGAAGGTGTAGAATTAGGTGTGTCACAGCCAAGTACTTGGGGGCAATCTGCTATCCGTACACCGACGTCAGATTGTACCAGGCAAATTTCCCTGCCCCGGCTGCTGCACCTCCGAAAGAAGTTCGCTCCCAGCCATCCACATGCCCAGCGGTTGAATCCTAGCTTGGCTAAGTTGCTAGCACTTCAACTGCTGCCTTTTCAGCTGGTAGACTCTGCCTCCTTCCGTGAGTTTGTGGAATGTGCGGTTCCTCAGTGGCAGGTTCCCAAACACCACTTTTTCTCATGGAAGGCGATTCCGGCTCTCTACCGGCACGTGGAAGGCAAAGTCTTGGCCTTGCTGGACAGGGCGGTCAGCGGTAAGGTGCATATTACCGCTGACTCATGGTCCAGCAGGCATGGACAGGGATGTTACCTATCTTTCACAGCGCACTGGGTGACTCTTCTGGCAGCTGGGAAGGATGCAGGACAGGGTGCAGTAGTGTTGGAGGTTGTTCTGCCACCACACCTCCAAAATACTACTAGTGGTGATTCTGCCACACCTCTTTCCTCCACCCCCTCCTCTTTTTATTCCTCCATGGCCTCTTCCTGTGCTGATTTGACCTCGGAACCAGCGGAGCTCCGTAGGTTTTCAAGGGGCTACGCAAGCACGCAGGCCAAAAGATGCCATGTGGTGCTTGAGCTGGTGTGCTTGGGGGACAGGAGCCACACTGGGGTAGAGATTCTGTCAGCTCTGCAGGGGCAGGTTCAGAGGTGGTTGATGCCACGCCAGCTTAAGGCAGGTATGGTGGTTTGCGACAATGGCACCAACCTCCTCTCTGCTCTCCGACAGGGACAACTGACCCATGTGCCCTGTTTGGCTCACGTCCTTAACTTGGTGGTGCAGCGGTTCTTGGGCAGGTACCCGGGCTTACAGGATGTCCTGAGGCAGGCCAGGAAAGCCTGTGTGCATTTCCGCAGGTCATTTAATGCCAGTGCTCGGCTGGCTGACCTCCAAAAAGAATTTACCCTGCCCAAGAACCGCCTAATCTGTGACATGCCCACCAGGTGGAACTCAACATTGGCCATGCTGCAGTGGCTGCACACGCAGCAGAGGGCCACCAATGAGTACCTGTGCGACTATGGCACCAGGACAGGGTCAGGGGAGCTTGTTTTTTTTCCCCACGCCAGTGGGCCATGATCAAGGATGCATGCACTGTCCTGTCACCATTTGAGGAGGCCACGAGGATGGTGAGCAGTGACAGTGCATGCATCAGTGACACAGTCCCCCTTGTCCACCTGTTGGAGCACACGCTGTGTGGAATATTGGACAGGGGACTTGAGGCAGAACAGAGGCAGGAAGAGAAGGACTTCCTAAGCTCTCAAGGCCCCTTTATCCAGACAGTGTTCCTGCGTGCCCGCCGATCACACAGGAAGAGGATTGTGTCAGCATGGAGGTGGAGCCTGGCACTTCGCATCAGCAGCAGTCTTTAAGGGATCATTTACAGTCCCAAGAAACTCATGGACTTGTACGTGGCTGGGAGGAGGTGGCTGCAGATCATGTCCTCCTTAGTGACCCAGAGGACTCCGGGCCGAATGCCTCAGCAAACCTACGCTGCATGGCCTTCCTGATCCTGCAAAGCCTGCGGAAAGATCCTCGTATTTGTGGTGTCAAGGAGAGGGATCATCACTGGCTGGCAACCCTCCTTGATCCACGTTACAAGGGTAAGGTTGCGGACCTTATCTTGCCGTCGCAGAGGGAGCAGAGGATGAAACATCTTCAGGAGGCCTTGCAGAAAGGTCTGTGCAATGCGTTCCCAGAGACTGGGAGGTTACAAACTCCTGTTCCTGGACAACGTGTTGCTGAGGCTTCGGTCAGTCAAAGAAGGAGCAGTGGAGAAGGTGGCCGTCTGACCGATGCGTTCAGACAATATTTTAGTCCGCAGCCCCAAGGTATGATCGGTTTCAGCAACCATCGCCAGCGTCTGTTTTACATGGTGCAGGAATACCTAGGGGCAAGATCAGACTTGGACACCTTTCCCACCGAAAATCCTCTGGGTTACTGGGTCTTGAGGATGGATCACTGGCCAGAGCTTGCACAGTATGCAATTGAGCTACTGGCCTGTCCTGCATCCAGCAATCTTTCGGAACGCACATTCAGTGCTGCTGGAGGTTTTGTAACCAATCACAGGGTGCGCCTGTCCACCGACTCGGTCGATCGACTGACCTTCATAAAAATGAATCAGTCTTGGATCACCACCAGCTACCAAGCACCTGATGCTGATGTAACCGAAATTTTTTTTTTGAAATGTCAGATCCCTTCAAGACTGCCTATGCTGATGGTGAGTGACTATCCTGTTATGCTAAGTGACTATCCTCTTCCTCCTCAATGATCATGCTGATAGCTTGTAAGAATATTATTGGCTCTGGGCGCTGCCACCAGTGGCTAAGGCCCAATTTTTCAGCCCCTGTTTAACAGTGGCGTGTAATTACAATTTTTGATGCAATATTTTGCATGGAGGGTTCGTTGCTGCACTCAACTAGAGTATTTGTGAGGGGTTGCAGTGTTGTGGCACCAGCACCAGTGCCTAAGGCCCAATTTTTCAGCCCCTGTTTAACAGGGGCGTGTAATTAAAATTTTTGCTGCAAAACTTTGCAGCAGGGCTTGTTCCTGCACTCCAACTAGAGTATTTGTGAGGGGTTGCAGTGTTGTGGCACCAGCACCAGTGCCTAAGGCCCAATTTTTCAGCCCCTGTTTAACAGGGGCGTGTAATTACAATTTTTGATGCAATAATTTGCAGCAGGGCTCGTTCCTGTGCTCCAACTAGAGTATCTGTGAGGGGTTGCAGTGTTGTGGCACCAGTGCCTAAGGCCCAATTTTTCAGCCCCTGTTTAACAGGGGAGTGTAAGTACAATTTTTGATGCAATATTTTACAGGAGGGCTCATTCCTGCGCTCCAACTAGAGTATCTGTGAGGGGTTGCAGTGTTGTGGCACCAGCACCACCACCACCAAAGGTCCAATTTTTCTGCCCCTGTTCAACAGGTGCATGTAATTACAATTCTTGATCTAATATTTCACAGCGGGGCCCGTTCCAGCTCCCACCAAGAGTAACTGTGAGGACTTACAGTGTTGAGGCAAAACCACCACCAAAGGCCCAACTTTTATGCCCCTGTTCAACAGGTGCATGTAATTACAATTCTTGAACTAATATTTCACAGCAGGGCCCGTTTCTATGCCCTCCAAGAGTAACTGTGAGTACTTACAGTGTTGTGGCACCAGCACCACCAACACCAAAGGCCCAATTTTTCTGACCCTGTTCAACAGGGGCATGTAATTACAATTCTTGATCTAATATTTCACAGCAGAGCCCATTCCTGCACCCACCAAGAGTAACTGTGAGGGCTTACAGTGTTGTGGCAACACCAACTCCAAAGGCCCCAATTTCTGCAGAGTATATAGGGCAGGCCCCTACTTTCAAACATCCAACTTACAAACAACTCCTACTTGCAAACGGAAGGAGACAACAGGAAGTGAGATGAAATCTACCCCTAGGAAGGGAAATTCTTTCCTGTAAGAGTTAATATGGGAAAAACGTGTCTCCTTTCCACTGATGCTTTATCACCAATCCTTGTTTCACTAAAAACCCCAAATTGTCAAAAAACATTTGTCATTGGGACAGAAAGTGAGGTAAAATCTTCTGAAGAGGTGCACAGACAGCAAAACAAATGTCACAGGGGTGATAACCCTTCCCTATATTTTCCAAAAAGCTTAAAAATAGATTTTTTTGGCTGCAGCTACACTTTAAAAATGTACCAGTTCAAAATTACAAACAGATTCTACTTAACAACAAACCTACAGTCCCTGTCTTGTTTGCACCGCCTGTATACTGCTGTTCAGAGGGCCTGGGGCCCCACACCTTTCCTTTTTTTAATTTGGGTGCGGGGTTTCCCTTAATATCCATACAAGACCCAAAGGGCCTGGTAATGAACTGGGGGGGGGGTACCCATGTCGTTTGTCTCACTGATTTTCATCCATATTACTGGGACCGGACATTACATTAAAGCCGTAAGCAGTTTTAAATGACTTTTATTACTTTAAAAATGTCATTTTGTGCAGGGAGTGTTCTAAGCATGGGAAACACGCGCCACTTTACAGGCATACTATACACACCCCCAGGTACGATATATAAAGGAATATTTCACTTTCTTTCACTTTAAGCATCATTAAAATCACTGCTCCCGAAAAAACTACCGTTTTTAAAACTTTTTTTTGCATTGATACATGTCCCCTGGGGCAGGACCCGGGTCCCCAAACCCTTTTTAGGACAATAACATGCAAATTTGCCTTTAAAATTAGCACTTTTGATTTCGAACGTTCGAGTCCCATAGACTTCAATGGGGTTCTAAGGTTTGTGCAAATTTTCGGTCCGTTCGCATGTTCTGGTGCGAACCGAACTGGGGGGTGTTTGGCTCATCCCTACTCAGGGCTAGTGCACCCACAGACCATGGTGGGTAGACGTACAAGTGTAATGAAATTAGCGTGCATCATATGACGTATGTTATATTGGCGAGAAGATTGTGGGACGACAATCAATTGAAAACAAAACCTCAGCCCGTATGGATCCGTGGACGTGACAGATCCTAGATGTGAGCACTAGCTAACAGAAATGCTACAAATGAAATGCTACGACCGGAAAAATGCTACGAATGGAAATTGCTACGAATGGAAGAACTACGACAGAAAGCTATGAACGAAAGCTACAATGACAGGAAAATGCTACGAGGACAGGAAAATTGCTACGACAACAGGAAAATGCTACGAATGAAATGCTACGACAGGACAATGCTACAACAGGAAAATGCTTCGAATTAAATGCTACAACAGGAAAATGCTGCGACAGGAAAATGCTACGACAGGAAAATGCTACCATAGGAAAATGCCACAAATGAAATGCAACGACAGGAAAATGCTACGACGACAGGAAAATGCTACGACGACAAGAAAATGCTACGACAGGAAAATGCTATGAATGAAATGCTATGACAAGAAAATGCTATGACAGGAAAATGCTACGACGGGAAAATTCTACGAATGAAATGCTACAACAGGAAAATGCTGTGACAGGAAAATGCTGCAACAGGAAAATGCTACGAAGGAAATGCTACGATAGGAAAATGCTACGACCGGAATATGCTGCGACAGGAAAATGCTACGAATGAAATGCTACGACAGGAAAATGCTACGACAGGAAAATGCTATGAATGAAATGCTACGACTGGAAAGTGCTATGACCGGAAAGTGCTACGACCGGAAAATTATATGACAGGAAAGTGCTATGACCGGAAAATACTATGACTGGAAAAAGCTGCAACAGGGAAACTACGACAGAATGCTACGAACGAAAAGCTACAACGACAGAAATGCTACGAATGAAAAGCTATGATAGAACACGCTATTGACAGACCCGCTATGACAGACACACGCTAACGACAGACCCGTTATGACAGAACACACTGCTGACAGAACTGCTACAACAGAAACATGCTGCTGACCGAGCTGTTGTAGCAGAACATGCTAATAACAGAACTTCTATGACAGAAACACGCTAATGACAGAACCGCTATGACAGAACATGCTGCTTGCCCAAGCTGTTGTGACAGAAAACTAGGGATGGGCCAAACTGACCCCTATTCGGTTTGGACCAGAACGTCCGAACACCGCGAATGTTTAGACCCGAATAACGAACCCTATTAAAGTCAATGGGACCCGAACATCAAATATAAAAAGTGCCCATTTTGAAGGCTTAAATGCAAGTAATTAGGCATACAATGGTTATAGGGGTCCGGGTCCTGCCCTGGAGAACATGGATCAATAAAAAAAAGTTTGTGAAAAACGTCATTTTTGAATGAACAGTGATTTTTTGATTTTTAAAGTGAAAGCCTAAAAATGAAAAATTCCTTCCAATATAGTGCCATGATGCCACAATGTAGTGCACTGGGAACAAGATTAGAGATTTTTTGGATACATTCTGGTGTCACTTTGACTTTGGATAGAAGTAACAGGTGTGTTAAAATTGGTCTTTGGGTGTCGGTGGCGCCTTCCCACCGTAACCCTATAGAGATAATCTTGATGAAAGCAAGAATTTGCCTTGCTGTAAAAAATTGCAATGATATGCACCCGTCAGACAGGTGCAGAAAAATTGGTCTTTGGGTGTTAATTGTGCCCATGAAACCTATACCAAAAACATTCTTCCAGATGAAATGATTGAACACCCTCAAAGCTAGGCAGCCTCAAAGTCCTGCAGAGATTCCACTTCCCAAAAAGACTTAATCAGTGACATCGACATCAGGGGCTTCATAGCTGGTAATCCAGGACTGATTCATTTTTATAAAAGTCAAACGGTCCACAGAGTCTGTGGACAGACGCGTTTTATGATCAGTAATGAAACCTCCTGCAGCACTGAATGCCCGTTCTGAAAGCACATTGGATGCAGGGCAGCCCAACAACTCAATAGCATACTGGGCAAGTTCTGGCCAGTGGTCTATTCTCATGACCCAGTAAGCCAGTGGATCGTCAGCTGGAAAGCTCTCTGTCTCTGTTTTGGCCCCAAGATAATCGTCCACCATGTGATGCAGATGCTGCCGATGGGATGTGGAAGCTCACAGCCCTGGGCAGCGAGGACTAAAAAAATTCTGAAATGCCTCACTTAGGCAGATGCCTTCTCCAACGCTTCTTTCTTGACCAACGGAAGGCTCAAAACAACGTTTTCCACCACACTGTAACCTACTAGAGTCAGGAAAAACGTTCAATAAAATCCTCTTTAATGTGTCCTCAAGAGATTTTATCCTCTGCACTCTCTGTGGGGACGGGATGAGTTCAAAGACCTTCCCCTTATAACGGTGGTCAAGGAGGGTTGCCAACCAGTAATCATCCTTCTCCTTTATGCTACATATCCACATCGCAGGCTTTGAAGCATGAGGTTGCCCATGCCCCTTAAATTTGCAGAGCCTTGAGAAGCAGACTCCTCAGGGTCACTCAGGATGACAGCATCTGGAACTTCCTCCTCCCAACCACGTACTACTCCCAAGGGTCCTGGGGTTGGAAAGCCATCGCTTACAGATTGACGCATGTCTTCCTCTTCTTCAAAGCCTATAAAAGTGCCAGAATCCTCCTTCTCATCCTCCTCCCCTCTCTCCTCCTGTGTGTTCTGTGACATAGGAATAATGGTGTCTCCATAAAGTGGGCCTTGAGAGGAAAGGAAGTCCTCCTCTTCTTCCTGCTGCTCTGACTCCAGTGCTCTGTCCATAATGCCACGCAGAGTCTGCTCCAGCAGGAACACAACAGGGATTGTGTCACTGATGCATGCACTGTCACTGCTCACCATCCTTGTGGCCTCCTCAAATGGTGACAATACAGTGCATGCATCCTTAATGATCAACCATTGGCGTGGGGAAAAAAAGCAGAGGTGGCCTGAGCCTGTCGTCATGCCGTACTGACACACTGCATGTATAGCTGCCGTACGTACACTGCATGTATAGCTGCTGAAGCATTCCCAAAGTGGAGTTCCACCTGGTGGGCATGTCACAAATCAGGCAGTTTACGGGCAGGTGAAATTCCTGCTGAATTTCAGCCAACCGAGCACTGGCTGTGTATGACCACCTAAAATGGCTACAGACTCTTCTGGCCTGCTTTAGTACATCTTGCAACCCTGGGTACGTACTTAGGAAATGCTGCACCACCAAATTGAGGACATGTGCCAGGCATGGCACATGTGTCAACTTTCCCTGTCTAAGGGCGGACAGGAGGTTTGAGCCATTATCGGGACCATTCCTGGCTCCAGCTGGCGTGGTGTGAACCACCTCTGGGCCTGTCCTTGCAGAGCTGCAAGAATCTCTGCTCCGGTGTGGTTCCTGTCCCCTAAACACACCAGCTGAAGCACTGCATGGCACCTTTTAGCCTGACTCTGGGAAAAGCCCTTTGAACGCTTAGGGGGTACTTGATGTTCATAGGACAATTCTGCAGAGGAGGGCATGGAGGTGGCGGAGGAGGAGGAGGAGGAGGAGGAAGAGGCGGTAGAGCTCACAGGTCTGGCATCATCACCACCAGCTGTATGGAGAGGTGGGGGCACAACAAGCTGCAGCACTGAGCCCTGTCCTGCATCCTTTCGAGTTGCAAGCAGCATTACCCAGTGTGCTGTGAATAAAATATATCGTCCCTGCCCATGCTTGCTGGACCACATGTCAGCAGTAAGGTGGATTTTACGGCTGATTGACTTGCCAACAATGCCAGAACATTCCCTCCCATGTGATGGTAGAGAGATGGAACGGCCTTACATGAAAAGTATTGACTGGGAACCTGCCATTGTGGTACAGCACATTGTGCGAATTCACGGAAGGGGGCAGAATCCGCCAGGTTGAAAGGCAGAAGTTGGAGAGCCAACAGCTTTGACAAGCTTGCATTCAGGCGCTGGGCATGTGGGTGGCAGGGACTGCATTTTTTTTTCCACTGCAGAAGATGGGGCAGAGAAATTTGCCGGCTACAGTCTACAGCTGATGGTGTGCTGCTGGTAGATGAGCTGCTAGGACCTTGGACACCCTGTGCTATACCATCATCCCTTAAGTGGAGGCTGCTGAAAGGTAATGACTCGGTATCGCAGGGGCAGACTGAAGTGGATAAAGAGGAGGATGAGGAAGGTTTAGTAAGCCAATCCACCATCTCCTCTGCATGCTGTGGCTGGATAGCACGGGCAAACTCACTAAACAGAGGAAATGATGCCCTGCCTGAGGACTGACCACCACGTCCACCTTTGCCTGTAGACACATTTGTTGCTGGCCCCCTTACAGTGCCAAGGAAACATCTGTCTCTCCTTGTTGTTCTCCCAGACATTATTGGGAGGGAGGGGGCGGTGCTTATAAGCAAATGTAAAGGAGAAGTTGAAATCTGTACGTAGATGCACATTAATCAATGTAAAGAGGTGTTTGGTGCACTTTAATTTGAGTACTCACACTAAACAAACACACTCGACAGATACAATATAATATACTGCAAAATAATGCGCCAAACGTACAGTGACGCACAGAACTATATGGCGTTAAACTGGCAGTAACGCACACAGAAGTAAATGGCGTTAAACTGGCAGTAATGCACAAAACTATATGGCGTTAAACTTGTAGTAAGGCACACAGAACTATATGGCGTTACACTGGCAGTAACGCATGCAAAACAATATGGCGTTAAACTGGCAGTAACGCACGCAAAACTATATGGCGTTAAACTGGCAGTAACGCACGCAAAACTATATGGCGTTAAACTGGCAGTAACGCACGCAAAACTATATGGCGTTAAACTGGCAGTAACGCACGCAAAACTATATGGAGTTAAACTGGCAGTAATGCACGCAATACGATATGGCATTAAACTGGCAGTAACGCACGCAAAAGTATATGGCGTTAAACTGGCAGTAACGCACGCAAAAGGATATGGCGTTAAACTGTCAGTAACACACGCAATACAATATGGCGTTAAACTGGAAGTAACGCACGCAAAACTATATTGCGTTAAACTGGCAGTAACGCATGCAAAACTATATGCCGTTAAACTGGCAGTAACGCACGCAAAACTATATGGCATTAAACTGGCAGTAATGCACGCAATATGATATGGCGTTAAACTGGCAGTAACGCACTCAAAACTATATGGCGTTAAACTGGAAGTAACGCACGCAAAACGATATGGCGTTGAATTGGCAGTAACGCACGCAAAACGATATGGTGATAAGCTGGCAGTAACGCACACAAAAAAATATATGACGTTAAACAGACAGTAATGCACGCAATACAATATGGCGTTAAACTGGCAGTAACGCAATCAAATAGAGGGTGTTCAACCGTCACTACACTGAAGCTATCTGAACTGTCCCTACTCTAGCTATATACTAATGTCAAGATTACTGACACGGTCTCACTACACTACACTGAGACTATCTGATTTGCCCCTACTCTAGCTGCACACTATGAAAAGCTGAATGATGGTCCTCCTCACTACACTCACACTATCCCTAGACTGACACTAAACTAATATTCTCTACTGATAATTGAAACAAAATAGCAGAGTATAGCACACTAACTAATAGCACTGAACAGAGCTCTGTTCTATCTCTCTCCACGCCAAAATCACACTGAAAATGGCTGCCATTGAAAGAATACTTTTATACTGTGGGGCGGGAATGAGCCATGATTGGACAAAGTCATGATGACAGTGTCCAATCATGACTCTGACAGTGCTCTGTGCCCAGATTGGCTGAAGCTTTCACTGCTTCAGCCAATCACAGCTTGCAACGCACTGTTCAGTGCCGCAATGCCTTGTGGTCGGTTCGGGGGGGAGGCGAACAAACGGTCGAACGACCCGTTTGTTCAGCTGTTAAACAAACGTCTGAACAACTAGAGTTCGGCCCGAACTTATGCTCGGGCCGAACCGTTCGTACATCCCTACAGAACACGCCAATGACAGAGACTGCTATGACAAACACGCTAATGACAGAAACACTAATGACAGAGCCACTACGATAGAACACGCTACTGACAGAACATGCTGCTGACAGAACACGCTGCTGACAGAACCACTAAAACAGAAACAAAACATGTCATGTGAACATAGTCAAGGAGTTGGGTTATGCCACACAAAGACCTGATATTCGTGTTTACTTAGACTTATTTCATTTGTGGAATCTTAGGTATGCACTGCCCATAACCTGCTGTGCTGCAAGCAGCCCCCCCTCTCCCATCCATTCCAGGACAAACAGCTAACCCCCTCCTCTCTGATGCCTGGCGTGAGCACCAGGAGCAGTAAGCGGGGCAGGTGGACGCCCCCCCATGCTGCCAGGCGAGCAGGATGTGCGAGTGGGAGGAGTGAGCGCCCCCCATGTCACCGGCGTGAGCATGGGGAGAAGTGAGCGGGCGGCCCTCCCTCTGGTGATGCCTGTGTGAGCCCTGTGTGTGGACGGACCAGGAGAAGCGGATGGAGCCCTGGGTGAAGTGGAAGGGTGGGTGGATGGACGCCCCCCTCCCGTAAGCACCGGGAGAAGCGGATGGAGCCCTGGGTGAAGTAGGAGGGTGGGTGGGCGGATGCCCCCTCTCCCGTAGGCACCAGGAGAAGCGGAGCGGGCGACCCCCCTGATGCCGGACTTGTACTGGGATGAATAGTGGATGGGCGGGCGGTCCCCGGATGGTGCCCGGCATGAGCACCGGGAGAGGAACTGCTACAGCTGACAGCTTCTGCAGGGAAGCCGTAAGTGACGTGCGTTGGCTGCGCCAACCTGGAAGTGAGCCGACAAAGGATCTGATGGAGGAGAAGGGATATAAAGCCCTCAGACTCCTCCCACAAATTCAGGCTAGCCTGCGGCCAGCCTTCGAACATATATATATCAAGAGTCTAGCTATAAATAATGCAATTGGCCCAACTGTTATTCAGTTGCGGTAGTAACAATCCCATGGGTGTTCTGCTATATTCAGCCTGTTTCATTACTGAATTCTGACCAGGCTGGCTATCGGTACTCTTTTCCTGAAAAGTAATGGGAAGTACCTGTGGAGCAGAAACACAGTGGTGACAGTTGAGACCAGGCTTGTTCTTCTGATGGTCAACCACCCACCGAATTTGCTGACTCCACAATTACAGTACAGTGCTGATGCTTGTAAAACAGGTTCACTCCTATATTGCTATATATTGCTATTAGGAGTGGATTAGCACGTAGATTAAGTTCTATGCTTCCTGTACCCTACCAGATTGCCTACCTATCTCTTAACAACAGCAAGTTGTATCTCACAATAACTGGTAAATTAGCGTGTAAACCTCCCATAGTCTTATATAAAACCAGTTGTAATTTGTGTCATATTATAGTTCATAAAAGTTCATAAAACTACAAAAGTCCATAAATCCAAAGGAAGGAATTATATATCAAGAGAGCACTAGGTGGGCAGCTCCTCCCAGAGACAGTAAAGGATTTCTGTAAGACAACAAAAACACACAGGGGGGGTGCCTCTAAGTGCAATATTTATAAGAACGTTAATGAAGCAGCCAAATAAACACTCACTCAAGAATATGCATATCTAGTGTTATCAACAGAGGGGTCGCCCAGGTTCCAGGTTGGTAGCCAGCTACCACTGGTGGTGTTCAATGGTGAAGTCCTCTCGGATGTAGAATGTGGAATGCAGTAGTGACGTTGCGCCTGGAGGACGATCCTGTTGCTCTGGTAATGTGTTCCTTTATCAAACCATAATAGGGCATAGGAAGGTACGGGATACTTATAGGAGGAGTGAGCGGGAGAGCCGGTGTGGAGCAATCCAGAGGCAAGCCATTCCAACACTAGGGGCAAAGGGAAAGCGCCACTTGGGCTACACATCTCTCTACATCCCAATCCAAAACATATATAAATGGCATTGATCGTAAAATACTGAAGATATACAGGTTCAAAAAACGTCGCCCCAGACCTGTATTTCCACCTCTGCGCTATGATTTCCAAATGTCAGAACCCTATCAGAGCTGCCACTTAAAAAAAAAAGTACATAAAAACCGAATTCACCAAGGGAAAATTGGGGATGAATAGTGGCGCTGATCCCCAGGTGGTGGGGAGATGCCAGACACTCCTATAAAGCCAATGAGCTACTATGAATATAGACATGTACTGGATAATACAATCAAGTTAATGAGATAGACTGAAACTAATGAGAAAATTGATAACCCCTATTGTGGAGATATATAAAATATAGGAACCCATATCTTCATGTATATTCAGAGTTCTCCTTTTGTGTTAAAATATATCTTCTGTATTTTTGAGAATCTGTGTTCCAGTAAAATGTTGTTTCTGAATTCTTTTCGTATTGCAACACGGTATTACAACACATATGGCTGACCAGTAGATGTTAAAATGTTCTGCCAATGATTCTCGGAAAAGATGAGATAGGGACTTTGTCCCTGTTTAAAAGCCAAATTAATTTCTTCCAAATAATTATTCTTTCTTTCTGTCAAAATAACTTGACAGTTGAAATTAGCCAGGTCAAAGTAACCCAGAAAACTCAGAACACTGGCCAAGAACTGTGTTGAAATATTGAGTGAAATAATTCTTGAAATACGTATTTGTGATGTGTAACTTTGGGCTTGTGCCCGCCATAAGATTACTGTATAACCCTTCTCTATAAATATCTGAAATCATTTGTAAACGGGACCACTCCTGACTCAGAAGGATGGTCCGCTGTACAGTGTATATTCTTGAGTAAACCATGTGTGAGACGTATGCAGCTGGCGTTGATGTCCTTTATTTCAAGGTTCAACTTCTCATTTGGTGACCCTCTGACGTTTCTTCTTGTTTGCATCTCCACCACCGGCTCTCCACCCTCTCCAGGACAGACAGCAGCAATGAGGCCTCAGGTGAGAAAACTTTTATTTTCTCATGATAAATACTGTCTTTTCTGTGCGGTGTGGAGGGGTCGGTTGGGGGAGTGCAGCCACAGAAGGTAACACGTTTCCTATTTTGATTTTGCCTGCATACTTGTCTCTGTATGGTTACTAAAGAATGTTAAAGGTACCTATTATAATTTAAAGCATGCTAAAGAATGATCATTTTAAGCGCTTGCCTTTTTCTCCTTGTCTCCAGAAATGACAATATATATATATATTTTATGAAGGGATGTATAAGTGCAGGTACCACAATTTCTAGAGAGTGAATAGAAGTTGGTGGTGGTGTTGTTTTTCTTTGTGTATGTTTTTTTTTGTATGGTTTTTTGCGCATTTGTGGTCCTAAGGCGGATAGATATTGCCTTCAGCGGATAGCCACAAGTGAGGTGAATGACCTGCTGTGTGTTCTCTGGGATAGGGAGTCTAGATAGGGACTAGCCTATTACCACTCAGAAAGGAGACGTCCTTCTGAGAGTAGAACGAGCGAGATATCTCAACTTATGTACTGGGCTGCTGGTACACAGCCATAATGTTAAATGGTGGAGCTCTCAGTCCCGGAGTTCCAAATTGTTGTCATTTCTAAAGAGACTAATGAGAAATTGTGATAAATATGAAAAAAAAATGTTTTGCCTGTCATGAATACATTTGGGTTAACAAAAAAGAAAAAAAAAGTTATTGAAAATAGCAAAAGCAACAGGACTAAGTATTGTTAAATTGCAACCAGGTGCTCCTATCATCAAAATGATGGTGAGTGGAGACCCAGATGCCAGGAAACATTATGTAAAATGGTAAAATGGTGTAAACTAACAAGAAAGGAGTATGAAGAGGACCCATCTGAATGGCCGCCAGAGGGGTCCCTTGACACACCTGAAATTGATGTATTGTTTAATTTGCTTTTTAAAAGGTCTGATTGTGGGGGGATTGAATGTTTAGCAGCCTGGGAAGAATTATCTAGGAAAGATATAAACCACCCCCCCCCCTATAAAATGAGCTCAGAGAAAGCTGCTTTACATGTACATAATGAGGATGAGATGTCCAATGCTTGGGCTTCCCCTTATGACTCAATAAGAAGGGAATTATCAGGAGCATCTGCACCTATGGTATAGCAAGTGGAAACTACAGGAGGGTAGTAAGTTAGTGATGATAGAGGAGAGGCGTCTGGTTATCAGCAGACCACTCCAGCTATTATGATAGAAACTCCACAGTGTAGACTTATAGGTAAACTTGTTAATAAACAGTATTCCCCACATTACCGTAGAGAGGAACCATTCTATGAAGTGGATGGTACAATGGCATTTGAAAAAGAAGGGGAACTGAAGCAGTATACTCCAGCTAGAGCAGATGCCTTAGCAAAATTTAATAGATTAAGTAAATTGGGTACTAATACTCCTCCAGTAGGGAGTTCTAGAGATCATGCCTCACCTGTATTAACTAGGCAACAGGTAAAATGGATGGGATTACTACCCCAGCACACCCAAGAAGATAGACTAAGGACAAAAGAGTATTTTAAATCCAAATTAGAACCATTTGGACAAATCCCCTTGAGAGAGGTAGTTTTACCGGGGGAGGAAGATGACCAGGGTAATTACACCGCAAGACTAAGAAAAGTTTATGTCCCCTGGAAACCTAATGAGATTAGGTCAATTATTGTTGATCTACCCAACTTAGAGAGAGGACAAAAGAAGTGGTATAAAAAGTTGATGTGGATAGAGAAAATGCAACAAGTTACATATATGATATGTGAATCTTGATTGATTGAGCAGTGTCAGAAAAGTATGTGTATGTATGGAATGTATTTGCAAGATATGCGAGCATTGATAGATGTTGTGCAAAAGAAAGGTGAGGATGTGTTCGATTATTGAAATAGATTCAAAGATGCTATTCAGGAGCATAGTGATTGGATTCCAGATGATGAAAGTGATATGAAGCGAGCAGAGTTGGTGAATGTATTGGTGGATGGAATGTTGTGGGGAAGAAATAAAGCTTCATACAATGGGATGGAGAAAGAAATCTGCCCCTGAATTAATTGAAATAGCTTACGAAGCGTTGGAAAAAAAAAAGGAAAGACATGGTAGAAAAGAAGAAAACAAAAATGATGAATATACAACTACCAGAGGTTAAGGAAAAAGTCCCAGAGCCCAAGGCGGTACCAGTATCTACAGTGTAGGTAACACCTCAGGGTGTACCAATAGCGCCCCCCCCCCCTTACCCACCTTCAGAAGTGATATATATCTCTAATTATGGGGCGCCACGGCAAAGATGTGGAAACTGGAGACAAAATGAGGGACAGCGCATTAACCCTAGAATTCAGTCCCGATACCAACAAATCATCCTAAATAGAGTAAGCCTCCCAAACCCTGCAGCCTCGTGCCCTCTCCACTTGCTACAAGTGTGGATTGAGTGGGCATATAGCCAAGGACTGTAGGGAGCGCTAGGATAAGCTGGGATGTGGTGAGAATATAGATGACCCGTTTTATCAAGCTTTAGCTGTAATTTAAGTTGATTCTGTTGATGAGCCAATAGTTGTAATAAATGTAAACGGTATTGATTTGTGTGGGCTCATAGACACAGGGGCTTCACGGTCTCTTTTAAATGTCTTTGATCCTAACTTACCACTTTCCAATGAAAGAGTTTCTTTGGTGGGAGTAAGTAATAATATAATCTCACCAAGGGTTACGCAGTCTCTACCGGTGACATTGGGAGAGCATTCAACAGAACACTCAATTGTATTGTCTCCACATTCCCCCTGTAATTTATTAGGAAGAGATCTACTTTCTAAAATGGGGGTAACAATTGCATTATCTCTGGATAAAACTGTTATTGACATACTGCATAGGTTAAAAGAAGAAGCAACTGACTTGTTGTTTATGCCTTTATTAGTAGCGGATATGGAAGGAGGAATTTTAGAAGAAGTCAAACAAAAAATTAACCCTTCTATATGGGTAACAGGAGCGAATACTCCTGGTCTTATGAAAGTTGCCACTGTACGGTTAAATAGAGACCCTACATTGCCAGTACCTAGACTACCTCAATAACCCCTTATCTCCTGAATCAGTTGAAGGTACTAACCAGTAATAGGGAAGTTACTACAGGAGGGTGTTCTTACTCCTTGTAGGAGTTCAGCTAATACTACTATTTATCCAGTTCCCAAACCTATAAAAACAGGAGAGGATAGCCGTCGATGGAGGTTGGTGCATGATTTGCGTGCAGTCAATAAGGTAATTCTACCATCAGTACCTGTGGTACCCAACCCCTCTACTATACTGGCAACAATACCTCCTTCAGCAACTCACTTTACTGTAATTAATCTTGTCTCAGCTTTCTTTAGTGTTCATGTTCATCCAGATGATCAATGATTGCTAGCCTTCACGTTTGAGAAAAAACAACTTAACTGGACTAGATTACCAATGGGATATCATGATTCCCCCAGTTGTTTTTCTCAGGCGCTCAAGAGTAAATTAGATGAGTGGCAGCCATCCATGGGATCAGTATGAGTACAATATGTGGATGATCTTTTGCTAGCATTCCCTGATGAACAGGCTTGTACTGAAGATTCTATTTCTTTAATGAATTTTTTAGCCAGTATAGGACAAAGAGTAGATGCGGCAAAAGTACAATGGGTTAAATTAAAAGTACAATACTTGGGCCACTATGTCTCCCAAGGTATCAAACATTTGACAGATAAAAGGAAAAAGGTAATTGCAAAGCAACGAATGCCCAGTTGAGAGCATTCCTTGAAATAGTGGGATATTGTAGGCAGTTTTTACCTCAATATTCTACAATTATAGGTCTTAGCTCATTTGAACAGCTAAGTCTAGTAGAACGAAGATGTATGTTACAAATGTCCCAATAGTGGGGGCTCAAGTTCAGCAGATAGTGGAGTGTGGTGATTTGATTAATGAAAATTTCATTACTTCCCTGAACTTGCTGTCTTGAATTTGGGACAAAATACAGAACCAATGATTGATGTGTCAGTTAATGGCTTGTCTATTCTGTGTTTAATAGATAATGGCGATTCAAAGAGTTTGTTAAATATATGTGATGCCAATGTTACCACTTCGAATCAGCAGGTAATTTTGGTCGGGGTAAGTAATGATGTAATTATTGACAAAGTTACTGAACCTCTATAAGTAAGAATGAGAGGTCAGTGTCATAAATGTTCTTTTGTTTTATTGCCATACTCCCCTGACAGTCTACTAGACAGAGGTATAGTAATAAATATAGGACTAACTATAGTGTTAACATACTTGAAGTAAAGGGAGACTTTAGATTTGCTCCTTATGCCAGCAATTTATTAACCCCAAGCAAAAGGGGCTATTGTAAAAATTTATAGTGACTCAGCCTTGCTATAAGCATAGGGCATAGTTTTGCACAACTCTGGCAAGAAAGGGGTTATCCGTCAGCAGCAGGAACCCCTATACAACATAAAGAGTTAATTGCTAACTTATTGGCAGCGGTCCAGCTGCTTGTTAAAGTGGCAGTAATTAAATGTAAAGCACATACCAGAGCAGATGATAGTATATCACTTGGAAATGCTTTGGCTGACAGGTATGCTAAAGATGCTATACATTCTTATGAGCCAACTACAGCATTTTCGACATTCCTGATCACAGATCTTCAAGTGGATCTGGATATTGTATCAGCTCTACAGGCAAGTTCGCCTCATACATCTTTTTGGACCACAAAGGGAGCTGTTTGTGGAGCAGATGGTGTATGGAAACTAAAACACAGATTGGTTGCGCCTCCGACATTATTTCCTTCTTTGTTTGCTTTGAGCCATGGGCCTTGCCATGTCTCAACAGGAGGGATGTGTCGGGTGGTAGCCAGAGATTGGTGGGCTCCAGGTTTTTCTGCATATGCTGCTAAAAAGGTTACTGAATGTTCTATATGTCAAATGCATAACATTGGAAAATCAGTGCCCACTCCCATGAAGCATATTCCGCATACTGAGGAACCATTTCAAATTGTGCAAATTGACTTCTCAGATATGCCCCCTTGTGGTCGCTTTAAGTATCTTTTGGTTTGCATTGATCAGTTTTTGAACTGGCCAAGAGACTTGGCCCACGTCCAAAAATGATGCCAGAACTGTGGTAAAATGTCGAGGGAATTGATCTCAAGGTTTGGTATAGGGTCAATAATTTCCTCAGATAGAGGTACACATTTCGATAGTAAACTTATGGCAGAGGTAGTGAATATTTTGGGTATGAAACAGCAATTGCATACTCCTTGCAGATCTCAAGCTAGTGGGATGGTGGAATGCAGCAATCAAGCCCTGAAGAGGTATTTAGCTAAAATAACTGCTAATGGACAAAGCACATGGGTAGAAGCGTTACCTATAGCCTTTAGGACTACCCCTAAAGAGAAACATGGACTGTCACCTTTTGATATATTGTTTGGGCGACCGCCCAGGAGACTACATTCATCTCTTGTGCAGCCAGAGACAGTGACTTTAATGAATGGACATTGCTAATTGGCAAATGTGTTTTCTGATACTTTTTCCACCAGACACAAGTGAAGGAACACATGGACTAAAGGCAGGAGATTGGGTGTATATCAAGAATCACACACCCCGAACTACTTTGTCTCCTAAGTGGAAAGGACCATTTCAGGTCATTCTTGTATCTCCTACCGCAGTGAAGCTAAAAGACTATAAGTATTGGGTGCATGGTTCACACTGTAAGAAGTCTGTGGTTCCAAAAGAGACACACTGTAAAAAGTCTGTGGTTCCAAAAGAGAATATAAGCCGGTCTGCCGCTGGCAAGAATTTTTCTGTACCTTTACCTTCCAGGTTTCCTCCACTGACTCGTGCGCGAGCAAGAAGACTGCAGAATGAATCTCCTAGGGCCTAAGATGAATGCGAAGCTCTGGAGTGTTATCCTCTGCGGTGGAGTGATGGTATTGATTACAGTCATGGCATATGAATGGACATACAAGGAAGAAAAGGGTAAGATGCAAGACACTTTTCTTTTTAATGCTACTGTAATGGAAGAAATGTCACAACTTGAACCGGTTTCAGATGCAAGCTGCCAAGAAGCTGAATATCACTTATTGCTGGATATGCACACATGCACCTATTTCTCATAAGACTTTCTCCTCTTTGTTAGGAATACCTAGCACTTTAGCTGAAATAGAGGACAGTGTACACTTTGGTGAAGTCAGTAGAACAATGATTGATAGAGCTATTTTACTTCTACTATTCACAAATGCTCCATTGAGAAAACCAGCTGTCTGCATTAACTTTTACTTTGGTAGAGTCATACCAGCTACTTGTTATATGGAGGATAATGACTTTCAAGAAACACAGCTCCACAAAATACCTATACACTTTCTTAAAAAAGACTTAGTGCACCTTATTAAAAGGGATCTCTCTGATCAGTCAGCTCCAGGAGAAGATGAAATCCCAGGAGGAAAAGAGGAAGAAGAAGACTCCGAGATTAATGTGAAAAATGATGATTCTCCTGATAGGCCTACATTTTATCCTAAGTCAGATGATAATTTTACAAATGTTGAAACACATGACAGAGATTAAACCATTGTTTTCTATTCCTTGGGTAAATAGATGTTGTATTAAAAAGGCTTTCAGTTTCATCATTGATTTGGCAGGCTTGATGGATAACATTACTGCCCTGTATGATAGAAACTTTATAGCCCTTGCTATAGAATTAAAGATGATCAAAAGAGGTTTTGCAGCACCGGCTGGTGCTGGATTATCTCACGGCCACTTAAGGAGGAATATGCGCCATAGTGGGAACTACTTGTTGTAACTACATCGGAAATGATACGAAGACTGAAGATGCCATCATTTCACATGTAGAAAAAGTACAACAAATGAAGGTTAAATTTTGCAAAGAACATACCAAAACTACTTGGGTTGAAGGTAACTGGGAAAGCTGGCTTTCCTGGCTCAATCCTCTCAACTGGTTTTCTGGTATTGCAGGATGGTTTTCTGGAATTTTACATGGTATTTTATACATTGTTATAAATGTTATATAAATGTTGTTTGAAAATAATCACATGTGCTGGTACTAATATTGGTTCTTCTGAGCTCTTAAGGTCTCGAGTCAGAACTGCTCACGAAATGGTGGTCTGCATACCTGGAAACCAACCTAAAGACACAGAAGAAGCTTAAAAGGGATACCGAAAGAATTCTAAACCCAGGAGGGACTGTGGAGATATATAAAATATAGGAACCCATATCTTCATGTATATTCAGAGTTCTCCTTTTGTGTTAAAATATATCTTCTGTATTTTTGAGAATCTGTGTTCCAGTAAAATGTTGTTTCTGAATTCTTTTCGTATTGCAACACGGTATTACAACACATGTGGCTGACCAGTAGATGTTAAAATGTTCTGCCAATGATTCTCGGAAAAGATGAGATAGGGACTTTGTCCCTGTTTAAAAGCCAAATTAATTTCTTCCAAATAATTATTCTTTCTTTCTGTCAAAATAACTTGACAGTTGAAATTAGCCAGGTCAAAGTAACCCAGAAAACTCAGAACACTGGCCAAGAACTGTGTTGAAATATTGAGTGAAATAATTCTTGAAATACGTATTTGTGATGTGTAACTTTGGGCTTGTGCCCGCCATAAGATTACTGTATAACCCTTCTCTATAAATATCTGAAATCATTTGTAAACGGGACCACTCCTGACTCAGAAGGATGGTCCGCTGTACAGTGTATATTCTTGAGTAAACCATGTGTGAGACGTATGCAGCTGGCGTTGATGTCCTTTATTTCAAGGTTCAACTTCTCAGTACATAAAAACCGAATTCACCAAGGGAAAATTGGGGATGAATAGTGGCGCTGATCCCCAGGTGGTGGGGAGATGCCAGACACTCCTATAAAGCCAATGAGCTACTATGAATATAGACATGTACTGGATAATACAATCAAGTTAATGAGATGGACTGAAACTAATGGGAAAAGTGATAACTCCTATTTCCCAAAAAAAAAAAAAACTTTTTTATATATATACCAAATAATAAACTGCAGATAAAAACATATATATATATATATATACACCCTGTGAAAGTGATATACAAATATATATATCCAAAACAAATATATTAATGCTGAAAAAAAATGCAAAATCCAAAAAAAAGGGTAAACTGATAGTCCCAATAGATCGTGAAATAAAGAAAGTCCAAAAAAAGTGAAGGTGACTTCAAACTGCTCAGCTGTGTTTCAAAACATCCACCACACCTCTGTGACGTGATTCCACTCACTTCTGAAATTCAAACTCACCAGCTTATAAGGCCTCCCACTCTCGTGTTTGGCCTGACAGAGCTTTTAACCCACTCTCATGGGGGTCAGCATGCGAACATACACATCCACTACTCCATAGATCGAACGATTTCCTTATGTTGGTGGTGTGACATATAAGTAAAAGAAGCTCCAATAGTGTAATACTGTTTAAAAGGTTTAATCACACATTAAAAAACACCTTCAATGAACTCACATTTAAAAATAAAACCAATAGGCAAATGACTTCACAGCATATGGGAATTTCTCATGGCAAAGCATGCGATGACATCCGAAAATACAACAGGCGGCCACGGCGGACCCAGGAAGTGTGTGCGCCAGCGTTCGTCTCACCCGTCCGCAGCACTCGTCCCTCCACTGGTCCTCCGCTCCGTCCCCCTTCACTCCTTCCTTTAGCACTCATATGGAATCGCCGTGTAGCCATGCCTCAACATGTTTTGTCACAAGGACTTAATCATGGGGTTGGCTAACTGGCAATTCAATCAGATATTTAACCGAATCAGAATTAGAGTGGGCGGGCACAGCTCACTCCGCGTTCACACACTTCCTGTGTCTCCGTATATACAATGTCTAGCCCTTCTCTTCATTCTAGATTATAGTTCGGCACTAAATACATTTCAATTGATATTTTAAAAAGCAAATACTGTGGCAGTTAACTAACAATATTCCTCCCCTTTACATTAAAATACCACCCATCATATAGAGGGATTCTTTACTTCTCAAATAGTTCTCAGCAATGTTTAATGGATTACTACTAATCATTACTATTAGAAATATATCAAATTCTACCACATTATTTAATATTAAATGATATTAGTGATTACTAGTGCAAAAAAATTATATATATATATATATATATATATATATATATATATATATATATATATACAGTCAGGTCCATAAATATTGGGACATCGACACAATTCTAATCTTTTTAGCTCTATACACCACCACAATGGATTTGAAATGAAACAAACAAGATGTGCTTTAATTGCAGACTTTTAGCTTTAATTTGAGGGAATTTACATCCAAATCAGGTGAACGGTGTAGGAATTACAACAGTTTGTATATGTGCCTCCCACTTTTTAAGGGACCAAAAGTAATGGGACAATTGGCTGCTCAGCTGTTCCATGGCCAGGTGCGAGTTATTCCCTCATTATCCCATTTACAAGGAGCAGATAAAAGGTCCAGCGTTCATTTCAAGTGTGCTATTTGCATTTGGAATCTGTTGCTGTCAACTCTCAATATGAGATCCAAAGAGCTGTCACTATCAGTGAAGCAAGCCATCATTAGGCTGAAAAAACAAAACAAATCCATCAGAGAGATAGCAAAAACATTAGGTGTGGCCAAATCAACTGTTTGGAACATCCTTAAAAAGAAAGAACGCACCGGTGAGCTCAGCAACACCAAAGACACCAAGACCCAAAAGACCACGGAAGACAACTGTGGTGGATGACCAAAGAATTCTTTCCCTGGTGAAGAAAACACCCTTCACAACAGTTGGCCAGATCAAGAACACTCTCCAGGAGGTAGGTGTATGTGTGTTAAAGTCAACAATCAAGAGAAGACTTCACCAGAGTGAATACAGAGGGTTCACCACAAGATGTAAACCATTGGTGAGCCTCAAAAACAGGAAGGCCAGATTAGAGTTTGCCAAACAACATTTAAAAAAGCCTTCACAGTTCTGGAACAACATCCTATGGACAGATGAGACCAAGATCAACTTACCAGAGTGATGGGAAGAGAAGAGTATGGAGAAGGAAAGGAACTGCTCATGATCCAAAGCATACCACCTCATCAGTGAAGCATGGTGGTGGTAGTGTCATGGCGTGGGCATGTATGGCTGCCAATGGAACTGGTTCTCTTGTATTTATTGATGATGTGACTGCTGACAAAAGCAGCAGGATGAATTCTGAAGTGTTTTGGGCAATATTATCTGCTCATATTCAGCAAAATGCTTCATAACTCATTGGACGGCGCTTCACAGTGCAGATGGACAATGACCCGAAGCATACTGCAAAAGCAACCAAAGAGTTTTTTAAGGGAAAGAAGTGGAATGTTATGCAATGGCCAAGTCAATCACCTGACCTGAATCTGATTGAGCATGCATTTCACTTGCTGAAGACAAAACTGAAGGGAAAATGCCCCAAGAACAAGCAGGAACTGAAGACAGTTGCAGTAGAGGCCTGGCAGAGCATCACCAGGGATGAAACCCAGCGCCTGGTGATGTCTATGCATTCCAGACTTCAGGCTGTAATTGACTGCAAAAAGATTTGCAACCAAGTATTAAAAAGTGAAAGTTTGATGGATGATTGTTAATCTGTCCCATTACTTTTGGTCCCTTAAAAAGTGGGAGGCACATATACAAACTGTTGTAATTCCTACACCATTCACCTGATTTGGATGTAAACACCCTCAAATTAAAGCTGAAAGTCTGCAGTTAAAGCACATCTTGTTCGTTTAATTTCAAATCCATTGTGGTGTATGGAGCCAAAAAGATTAGAATTGTGTCGATGTCCCAATATTTATGGACCTGACTGTATATATATATATATATATATATATATATATATATATACATATATACAAAAAATTACCATATTAATAGGTGTAATTAAAAAAATAGATAAATAAAAAATTATATATATATAAACTGTAAAATAATTCAAATTAAATCATACAATTCTCTCGACCACACCCTAAATGTCATAGTCTCGCAGTGACGAGTGACCACCAAAGGATCATAATTCCGTGATGATATGTGTTGAAAAATATATATATGTTAAAAAATATATATGTAAAAAAATTGGAAAAAAATGAAAAAAATTAGGTGTGACCACACAATAAAATAACTCAATTCTGTAAACCCCTAACTTATAAACTATGTGTCTAATATACCAATAATGATTAAATATTGCTAACAATTATTGATAAAGCAGTTCAAGTCCAGTTTGATGTTCATTCCTCTAGGGAACAAACATTTCAGGAGAAAGATCCATCGGGTTTCTCTCTGAGAGAGATCCCTAACCCGATTGGATCCTCTCCAGGACTGGTATACTACATCCAAACCACAGATTTGTAAAAGGCTTGGGTCCTGATTGTGTTTCTCCTTAAAATGGAGAGACACACTATGGTATTGGAAACCTTTTTGGATGTTGGCTAGATGCTCTGCACTTCGCACTCTCAAAAGTCTCTTCATACGGCCCACATAAAATAAACCGCACGGGCACCATAAGAGATAGACTACATAAGAGGAATTGCATGTAATAAATTATCTTATTTTAAACGTTTCATCATCCGCATTAGTAATTTGAGTCAAACCCCTATTGATCACCTTTACTGTTTTGCAACAAATGCATTTTCTACATGCATAGAATCCCTGTAAATTAATTTTTATAGTTTGGTCATTTGGTCGATTTAAGATTTTTTTCACAACCCTATGGCCAAAGCTTGGGGCCCGTCTATAAATAAACTTAGGGTGACTGGGTAGAACATCCCCCAGATGTCTATCCCTACACAAAATGTGCCAATGTCTCTTAACCACTTGAGCCCCGGACCATTATGCTGCCTAAGGACCAGAGGTCTTTTTCCAATTTGGCACTGCGTCGCTTTAACTGCTAATTGCGCGGTCATGCAATGCTGTACCCAAACGAAATTTGCGTCCTTTTCTTCCCACAAATAGAGCTTTCTTTTGATGGTATTTGATCACCTCTGCGGTTTTTATTTTTTGCGCTATAAACGGAAAAAGACCGAAAATTTTGAAAAAAAATGATATTTTCTACTTTTTGTTATAAAAAAAATCCAATAAACTAAATTTTAGTCATACATTTAGGCCAAAATGTATTCGGCCACATGTCTTTGGTAAAAAAAATGTCAATAAGCGTATATTTATTGGTTTGCGCAAAAGTTATAGCGTCTACAAACTAGGGTACATTTTCTGTAATTTACACAGCTTTTAGTTTATGACTGCCTATGTCATTTCTTGAGGTGCTAAAATGGCAGGGCAGTTCAAAACCCCCCCAAATGACCCCATTTTGGAAAGTAGACACCCCAAGGAAATTGCTGAGAGGCATGTTGAACCCATTGAATATTTATTTTTTTTGTCCCAAGTGATTGAAAAATGACAAAAAAAAAAAAATATATATTTACAAAAAGTTGTCACTAAATGATATATTGCTCACACAGGCCATGGGCCTATGTGGAATTGCACCCCAAAATACATTCAGCTGCTTCTCCTGAGTATGGGGATACCACATGTGTGGGACTTTTTGGGAGCCTAGCCGCGTACGGGGCCCCGAAAACCAATCACCGCCTTCAGGATTTCTAAGAGTGTAAATTTTTGATTTCACTCTTCACTGCCTATCACAGTTTCGGAGGCCATGGAATGCCCAGGTGGCACAAAACCCCCCAAAATGACCCCATTTTGGAAAGTAGACACCCCAAGCTATTTGCTGAGAGGCATATTGAGTCCATGGAATATTTTATATTTTGACACAAGTTGCGGGAAAGTGACACTTTTTTTTTTTTTTTTCATAAAGTTGTCACTAAATGATATATTGCTCACACAGGCCATGGGCATATGTGGAATTGCACCCCAAAATACATTTAGCTGCTTCTCCTGAGTATGGGGATACCGCATGTGTGGGACTTTTTGGGAGCCTAGCTGCGTACGGGACCCCGAAAACCAATCACTGCCTTCAGGATTTCTAAGGGTGAAAATTTTTGATTTCACTCATTACTGCCTATCACAGGTTCGGAGGCCATGGAATGCCCAGGTGGCACAAACCCCCCCAAATGACCCCATTTTGGAAAGTAGACACCCCAAGCTATTTGCTGAGAGGCATGGTGAGTATTTTGCAGCTCTCATTTGTTTTTGAAAATGAAGAAAGACAAGAAAAAACATTTTTTTTTCTTTTTTCAATTTTCAAAACTTTGTGACAAAAAGTGAGGTCTGCAAAATACTCACTATACCTCTCAGCAAATAGCTTGGGGTGTCTACTTTCCAAAATGGGGTCATTTGGGGGGGTTTTGTGCCACCTGGGCATTCCATGGCCTCCGAAACTGTGATAGGCAGAGAAGAGTGAAATCAAAAATTCACGCCCTTGCAAAGCCTGAAGGCGGTGCTTGGTTTTCGGGGTCCCGTACGCGGCTAGGCTCCCAAAAAGTCTCACACATGTGGCATCCCCGTACTCAGGAAAAGCAGCAGAATGTATTTTGGGGTGTAATTTCACACATTTCCATGGCATGTTTGAGCAATATATCATTTAGTGACAACTTTGTGCAAAAAAAAAAAAAAAAAAAAAAAAAAAATTTGTCTCTTTCCCGCAACTTGTGTCGCAATATAAAATATTCCATGGACTCGACATGACTCTCAGCAAATAGATTGGGGTGTCTACTTTCCAAAATGGGGTCATTTGGGGGGGTTTTGAACTGTCCTGGCATTTTATGCACAACATTTAGAAGCTTATGTCACACATCACCCACTCTTCTAACCACTTGAAGACAAAGCCCTTTCTGACACTTATTGTTTACATGAAAAAGTTATTTTTTTTTGCAAAAAAATTACTTTGAACCCCCAAACATTATATATTTTTTTAAAGCAAATGCCCTACAGATTAAAATGGTGGGTGTTTCATTTTTTTTTTTTCCACACAGTAATTGCGCAGCGATTTTTCAAACGCATTTTTTGGGGAAAAAACACACTTTTTTAAATTTTAATGCACTAAAACACACTATATTGCCCAAATGTTTGATGAAATAAAAAAGATGATCTTAGGCGGAGTACATGGATACCAAACATGACATGCTTTAAAATTGCGCACAAACGTGCAGTGGCAACAAAATAAATACATGTTTAAAAGCCTTTAAAAGCCTTTACAGGTTACCACTTTAGATTTACAGAGGAGGTCTACTGGAAAAATTACTGCACTCGATCTGGCCTTCGCGGTGATACCTCACATGCATGGTGCAATTGCTGTTTACGTTTGACGACAGACCGCCGCTTGCGTTCGCCTTAGCGCGAGAGCAGGGGGCGACAGGGGTGCTTTTTTTTTTTTTTTCTTTATTATTTTTTTGCTTTTTTAATCTTACTTTTAAACTGTTCCTTTCATATTTTTTTTTTTTAATCATTTTTATTGTTATCTCGGGGAATGTAAATATCCCCTATGATAGCAATAGGTAGTGACAGGTACTCTTTTTTGAAAAAATTGGGGTCTATTAGACCCTAGATCTCTCCTCTGCCCTCAAAGCATCTGACCACACCAAGATCGGTGTGATAAAATGCTTCCCCAATTTCCCAATGGCGCTATTTACATCCGGCGAAATCTAAGTCATGAAATGCTCGTAGCTTCCGGTTTCTTAGGCCATAGAGATGTTTGGAGCCACTCTGGTCTCTGATCAGCTCTATGGTCAGCTGGCTGAATCACCGGCTGCATTCTCAGGTTCCCTGTTGAGACAGGAGAGCCAGAGAAAAACACGAAAGACGGTGGGGGGGGCATTCCCTCCCACGGCTTGTAAAAGCAGTCTAGAGGCTAATTAGCCGCTAGGATTGCTTTTACATGAAAGCCGACCGCTGGCTGAAAAGAATGATACCAAGATGATACCTAAACCTGCAGGCATCATTCTGGTATAACCACTCAAAGTCGTGAATGGCGTACCTGAAGACAAAAAAATGGTTAACAATGGTTAACAATAAAGCACAGTAAACAGTAAAGTATAAATAATTACATACCTGAAAAACAAACATGATAAAACATAATAACAATAACAATAACAATAAAACATTGCAGAATAGAATACAGTAAAAAAAAGAGCAGAACAATAGAGAGAGAGAATAGAGAGAGAGAGAACAATAAAACGACAACTATTTTTTTTTATTTTATATATTTATTTTTTTTTACACTTTTTTTGTAACTAACTTTTATAACTGTAACCGGTTCCAGGTTCGGGTCTCTCAAAATGCGATGGCATCTTGGGAGACCCTGTGAAAGTGTGTCCTAGTCTGTGCAATGCTGTACCCTACGCTAATACTCAACTAGTGCATGGTAGCGTTCAAAACATTCACCAATGCAAAGACCATGATTGTCAGGACAGGAGGGACAATAATAGCGGGTGTCACGCCTATATCCGCGCTAGCTGCAGACACAACATCTTTTTTGGGGGGTTCGCTGGGTAGGGGTACTCGGGAGGACATAAAAGTGCCTCTCATGCAGCCGACTGCATTTGGTTGGGGATGTGAATGGGGGAAGTACGGGCGCTGCAGAAGCGGTGGGTTCCCAATTAGGATTGGCGAATGCAGCAGGAAGGGCATTATGGGCACGACGGGCCTGTGTTTGTCTTTTTGGTGTCAGCGGGACACTACTTGTGCTTGTCACCTCACCAGCTTGAACTGCACTTATGGGACTCGCCACGTCACCAAGTGTTACTGCAGTGCTGGTTTGGCTACAACCGGGGTGTACTACGCCGCTGGCGTTTGCCAGTTCCCCAAAACGCTACCAAAAAAACTGTTAGCGATCGCAGGGATCAGGCCTGACTCTGCGAACGCTGCAGTTATGCGTTTAGAGTTTTGTAAGTGACAGTGATCGATCGATACTGCACTTGGGTGGGCTGGGCCGGGCCGGGCGGAGGGGCAAAACGCAGGTGCTAGCAGGTATCTGGGCTGATCCCGCTAACACTGCGTTTTTGGGAACCCTAAACTGCTGGTGACGCTAGTATAGATCTGATCGGATCAGATATTGATCCGTTCAGATACTATACCACTAAGGGAGGTGTACGGTGCGTGCGTGGGTGTTAGCGGTACTGGCGCTAACCTGACGCTGCCTGGGGCTGGTGCTTGCCAGTTCACCAAAACGCTACCAAAAAAACTGTTAGCGATCGCAGGGATCAGGCCTGACTCTGCGAACGCTGCAGTTATGCGTTTAGTGTTCTGTAAGTGACAGTGATCGATCGATACTGCACTTGGGTGGTCTGGGCTGGGCCGGGCGGAGGGGCAAAACGCAGGTGCTAGCAGGTATCTGGGCTGATCCCGCTAACACTGCGTGTTTGGGAACCCTAAACTGCTGGGGACGCTAGTATAGATCTGATCGGATCAGATATTGATCCGATCAGATACTATACCACTAAGGGAGGTGTACGGTGCGTGCGTGGGTGTTAGCGCTACTGGCGCTAACCTGACGCTGCCTGGGGCTGGTGCTTGCCAGTTCACCAAAATGCTACCAAAAAAACTGTTAGCGATCGCAGGGATCAGGCCTGACTCTGCGAACGCTGCAGTTATGCGTTTAGTGTTTTGTAAGTGACAGTGATCGATCGATACTGCACTTGGGTGGGCTGGGCCGAGGGGCAAAACGCAGGTGCTAGCAGGTATCTGGGCTGATCCCGCTAACACTGCGTTTTTGGGAACCCTAAACTGCTGGGGACGCTAGTATAGATCTGATCGGATCAGATATTGATCCGATCAGATACTATACCACTAAGGGAGGCGCATGCTGCGTACGTGGGTGTTAGCGGTACTGGCGCTAATCTGACGCTGCCTGGGGCGACGCATATCACCGCCGGGCGATCAGGGGGCTAAACCTTTATTCGGTAATAAACGGCGGGTGCCCTGACACTATAAAAAATAAACAAACTAACCAGCGTCAACCGTAACGGTTATACGGTGATCAGTGGTGAAAGGGTTAACTAGGGGGCAATCAACGGGTTAAAACATTTATTAGGTAGTATATGGGGGTCCCTGACGCTATAAAACGCTGACGGTGAACCTAAATATTTACCTCACTAACTAGCGGAACCAGCGACACTAATACAGCGATCAGAAAAATGATCGCTTAGTGACACTGGTGACGGGGGGTGATCAAGGGGTTAAAACTTTATTAGGGGGGGTTAGGGGGTACCCTAGACCTACAGGGGGGTAACAGTAACTGTGCTAACACAGTAACTGTCACAAACTGACACTATGCAGTAATCAGAAAAAAAAAAAAAAACTGCTGGTGTCAGTTTGTGACAGGGGGGGGGGGGGGTGATCGGGGGGGGATCGGGGGGCGATCGGGGGGGGGATCGGGGTGTAATGTGTGCCTGGCATGTTCTACTGTGTGTGTGTGTGTTGGTGCAGTCACTCACATGTCGTCTCTCCTCGGGCCGGAACGGAAACTACCGACCCGAGGAGAGATGACATCATTTCCTTTGCTGCTGTTTAGCATACAGCAGCAAAGGAGTGTTCCCATTGGCCGGCGGCGATCGCGAGGGGGGGCCACGAACGGATGGCCTCCCCCTCGTCTCCGATCGCCGGGGGACAAAACGGGACCGCCTCGGGCGGCGGGGGGGGTCCGATCGGACCCCCCACCCGCGGAAGGCAAATCACGTACCATGTACGTGATTTTGCCTGTCCGTGCCACCTTGCCGACGTACATCGGCGTGAGGCGGTCGTCAAGTGGTTAAAGATCGTCTCCACATCCTTGTACTGGTGATGAACCCAAGCTGATGAGGGTTAGTTGATATCTTACAATCTTTCTCTTTCAAACATTCTTCCCTAGGAATATTAGCTACCTCCTGGATGATGTCATTTAAAGCATCATCTTTATATCCCTTTTGCAGGAATCTTTCTTTCAAAATATTCGCTTGGATAACATATGTGTCTAGGTCTGAACAGTTGCGTCGAACCCTAAGCATCTGCCCCTTTGGTATGTTCTTTATCCAATTAGGATGATGGCCGCTCCTAATGGACAAGTAACTGTTGCGGTCTTTTGGGGATATAGGGGTTATCACTTTTCCCATTAGTATCAAGTCAATCTCATTCACTTGATTGTATTGTCCAGTACACGTCTATATTCATAGTAGCTCATTAGCTTTATAGGAGTGTCTGACATCTCCCCACCACCTGGGGATCAGCGCCACTATTCATCGCCAATTTTCCCTTGGTGAATTCGGTTTTTATATTGATCATAAAATATCAATCAATATAGTTATAACACAATAGTGCTATCAGTAATTTGTGAAGATATGAATCCATACCCCCGCTCCACCTCAGAGGATAACACTCCAGAACTTCACATTCATTTTAGGCCCTAGGAGATTCATTCTGCAGTCTTCTTGCTTGAGCACAAGTCAGTGGAGGAGACCTGGAAGGTAAAGGTACAGAACAATTCTTGCCAGTAGCAGACCGGCTTATATTCTCTTTTGGAACCACAGATTTCTTACAGTGTGAACCATGCACCCAATAATTATAGTCTTTCAGCTTCACTGCAGTAGGAGACACAAGAATGACCTGAAATGGTCCTTTCCACTTAAGGGACAAAGTAGTCCGGGGTGTGTGATTTTTGATATACACCCAATCTCCTGACTTTAGTCCGTGAGTTCCTTCACTTGTGTCCACAGGTTGTCCTGCTTTGGCTCTGGAAAAAGTATCAGAAAACACATTTGCCAATTTGCGAACATATTCTATCATGGAGTCTTGACCATTTATCAAAATCACTGTCTCTGGCTGCACAAGAAATGAATGTAGTCTTTTAGGCGGTCGCCCAAACTATATGTCAAAAGGTGACAGTCCATGTTTCTCCTTAGGGGTGGTCCTAATGGTCGCCTAGGCTATAGGTAAAGCTTCTACCCATGTGCTTTGTCCATTAGCAGTTAATTTGACCAAATACCTCTTCAGGGTTTGATTACAGCGTTCCACCATTCCACTAGCCTGAGGTCTGTAAGGAGTATGCAATTGCTGTTTCATACCCAAAATGTTCACTACTTCTGCCATGAGTTTTTTATCAAAATGTGTCCCTCTATCTGAGGAAATTATTGACCCTATACCAAACCTTAGGATCAATTCCCTCATTAGACATTTTACCACAGTTCTGGCATCATTTTTCACTGTGGCCAGGCTTCTGGCCAACTCGAAAATTGATCAATGCAAACCAAAAGATACTTAAATCGACCACAAGGGGGCATATCTGAGAAGTCAATGCACAATTTGAAATGGTTCCTCAGTATGTGGAATATGCTTCATGGGAGTGGGCACTGACTTCCCAATGTTATGCATTTGACATATAGAACATTCAGTAACCTGTTTAGCAGCATATGCAGGAAAACCTGGAGCCCACCAGTCTCTGGCTACCACTCGACACATCCCTCCTGTTGAGACATGGCAAGGCCCATGGCCAAAACTAGTCTGATTTTTAATCTCCATAGGCCATCTGCCCCACAAACAGCTCCCTTTATGGTCCAAAAGGATGTATGAGGCGAGCTTGCCTGCAGGGCTGATAGGATGTTCAGATCCACCTGAAGATCTGTGAGCAGAAATGTTGGAAGCGCTGTAATTGGCTCATAAGAATGTATAGCATCTTTAGCATACCTATCAGCCAAAGCATTCCCAAGCGATATACTATCATCTGCTCTGGTATGTGCTTTACATTTAACCACTGCAACTTTAAGAGGCAGCTGGACTGCTGCCAATAATCTGACAATTAACTCTTTATGCTGTATAGGAGTTCCTGCTGCTGTCAAATAACCCCTCTCTTGCCAGAGTTGTGCAAAACTATGCACTATGCCTACAGCATAGGCTGAGTCACTATAGATATTTACAATAGCCCCTTCTGCTTGGGGTTAATAAATTGCTGGCATAAGAAGCAAATCTAAAGTCTCCCTTTACTTCAAGTATGTTTTACTCCCATTCCTTCAGTGGTTAAAACTATAGTTACTCCTATATTTATTAGTATACCTCTGTCTAGTAGACTGCCAGGGGAGTATGGCGATAAAACAAAAGAACATTTATGACACTGACCTCCCATTCTTACCTATAGAGGCTCAGTGACTTTGACAGTAATTACATCATTACTTACCCCGACCAAAATTACCTGCTGATTCGAAGTGGAAAAATTGGCATCACATATATTTAACAAACTCTTTGAATCGCCTTTATCTATTAAACACAGGATAGATAAACCATTAACTGACACATAAATCATTGGTTCTGTATTTTGTCCCAAATTCAAGACAGCAATCTCAGGGAAGGAATGAAATTTTCATTAATCAAATCACCACAGTCCACTATCTGCTGAACCCGAGCCCCCACTCTTGGGACATTTCTAACATACATCTTAGTTCTGCTAGACTTAGCTTGTCTTTCCCTTCCAATTTGAACAGCCAAGACCTATACCTCAATACTTTCCATATGCAGTGCTGCTTTCCCCGGTACGGGAACTTGTTATACATTCATTATTGTTTATTTTTATCTCTATCCTATCCTTATTAATCTCTCAGATTCTGTAAAATTCAATATTCATTAGTTCTAGCGATGGCTTCTTTCTCCATTCTCTAACTTCCTGTAACAATCCTCCCATGAAACCAATGACCATGTCTTGGACAAAGCAGTTTCATCTACTGGGATCCAATCCTTATGCTTTTGAATAGCATCTTTAAATCTATTCCAATAATCTAACACATCCTCACCTTTCTTCTGAACAACATCCATTAATGCTCGCATATCTTGCCCCTTATCAAAGGTGGTTGTTACCCAATCTTTTAAGATTTCATTCAATCTGCTAATTGTCTCTTCATACACAACCGGGTCTAGTGGTGGATCTTCCACCTTCATTATCCCTTGAACATATGCTCCCTTATTTCTTGCAAATACATTCCATACATCTACATACTTCTCTGGCACAGCACAATCAATCAAGATCCACATATCAATATATGTAGCTTGTTGCGTTTTCTCTATCCACATCAACTTTTTATACCATTTCTTTGGACATTTCTCTAAGCTGAGTAGATCAGCAACAATTGCCCTAATTTCATTGGGTTTCCAGGGGACATAAACTTTTCCTATCCTTGCTGTATAATTCCCCTGGGCATCTGCCTCCCCTGGCAAAGCTACCTCTCTCAAGGGCATTTGTCCAAATGGTTCTAATTGGGATCTAAAATATTCTTTTGTCCTTTGTCTATCTTCTGGGGTACGCTGAGGCACTAATCCCAACCGCTTTGCCTGTTGCCTAGTTAGCACAGGTAAGGCAGGATCCCTGGATCCCCTTGCTGGGGGAGTACTAGTATCAGATTTACTTAATTTATTAAATCTTGCCAAGGCATCTGCTCTTGCTGGAGTGTATTGCCATAACTCCCCATCGTTTTCAAACGTCATTGTACCATCTGTATCATAGAATGGTTCCTCTCTACGGTAATGTGGGGAATATTGTTTGGAAACAAGTTTATCTGTGTGTCTACGCTGTGGGGTTTCTGTCATAATACTTGGAGTGACTTGCTGATAACCAGATGCTTCCCCTATATCATCACTAGCTGACTCCCCTCCTGTAGTTTCAACTTGCTCTACCATAGGTGCAGATGCTCCTGACAATTCCCCTCTTATTAAGTTATAAGGGGAAGCCCAGGCAATGGGCATCTCATCCTCATCTCCTACATGTAAAGCAGCTTTCTCTGAGCACATTTTATAGGGGGGCGGTTTTATATCCTTCCTGGATACTTCTTCCCAGGCTGCTAAACATTCAATCCCCCCACAATCAGACATTTTAAAAAGCAGGTTAAATAATGCATCAATTGTAGGTGTATTAAGGGAACCCTCTGGCGGCCACCATTTAGATGGGTCCTCTTTATATTCCTTCTTTGTTAGTTTACACCATTTCACATGATGTTTCAGGGCATCTGGGTCTCCACTCACCATCATTCTGATGATAGGAGCACTTGGTTGTAATTTGGCAATACTTAGCCCTGTTGCCTTTGCTATTTTTAATAACTTTTTTGCCCTATCTTTTGTTAACCCAAATGTATTCATGACAGGTAAAACATTTTTTTAAAGCAAATTTCCCATATTTACTCTGAAACTAATGTAAAAGATGACAATTATCCTAATAGGCCTACCTCTTATCCTGAGTCAAACGATAATTTTACAGATATTGAATCACATGATAGAGAGATTAAACCATTGTTCTCTATACCTTGGGTAAATAGATGTTGTATTAAAAAGGCTTTCAGTTTCATCATTGATTTGGCAGACCTGATGGACAACATTACTGAATTGTATGATAGAAACTTTATAGCTCTTGCTACAGAATTAAAGATGATCAAAAAAGAGGTTCTGCAGCACCGGCTGGTGCTGGATTATCTCACGGCCAGTCAAGGAGGAATATGCACCATAGTGGGAACTACTTGTAACTACATTGGAAATGATACTAAGCCTGAAGATACCATCATTTCACATGTAGAAAAGGTACAACAAATGAAGGTTAATTTTCATAAAGAGCATACCGAAACTGCTTGGGTTGAGGGTGGCTGGGAAGGCTGGCTCTCCTGGCTCAATCCTCTCAACTGGTTTTCTGGTATTGCAGGATGGTTTTCTAGTATTTTACATGGTATTCTATATATTGTTGGAATTATAGTCCTCATAATCTTAATAATTAAATGCGCACTTATGTTATGCAAATGCTGTTTGAAGATAACCACACATGCTTGTAGTAATATTGGTTCTTCTGAGCCCTCAAGGTCCCGAGTCAGAACTGCTCATGAGATGGTGGTCCCTATACCTGGAGATTAGGGATGAGCTTCGTGTTCGAGTCGAACCCATGTTCGACTCGAACATTGGCTGTTCGGTCGTTCGCCGAATTCCGAATGTTATGGGCCGTTCGCGCCAAATTTGTGTGGCACGTCACGGCCCATAATTCACTGCGGCATCGCAGTGCATTGCTGGCTGATGATTGGCCAAGCACGCACTATGACCCGCATGCTTGGCCAATCACAGCGCCGTCGGTAGAGAGAGCTGTAATTGGCCAAAGCCAGGGTGGCTTTGGCCAATTATGGCTCAGGGGGTTTAGAGCACGCCCCACACTATATAAGGCCGCCTGCACGGTGGCCCTGTGTAGTGTGTGTTCCAGCGTTGAAAGAGAGATAGATAGACAGAGAGACAGTGTCATTTTATTTGAGTTAGATAGATTAGGCAGGACAATCAGTGAGTTAGCTGCACATACAGTGTATTGTGTATATATATGCATCCCAGGTGTTGCATATATATATATATATATATATACACTGTATTCAGTTTAGCTAGATCCGTTCCTGTTATCTTCTTACTGACAGGCAGGTTTGTCTTGTTACAGTATTTACAGCTACCTGAAGAAAATTGCTGGTGTTCTTTTGATCCTATTAGTACCACAGTCAGGCAGCTAGACTATTTACAGTTAGTGCAGTGCGTCCTGCTCACAGTGTTCAGATAAAACTACAAGTTAGTGTGGTGCGTCCTGCTCACAGTGTTCAGCTAAACCTACAAGTTATTTTTTTGCGAGCTCTGCACAGTGTTCATCTAAAGCTACAAGTTAGTGTAGTGCGTCCTGCTCACAGTGTTCAGCTAAAACTACAAGTTAGTGTAGTGAGACCTCTGCACAGTGCTCATCTAAAGCTACAAGTTAGTGCAGTGCGTCCTGCTCACAGTGTTCAGCTAAAACTACAAGTTAGTGTGGTGCGTCCTCCTCACAGTGTTCAGCTAAACCTACAAGTTAGTGTAGTGAGACCTCTGCACAGTGTTCATCTAAAGCTACAAGTTAGTGCAGTGCATCCTGCTCACAGTGTTCAGCTAAAACTACATGTTAGTGTGGTGCGTCCTCCTCACAGTGTTCAGCTAAACCTACAAGTTATTTTTTTGCGAGCTCTGCACAGTGTTCATCTAAAGCTACAAGTTAGTGTAGTGCGTCCTGCTCACAGTGTTCAGCTAAAACTACAAGTTAGTGCAGTGCTTCCTGCTCACAGTGTTCAGCTAAAACTAAAAGTTAATGTGGTGCGTCCTCCTCACAGTGTTCAGCTAAACCTACAAGTTAGTGTAGTGAGACCTCTGCACAGTGTTCATCTAAAGCTATAAGTTAGTGCAGTGCATCCTGCTCACAGTGTTCAGCTAAAACGACATGTTAGTGTGGTGCGTCCTCCTCACAGTGTTCAGCTGAACCTACAAGTTATTTTTTTGCGAGCTCTGCACAGTGTTCATCTAAAGCTACAAGTTAGTGTAGTGCGTCCTGCTCACAGTGTTCAGCTAAAACTACAAGTTAGTGTGGTGCATCCTCCTCACAGTGTTCAGCTAAAACTACAAGTTAGTGTAGTGTGTCCTGCTCACAGTGTTCAGCTAAAACTACAAGTTAGTGTAGTGAGACCTCTGCACAGTGTTCATCTAAAGCTACAAGTTAGTGCAGTGCGTCCTGCTCACAGTGTTCAGCTAAAACTACAAGTTAGTGTGGTGCGTCCTCCTCACAGTGTTCAGTTAAACCTACAAGTTATTTTTTTGCGAGCTCTGCACAGTGTTCATCTAAAGCTATAAGTTGGTGTAGTGCGTCCTGCTCACAGTGTTCAGCTAAAACTACAAGTTAGTGTGGTGCGTCCTCATCACAGTGTTCAGCTAAACCTACAAGTTATTTTTTTGCGAGCTCTGCACAGTGTTCAGCTAAAGCTACCTGTAGAAGGTTGGTGGTGTTTTCCTGATCCTATCACTACCGCAGGCAGTTAAAAAAGCTACAAGTTATTTTTTTGCGAGCTCTGCACAGTGTTCAGCTAAAGCTACCTGTAGAAGGTTGGTGGTGTTCTCATACTACAGGCAGGCAGTTGATTTTGCTAGCTGCAGTATCAGTACATATATATATATATATATATATATATATATATATATATATATATATATATATATCCCAGCTTAGTGCAGCTACAGGCCATTAGTATGTCTGGAAGGCCAAGAAGGAGAGGCAGACAGTCACAAGCCAATAAGAGAGGGCAAGCAGGCTCTGTGTCTAGTGCAGGTCGTGGAGACGGTGCATCCTCATCAGCACGTGGCCGTGGGACACGCTTGGCCTTTTTTTCGGCAGCTGGCCGTGTTGAGCCGCAACATGCGGAAGACTTGGTCGAGTGGATGACCAAGCCGTCCTCATCCTCCTCATCCTCTCTCACCCATGCTCGGGGTACTTTGTCTGGCAAAGCAGCGGCCTCTTCCCTCGGCTCAATGTCATCAGTGACTCCTTCCCTAGCCCCACCATGTCCTCCTGAGGAGTCCCTCGAACTGTTTGACCACAGTGTTGGGTACATGCTCCAGGAGGATGCCCAGCGTTTGGAAGGCTCTGATGATGATACTGAGCTCGATGAAGGCAGTAACATGAGCACGGACAGGGGGGGTGCCCAAGAAGGACAGCAATCTGGCAGTCATGCTCCCCCTGCTGCAGCATACTGCCAGGTTTGCTCCAGTGATGAGGAGGGAGGGGATGATGAGGTCACTGACTCAACGTGGGTGCCTGATAGGAGAGAGGAGGAGGAGGAGGAGGCGGCGCATCACCAACGAGGCAGGATGCCCTCCAGGGGCCAGCCTAAGGGCAGCACATTGACTGCATCACACCCCAAAGCTCCACATGTGCAGGGCGCTGCAGTCTCTGCGCGTTATTCAAAAAGTTCTTTGGTGTGGGCCTTTTTTGAGACGAGTGCATCAGATCGCACCGCTGCTATTTGCAACATATGTCTCAAGTGTATCTCGCGTGGCCAAAACATCTCCCGCTTGGGTACCACATGCTTGACCAGACATATGTTGACCTGCCATGCAGTTCGTTGGCAAGCGTATCTAAAAGACCCACACCAAAGAACAAAGAGGACCTCTCCTTGCTCCTCATCAGCTGAGATATCCAACCCCACTATACCTTCAGTCATCTCTGAGACCTGCACTGAGAGGAATAAAGGTGTAGAATTAGGTGTGTCACAGCCAAGTACTTGTGGGCAATCTGCTTTTGGTACAGCGATGTCAGACTGTACCAGGCAAATTTCCCTGCCCCAGCTGCTGCACCGCCGAAAGAAGTTTGCTCCCAGCCATCCACATGCCCAGCGGTTGAATGCTAGCTTGGCAAAATTGCTAGCACTTCAACTGCTGCCTTTTCAGTTGGTAGACTCTGCCCCCTTCCGTGAGTTTGTGGAATGTGCGGTTCCTCAGTGGCAGGTACCCAAACGCCACTTTTTCTCACGGAAGGCGATTCCGGCTCTCTACCGGCATGTGGAAGGCAATGTCCATGCCTCGCTGGACAGCGCGGTCAGCGGCAAGGTGCATATTACCACTGACTCATGGTCCAGCAGGCATGGACAGGGACGTTACCTAAGTTTCACGGCGCATTGGGTGACTCTGCTGGCAGCTGGGAAGGATGCAGGACAAGGTGCAGTAGTGTTGGAGGTTGTTCCGCCATCACGCCTCCAAAATACCACTACTAATGATTGTGACACACCTCTCTCCTCTACCCCCTCCTCTTCTTCTTCCTCCATGGCCTCTTCCTGTGCTTTTTCCTCGGAACTAGCGGTGCTCCGTAGCCGTTCAAGGGGCTACGCAAGTACGCAGGCCAAAAGATGCCATGCGGTGCTTGAGCTGGTGTGCTTGGGGGACAGGAGCCACACTGGGGCAGAGGTTCTGTCAGCTGTGCAGGGGCAGGTTCAGAGGTGGTTGACGCCACGCCAACTTAAGGCAGGAATGGTGGTTTGCGACAATGGCACCAAACTCCTCTCTGCCCTCCGACAGGGACAAATGACCCATGTGCTCTGTCTGGCTCACGTCCTTAACTTGGTGGTGCAGCGGTTCTTGGGCGGGTACCCGGGCTTACAGGATGTCCTGAGGCAGGCCAGGAAAGCCTGTGTGCATTTCCGCCGGTCATATAATGCCAGTGCTCGGCTGGCGGACCTCCAAGAGGAGTTTAACCTGCCCAAGAACCGCCTAATCTGTGACATGCCCACCAGGTGGAACTCAACGTTGGCCATGCTGCAGCAGCTGCACACGCAGCAGAGGGCCATCAATGAGTACCTGTGCGACTATGGCACCAGGACAGGGTCAGGGGAGCTTGTTTTTTTTCCCCCACGCCAGTGGGCCATGATCAGGGATGCATGCACTGTCCTGTCACCATTTGAGGAGGCCACGAGGATGATGAGCAGTGACAGTGCATGCATCAGTGACACTGTCCCCCTTGTCCACCTGTTGGAGCACACGCTGCGTGGAATAATGGACAGGGCACTTGAGGCAGAACAGAGGCAGGAAGAGGAGGACTTCCTTAGCTCTCAAGGCCCCCTTTATCCAGACAGTGTTCCTGCGTGCCCGCCGATCACACAGGAAGAGGATGAGAAGGAGGAGGAAGATTGTGTCAGTATGGAAGTGGAGTCTGGCACTCAGCATCAGCAGCAGTCTTTAAGGGATCAGTCCCAAGAAACACATGGACTTGTACGTGGCTGGGAGGAGGTGGCTGCGGACCATGACGTCCTTAGTGCCCCAGAGGACTCCGGACCGAATGCCTCAGCAAACCTACGCTGCATGGCCTCCCTGATCCTGCAAAGCCTGCGTAAGGATCCTCGTATTCATGGTATCAAGGAGAAGGACCAATACTGGCTGGCAACCCTCCTTGATCCACATTACAAGGGTAAGGTTGCGGACCTTATCTTGCCATCGCAGAGGGAGCAGAGGATGAAACATCTTCGGGAGGCCTTGCAGAAAGGTCTGTGCAACGCGTTCCCAGAGACTAGGAGGTTACAAACTCCTGTTTCTGGACAACGTGTTGCTGAGGCTTCGGTCAGTCAAAGAAGGAGCGGTGGAGAAGGTGGCCATCTGACTGATGCGTTCAGACAATTTTTTGGCCTGCAGCCCCAAGGTATAATCGGTTCCAGCAACCATCGCCAGCGTCTGTTTTACATGGTGCAGGAATACCTAGGGGTAAGATCTGACTTGGACACCTTTCCCAACCAAAATCCTCTGGGTTACTGGGTCTTGAGGATGGATCACTGGCGGCCAGAGCTTGCACAGTATGCAATTGAGCTACTGGCCTGTCCTGCATCCAGCGTTCTTTCGGAACGCACTTTCAGTGCTGCTGGAGGCTTTGTAACCGATCACAGGGTGCGTCTGTCCACCGACTCGGTCGATCGACTGATCTTCATATCGGATCACCACCAGCTACCAAGCACCTGATGCTGATGTAACCAAATAATTTTTTTTGAAATCTCAGATCCCTTCAAAGACTGCCTATGCTGATGCTGAGTGACTATCCCTGAGTAATTATCCTCTTCCTCCTCAATGATCACGCTGATAGCTTGTAAGAACATTTTTGGTTCTGGGCGCCACCACCAGTGCCTAAGGCCCAATTTTTCAGCCCCGGTATAACAGGGGCATGTAATTACAATTTTTGATGCAATACTTTGCAGCAGGGCTCATTTCTGCGTTACAACTAGAGTATCTGTGAGGGGTTGCAGTGTTGTGGCACCAGCACCAGTGCCTAAGGCCCAATTTTTCAGCCCTTGTTCAACAGGGGCATGTAATTACAATTCTTGATCTAATATTTCACAGCAGGGCCCATTTCTGCACCCACCAAGAGCGAGTGAGGACTTACAGTGTTGTGGCACCAGCACCACCACCACCACCAAAGGCCCAATTTTTCTGCCCTTGTTCAACAGGGGCATGTAATTACAATTCTTGATCTAATATTTCACAGCAGGGCCCATTTCTGCACCCACCAAGAGCGAGTGAGGACTAATGCCCCGTACACACGGTCGGATTTTCCGATGGAAAATGTCCGATCGGAACGTGTTGTCGGAAATTCCGACCGTGTGTGGGCTCCATCGGACATTTTCCATCGGATTTTCCGACACACAAACTTTGAGAGCAGGATATAAAATTTTCCGACAACAAAATCCGTTGTCGGAAATTCCGATCGTGTGTACACAAATCCGACGGACAAAGTGCCACGCATGCTCAAAATAAATAAAGAGATGAAAGCTATTGGCCACTGCCCCGTTTATAGTCCCGACGTACGTGTTTTACGTCACCGCATTTAGAACGATCGGATTTTCCGACAACTTTGTGTGACCGTGTGTATGCAAGACAAGTTTGAGCCAACATCCGTCGGAAAAAATCCTAGGATTTTGTTGTCGGAATTTCCAAACAAAGTCCGACCGTGTGTACGGGGCATTACAGTGTTGTGGCACCAGCACCACCACCAGCATAAAAGGCCCAATTTTTCTGCCCCTGTTCAACAGGGGCATGTAATTACAATTCTTGATCTAATATTTCACAGCAGGGCCCTGTGAGGGCTTACAGTGTTGTGGCCACAACAACACCTAAGGCCCAAATTTCTGCTGAGTATATAGGGCAGGCCCCTACTTTCAAACATCTAACTTACAAACGACTCCTACTTGCAAACAGAAGGAGAGAACAGGAAGTGAGATGAAATCTACCCCTAGGAAGGGAAATTCTCTCCTGTAAGAGTTAATATGGGAAAAACATTTCTCCTTTCCACTGATGCTTTCCAATCCTTGTTCCACAAAAAAACTACAATTTTCAAAAAACATTTGTCATTGGGACAAAAAGTTAGGTGAAATCTTCTGAAGAGGAGGACAGACAGCAAAACAAATGTCACAGGGGTGGTAACCCTTCCCCATGTTTTCCAAAAAGCTTAAAAAATATTTTTTGGCTGGAGCTAAACACGTTAAAAATGTACCCGTTCAAAATTACAAACAGATTCTACTTAACAACAAACCTACAATCCCTGTCTTGTTTACACCGCATGTATACTGCTGTTCAGAGTATATAGGGCCTGGTGGCCCCACACCTTTCCTCATTTTAATTTGGGTGCGGGGTTCCCCTTAATATCCATACAAGACCCAAAGGGCCTGGTAATGGACTGGGGGGTACCCATGCCGTTTGTCTCACTGATTTTCATCCAAATTGCCAGGACCCAACATTACATTAAACCCGCAAGCAGTTTTAAATGAGATTTTTTCCTTTAAAAATTACATTTTGTGCAGGGACTGTTCTAAACACGGGAAACACGCGCCACTTTACAGGCATACTATAGACACCCCCCAGGTACGATATTTAAAGGAATATTTCACTTTTTTTTTTTTACTTTAAGCATCATTAAAATCACTGCTCCCGAAAAAACGTCAGTTTTTAACCACTTGCCGACCGCCTCACGCCTATATACGTGAGCAGAGCGGCACGGGCAGGCAAAATCACGTACCTGAAACGTGATTGCCTTCCCGCGGGTGGGGGGTCCGATCGGACCCCCCCCCGGTGCCAGCTGCGGTCGGCATTTGGCTGGGAGCATTGAGAGACGAGGGGGAGGCCATCCGATCGTGGCCCCCCCCCTCGCGATCGCTCCCAGCCAATGAGAAACATCCCCTGCCTCTGTATTGTACACAGAGGCAGAGGATGTGATGTCATCTCTCCTCGGCTGGCCAGTTTCCGTTCCAGCGCCGAGGAGAGATGACATGTAAGTGCACCAAACACACACACACACACACACAGTAGAACATGCCAGGCATACATTACACCCCCGATCCCCCCCCGATCGCCCCCCGATCCCCCCCCAATCACCCCCCCCCCCGTCACAAACTGACACCAAGCAGGTTTTATTTTTTTATTTTTATTTTTTTTTCCTGATTACTGCATAGTGTCAGTTTGTGACAGTTAGCAGTGTTGGGACAGTTACTGTTACCCCCCTGTAGGTCTAGGGTACCCCCCTTACCCCCCCAATAAAGTTTTAACCCCTTGATCACCCCCTGTCGCCAGTGTCGCTAAGCGATCATTTTTCTGATCTCTGTATTAGTGTCGCTGGTGACGCTAGTTAGGGACGTAAATATTTAGGTTCGCCGTCAGTGTTTTATAGCGACAGGGACCCCCATATACTATCTAATAAATGTTTTAACCCCTTGATGGCCCCCTAGTTAACCCTTTCACCACTGATCACCGTATAACCGTTACGGGTGACGCTGGTTAGTTTGTTTATTTTTTATAGTGTCAGGGCACCCGCCGTTTATTACCGAACAAAAGGTTTAGCCCCCTGATCGCCCGGCGGTGATATGCATCGCCCTAGGCAGCGTCAGATTAGCGCCAGTACCGCGAACACCCACGCACGCACCGTACACGCACCGTACACCTCCCTTAGTGGTATAGTATCTGAACGCATCAATATCTGATCCGATCAGATCTATACTAGCGTCCCCAGCAGTTTAGGGTTCCCAAAAACGCAGTGTTAGCGGGATCAGCCCAGATACCTGCTAGCACCTGCGTTTTGCCCCTCCGCCCGGCCCAGCCCAGTCCAGCCCACCCAAGTGCAGTATCGATCGATCACTGTCACTTTTTTTTGTAGCGTTTTGGTGAACTGGCAAGCACCAGCGCCCTAGTACACCCCGGTCGTAGTCAAACCAGCACTGCAGTAACACTTGGTGACGTGGCGAGTCCCATAAGTGCAGTTCAAGCTGGTGAGGTGGCAAGCACAAGTAGTGTCCCGCTGCCACCAAAAAGACAAACACAGGCCCGTCGTGCCCATAGTGCCCTTCCTGCTGCATTCGCCAATCCTAATTGGGAACCCACCGCTTCTGCAGCGCCCATACTTCCCCCATTCACATCCCCAACCAAATGCAGTCGGCTGCATGAGAAGCATTTTCTTTATGTCCTCCCGAGTACCCCTACCCAACGAACCCCCCCCCCAAAAAAGATGTTGTGTCTGCAGCAAGCACGGATATAGGCGTGACACCCGCTATTATTGTCCCTCCTGTCCTGACAATCCTTGTCTTTGCATTGGTGAATGTTTTGAACGCTACCATTCACTAGTTGAGTATTAGCGTAGGGTACAGCATTCCACAGACTAGGCGCACTTTCACAGGGTCTCCCAAGATGCCATCACATTTTGAGAGACCCGAACCTGGAACCGGTTACAGTTATAAAAGTTACAGTTACAAAAAAAAAGTGTAAAAAAAAAAAAAACACAAACAAAAATAAAAAAAAAATAGTTGTCGTTTTATTGTTCTCTCTCTCTCTATTCTCTCTCTATTGTTCTGCTCTTTTTTACTGTGTTCTATTCTGCAATGTTTTATTGTTATTATGTTTTATCATGTTTGCTTTTCAGGTATGCAATTTTTTATACTTTACCGTTTACTGTGCTTTATTGTTAACCATTTTTTTGTCTTCAGGTACGCCATTCACGACTTTGAGTGGTTATACCAGAATGATGCCTGCAGGTTTAGGTATCATCTTGGTATCATTCTTTTTAGCCAGCGGTCGGCTTTCATGTAAAAGCAATCCTAGCGGCTAATTAGCCTCTAGACTGCTTTTACAAGCAGTGGGAGGGAATGCCCCCCCCCCACCGTCTTCCGTGTTTTTCTCTGGCTCTCCTGTCTCAACAGGGAACCTGAGAATGCAGCCGGTGATTCAGCCAGCTGACCATAGAGCTGATCAGAGACCAGAGTGGCTCCAAACATCTCTATGGCCTAAGAAACCGGAAGCTACGAGCATTTTATGACTTAGATTTCGCCGGATGTAAACAGCGCCATTGGGAAATTGGGGGAGCATTTTATCACACCGATCTTGGTGTGGTCAGATGCTTTGAGGGCAGAGGAGAGATCTAGGGTCTAATAGACCCCAATTTTTTCAAAAAAGAGTACCTGTCACTACCTATTGCTATCATAGGGGATATTTACATTCCCCGAGATAACAATAAAAATGATTTAAAAAAAAAAAATGAAAGGAACAGTTTAAAAATAAGATAAAAAAGCAAAAAAATAATAAAGAAAAAAATAAATAAATAAAAAGCACCCCTGTCCCCCCTGCTCTCGCGCTAAGGCGAACGCAAGCGGCGGTCTGGCGTCAAATGTAAACAGCAATTGCACCATGCATGTGAGGTATCACCGCGAAGGTCAGATCGAGGGCAGTAATTTTAGCAGTAGACCTCCTCTGTAAATCTAAAGTGGTAACCTGTAAAGGCTTTTAAAGGCTTTTAAAAATGTATTAATTTTGTTGCCACTGCACGTTTGTGCGCAATTTTAAAGCATGTCATGTTTGGTATCCATGTACTCGGCCTAAGATCATCTTTTTTATTTCATCAAACATTTGGGCAATATAGTGTGTTTTAGTGCATTAAAATTTAAAAAAGTGTGTTTTTTCCCCAAAAAATGCGTTTGAAAATCGCTGCGCAAATACTGTGTGAAAAAAAAAAATGAAACACCCACCATTTTAATCTGTAGGGCATTTGCTTTAAAATAATATATAATGTTTGGGGGTTCAAAGTAATTTTCTTGCAAAAAAAAATAATTTTTTCATGTAATCAAAAAGTGTCAGAAAGGGCTTTGTCTTCAAGTGGTTAGAAGAGTGGGTGATGTGTGACATAAGCTTCTAAATGTTGTGCATAAAATGCCAGGACAGTTCAAACCCCCCCAAATGACCCCATTTTGGAAAGTAGACACCCCAAGCTATTTGCTGAGAGGCATGTCGAGTCCATGGAATATTTTATATTGTGACACAAGTAGCGGGAAATTTTTATTTATTTATTTTTTTTTTTGCACAAAGTTGTCACTAAATGTTATATTGCTCAAACATGCCATGGGAATATGTGAAATTACACCCCAAAATAAATTCTGTTGCTTCTCCTGAGTACGGGGATACCACATGTGTGGGACTTTTTGGGAGCCTAGCCGCGCACGGGACCCCGAAAACCAAGCACCGCCTTCAGGCTTTCTAAGGCCGTAAATTTTTGATTTCACTCTTCACTGCCTATCACAGTTTCGGAGGCCATGGAATGCCCAGGTGGCACAAACCCCCCCCCAAAATGACCCCATTTTGAAAAGTAGACACCCCAAGCTATTTGCTGAGAGGTATAGTGAGTATTTTGCAGACCTCACTTTTTGTCACAAAGTTTTGAAAATTGAAAAAAGAAAAAAAAAATTTTTTTTCTGGTCTTTCTTCATTTTCAAAAACAAATGAGAGCTGCAAAATACTCACCATGCCTCTCAGCAAATATCTTGGGGTGTCTACTTTCCAAAATGGGGTCATTTGGGGGGGGTTTGTGCCATCTTGGCATTTTATGGCCTTCAAAACTGTGATAGGTAGTGAGGAGTAAAATCAAAAATGTATGCCCTTAGAAATCCTGAAGGTGGTGCTGGGTTTTCGGGGCCCCGTACGCGGCTAGGCTCCCAAAAAGTGCCACGCATGTGGTATCCCCATACTCAGGAGAAGCAGCTGAATGTATTTTGGGGTGCAATTCCACATATGCCCATGGCCTGTGTGAGCAATATATCATTTAGTGACAACTTTTTGTAAATTTTTATTTATTTATTTTTTTTTGTCATTATTCAATCACTTGGGACAAAAAAAATAAATATTCAATGGGCTCAACATGCCTCTCAGCAATTTCCTTGGGGTGTCTACTTTCCAAAATGGGGTCATTTGGGGGGGTTTTGTACTGCCCTGCCATTTTAGCACCTCAAGAAATGACATAGGCAGTCATAAACTAAAAGCTGTGTAAATTCCAGAAAATGTACCCTAGTTTGTAGACGCTATAACTTTTGCGCAAACCAATAAATATACGCTTATTGACATTTTTTTTACCAAAGACATGTGGCCGAATACATTTTGGCCTAAATGTATGACTAAAATTTAGTTTATTGGATTTTTTTTATAACAAAAAGTAGAAAATATCATTTTTTTTCAAAATTTTCAGTCTTTTTCCGTTTATAGCGCAAAAAATAAAAACGGCAGAGGTGATCAAATACCATCAAAAGAAAGCTCTATTTGTGGGAAGAAAAGGACGCAAATTTCGTTTGGGTAGAGCATTGCATGACCGCGCAATTAGCAGTTAAAGCGTCGCAGTGCCGAATTGTAAAAAGTGCTCTGGTCAGGAAGGGGGTAAATCCTTCCGGGGCTGAAGTGGTTAAAAGTTATTTTTGCATTGATACATGTCCCCTGGGGCAGGACCCGGGTCCCCAAACCTTTTTTAGGACAATACCATGCAAATTAGCCTATAAAATGATCACTTTTGATTTTGAACGTTCGAGTCCCATAGATGTCAATAGGGTTCTAACGTTCGTGCAAATTTTCGGTCCGTTTGCAGGTTCTGGTGCAAACCGAACTGGGGGGTGTTCGGCTCATCCCTACTGGAGATCAACCTAAAGACACAGAAGAAGCTTAAAAGGGATACCGAAAGAATTCTAAACGCAGGAGGGGCTGTGAAGATGTGAAATATATGAGCCATATCTTGTTATGTATCTAGAGTTCCTCTTCAACATGGAACTGTATTTCTTATAATTTTGAGTAAAATGTTTCTGAATTCTTTTGGTGTTGCAACACATGTGGCTGTCTTGGTTGGCCTCCAGTTGACATGAAATGTTCTGCCAATGACATGACACAATTCTCGGAAAAGATGTTTATATGGAAAGTCCCTGTTTAAAAGTCTAATTAAATCCCTTAATATAATCAATCTTCCTTTTTGTTAAACTAACTGTCACCCATAAATCAGTAAGGTCAAGCTGACCAAAAGTTATGTCGAAATATTTAGTAAAATGCATACTTTGTGATGTGTAACTTTGGGCTTGTAAATGATATATTAGAGATCCGCGCTTAGGAGATTAAAGGGTTGCAGCCTCCCCCTGATTAGTTCCCACTGGGACCTATTTAAGTATAAAAAAGGAAAAATGGGGATATGGCGCTACCCTGTAATGACACAATTTATAAGTTTAAATTTAAAAAAAAAGATAGAAAATAAACAGGTAGTACACAGCCCACTCTCAGGTGCAAATCTATATGAATGAACAGGTTTTTTAAATAGGTGATATATAAGTGCCTGAAAATAATATAAGCATACGATAAGCTAAGTCACATTTTTTTTTTTCAGTG